>OZ018317.1:243337593-243970838 GCA_963969495.1 Ceratothoa steindachneri | reverse complement strand
ATATATATATATATATATATATATATATATATATATATTTATATATATATATATATATATATATATTATATATATATATATATATATATATATATATATATATATATATATATATATATATATATATATATATATATATATATATATATATATGTCAGTTGCTGTAATAAAGTTACCAAAAAGCTAAAAAATTGCATAGGTGAAGAAAATCGACATTTAGATTATTAACACATGTAATTGCATACACTTAGAGAGCCATCGAACGAAGCTGGACAGTTGAGAAAACAGAAATAGTTTTCTGGTCTGGAAGAACAGAGAGGAGACTACTTGGAGAGTTTTCGAGCAGCGACGAGGGATGGGTGAGAAAGAAAGAGTAGTATTCTTGCCGAGGAGGGCGGAGATGAGACTCCTTGGAGAGTTTTCGAGCAGCGACGCGGGATAGTTAAGAATGCAGTAGTAATTGTCTTGTCGATGAGAACGGAGAGGAGATCACTTGGAGAGTTTTAGAGCAGCGACGTAGGATGGTTAAGAAAGCAGGAGATACTAGCAGTCTTGACTAAGTGAGCGGAGAAGAGACTACTTGGAGAGTAGTCTCCTCTCGACTACTACACTCGGATAGGGGCGACGCCCCGCAAAAATCGGGCGTGTGAGGGCGAGTAAATTTGGATGGTAGTGGTGGTTCGCCAACCTGTCTTTTTCCAGGCAGATCCCCACCGGATAGTGAAATACACATAAGGGTCAGTATGACAATCGCTGGTGAGTCCGAGGACACTAGTGGCCGGTCCTCTTTTGGGGAGAGGTGCCAGGAAGTATTATGTGTTGACACCAAACAGCGTTCAGGTGGAAGCCTTCGTCACCTTGGGGAAGAGGGACCTATTCCGCGTCAGAGGTAATGTGGATGTGAAGACGGGAGGGAAAGAAAGCAGTGTTGTAATTGGCTATGTTTGTGATGAGAAGTGTAAGATCTACCCACCCGAATACAGGGCTGAGGATAGCGCTTGTGTTCGCTTTTGCCGGGATAGAACCCGGTACCGCGAAGTTAGCAGAGCATCGTATGAGAGAAAGTCGTTTCTCTCAAGGCAATTTTTATGTGTTCATGTACGTGTTTAGAGGTGAAAGTTGGCATGTGTAGAGGAAGCTTTTGGAACACTGTACAGTTCACGAGTAGCGTGATCTTTTATCACTCAACTCGGCTTAAGAACACGGCTTTGAGGTGAGCAAAAATGTATGGTCTTAATTTGTTATCTTCACGAGCTGAGGCCTCCACATGAGGCTGTCCTTGGAAAGGAATTGATCCTCTAGACATCGATATGCAGGCACGGAGGACGTTCCAAACATTCCGGGAAAATGTCTCTTCCTCACGTGATTAAAGATGTAAAATGATTTCAACTTAAATATGGAGGCAAGAATTTACGCTTATTGTTCTTGTACAAATCAAAGTGGCAATAATTGAAAATTATAAGATTTACGTCATTTGAAACAATGCGACCCAAAGTCGAAATCTTTGAAGTTGATGGTTTGTGATAAGATGAAATCTGGGTTAATTAGGGTTAAAAAAATGGCCATTATTAATAGCGTAACGATGACTTATGGAGAAGCTTTTCCAAAGAAACTGATAATTGAATGCATAAATTTCCTCTCCAAGTAAAGATGACATCCATTTTCGTAAATAGGAGACACAAAGAACTTCTGAAAACATACGTTTAAGAAGATCGTAGATAAACTATGGAAGTAATAGCAAGAAAACAACTTATCAGGAGGCAAGTTAACTCAACCTTCAATTATCTCCTTGAGCAATATTTCTAGCCAATGAGTACAACAACTTGTGGCTCGTACCAGTCTTTTGATTTCTAATTTTACCAAATGGTACGATAGTCCTTCTTACTTCTCGCCACGTTAATGGTCGTGAAACATAATGGTACTTATATGACTCAGAAAATAAACAACAATCAAAGCAATGGCTACAGATAGGCTTAAAAGCTTCTTTAAAAGAGAAATCGTGAGCAAAACAGATGTCAACAGTTTCGTGGATGAAAAAAGTGTGCTGTTGATAGACTTTTTGGATTTAAAGAAAATTAATGAGATGTAGTAAGAAAGTGTATAACCATTGATTACACAATAAAATTAGAAAGAAATTCAGAGGAAAGCTTCAAGCCTGAATTCTCCTTAATTCGGACAATGTTCAATTTTATTCCTGAAGATTCGGGAAGTCGAAACTGCGAGACAGATAGAAACTTCCTGCATATCCACTTTACGGCGCCAAACCCCGCAAGGGGGTGGATGTTGTGGGCGCAGCAATACCTCTGGTACAACCAAAACCTGGAAGAGTAGCACGGCCTCCATACCCTAGTTCCCCAAAAGAAACTGGTGCGTTAAACGTTCTTAAAAGAAATTATGGCACTGATATGACATTATATGACTTTATCGTCTCTACCAATTTGAAAAAAAACCCAAATTAAATAATTTTTAATAAATTGAAGAGATAAAATAGAGATCAAAACCTAATTCAATTCAAAAGGTTTGTTTTTTCTACAGAAAAGGGCTAGAATTATTTAGAAATAAATCAATTTTTTGACATTTTTAATTTTAGTGGCATTTATTTCCATTTCCTTGAGGCACATCGTATATGAGAGCAAATTCTTTTATTATATAATAGTTGAATATGCTATTCTTTATTTTTGGAAGGACCTATTTATGGAATGGATTGAGGGTCTTTGGTTCTGGGTATTCTCTTATTCTTCTTTTACATGGAAATCCGTGAACAGCAGAAATAGTGTCCGACGAGGCAATAAATCTTGGGTCACCAGAAGCGGAGGGGGAAAATAGTAGCCATGGAACGACCCAGGAGATTCGAGAAAACGAGACCTCCTCTCGAGGAGAAAATTAAATGGCCTTTTAGCAATTAAGCGCAGTATAAGAAAGAAATTAACCGAATTTAATGCTTTGGTCAATACATGAAATTTCGATGTAATCCCTATAACTGAAAGTGGCCATTACTATGCTTAGGGACTTTTTGGGGAGGGATTTATTATCGATGTCTACAAAGTCTTTAAAAGGGAATAAACGAGAGGTAAAGTGGCTGGTTTACTTATTTAATTTAGACAAGAATTTAATTCAAAAAGGTAGACGCGAATAGGGGCGATATAGAAGCGAAGGTAGTGATCACAGAGGTCGAGTATATTAATTCAATAGTGAGATTGTATATAGGCCGCCAACCTAAATTGAAAACGAAGCAAACACATCTTTGATCGTAGCATATCTATTAGTAATGGAAATATAAGTATGTAGCTCCCCGGCTAGTATAGTATTTAGCGTGCTTGCCCGGCAATCGCTAGGTCCGTCCGGATTCTTTCTAAGATGACGCTGTTTACCAAGGAGGTTACCGTCGTGAGTGGGCATCACGGTGGAGATGTGGGGCTTGCCCTGGCTGACGTCCGCCGAAGAAGCTCCATAGCTTGATAGGAGGACTAAAACCATACAACTTTATTTTACTTTTATAAAAGGCATAGATTTTAATTTTTCTAGCCGTTGTCTATATTAAAAACACATAGATAAAGAGAGGAGAAGATTGCTGAATTTTATTCATGGCGATTTTTGTTTTCAAATGGTTGAGGAATTTACCCACTAGAAAAATATACTTGATATAATTCTCACCATAGATTAAAACAGTATAAAACATTAAATTTGAAGCACTGGTGCCGAATAAAGTCAAGGTTAGCTTTATATGAGAGAAACCAATTATTACTGCTTTTGGGATCTTCAATTTCTCTGATTTCTGTCACCGTATAATGAAAATGACTGGGTCAATAAATTTAATTAGTAAAAAGTATGTAGGTAAATCGTCCACTGGATCAATAGTGAAATAAAAAACTTACTAATCTAGCGAAATAGACGTCAGCAAACTTTGAAAAACAAAGAAACGGAAGTAAATCGAGTTTGGTATATAGAATAAAGTTCCTCCAAATCAGAACTATGTTCCTATAGAAATATCTTCCATAACATTGATAGAGAAAATGCAAAGAATCTAAAATACGAGGGGCGGTCAATAAGTTTTGCGAATCGGTAGGGGAAACAGAGGAAGGGGGATGGCTGTTTATGGGGGTGTTATGCAAATTTATGACAAGTCAGGACATGCAGCCGCACGCTCCTGCCTCGTCTATTTAAAAAGCAATAGCTGATCGCAGATCGTCAGTCACAAATTTTTCAACAATGGAGAAGGTTGAGCACCGCGCAGTGATCAAATTTTTTACCAAGGAAGGCAAGCTGGAATAGGGAGTTCCGCCATGGTCGTGAGTCCCTTGAAAATAACCCCCGTTCAGTACGCCCGTCAGACGTGACCAACGAGGACAATGTGGCCCGTGTGGAGAGGATGATCCTCAAAAATCGGCGGTTGAAGGTCGAAGAAATCAAGCGAGAACTTGGAATATCACATGGAAGTGTTATCAACATCATCCACGACAATTTAGCCATGACCAAGGTCTCTACCCGTTGGGTCCCTAGAAACCTCACGCCCCATGATCTACTTCAATGTCGTCAAAGTCCACAATGCCAGAGTTGCACAAGCTGCCCTGTGAGTGCGGATTCAAGGAGCTCAACCATCCCTCTACAGTCCAGATCTGGCCCTAGCGACTACTTTTTATTCCACAAGCTCAAGGCTGCACTGCGTGGACGCCGGTTTGGGGACGATGAAGATGTCCAGCTTGCTGTCCAGGAGTGGATTAAAGAGCAATCGGGAGATTTCTGGTTGTCGGGAATTCAAAGCCTCAGGGGCAAGTGGCGCAAGTGCATTGAAGTCGAGGGTAGTTATATTAAAAATTAATAAAACACTTTTCCTCATATCTCGTTTCCTTATATCCGAATTGAAAAACTTATTGACCACCCCTCGTAAATGTACGAATACTTACATATATAAATTACTTAAGGGTAAACGGTATGCAGATATAGATGAATGAAACGAAAGTTATCAACAGATAACCAATTTACTAGAAAAAGTAAACTGTCCAAATTTATACGAACGACTGCAGAAATAAATTTATATTAAAATATAATGATTAAACCAGGCAATGGTTTCGCCACTCCCCCCTACAGGGAGACCTTGAGCTTCGCTACTAAGATTAAAATTTAAAATCTAAAAAAAACAGCCATGGTTAATTTTTAAAAATTTTCTGAACTTCACCAATTATAATAATTTGAAAAAGGAACTCTTAACTAAATTTCCCCCACCCCCTTTCAAAATATCACGTTGCTAAAATAAAGTTATAGAAGATATATAAAAATAAATTTTAAAAAATTCACAAAATTTCGATAATTATATTTTTTTCTGAACTTCACCATTTTGTTTTTTGATATTACAAAAGAATTATTAGAAATAACTTTGATAAAAAAACATAAGTCATAACCAAACTTAGATGAAATTATTATTCAAATACTCAAAAAATCCCCTTCTTAAATTATAGAATAAGTGATGATGATTATAAGTCAAAAACATTTTTACAAGTTATAAGTAATTACTATTTAGTGCGGAAGTCTTGATCCCGACGATACTTTGACCTCTCCTGGCACAGGAACGAACCAAATGTTGATATTTGCTCAGTAATCTTGCTTCATTCACCCTAAACTGCTTTCGGATTACTCGCTTAGAAGTCTCTCGAAGTGTCTTCCGAAAATTTTCAATGGAAATCGGGTTAGGCCTCTTTCAAGGCAGGTTGATAAGAGAAATGTGCTCGTCGTTTGGGAAGGTCTTCACCAACTTGCCCCTGTGGCAGATGTGTTATCCTGCATGAAAATTGCAGGTTGTGCTTCAGAAGCTAGATGTTTGGGCAAAGCATTTTGTCGTATAAAATATTGGTCTTGTACACTTTGTGCATTTACTGTGATCCGTAAGCAAACAAGTAGCCAAGTGCCTTCTACTGAAATCACGCCACAGACCATGGCACTTCCTTTGTTAAATTTCATACTCATTTTAGTGCAATTGACATACAATCTTTAGCCTCTTTGCGATGAACGATCCTCCTGCCATTGGATCTGAACAAATTGAGTTTAGAATAGTCACTGAAGTGGGCTTGTCTCCATTGGTCATCTTTGAAACATGCTCAATGACGAATACAAGAGGAGCCTTATTGTTCTTTGGAGTGATCAACGGCTTGACCATTGGTGTGTGAGTGTGCAGATTGTCTTCCTACAACTGACGTCACGCAGTCTGCATGGAAACATTGATGGACATGATCTGACTAATCCTTCGGGAAACTGCTGCAGAGGTCTTGAAACAGCCCTTCATCACAATTTGGGTAATGGCTCGCTCTTCCCTTTTTGAGGTCGAATTACCAGCCTCATATAAACTTATTTTGTCATAGGTTGATAGCATACTATGAAATACAATTTGATAGTACTTGACAGTTTCTGCAATAGTTGCAATTGACCGGCAATTTCGGTGGTGCAGCTTTACGATCATCTCCGGGATAGAGAGAGACGTGACAGCTGTCTTAGACACACTACTTGCTCGAGATTAAATTAGAGCTGGTTGCTATGGAAACAATGCCGGTTCTCTCAACAAGAATTCTAGTCGTTTATATCAATTTAGTTACTTTAATTTATTTAGTAAATTGCTTAACTGTTGCGAACTTTCGTTTAATTGATGCAAATTTGCATAACATTTGCAAATATGTAGTGTAGACATATAGGTTACCGTATGTCAATTTAGTAAAACTTTCTCTGTCTAATGTTATGGAAAACGTGATAAAAATGAACGCTTTCTTGGGCACGGGGCGGTGTGGATTATATCTTATACTGGTGTTAGGCAATCAAAAACCTATGAAACAGATCAAATGATGAACATCAAACATAAGCTTAAGCGTTTGTATACATAGTTACATGAACAGTAGAAAGCCCAAAGGAAAGGTTGTAGGCCCAATTAGGAGTAGAGAAGGACATAATATCATCGATAATTATGAACAAATTGTTTAAGATATTAAATGAGCACTTCAAAAATGTCTTTACTATGTAGAAGATGTTGCAGCTAGTCACACTAAGAGAAAGAATTAGATTATCTCAAACACGACAGTAAATAAGGGGCAAATTATTTGATTTATAAACGAAATGAAACGATTTAAAGGACCCGGGAATGACTGCATGCAATTAACCTAAAGAAGTTAAGGAATGAATTCGTATAATCGCTGTATAAGATATTTAGCCGGTTTATTAAGCAACAGGTATTCCCAGTAAAGTGCAAAACAGCTACTATTACACCAATCTTCAAAAAAGGAGATAAATATGATTCTAGTAACATCCACCACATTATTTAACGTCAAAATTGGTAAATTCTAGTAATCTATAGTCATAGATGGGTTGGTTGATCATTTCGAGTCAACCTGACCCTAAACATACAACACTGATTTTGCAGATGCTCGTGTTTAACAAATCTCCTGGAAATTTTCGTGAAATTGTTTCCATTAATGATAACAACAAAGCAATAGATCTAATTTATTTAGACTTCCAAAATCCTTCGATACCCTTGCGAACCAGATGTTATTCTCCATTTGTGTGATTGTATAATTAAGGTAATTTTATTAATGGCCGTTTGAAAGCGCTTGATTATTAATTAGAATCCATTTGTCCTGCGAACTCGAAATGAGGTCGAACGAGCAATTTATATCGAAGTTAAATTATTACTTTCGGATTAAAAGTGAACTTCCGGGAAATGTATTTCGGCATTTGGTTTGCTTTCTAATTTACTTTCATGCAATATTTAGATACTTTGAGGTCTTCCAAACTCTAAACCCATAGGTTCCTTTTTTAATAATAAAAAGGAACTTTTTCTTCCAGACGGACTCCACCTCAACACTATGGATTCAACAAGGTTGTCGCGATTACTTACAGAGGCAATCATAAATTTTCAGATACTAAAGAGATTTCACTCACTTCAAAAATAAATAATTATTTCCATACTAGCAACTATCAGCACCTGTCCTGTGTCCTACTTAACGCAAGAAGTCTGTCAGAGAAGCAACTTCGATGACCTTGTGGCCTTAAACCAGGCCAGCAAATATGATATAAGAACTGGGAATAACACGAGGACACCCATCCGTCACAACCTGAAGGTTTTCTATGTCACCGCTCGTAGCATTCGCAACAATTTTTCAGATTTAGAGGAAATTGCGTTAACAGAGAATTATGATATAATCGGCATTACAGAATCATGGTTAAATATTGAAAACAGAGATTTCCTAGCAGAATATAATCTATCTGGATACAAATTGTTTGAAAAAAGTCGAACTAACAAAAAAGGAGACAGTGTTCTATTCTACATCAAAGAAAATCTCGAACTGACAGCGATTTCTTTTAACAAATCAGCGAAATAAGTAATGCGCACGATACCGTAATTTTGGGCGATTTTAATTTACCAGTACCAAAGTGGCGAGAACCACTATCAGCTCATTATGGTAACGAACTCCATACTAACTTAAAAGAAAGTTCACTAACTCAATTTGTACTATGCCCCACTCGCGGAAATAATATACTGGACCTAATTTTTGCAACAAAAGAAGATTTGATAGAGAACATTAATGTCGGAGAGGAATTTAGTAATAGCGACCACCGTGCAATCATATTTAGTATAAATTTCAATCGTAACTATATAATTAGTAGCAACAAAAGAGTCCCAGACTTTAGAAAAGCGAATTTTACTAAGCTCAGAACAAAACTTAGCACAAAAAGATTGGAGTAACTTGCGTGACATAAGGGATATAAACGATAAATGGACATTTTTTACTAGCTCGTACTTCGAGTCGGTGAAAGAATATATTTCTTTAAAAAATCGTCGTTCGCCACACGAAAATAAACCTAAATGGTGGAGTAGCGAGATAGCTAACTGTCTACGAGACAAGAGGAATGCCCATATTAGATCAAAAACTTATAACGACGAGACAGAACGCGCCAAATATTCAGACTTACGACGTAAATGCCAAAGGTTAATTAAACAGAGTAAAAAGTCCTTGGAATCACGTGTGGCAAATCAAAGTAAAACCAACCCGAAAGAGTTCTTTAGTTACATACGACAAAAGAGAGAAACATCTACATCTATCGGACCGCTAATTGACGAGAGCGGAAAATTTACCACGAACGATGAACAAATGAGCTGTATTTTAAACACATTTTTTACATCAGTCTTTACTACAGAAGATCTTAGCGAAATCCCAACACCGACAGCTATGCAAATAGGTTACAATGAGGCGTTAATTAGTATCACGGTTACAGAAAGAGACGTGCTGAAAGGCATTGAAAAGCTTAAGGTAAACAAGTCACCCGGCCCGGATATGGTCTTCCCTCGAATATTAAAAGAAGCCAGAAGTGAACTAGCCAAACCGCTGTCGTTATTGTTTAATTATTCGTTAGAGACCGGGACTATACCCGATGAGTGGAAGCTCGCTAACGTAACACCAATATTTAAAAAAGGCAGTAGATCTCTACATAGTAATTATCGCCCAATTAGCTTAAACTCGGTCGTTTGCAAAATGTTAAGAGACACTTATACGCGACGAACTCGTTAACCACGTGGAAGAAAAGAAGCTACTTAGAGACACCCAACATGGCTTTCGAAATAAACGCTCTTGTCTAACGAATCTATTAGACTTCTTCAATGATATCTTTAATGAATACGACGAAAGTAAAGCAGTCGACATAATTTACTTAGACTTTCAAAAGGCATTTGAAAAAAGTTCCACACAAACGTTTACTAACTAAATTAAAAGCGCACGGAATTGAAATGGCGATAGCAAGGTAGCATAGAAAACTGGCTAAGTAATCGTAGGCAATGCGTAGTTATAAATGGAAAATCATCTAGCTGGACAGATGTCACTAGCGGGGTACCTCAGGAGTCTGTTATAAGACCAGTTCTTTTCTTAGTATACATTAACGACTTAGACGAAGGCATTTCAGGCATAATATCGAAGTTTGCTGACGACACAAAAATCGCGAATTCAGTACTCACTAACGCACAGATTAATGAAATGCAGAACAACCTCCATATCGGATACCGAAATGTCAAAGCAAATTTCTCACTAAATGGTACTCAACTCTTAAGCGTAGACAGAGAGACAGACCTAGAAGTAACAATATCGAGCGATCTAAAGCCCACTCAACAATGCTAAGACGTCTTTAAAAAAGCGAATAAAATAATTGGATTCATTGGTAGAGCGTTCAAGTATAAGTCCAAAAATACAATCCTTACTCTCTATAATTCCTTGGTCCGTCCCATTATGGAATACAGCGTCCAAGCATGGTGCCCGTACTATCAGAAAGATAGTGAAATTAGAACGAGTCAAACGAAGGCTCACTAAAATGATACCAAGTCTAAGAAACAAAACCTACGAAGAGCAACTTCGAGAACTGAATCTCTTTCTGTTAAATCACCGTAGATTAAGAGAGAACATAATTCAGGTCTTTAAAATTATCAAAGGCATAGACATTATGGACCGCAATAAATATTTCACTATCGCCCAGTCAAATTACACGAGAGGAAACAGTTGTAAAATTAAAGGGAATCATTTTAACTCGCACAAATCTAAGAACTTCTTTTTTAACCGAATCGTGAACTTATGGAATGGGCTTCCTCGTAAAGTAATAGACTGCAACACCATAGATACTTTCAAACGCCTTATAGATAAATACTTTGGATCAAATCTCCGACTAACAGCGTTTTTATAACGATTAACTAATGCCCCAGCATTCAGGTGTCAAGTTGCCCAATTTCCCTTAAATAAATTCCACTTCGGGATCTCTCCCATGTTTCCTGTACATCTCGCTCTCTCTCTGAGAGAGAGAGGTAAAAGAGAGAAAAAGAAAGGGCATGTTCTAAGCCTAGATGAGGTAGATAATTCGATTCTACATCTATATAAAATGTAAATACGTTTCTGTCATCTTTTTCAGAACACATAAATCTTAGATATGTACGTGAATAAATACATTCGAAAATATCCTAAAGAAAATTTGCATCTCCGAACGGTACTAGCAGTGTCCAATAAGTCAAAATGTTTTAAAATATGAAGGAAATAGTAGATGGATCTAATAGATAATAAGCGTCAAAAATATAAAAAAATTGCATGTTAAAAAAAAGTAAAAATAGAGCATGTTCTAATATAAGATGATTTAGATAAGTTATATTTTCTTTAATTTTTGTATATATTAATGTGTTCCTGCTCTCCTGTTAAAATTGCCTGGTTGCGTCTATTTTCTAACACTACCAGGTATATATTTTCACTATTCCAAGCCCGGAATCGGGTGGGAGAGGTGGTTGGGGAGAGACTTTATCTTTGCTATCCTATGCCTTACACGAAGTATTGTATATAGTTAGAATTTAGGATAAAAATAAAGATACTTCCATCGTAATGGACCGAACGATCTCTTAAGGTAATTACTATCTTTCTCATTATTTTTTATCTCATGCAGCCTAGTTTGGATTGCAAGGTCTGTTGTGGTCTGTTCATCTATGTAACTCTATGTAATTAACGGATTGTATGATTTGGCCGTTCATTTCGTGATCTGCATTTAAATTTCGACATCTTAAGTAATGACTTTGCATTTACGTATTTTAAAGTTCATCTGTGATCATGTATATCTTCGCCCGATCTTTTAACGGACATTCAAAACATTATCCCAGGGAGTAGCGGCGTTAGGTGGCACGAAGCAAGAACAAAATTCAGTGTCTTTGATAGCTTCAAATTTCCAGGTTGTGCTGAAGCTGCTGTTTTGAAAGGAGACGCATTTTTTAAGACTCTATAAATAAATAAGAAGGAAAACACAGTTTTACAGAGTTTTTTATAAATAAACAAGAGGAGCGGCTTCGCCACTCCTCCTTACAGCAAGAGCTTGCGCTTCGGAGACAGACCTTCGATCTGCGTCCTAAGACCAAGGTAAACGTATCGGTTTCCATTTCAGAATTGAATTGAGCAGTTAGCTTTTCCATTGTGTCAAATTCTTCTGAAATATATTTTTTTGTGTCTTCTTTTTCTATATATTCTCTCAGTAGAAAACTTTCAATTTATTTTTAATAAATTCTTTTTGATCTTCTCTTTTGTAATTGTAAACTCTATTCTCTTCTAAAAATTTATTCATAATCTCGTCTATAAATATTTCTTTGAATGCAATATTTTTAAAATTCATTTTATTGAAGCCTTTTTCATATTCATTCTTATATTGAAGGATTAAAAATGAATATCTTATGGATATACTTTGAAATATACGAAAAACCATATATAAGCCCTGTTTTTTCAAACTCAAGAGCAAATCTTAGAAATAACATTGATAAAGGCTTTGAATATACGATAAACCAGCCCTGCACTCTAAATTTTCCATCACTAAATAAACTCCTAGAAAGAGCTTTGATAAAACCATTCAATATACAAAAGAAAAACCCTTCTTATGACTTATTCGACTTTAGCAACACTAGTTTAGTCTATTTTTTTAATAAAGTTTCCAGTAAACATTACTAACTATAACTTAAGAAGGGGATTTTTTAAATATTTGAATAATAATTTCATCTTAGTTTGGTTATGACTTATGTTTTTTATCAAAGTTATTTATTAATAATTTTTTTATAATATCAAAAACAAAATGGTGAATTTTTATTATTATTTATTTATTTAAGGGGCTATCAGGCGACTGCTGACTTAGGCATAAGTCGCCGTAAATAAACAGCCTAGTTCTAGGCTACTTTAAAAAATTGGAACAGGAAACAAAAATAAAAATAAATAACAATAATAATAACAAAACAGTAACAAAACAATAACAAAAACAATTAAACCTGTTAAATGAAAGGGAGAAGGCCGGCCTCCCCCCAAAAGTGAAAAAGTCCACAAGTCAATGTGCACGAATCTGTCCCAAGTACAAGGGACAGGCGGTAGCGACCCCACCCATCCCGGCATCGGGACAGGTATCGTGCGCGAAGATCACCCAGAATGGGACATTCGACAAGAATGTGCCGAACAGTCTGGGGACAACGCAGTCGTTGCAATAGGGCGCAGGCGAGTGCTCCATCAAATAGCGATGCGTCACACGAGTGTGTCCGATTCGGAGACGACAGAAAGCAACCTGAAGCCGCCGCGGAATTGGGGGATAGGTCCATGGGAACAGTTGCGGCGCAATGGCACGCAACTTTAAGTTCCCTTCGACCGTCTCCCATCTTCTTTGCCAAGCAGTCCGAAGAGCTGCCCGTATTCCTGCCATGTAGTCAGTGTGAGGAAGAGCGAAACGCTGGTCCGGTCGCAGAGTCCTCGGTGACTCTTTGGTGCCCTCATCGGCGCACTCATTCCCCGCAATTCCTACATGTCCAGGAACCCAGCAGAAGATAATCTCGACATCTGCCCGGCTCGCCAAAACCGTGGCGTCACGGATATCGCGAACCAGGGGATGCGGAGATTCCAATGCCCCGAGAGCACTCAGGGTGCTTTGTGAGTCGCTATAGATCACAATCCGGTCTCCGAACCGAGCACGTCGCGTAATCTTCCGTACCGAGTGGTGTATTGCCACCAGCTCGGCCGTGAAGACAGACGCAGCGCCTGGTAGAGCCCCGCTGACTTCAAACAGAGGGGATACGGCGTGGAAGCTGACCCCCTCTTGGGACTTGGAGCCATCCGTAAACACTGGCACGGTTCCAGCGTGACACGATGTGTGCTCCAAAAAGGTCGAACGCAATACTCCCGGCGCAGTACAAGCTTTGGGAGCAGAGGCGTGGCGACAAATAGCCAAATGTGGTACCCTCCAGGGTGGCGTCCTGGGCAGAACCAGGGGCGCCACCGGCCCGAGAGCTATATCTACCTCTCGAAGGAGTTTCCTGGCCCTAAACCCAAAGGGCTTAGGGTATGACTGGCGTCTCTCGGTGGCATAGGCACCATCGAGATTAGCTGCGGATGCAGTGAGAGCTGTTGGCGACTGAGGGAGACGCCGGGCTCGCGTGTATAGGTGAGTGATGCACTGCACGTGGCGCAGAGCGAGTGGCATCTCCCCAGCATCGACCAACAGGCTCTCAATGGGGGAAATGCGGAAGGCACCGATCGCAAGGCGAAGGCCGGTGTGGTGGATCGAATCCACCTTCCGCAATAAACGCTCGGCTGCGAAAGCATAAAACTCGCATCCGTAGTCGAGCTGAAAACAGACAAAGGATCGATAAAAAGGTAGGGCAGTAGCTCTATCAGCGCCCCAAGCGCTGAACGTCGAGGAACGCAGAATGTCCATGGCGCGGGTACAAGAGACCCTAAGGCTGCAAATATGGGCCTCCCAGGTGAGGCGTCGGTCGAATACAAGACCAAGGAAACGGTGCGACTCAACCACATCCAGGCGCACCCCATTTTGAAACAAATCTGGGTCGGGGTGAAGCCGTGGATGGCGGCAGAAGTGCACCACCTTAGTCTTGGCCGAATAAAACCGAAACCTGTGCGCTTCGGTATAGCGAGAGACGCGGTTCAGTGCCTGTTGGAGTCGACGCTCCAGAATTGGCACCTGGGCCGCGCCAAAAGAGATCGAAAGGTCGTCCACGTAGAGCGTAGCGAGAACATCTTCTGGCAGCACCGAGGTGATGCCGTTGATGCTCAGGGCAAATAGAGTGACACTGAGGACACTTCCCTGCGGGACACCCTCTTCCTGCTCCTTTGGGCTTGAGAGGGCTCCCCCCACCCGTACGCGGAATCGACGATCTCGCAAAAATTCAGATATAAACATTGGGAGGCGTCCCCTCGCACTCATCGTGTGGAGAGTCTCCATGATACCGTATCGCTATGCAGTATAATAGGCATTCTCCACATCGAAAAACACCGTGGCGTAGTGCTGTCTACGAAGGAAAGCCTCGCAGACGGCATTTTCCAGTCGGAGCAAAGTATCCGACGCGGAAGTGGAACTTGCGGAAGCCGCACTGTGCGGAAGACAGATGGCCTCCTCTGTCCAGGAAAAAGGCTAACCTAACATTCACCAATTTCTCCATCAACTTGCAGACGCAAGAGGTTAGAGAGATTGGGCGGAAACCGGTTGGAGTAGAGTGATCTCTCCCCGGTTTACGAAAGGCGAGCACAGTAGCAATTCGCCAGGAGTCTGGGACCTTCCACCCAGATCCTGTTGAACAAATCTAACAGAAAGGCCATGCCTCGCTCACCTAGGTGTCGAATCATGGCGTACGGGACATCGCCTGGACCATGGGCGGTGTCCGCGCACGAAGCGAGAGCAGAACGCAACTCGCTTACAGTAAACTTGTCGTTGAAGGGTTCTCCGTCTCTGGAGGTAAAGTCCAGCCGGCGTCCTTCCGCGACATCATGACGTGCATTGAATGCTGGCGGAGCAGCATCACGGCTAGAGAATGCGGAAAAAGCAGGCGTGAAGGATTCCGCCACGGACGTGGGGTCCAAGATTGCGGTCCCATTCTCCTAGAGAACGAGAGGGGGGTCCTGCGAGAACTTGCCCCGAATCTTTTGACTCGCTTCCACACCTCAGCTTAAGGGGTCTTCCCGTTAAGTGAAGACACGTATGCCCGCCAAGAAAAGCGGCGGGCGTGCTTCGAAATATACCGGAACCTAGCCCTAGCTCGACGAAATTCAGCAAGAATAAAATCGTTCGGGCAGCGCTTATAGCGCATGTAGGCATAACGCTTCTGTTTGAGGGCCGTCTCACACTCGGCCGACCACCATGGAAGTGGTCGGCGTGCAAAACGGCCAGACGTCCAAGGAATAGTAGTCAGGCCCACGGCGATGAGGTTGCCGGAGAAGAACTCAACGGCCTCATCTACCGACATAAACTCCTCGACTGAGATAGAGAATTCAGTCATTTCCTGAAATGCAGGCCACCACGCCCGCGCCAAGCACCACTGAGGTGGACTCTCAGGCGGCAGTTGCCCTGAAAATGATATTTGAATGGGAAAGTGATCACTACCATGTAGGTCATCGACCACCCCCCAATCAAAATCAGGCTGTGCATCCGAAGAGCACAAAGATAGGTCAAGGCAAGAAAATGAAGCGGTTCTCGGACAGTGATGCGTAAACTCATCCACGTTTAGGACACCCATCTCAAGCTCTTCGATCAGATCGGCAAGGAATTGTCCCCTGGGATTTATGGAGTAATCTCCCCAGAGAGGATGCCTGCCGTTCAGATCTCCAAGCAAGAGATAGGGCCTCGGCAACCGTGCCACGACGCGGCGGAAGTCCCCGGCGTCGAAGTCAGCTGACGGTAGAATGTACGCAGAAATGATAGTATACCTCCTATCCAGGTGCAGCTGCACAGCCACTGCCTGAAAGGAGGTATCTAAAGAGAAAGGAAGAACGGAGATATCATGCCGGGTGTAAACCGCGCATCCCCCAGCCCGGCCATCCCGCGGTGGTGGGGTCGCAAGACCCTTGTACCCCGGGAGGGCAGGCAGGGGGCACGCGCCTAGCATGGTCTCCTGCAAAAAAATAGCTAACGGGGAACGGGACGAGACGAGCCTTCGCCCCTCCTCCCAGTTGGCCCGGAGTCCACGGCAATTCCATTGAAGGAATATGCCCTCCAGGCCTAGCTCGGAGGAGACGCGGGGGCCCTCCTCGAACTGAAGACCCTCACGGTAATGGCCGTACGCTTCCCGGGGGCAGAACCCCGGGCGCTGTTGGCCAGACAAAGCGTTGGAGGCGCTGTCGCCTTCGAGGACTTATTGGGGGAGGTTGGGCTCGCCATGCGAGTCTTCTCCTCCCTCCGCCTTGAAACCTTAGGTGGGCGCTGCGGCTTCGGAGGCGGGGAGCCCTCTTTTCGAGGAACCACCGTCTCCGAGCCACTCGCTCCACCTCGGGGCGTGGGCGAAGGAGCCGAAGCTCCTTTGTTGCGGTCCTTCTTTCGGGGGACAGCTTTAGGAACCCCGGAAGATGGCCTAGCGACCATCTTGGGGGGTGTTGCCTCATGTGAGTCTAACGAGGCGGTGGAAGCGCGTGCCTGTTTTGCCTTACGGGAAACGGTCATGCTGGGGGAAGAGAGGGGAGCCCTGGTTTTAGCCGGGGCTGGGTATGAACCCTTTTTGCCGCCAGCTTTACCAGGAGAGCGCCCGGGTTGGGAAGAGCCTGCAGAAGGGCTCCAAATGGGCGCGGAAACAACCGTGCTCGTTGGCCTGGATGGGGCAAGAGCAGAGGGTGCCTTTCTAACTATTGAGGCATATGACGTCCTAGGCAGAGCCGGGCGCACCAGAACCAAGTCTTTAGCCTCGCGGAATGAGAGTCGATCCTGGGCCTGAACGGCCAGGATTTCTTTCTCAAGGAGATATGCACCACATTGCTTCGAAGAAGCAGGGTGCGTCTCTTCAATTGACACACTCGGCCACAAACGATTTGGACTTATCGTGTGCGACCTTAGAGCAATTTACACAGACTTCGGGTGACCCCGACTTTGCATGTCTACATGAGCGATTCGTATGGCCGAAGCGGTGACAGTAATAGCACAGCCCTGGCAGTGGCACGAATGCCTTCACGCGGTAGCGGTACCAACCGGCACGCACTAACTCAGAGAGCTTGTCACAGTCGAACGCGACGAAGAGTGTAGGGATGGGTCTCGAGGCCCCTCCCTGTTTTCTCATCACACGTTCGACCTTGACCACCCCATGGTCGACCAGCTCTAGGGTGATGTCCTCAATGGAGTAGTCAACGAGTTCCCTCGCATAAACTACTCCTTTCACAAAGTTCATGGTAGAGTGCGGCGCCACACTCACTGGGGTGCCATGAAGTGTCCGAAGAGCACTTATCCTGGCCGCCTCGGCGGGATTCGCCGCATTCGCCAGAAGGCTCCCGTCCGAGAAACGGGTCACCTTCGGCTCTCTACCAATTGCACTAGCTAATCCTTTCCTCTGATGGATCATGTTGCCCTTGGACAACATGGTGCCATGAGTGGAGCGAATAACGAGGAAGCGTTTGAAGCAAGCGGGCTCGAAAATGCCAAGTAACCTCTGAATGAGGAGCCCCGATGTCATCGAGGCTCCGCCCTATGCACTTTTGGTGTTATTCTTAGTCAGGGGCTCCGCACACGGTGGGGTAGAGGGGCCGGATGTGCCAATCTTGGCATGGTCGCCTACCAAGGTGGCAGCAGAC
Source organism: Ceratothoa steindachneri (assembly GCA_963969495.1). Lineage (NCBI taxonomy): Eukaryota > Metazoa > Arthropoda > Malacostraca > Isopoda > Cymothoidae > Ceratothoa > Ceratothoa steindachneri. Next base: position 243,952,764 of record OZ018317.1, on the reverse strand, counting down.
CCATCCGTCCCCGCAGCCCCAAAGGATGGAGAGGAGCCCCGAGTCTTCTTCGTCTTTTTAGTCTTTTTAGTCTTTTTCTTTCTTGGAGAGGAGGGCGGGGAATAAACCCGCTTCTCACCTCCGCCGGCAGAAGCCCCCATGCCAGATGGGCCGGCCTCAGCCAGGTCCCTCTCCGAAATAGAGAAGGTCCTGGTAGTCGTAGGGGCACCTGTTGGAGGAGATCCCTCCCCTCCTTTTACTGCCTCGGAGCTCTCGGCCGTTTGAGGGGGACCTTGCATAGGGGCGGAATCGGGTTCGGTGCTTGGCGCCGAGCCCTGATTACCCTCCCATGGAAGGCCCTACCGTCTGAGGCTGGGTCTCCTCAAGGACTATGTCTATCATTAAGAGGGGCCTCCAGTTGGCCATCCCCTCCCAGGACATCGCAGGTCCCCTTGGCAGTGTCGCCAGTCTTGTGTGGGGAGGCACAGGCCTTGACCCCGGCAAGGTTTAAAATTCTTGCCAGCAGGTCTTTTGAGGGAAGCGACCGAAGGGGCCTGGCTTCCCTCTCCCTCTAAGCAGGTTCACCCTACCGAGCCGCTTCGATGGGGAGCGGCTGGCTAAGGGCTGCCTGCTGGCTTTCTTGGCAGTCCCCTTGGAAAGAAAAGAGGGTACTGCCGCTGGCAAAGGGAGGTGCCCGAAATCCCCTCCAGAGAAGGGGGTGAGGGGGAGTCCCCTGCACCCGTAGGTGCAGGAGAGGAGTATGCCTCGTCTCCGGTTAGAGAAATATGGAGGGTCCCCTGCGCAAGCACAGGGGGGGGGCCTCTATTTTTTTGGTGGAGCTGCACGAGGGCGGCTCCGTCGATAAGCAAGGGGGAATTAGGGGGAGATTTTTTATTTTCTTATCATTGGGAATGGTGACCCCATTTGTGCTACGGGACGCAATAGCTCATCACCTCTCGCACTTGCCTACACTGCGAGAGGTGCTTACAAGCCCGGCAGAGCCAAGCCCTGCCATTCGGGATCACCTCTCCCGCCTGGTGGCCTGGCAGTCCATCGGAATAGCGGCCCCACCTTGGACACGGCGTAAAATTGATAGAATGTGAAGAGGAGAGGAAAAGGGATGTGAGGAAGGTATGGGTGGGGATGAAGCAGGTTGTTAAAAAAACCCATACCGAACCGGAGCTCAGGGGTTAGGGAACAATGTCCCCTCCCGCCTCAGCCCCGATCCAGGGTGGTTGGCTTGAGAAGAAGGTCAGCATCTACCCTGTGAAATTAGAGGCTGACCAGAGAAAGATGTGGGAGAGGTTGTATGAAAAGCGACGAGGTAGGGGAGAAATCGGGCTATCTGAAGGAAGGAAGAGAGACTAAGCTGGGGCCGGACGGAGCGCTGGATCCCGTCAGCACGGCGGCCAGGATTCCAAATCGCCGCGCCGCTTACGGGGACAAAATGGTGAAGTTCAAAAATAAATATAAGTATCGAAATTCTGTGAATTTTTGAAAACCCAAAGAATTACAAATGGTGAAGTTCAGAAAATTTATTTTTACATATCTTCTTCTATAATTCTATATTTTAGCAACGTGATATTTTGAACGGGGGGAAATCTAGTTTAGAGTTCCTTTTTAAAATCATTATAATTGGCGAAGTTCAGAAAATTTATAAAAATTTAACCATGGCTGCTTTTTTTTTTAGATTTTAATGTTAGTAGCGAAGCCATTGCTGGTCTCCTAATAATTTACTCTTGGTCTATTTTCTTCACATCGATGCTAATTTTCGAGGCCTAAGTCCATAAAACACTTTTAGCAGAATTATTTCTAAATTCGGGAATAAACAATCCTCACTATTCTTTTTTTCGGTCTAAATTTTCTCTAATAATTTTAATTTACTACTTTAATTGTTTTCATGGTCCAGTAACTAAATCCTAAATCGGATTTCCAATTAATTGTCACATGAATGTTGCTCTTCATTTTGATATATTTTATTTAAATGTCTAAAAAATGAGCTAAAGAAATTTGCAGTTTGTTTGCAGATACCTTACCAAAGCTCTTATTATTGTTTAGCTGTTTATTAAACGCCTTTGTTTTTACATCAGTGATGCTCATATGGAGTTTATTATCATATGAGTGCGGCTTTATAATTTACCCGTGTTTGAAATCGCTTCTTCGGATTTTTAGAATTGTTTGTCATGATTCTTTCCCATTTGGATATTTTATTCTTCGATTATTTTTGCTATTTCGCGACTAACTAAAAGGACATAAGTCACCGTAATTATCTTACAGCCTAATACATTGCTAGATTAAAACGATACATAAACAGAGAACAGCCATAAAACAAGAAACGCAAAACCAAAGAAAACAAAGAAAATAGGAAACAAAGACGCAAGTGAAAAGAGGAAGCAGACCCCGACGCTCGCCTCCCACAGGCACAGTAAAATGCGACTGACACGGAAAATATTAAAATAAAATGCAGGAGGCCAAGCTCCTTCAAGAAGTAAAAAATTCCACAAGTCTGTGTGCACGAATACGAACTTAGTACAAGGGACAAGCTGCAGTGACTGCGCTTGTCCTCGTAATGACCACGCTCATCTCGGTACCGACAGCGCTCATCCTGGTACAGGGACAGGTATAGTGCTTAAAGATGGGTTTCTTACCAGTGACGTCATACATAAAGAATGGATGTCTCCTTCTTAGTCTTTTCCCTATCCTCCAACTTTTATATATATATATATATATATATATATATATATATATATATATATATATAATATTTAATACTTCTTTTGTCTTACATGTATATCAGTGTACGAAATTTTTCCCATCCTTTTCGCTCATAAAATATCCCTTGTCTAAACTCCTCTCGTCTTCTTCGTTTTTCTCTTTTCTTTTAGTAATTTTATTACGTTTTAACCCGGTTATTTACCCAAACTATTCACCCTCCAGTGAATAAATTTGCCTTTTCCGTGAGATTAAGAATTTTCTAAACAAATTTAACCACCGACAATTTCAAGCAGCAGGAAACCAAAATATTTCAACATAATTTCGACATTATTTTCTTTTCCTAATCTTGTTCACAACATCCACTTCGATTTGCATAATTAATGCCTGACAGAAGACTTTGTCCAATTTCTTGCTCGAATACAATTAGGATCGATTTGAATAATCAAATAAGGTTGGCGGCAAGATAATCCAGGAGTTTACCCAACGGCTAAACTTCACAGTTTCCCAACCGGCTGCCTCCCTATGTGACTCAAATTTACATCTTTCCTTACTACACCTCTACTTTATTATATTTTCCTTCCTAAAATCCCATTGAATGTTGAATATGGCCTCTTCTTCGCCCGCCATTCCACTCTTTTAAGAGCAGTGTTTCTCCAAATGTAAAAATTCAGGCGTTTTGTGAACAAATCGCATTGATATCATTATTTCTGACGTAATCGATGACGTAACGGACCTGTTTACGCCGCTTCGACGGTGGAATAACGAATGCAAATGCGTTCATGCATATTTAAGTAGAGTTCTCTGTTCTAAGGGCCGTAGAGAAGGAAATGGCTCCTAAAAAGAGGGTTAGTGCCAGAGAGGCAGAGGGGAAATTTGAATTCCATTTGGAGAACCAATTTTATTCATAAAGTAGGAGCGTTTTCAAATGGTTAGCTCATTCGATTCCATTGCGAAATTACTAACGTAAGTCAGCACTTAGCAAACTCGAACGAGGGCACAGGACTAATTGTGAAATTGTATAATGATGAGGAAGGGTAGAGTGATAATAAATGCACGAAAGTGTTGAAATAGCAGCACAAACCCACCATAGACCGACATAATAGTGGCACTCGGATTTCGGGGGTGGGGGGTGCATGAAATCCCCAAAATGAACAACAAGAACATGTTGAGGTAGGGAGTCATTGAAGGAAGAAAGGGCGGTGTAGGTTATATTTATTAAGGGTGGGTTCGATGAGCGGATTTGTGGGATTCTGTCGAGAATATCCGGCAAAGGGGAGCGCCAATTATCGCTGTGAATTTTGGAGGAGAGGGAAGCCAGACACACCTCTACTGGGAAAGTGAAGTGGGTAAAAAAGAGTTTACCATGTTGTGATGTTGTAAAACTGAGTGGCAATGGGGTGGCGATGGAATGCTAATAGTGGTGGCAATGGTGTCACAAATCTCGACATTGATCGAGTCCTTAAAATGAAGCCTCTCGAGGAAAATCTAAGAATCAACGGTACATAGAGAAAGAGAGAGATGGGAAGAGATAGATGGAAAAAGAAAGGGAGATGGGGAGAGATAGAGAAAAAGAGAGAGGGAGATGGGAAGAGATAGAGAGAGAGAGAGGGAGGTATAGAGAGAGAGAGGGAGGTATAGAGAGAGTTAGAGACAGCGACATAAATAGGGAAGGGAGTGGGTAGAGAGAGTGATAGAGACAGGCAGATAAAAGAGAGAGATAGGGAGGGATGCAGGGAGAGTGAAAAAGAGAGAGGGGGAGAGAGGAGGGATAGAGAAAGAGGATAAAAGAGAGAAATAGAGATTTGGGGTGAAGTTAAAGAGAGTTAGAGACAGGCAGAGCAAGAAAGAGTGAGGGAGAAACAAAGAGAGAGAGAGAGAGAGAGAGAGAAGTAACAAGGAGTAATAAAGAAGTACCCTAGGAGACCTTACGGTCAATTCAAAGAGGGTACCTTTGGACTAGCAATCGAGTGGGCACATGACTGCTCAATTGTTTTACGTCCCTAAACGGCCACTTTTCAAGACCTTGTCTAGTCTTGACTTGAACTGGTCAACAGATTCACTGTTGACAACTTCCACTGGAAGTGCGTTCCACTTACCGCAGATACTCTAGGTGAAAAAATTTCCACACAGATTGCGGTTGTAACGCTTCAGTTCAAGTTTGAAGCCGTGATTGCGCGTTCTGTTCTCACTCAGTGTGAAAATATCCCGGTAGTCAACATTGTCGAACCCTCAAAGTATTTTGAAAACTTCGATGAGCTGACCATGCAGTCTACGGGTTTCCAGCGAGAACAGATCTAATTCCCTTAGTCTATCCTCATAACTTTTATGTCGGATAGAGGGAATCAGCTTGGTTGCCCTGGCTTGTACGCGTTCCAATCTCGGATGTCCTTTCGCAATGAAGGACTCCAAAATTGTACGGCATACTCCAGGTGTGGTCGGACAAGTGAGTTGTACAAACACAGTACAATCTCCTTGTTCCGATATCCAAACTGGCGCTTTATGTAGCCCAGCATCCTTTGGGCCTTTTTCTCCGCCTCAATGCACTGTTTCGAGAACTTGAGGTCACTAGTGATTGATACACCCAAGTCCTTCTCAGTGTCGGTGGATTCCATAGCAGTGCCCTTAAGGATATACTGAGATTGGGGGTTACGGTGGCCGATATGCATCACTTTGCATTTGTTCACGTTAAAAGGCATTTGCCACGTGTTCGACCACTCCCCAATCCTCCGAAGATCTTCCTGCAGGCGGGCAGTATTTCCATCCTTTGCAACGTTCATACCAAGCTTGGTATCGTCGGCAAATTTGGAAATCTTGGCAACCATGTCACCGTCCATGTCGTTGACGTAGATGATGAATAGTAGTAGTCCCAGGACAGAGCCTTGAGGCACCCCGCTAGTAACGGGCACCCACCCAGAAGCCTGTCCATTCACCACCACCCGTTGCCGTCTGCCACTTAGCCAGTTCTCGATCCAGCCGGCTACTTTTCTTTTATGCCCAGCGCTTGCCCTTTCCAAAGAAGGCAGCGGTGGGGTACCTTATCAAAGGCTTTCTGAAAGTCTAGGTAGAACACATCCATCGCCTTGTCCCGATCTTGCTCACTGAAAACGAAGTGAAAGAATTCCACAAGGTCCGTCCGGCATGACCGTTGCCTTTGGAAGCCGTGCTGGGAACTCCTCAGTAGCAGGTTTGACTCTAAATGCGAAGTCATTTTGTCCACCATCATGCTTTCCATGATTTTACCGACTATCGAAGTCAGACTGATAGGTCGGTATTTTGACGATTGGCTTCGGTCTTCTTTCTTGAAGATAGGAGTCACCTCCGATTCACGCCAGTCTCTAGGAACGCATCCGGTCCGGATTGACATGTTAAAGATTACGCTCAGGTGTCGTGAAACTTGATCGCGCACTTCTTTTTAACACTTTAGGTAGAAACCCATCTGGGCCGGGTAACTTATTCGTCATTAGGTCACTGATCTTCTTTTTTATTTCCTCTTCGGTGAAGTCCATATCCTCCAGCTTTTCCCCAGAGTAGGAATCCATTGGCTGGGGGATGGGAGCACACTCTTCAGTTAACACTGAAGAGAAGTAGTCGTTGAGGAGGTTAGCATTTTCTGCATCTGAATGGTTTAATGCCCCCTTCTCATTTTTCAAAGGGCCAATCGTTCGACGGATTGGTTTACGGCTGTTCACATATCCAAAAAACTCCGTGAAATTCTCTTTACAGAGTCTCGCCACTCGGAGTTCCTCAGACCGCTTAGCCGCTCTTATACTGGACTTCACTCTCCTGGCTAGCCTCCGGTATTCGTCAAAGTCACCCGAGATCTTCGATTGCCGGTACAAAGTTCTCTTCTTCCTAAGCAGTTGGCCGATTTCTCGATTAAACCACTTTGGTTGAACAGAAGACCGACAGGGACTTGTCAGAGGGATGAAACGCGATTGAAGACTAATGAATGTGGTTTTGAAACTGTTCCACGAGTCTTTAACAACATCGCACCCTTCTAGCCTCGCGTCAGTCAGTCCAGCACGAAGACCTGCAAAGTCTGCTCCTTTAAAATCGAGTTTCTTCGATTTACTAGTTGCAGGCCCTGCCTACGGCACTTTGACTACAAATCTAATTAGCCGGTAGTCACTGCCACCGAGCTCTTCACCAACAGAGAGGTCCCCAACGATGTCATTCTCTGAGGTGAAAACCAAGTCGAGAATATTGTTTCCTCTTGTTGGCTCTCTCACCCATTGAGTGAGGAACTCGTTGTTCGCGAACTCCAGGAGTAGTGCATTCTCGCCACACGGTTCTCTGGTTTCCCAGTCAACTTGTGTGTTGAAATCCCCCATGATGATACATACTCTGTCTTTGACAAGTTCTCCTAGTAGCTGGTTCAGATCTCTGTCCTTTTCAACGAGTTAGTCAGGAGGTCTATAAAGCACCAGGGTCCTGTATTTGGCAGGATCTATCTCTAGGTCAACACCTTGTAGTTCATGGTCGGATAAGATGTTGCAATCCGTCGAGTTGAGAGTATCCTTGACATACAACATCACACTGCCACCCTCTCTGTCTGGCCTATCTTTCAGGAAGGGAAAGGCAGGGAAGGAGAGAGAGTTAAAGAAATCTAGTAAGAGATAGATAGAGAGAGAGAGAGAGAGAGACAGAGAAAAAGAGAGAAAGAGGAGGGAGAGAGATTTAAAGAAATCTAGTGAGAGATGGAGAGAGAGAAGGGAAGTGACAAAGAGGGGATGAGAGAAGAAGGGGAGGATAGAGAGTTAGGGAAAGAGAGAGGGAGTTAGAGAGAGAGAGCGTTAGAGAGAGATGAAGAGAGAAGTGGGGTGGAGACAGTCGAGGATGGAGAAAGTGAGAGATAGGCAGACAAAAAGAGAGACAGAAATGGTAAGAGACAAATAGAAAGTAAAAGAGAGATAGAGGGATGGATAGTGTGAGAGATAGAGAAATGGAGAGAGATTGTAAGAGGGAGACAAATACACAGAGTTTGTGCGTGCTTGCGTGTCACATGGAGTTAGGCAGAAGAGGATTACCTCAAAGGACATTGCTCTCCTTTGAGAAGAGGTAATTTTTAGGAAAATCCTTAGAATTACAGCTTGAGAAAAAAAATAATAATTCTACACTTCCTCGTTTTCACTACCAACCTTTTTCACCCGCATTTGCGAAGTCGGAAAGGCAAAAAAGATACCTGATAAACGAAGGAAAATTCCGCAGCCAGAAAATTGATAAAGATCGAAACACTTCTTTATCGAAAACGATCAAGCCTACTTCTCTTTGTAGCTACATTCCGCCTTCAGAGAGCCTACGACTGTAGCATTCACTATGAACTTTTTACCCAATAAAGCCTTGTTATCTTTAAATTACTTGATGTTGGAGCAGTAGCCTACTTCTCCAACTAGCTCGATCCATGTCCGGTATATTTTACATTTAAAGTAGTTGGACATCAAAATATTCCTGAACCACGGAGGTTTAAGCTTACAACTCTGCGGTTCCTATTCTTGTGATTAATACCATCTAAGCCTCGAGGAATTTTGAACAACTCGGCTGTCACTACACTACACTCTCTCCTGATCTTATCTCTTTTACAAACTTGACACTTTTGTCTATAGGAGGCAGTTCTTTTTCTATACCCATGTTGAGCCCCATCTAGCAGCTTCATCCGTAGATCTATCCAATCTGTTGTTAAAACTCCAAAAGGAGGACGTTTCTATCGCATGACAACTGAGCCTATTCCATTCATCTAACACTCGATTTGTGAACCAATTTCGACCAATCTCTTTCCTAAACCTAAACTTGTCTAGCTTAAACCCATTACTACGTGTCCTATCACGTCCCCTAAAGTTAAGAACCTTACCTATGTCCCCCCTATTATAACCTTTGACCCACTTGAAGACTCCAATCAAGTCCTCTCGAACTCTTTCCCTTTCAATGTATGAAGATTTATTCTCATAAGCCTTCCACCATAAGGTAAAATCCTCAACTCATGGGATTCCCACCGGGATCTAATATAAATTTGCGATGTGGACGTTCAAGAGTTGACATCTTGTCAAGATGTCACGGTCTGTGATTAAGTGGTTGATCTATTATCAAATACTATCCGTCAAGATCGAGCGAACATCAGACATCGTTTCATAACTATACCCTGTCCATTTCAACACAACATAATGCTTAGTCTACGAGGTATTATGAGTTAAATATTTAAACCCTCTGAAAGTATAAAGTTAAAAGCCCTTTTATGTTCCATTTCTTCGTTTTCTTCTATTTTACCTTTTGTATGAGTTGCCTGTTTCATTTATATCTTCATTATCTCTTTAGTTCGTATATTTGAATTAGATTCCTTCTAATAACTGTTCTTTCTATCCTCTTTAGTCTATCTCTCACATATAAAAACAACCAAATATTCCTCTTAATATAATGTTATTAAAACGATTATACTTTTGGAAACATTTAATATATTGTTTTTTTATTAAGAACTTAGAATTTCACGAAATTTAGAGGTCAAATTCGAATGTAAAGATTTTAGGGAAAACTTTCAAGAATTTTATCATAGTTGTCCATTGCAATTTTGCCGTCGAATATAATTTTAAATTTTAAATATAATTTAAAAAAAAATATATTATAATTTCAATCCAAAATTTTAGCTTCCAAATTCGTCTGCAAAAGAGTTTTACCTTTTAGTTTCTTCAAAAATTTTAAATAGTTGTTAAAAACTTTCTGACCACCCCAAAAATGTTTCAAAACTTCCTCTTTTTGATAAAGCCTCCCCTTCCCCATTTATAAAATAGGAAAATGTTTGACTCAAAAAAAAGGAAGATAGAAGCAGTCTTTATTAAATTGTAACTTTAAAAAGCTTTGCAAAGTTTATATAAGAACTAGGATATCGTATTACACGAATATATATATATATATATATATATATATATATATATATATAAATATATATATATATATATATATATATATATATATATATATATATATATATATATATATATATATATATATATATATATATATATATATATATATATATATATATATATATATATATATATATATATATATATATCGAGTAAAAGGCCATGTTGGATACATGCAATCTTAAAGTGTACAGCAATGCCAGCGTTATTAACTCTGAATTGTGCTCTCTTGATTCTCCTTACAAGTTGTTTTCCTGGGTCTGTGAGACGAGAAAAGACACACAAAAGACATAATTTATTCCGAGACGTCTTTTGACCGTGACAGGTCATCTTTGGGGAATGAACAATGACAATGATTTAGGTATAGGATGCTTCACTATATATATATATATATATATATATATATATATATATATATATATATAAATATATATATATATATATATATATATATATATATATATATATATATATATATATATATATAAATATATATATATATATATATATTTATATATATATATATATATATATATATACGAGGGGGAGTCAAAAAGTTCTCAGATAAATGGCATAAAATTTTTATTTGTAATAATACTGTAATCATTTTTCTACATAAGCTCCATTAACATCTATACACTTTCTTAATCTATGAATCCAACGGTAAAGACCATCTTGGTAGAATTCACGGGGTTGTCTCTGGCACCAAGTAATGACCTGCTTTTTTGCTTCATCTAATGATTGAAACCGGGTTCCTTTTAGGTGTCCCTTTAAATTTGGAAACAGAAAAAAGTCAGAGGGTGCTAAATCAGGGCTATAAGGGGGATGAGCAAGAGTTTCCCATCGAAATTCCCGTAGCTGAGATCTCACAGCTTTGGACGAATGTGCAGGGGCATTGTCATGGTGGAACAAGATTTGCTTGTGGAGCTTTCCTCGTCGTTTTTTGGCTATTGAAGTTTTCAGCTTCCTTAAAACTCCTTCGTAATAGCTGGATGTAACAGTTTTTTGTCCTTCTAAGAAGTCTATTAAAATAATTCCCTCCGAATCCCCCAAAACTGTAGCCATTATCTTCTTAACGGACCTCTCTGTCTTGAACTTGATAGGCCCTGCTGCCCCCCTTGGGTGCCACTCTTTTGATTGATTTTTACTTTCAGGATCAAACTGATACACCCAAGTTTCATCTCCCGTTACGAGGCGCTCAAAAAAACTATCCTCGTTTGCTTCAATCTTGGTCAAAATAGCCAAAGAAAGGTTGGCCCTATGATTCAGCTGGTCTTCTCGCAACGCTTTTGGGACCCAACGTGCTGAAAGCTTGCTCAGGCCAAGATTTTCAGTTAGAATTCCAAATGCTGAGCCATGAGAGATTTCACATGCATTGGCAACTTCATCAATAGTAATACGGCGATCTTTATCCACTAGATTCCTCACAAGCTCGACATTTTCTGGGTTAATGGAGGTGGAGGGTCTCCCTTCACGTAGATCATCTTCAACTTCTTCTCTGCCCCCCTTGAAGCGCTTAATCCAGTCGTAAACTACCGCTCTACATGGCGAAGAGTCACCATAAACCTGTTGTAGAGCGTCAATAATCTTAACAGGCTTCCAATCAAGTTTAGTCAGGAATTTAATGTTCGCTCTTATCTCAAAATTTGCCATTTTATGGGTTCAAAAAAGTAACCTTTTTGAAGCACATCTAATACAAAGAGTCTCGACAAATTGAATGACGAATTTTGTAGGAATTGTTCAGAAAACATGAAAGTCGTGTTTGACCCTGTATTTACTTGTACAAAATCGAACATTTCAATAATCTGGCATTTGTCTGAGAACTTTTTGACTCACCTACGTATATATATATATATATATATATATATATATATATATATATATATATATATATATATATATATATATATATATATATATATATATATATATATATGTAAAAAAGTTGGAAATTTGTGAAAATTTTACTAATGAAGATTTCGTTTTGAAATTACTGTATGTATGTTGATCACGTAACATTGTTTGTGTTTTAAATAAGAAAAAGCGACCATAAAATAAATTAAAATACAAGATATCAAAGTAAACATGACCATTTTTTTCAGTGTTACATGATGTTTTTTGTGTTTTTATCTAATATTATTTTAAGTTAGATGCAAGATTTAACTATATACAGTGCTGTGCTAAGCGCATTCATCCTTTTATAGGCTATTTTCTATTTAATTTTGTGAATTTCAATTTCCAATTTTTTAGTTGCATTATTGCAATAAGATAGGGATTTTGCATTGCCTAAAAAGGTTATTAATATATTTATCCAATGATAAACAATGAGGGCTGTGCATTACTTGTTCAAAAATGTTTTATGAAATTAAGAAATTTATTATATTTTATATTATTTTTGATACATATGTAAAAATGTTGTAAAATAACAATTCAAACCATTTTTTTTTTATTATCTATCTTCTCATAACATTTGTGTATGATTCAGTAGTACTAGATCCTTTAATTTCAGGTGTGGCCTATAAATAAAAACTGACAAAAAATGACAAGGCAGTACAGAGTGTGTCCTATATGGTCACGATCGGTACAAAAAACCCTTTTCAAAAATTACAACATAAATATGAACTGTTAAACATATTTCAAATTTCTGTATGTTGAACATAAAGGCATTATTTTAGCTACCTGTTGGGCACTTTTGATATCTAACTTTAAACTTTAGTTTTGATGACCAAAAAAACACTAGCAATGCAACAATACGATCTGTGTCCACTTGCCCACATTTATATATATATATATATATATATATATATATATATATATATATATATATATATATATATATATATATATATATATATATGTATATGAAAATTAACCCACAGGAAAATGAAAAGATGAATCCAGCACTTTCGAACTATATTTGCAAGTTCATTTTCAAGGAACTTGCAAATATAGTTCGACAGTGCTTGGATTCATCTTTTAATTTTCCTGTGGGTTAATTTTCATATTATTGCTTTCCTCACGTGCAAACGAATTGATGGGCGCAAAATTCAGACGAAGTATAAAAGGGATAATCAAGAAGACACAGCCTAAGTCGCAGGATGAAAACTCCTCCTATCATCAGTGCTAAAGAATCAATAAAAAATACATATCAAAATATTACCTACAAATGTTTTCTAATAGATGCTAAAAATAATCTCGAAAAATGAAACTTAAATTTTAAACGAGTTAAATACAATGGGAATTCAAAAAAGAAAATCAACGATGGAAATGATAAGAAATAGGAACAAAATTTATAATTAATTATTTTACAAAAGAATGTTAATTTTATTAACAGATTAACGTGCTTATTAATGTGTGACTATATTTAATGGAACAGATAAGGAGTTATTATTCAAAAAGGTTGTTTTTTTTTATGTAAAGTGACTCTAGCAAGTAAAGGTCTGAGATGTTGCTTACTGCATCAAGTATTTGGAAGTTTTCAAGCGTGAGCCTCGAACCACATTGCGAGAGGTGGTTTCGAATCGCAGATGGGTCAGGTTTACCAACATGAAGACCATTTCTATCAGATCTACCAATATGCTGCATAACGCGAATGTAAAGTGCCGCTTTGTTACCGTCACATATGTTTGAGTACTATTTCACGTACAACGAAAACCTTATATAATATTAGCTAGCTCCGTCTTCCATTGATAAGAATCCATAGCAAAAGTACATTTGCTTTGAGCAATACTGAAGGCCAAAGAAGTTCTTCAAGCTATTGACAGCAAATAATTAAGCTTCATTCACGTGGGATTATGCTATAGGACTATTTCTGAGCGAGTTGAAGTTCCTGATGTAAATGTGGGTTCTATAATTCGAAAGCATGGCGATTATGAAATCACCTCCAACTTGCCAAGGGCCAGTGCTCATCTCAAGATTAACGATCTATCTCGATGTTACATGGTTTGAAAGCTAAGGAATAATCCAGTGATTATTATGAAAGATCTACAAAGTGATCTGGAATTGTCAGGAAATAAAGTAAGTAAAATAACTGTGAGTAGAGAGCTTCATTCTAATGACTTGTATTCTTTCACTCACACCAAAACTCCACTTTTTAATTTAATAAGAAACGTAACGAATCGTTTAAGGTTTGCCAGAGAACATTTTGACAATGGAAATGAATTTTGGAACAATGTTACATGGTCAGATGAGACTCAAATATAGTTTTCGGTCAAAATGTTTCTTCATCGAATTTGAGGAGCAGAAGCAACTGCCTATAAATCTAAGCAGACCATCCCAACCGTGAAACAGGGAGTAGGTAGTCTCATGGTTTGATGCTGCTTTACTACAGATAGTACAGGAACACTACACATTATTGATGGGGAAATGGATTCTGCCACGTATAAAGAGATACATGAGGAAAAAATACTCACAGGGGTCAAATAATTCTAGGGCCGATAAAAATAGACATTTCAGCAGGACGAAGCTCGTAAGCAGACGTCAAATCAACTCAAGAATTGTTAAAAAGAAAGAATTAAACTTCTTTCCATCGACAAGTCAATCGCCCAAACTCAATCCGATTGATCATCTGTGACGAAGACTGAGGCTGCAAACTGAAAGAGAAACACACAGAACCTTCCTTCTTTGAGGGAGATTTGCGTCGAAGAGGGGAACAAAATATGAAGAAATGATTGCGAAAAGCTAATAATATCAACCTTTGAGAATCGTCTTCGTGCTGTTATTGCGAGCAAAGGTTCTGACAAGAAAAAGTAAATAAATAAAACTATAATTAGTTAAATACTTTTGTCACAAATTTTGCTTATTATTAATTGTTTTTAATACAAATATTTCTTATGTGTATCTAGTCTGTTATATATATATATATATATATATATATATATATATATATATATATATATATATATATATATATATATGAAATGAATAACTCACAAGGTAGCACGTGAGATTCGCAATTAATGCAATGTCCAGCAGGAAAAATAAAAAAGGTGCTTCCAAGCACTTTCGAACTTTATTCAGTTCATTCTCAAGTACTTGGAAGCACCTTTTTCATTTTCCCTGCTGGACATTGCATTTATATGTGTATATATATATATATATATATATATATATATATATATATATATATATATATATATATATATATATATTTACTGAATTTCCTGTTAGAATTGAAACGAAATGGAAGCACAAAATATTTCAGAGTTATTAAAAATTTAAGTGTGCAAATACTTGTCACCACTCTCTCTCTCTCTCTCTCTCTCTCTCTCTCTATATATATATATATATATATATATATATATATATATATATATATATATATATATAGGGTATGTAGCGTTGGTGAATAACGATTTTATATTAAAACTTGCTAGTATTTTGGGATCAGAGACGAGGTTAAAGCACTGAAGTTTTTGGCTTAAAAGTAGCACCAGTATTATTAGTTCGCCATCCTCTCTTGGCCGTAACTGATCCTGAATGGATAATGAAATATACATAATGGTCAGTATGACAATCGCCGGTGAGCTCAAGGGCACCAGGAACCGGTACTCATTGAAGAGAGGTGTTTTGACACCAAACAGCGCTCAGAGGGAACCTTCGTCGCCCCGGGGCAGAGGGACCTGTTCCGCGTCAAAGGTATGTAGATATAGATACCCATCAGCATGATTTATTGGAACAGAGGGAGAGAGAGAGCTGTGAAGACGGGAGATGAAAGAAAGCAGTGTTGTGTGTGTGTGACGAAAAGTGTAAGATCTACCCACCCGAATACAGGGCTGAGCACAGCGCGTCGACCAATCGGTAGCCAGAACTCTTCGTGTGCTAACGTTTGTGTGCGCTCTTGCCGAGATCGAACCCGACTCCTTGACGTCTGAAATCCAATGCCGTATCCTCTCGGCTAGCAAGAGCTTTTTTGGCATGAGAAAAACTATTTGGTATGTTGTAGTACCGTTTGATAGTAAATATTTCGAGGAGATGTGTTAAATGTTGGCTAATTTGTACGCGGGCAACATACCTGTTAACGATAGAAATTATCCCCCAGAGAGCCTTTGTTAACTCACCCTCCTTTGATATCTTCACAAATCAAACTCATAAAGATTCATTCCAACACTTAGTTAAAGACAAAGAACAATGTTTACCAGGAAATATATGGTTTTGATATGGGTTTTCCCTTTGCTCCCATCGCTGCAGAAATCTTCTTGACGAACAAGGAGAGAAGAATCTTTGAGAACCGCCATCAAAACTTTCCCCCACTTTAATATCCCCGTTTTGTAAACGATTGCTTCGCCATATTCAAAAATAAAGAACAAGCCAATAGTTTTTTTAGATTATATCAATGCCCTGCGTGCCATTATCAAATGCAGCTCCTTCTTCCTCTCCCTACCTCTCTATCTCTCCTCCTCCCTCTCTCTCTATCTCTCTACCCCTATCTCTCTCTTTCAAATTGCATGTCCGTTGCAATTTCTCTCCCGCTTCAAAAACATCTTTTCAAATCAGCCCCTCATACAGAAATCTTGATGTAGATTCTCTGCTAACAAGTGACTTTCTCCCTTAAGCCCGAGGGCAATAAGATCGTATTTCTGAATCTCGTAAATTAAGACTTGGGCGTGAGACGGTTAATAAAGAATATTTACCCAAGTTACACCAAGATTATGAACGAAACTTTCTTTTTTGTTTCTTTGCTGCAAAATATATTTCTTTATTTATCGTCTCTACGCCAACTCAAACAGAGAACTTAATTAGTTCATGCATATATCACCGCCTTCCTTTCTTTACTCCCACAATCTCAGCCCCATTCGCCATCTTGAACCGTCCCTGACCTGCAAATTTGCTTCTTATTTTTTTCCAGAATGTTTTGTTGTTTCTTGTGTTTTTTAACCAGTTTTTTTTAATTATATATATTTTATTTATTTAAATTTCGTACGGTTCTTTGTGGCTAGGGTTAGAGTGCGTTCCTGTGGGTACTACAGTACTTTGAGATACGAACATAACTCCTTAAGTTGATGTCGGTAAATATCATCCCAATGTTACTCGTAAGTACGGACACTTTCGTATTTCCGAGGCCATGTTCTCTGACTTACGAACTTGTTCTGACAAGAGGCTCTGTCAAAGGTCATTAAAGATTAAATTAGCAAAATTTCGCAACTCCTAAACTCTTAATTCTTGGGGGAATTGGGACTCAACTATCCCTGAATATTTTCTAATGGGGGAGAAACTTGGAGAGAGATCAAACAGATTGATGGGGGAAGGGAGGCGGCGGACTTTATAGAGGAGCTGGGAGAGGACCGGAATCCCCAAAGGATCGAAACAAATGTAAAAAGTTAATAGGACCAATTTTCCGAATGACCCTCACCAAATTCCCAAAGAATTCCCTCTTAAAAGGCACGACCGAGGAGGGGGTGAAGCCGGTCATACAACATAAAATCCACATATTCACACATATATACATTCACTACACGAATTATTCATATCACTCGCTAATACCCCAATTTTTTGCCGTAGTTCATGAACTATTTATTTTTAGGTGACGAAATTTGGAGCTTTTGAGACGAATGTAATGATAGACACAAAATTACATATTTGATAGACAAATTAAGGTAAAATTACACTTATTTCTGAATTATTAACATCTGTAAACGAACAACCTCTTCCCCCTCCCCTCATTTATTGGAGACCACGTGCGAGTTATCTCGCCATGAGGAACGTCACTATCTGTTCGAACATTCGCGAATTTTCTACTCCTGAGTGCATTGGGGGAATATTCCCCAATCCTGGGAACTCGTCTCAAGCCTCCGTCTTCCCCGGTGACGAGTCGAGGAAGAGCCACTGTTTCTCGCACCTTGCTGCCAAATGATGAATCGACTCCGCCTCCGGATTAAAATGTCTAGTGCTTGTGACTCCTTTCTCCAAACTCCCCCTTCCCCCTCAGGATCGGTCATATAAATACTCGGGTTGTTCTGTAGTTCGAAGAGTCCAGCTTGCACCTCAAGGCCGTCCTTATCGTCTTGTCCCGTGAGCGTTCATCAGACAGCAGACTTTCTCCACCGTGATTCTACCTCAGTCAATTGGTACCTTTTCTGATTGGCAAGCCTTTAAATTTGCGCAACAGTCTCCCTTCGTTTTTTGAACTGAGGAAAATTTCCATCAATTACTTTTGGGGAATAGAAGTTTCCTCTTTCAGTGGAATTACGAGAATTCCCACATTTCCTGTCAAATGTCATCTTTTAAGATTGGCTATCTTTATCGTAAGGTTGGTTCGGATCGTGCCCCACCTGCCTCATTTGGACCGTGCCCCACTTGCCTCATCGAATTGTGCCCCACTTGCCTCATCGGATCGTTAACCCCTCGCCTCATCGTAAGAAAGACCTTCTTCGAAGTCATCGACCCGTAAGGTTGAAACTCCCTCCATTATTAATAGTGTCAAGGTTTCCCTTCTTATCTGAGCCTAGTAACATTAATCAACTAATTCCATTTGAGAATCCCTTCTCATAATAATTATTAAGAGACTATTTTAATTTAAATAATTCCCTTTTGCCTATTATTATTCTTATTTTAATCTTTGTAAATAAAATGATATTTTGTTGTTTCATTTTTAACTAACCTTGAATGATACTCTCGGCCTACTCAAGTAAATCTCGCCAACCACTTATGCACTCAAATCTTTAATAATCAAACAAAGTGCATAAATGGTTGGCTGCTCAGACTATATACATATATGTTTTTTTTCTAGAGGGCGTGGCCTAGAATCGTACGTGGTATGAGTTTCAGTTGACAAGTTCATTGTTCTCCACCCCTAAGGCGGAGCTACCGAAATCTGTGTATGTCAAATTACTTACATATCCCAAGTTTTATCTATATAAAAGGATACGGTCGTTGCAGCTTTGTGATACAATTCCTTTTGGTCAACGGGTGTATTTACCCAGGTGCTTCGTTTACTTTCGTCTTTTAATAAATCTATTCTGAGACGCAAATTGTTTGTTTATGCGTTGTCTTATTGACACAGGCGTCCTAGACATTTCGCGCGTTCGTACATTCGTATGTCCAGCGCACACTTCCACTGGCCGCTTGCCTTTTATATATATACATTAACAAATATATTTACTTTTCTTATTTTTTATATTCAAATTCATAGATGCAAATTTATCTATACATTCTCATTTCCTTATACCAATTTTAAACATATTATTTTTGTCAGAGATAGAGAGAGCTTCATGCAGACTAAGGGCTTAAGGGGGTATCTTAGGGAAGAACGGATCTTCAACCGGCATCTTTCAGTAAACTTCCGGGGAGATAACGAAGCGAGACGAGTCTAGATGGAGCCCGGAACACAAACCAGCCTGTTACTCTAAGGACTCGCAGGCAAGAAACCAGTTGTTTAGAACTACGGCAGTCAAGGACGTAAGGACACATTCTGGAATACGCGCTTCGCTCCGTGCCCTGCGGGGATACTCCCTCGAACCACCACTTGAGGAACCCTGCCCATTCTTGGAAAATCGTAAGCCTATTACCGTTTTCTCGATCACCGTCGAAGGGGCGTGACACTTTCCGACTACGAAGCTTTACCCCTAATCTCCTCCCGTTTTCGCTCGAGTAAATATTGTGCTTCTCATAGGTCGTGTCGAAGCATTTCATTCAAAATTAATTCCTTTGCTGAACGATTAGTTTTCCCATAGTGTATAAATTATTGTTAAATAATTTATCGCTACATACTAATTACCCCCGAGAATGCTGAGTGATCGTGGTAGCTACATGCCAATTAGCCCCGAGAATGCTGGTTAATCGTTGTAGCTACATACGAATTAACCCTGAAAATGCTGGGTCATCGTGGTAACTACATACCAATTAGCCCCGAGAATGCTGGGTGATAATTCTAGCTACATACCAATTAACTATAAGAATGCTGGGTGATCGTGGTAGCTACATACCAATTAGCCTCCAGAATGCTGGGTGATCATGGTAGCTACATACCAATTAACCCCGAGATTGCTGGGTGATCGCGGTAGCTACATACTAATTAACTCTGAGAACGCAAGCTGATCGTGGTAGCTACATACCAATTATCCCTGAGAATGCTGGGTGATCGTTGTAGCTACATATCAATTAGCCCTGAAAATGCTGGGTCATCGTGGTAGCTACATACCAATTAATCTGAGAATGCTGGGTGATCGTGGTAGCTAAATACCAATTAAAGTTGAGAATGCTCGGTGATCGTTGTAGCTACATACCAATTAACCCTGAGAATGCTGGGTGATCGTGGTAGCTACATACCAATTAACCCTGAGAATGCTGGGTGATCGTTGTAGCTACATACCAATTTATCCTAAGAACGCTGGGTGATCGTTGTAGCTACATTTTAGCTACATACCAATTAGACCCAAGAATGCTGGGTCATCGTGGTAGCTACATACGAATTAGCCCCAGGAATGTTGGCTGATCGTGGTAGCTAAATACCAATTAATCTGAGAATGGTGGGTGATCGTTGTAGCTACATACCAATTTACCCTGAGAACGCTGGGTGATCGTTGTAGCTACATATCAATTAGCCCCGAGAATGGTGGGGGATCGTGGTAGCTACATACTAATTTACCCGGAGAACGCTGTGTGATCGTTGTAGCTACATACCAATTAACCCTGAGAATGCTGGGTGATCGTGGTAGCTACATACCAATTAGCCTCGAGAATGCTGAGTGATCGTTGTAGCTACATACCAATTAACCCTGAGAATGCTGGGTCATTGGGATAGCTACATACCAATTAGCTCCGAAAATGCTGGGTCATCGTGGTAGCTACATACTAATTAACCCTGAAAACGATGGGTGATCGTGGTAGCTACATACTAATTAGCCCTGAGAATGTTGGGTGATCATTGCAGCTACATACCAATTAACCCTGAAAATGCTGTGTCCTCGTGGTAGCTTGAGAATGCTGGTGTATCGGCATGCTTGATACGCCCACCTCTCTCCTCTTTGGTACCACCAAGCGTGGCTTAAAGAATCGCGTCATTTTGTAGTTTTCTACAGGTGTTCGGTGATGGTCCATGACTTTGAAGAACGCCATACTAAAATTCCTTAATATTAAGATTGCCATATTATTTTTAGCTTTTATTTACACTTTTTTAGAGCGATACATATCCGATACATTTAATTGGTAAAGGATTGCCCTGTGGGTCAAGGGGTGTTTGCTAGCCTCGCACATAAGGAAGTTCAACGAAACACTTCGAGGGTTAACATGTGTTTGATTGGGTTAATTTATGACGTGTAATGTGATCTATGTATTAAGTAGATTTTTAAGTTTAATTAAACTAATGAAATCAAAACTATTGCAAAGTAACTCCCTAATTTCCTTTCTTAATCCATAGTTTCTATTATTTTCAGAAAAATATATAGATATAGAAAACATTTGAGCCTGTTACGATGCCTAGTAGTAAACTATTTTGGTAATAGAAGCTTTAGTTAATTGCCACATCTAAATAAGATCTCCGCAATTTACCACCAATTGAATTTAACCGTCATCTGACTTCAACACTCTTCAGCATAGCCCCAAAGCTCGTACTCAACATGTTAACGAGACTCCTCGAATGCGACTAAGCAGGTCTGTTTCAGTAAATGGCTCCTGAGAAAAGAGCTCTTTGTCACAAAATGAAGATGTTTATATTCAGTTCCCCTAACCTCACCATATATTAATAGCCATGTAGGATGAAAGGCAAAGAATAAGAACGGAATTCGTCATTAATAACCCGAAGATTGATCGTACGTAAGAACACTATTCCTGGCGAAACGAACTGTTACACGAGACTTCTAAAAACTGTAGTTAGGGAGCTTTGATGGATAGAGGTTCTATCAGATCTCATTTTTCTTTCGTTTACTAAATTCCATGAAGTAAATTTAACAAAGTTTGATCTCAGGGTGGATAAAAAGACCCTCCCCGTCCCCTGTCAGCTCCCTAAGCCTCCAGCCCTAAATGGCACGAAAAATCGGGCTCGCTTTTGTTGTTAAGAAAAATAGCGCCAAAAGTTTGCTGACTCCGAACTTTGGACCGTCTCAGTTTGAGCGAGGACCAACTTTTACTTTGGAGCCATAATGAGAAAAACGATGGATGGGTAATCAAGTGAAAAAATTAAACTGCTAAACTATTACTTTAATATTATACTTTCACTGAACCACGCCTCCAAAAACTCGAATATTCAGGATATAATTATTGCCATATTTGCCAATTAAATATTTAAATACATTTATCATTAAAATGTTCTTTTAATAGGGGTAAAATAGTATAATTTGTAAAGTCATTATTATAGCCAATTATTTTTAGCTTGAATTGTCGAAAAAATAACAGTAAAAATTAAATAAATGTCAATTAGAGCAGGAATATAAAATGTTAATTACTTTATATCTCTAGCAACACCTGAACCGACTATTTGCTTTTAGTAAAGGATGAACACTAGAGCGATTGTCAACATTACATAGCAATAAAACCAGTCAAACATATAACACATTTTAATTATCTTCATAAACCACCTGCGAATGAATGACCTTTGACATCCCCTACTAAAAGAGGATGGAAAGAGAACGAGAAGAAAAATAGCCAAGAGATAGAATCGGGAAAGCTCTATCCGCCTTACGTCATAACTTTCATGACGTCATGGTTGCCTAAGGCTATTCGTTGCTAACCCAATATTTGGTATTGAAACAGAAAAAAATACGTCATAACATTCATGACGTCATGGTCACCTAGGGCTATTCGTTGCTAATCCAATATTTTGTAGTGAAACTCAGAAAATCATGACTTCTTTGCATTTATTCAGAGGCGGATTATAATATTTAGGGCCCTATGCATCTTGGCCGGTATGGGCCCCTTAAGACACAAGTCAAATTGTTTATTAATGCTAGTCAATTTATTTTACTAAATTGTTAATAATAAAAATAAATTTAACTATACAAACTCACTGGAATAGAATGCCAATAGCCAGTCAATCTTTACTATTATTATACATATTTTATTATTATCAAATACATAAAACGTTCTTAAAAACCTTAAAATATTTAAATGTTAATAAGAAATTTCGATTTAATTAGGATATTCAACAAAAATGCACAAACTAATGTTTGTAAATATACAAAAATGAAAACAACAACAAATTTGTATTCGGCAATTGTACTATAAGAATACTAAAACACAAAAGACAACTAAATTTAATAAACATAAACCATTTTCAGGTATATACATACGAGGAAATGGGTTCGCCACTCGTAGCTTGCGCTTCGCTTCTAAGATTAAAATTTAAAATCTCAAAAAAGCAGCCATGGTTAAATTTTTATAAATTTTCTGAACTTCGCCAATTATAATAATTTTAAAACGAAAAAATATAAATTTTCTGAACTTCACCATTTGTAATTCTTTGGGTTTAAAAAAAATCACAAAATGTCGATACTTATATTTATTTCTGAACTTCACCATTTTGTCTTGTGATATTATAAAAGAATTATTGGAAATAACTTTGATAAAAAAAACATGAGTCATAACCAAACTAAGTATTCAAATAATAAAAAAAAATCCCCTTCTTAAATTATAGAGTTAGTGATGATAAGTAACAGAAAATCTATTAAATTCTAATATTTTAAATGACAAAAAAAGAAGAAGAAAATCGAGTTCATATACAAATATACAATGACCAAATCGTACTGAAGATACAGTCTCGAAAACTGTAAACACTGCTTCCTATTACAGCTGTCAAACCACATCGGGTCTGGTTAGTTTCCAGATGAGGAACAGTTTCGAGGCGACTTAACAGCATCTTTGGCGTTTGAGTTAATGCTGCACGTTTGGTCTCGATAGACGGAAAGATAAAATAGTTATCACAGAATAAACAACAGTTTAAAATGTCTCGATTATTTAGTCACGCGCGCACGACTCTATAAATTACTATGTCGGTCTTTTGGTCGCTCCATAGGTTGGTAACCATTTTACTTTTCAATTAGGTTTTTTGGTAATAACATAGTAACTATTCGGCCGATTTTAACGAAATTTGGAACCCTTATGTTGCTTTAGATTCTCTTGCGAATGATATAATTTCCAAGGTCCTCCCGAGCTTAGCCCGTGAATTGTTTTGTTTTAGTAATAACATCGTAACTATTCGGGCGATTTTAACGAAATTTGAAACCCTTCTGTTGCTTTAGATTCTTTTGCGAATGATATAATTTCCAAGGTCCTCCCAAGGTTAGCACGGGAGTTGTTTTGTTTTGGTAATAACATCGTAACTATTCGGCCGATTTTAACGAAATTTGAAACCCTTATGTTGCTTTAGATTCTCTTTCGAATCATATAATTTACAAGGTCCTCCCGAGGTTAGCCCGGGAATTGTTTTATTCTGGTAATAACATCGTAACTATTCGGCCGATCTTAACGAAATTTGAAACCCTTATGTTGCTTTAAGTTCTATTTCGAATGATGTAATTTACAAGGTCCTCCCGAGGTTAGCCAAGGAATTGTTTTATTCTGGTAATAACATCGTAACTATTCGTCCGATTTTAACGAAATTTGAAACTCTTATGTTGTTTTTCATTCTCTTGCGAATGATATAATTAATAAAGTCCCTCCAAGGTCAGTTCGGGAATTATTGAAAGTTTTGAAGGTCGTAAGGTCATATAGTCATAAAGTTATAAGTCAAAATTAATTGAGAGCACGCGACTTAGGTATGTTAACATTGTTAATTTTTATCCTATTAATCTTTGTAAATTAATGATCTTTGTTACGTTAGATTATTATATATTTTGTTGTGATATTGAACAACAAAATAATAGTTATCGCTCTTATTTATTCTATTTTAATCTATATATTATTGCTTAATATATTCCAACTATTTATTTGATATTTAATTTTATCCTTTGTTACATTTATTCAATTTGTATTAATTTATATCTTTCTTCAGAGGTTGTTTCTCGCGCTAAAGCTACACATGGTTCGGATTATACGTTAATCAGCGGGTCCACAGTGAGAAATAAAGAGCGACTAAAGTGAAAGCAAATCAGTGGTAAAATATCAGATAAATTTTATTCTTGGTTTTATCTGTGCTAAATTCCTTGATAAATTCCCTTTGCATCGATATTTCGTCCAACTTCATCTTCCGCTGAGAGCAGCTTTAGAAAAGACTGTCATTCGCTACTCTTCCTTTAAGTCCCAAATGAGCAATTAATATGCTCGGAGTGAAAGCGCTTCACTTAAGGAAATACCAAAGAATTGCGACGCGCAGCTTACATTATATAATATATACACTACACTTTATTTACACCACAAACCTTTAATTGAGGAAAGTAGGTTTCTGTTTAGGTAGGGGAAATCGAAGTGGGAATTAGAGTTGCACAAACGAGCGAACAGAACGGGATTGGGCTTCTAACAGTAACGAATTTTGGAATGACATCGACGCAAAATGAACGGTTAAGATTAATTCGTTTTGTGCGAAACATTTTGACATTGTGAAAAAAAAGGTATAGATTAACCAATCTATAGAAGTAATAATTAAGAATATTTTTCATAGAAATATATGTTAATTTTGCTGTATGTCGGATTAACATTTTTTGATACCGGTATCAAAAGTAACGAGTCGGTCTTGGACCATTTGAGGATGCGAATAATTCTTGATAAATTTCCATTTTGTGAGATCGTTCCACAGAAGCTTGGGCCAAGGAACTGTAAAAAAAAGTAGGAATAACGCTTAAATTGGGATAATTTCAAGCGAGAGAATCTTTATTCACCGAAAATTAAAGAAAAATTGGTTATAATTACGATTTTAAATTTATATAAATTTTCAGATTCCCCCTTATGTTGGGGGGCCTGTATAAAAGAACCCTTAAGGTTCCTGGGCTGTGGCATAAGATTGTTTACCGAGTCTAAATTCGATAGAAAATTATATAATTTCAATCCTGAACTAAAACATTTAGAGTAACACCTCTCTCTAAACCCTTCTAAAAGAATTCAAAAAATGAATAATCATAAATATTTCAATTTCTTTACTAAATAAATCTTTAATATAAAAAAATAGAAAACCAACCTAGCCATTTCTACCGACTTCGAAAAGAGAACCGAAAGGAAGTGAAAATTCAGGAATAGTGCGAATTTTAAGAGTTACGAAGATTTGAGGGGAAAAAACATACTAGAAACACTAAATTAGGATTTAGGGGGCCTCGGGAGCGAGGAAATCAGGTTCTCTACGAGGTAAATTGAATCAAAAGACTTTGGATCAGAAAAGCGCCATTTAAATGGCGCTTCCAAATGGCTAAAATTCCAAATTTCTTTTTTTAGGGGAAACTATAATTTTTCTTTTGTAAAAAGCATTTAATGTGCGAATTATTATTAGATTAAGTATAAATAGGGCATTTCGAAGAGAAAAGCAGTACTTATCTTGTAATGTTTTGATAGTGCTCATCTTTAATAGCGGTCGTTACGTACGCTTACCTTTATTAGATAATAATTAATAGTCTTGGTTAGGTTAAATACAAAACTCCTAGCATTCCTAGCATAATATCTCTAATATACATTAAGGGGAGGAGGAAAATAATAGTTATAATAACCCGAGTAAAATCCTATTAAAGAAATATAAAATTTTCCCATTCTCGTTTGGTTTAATGGCTGAGGTATCAGCACCTCTCAGCCAACCATTTTTTTCTGATCGTATTTTGTTTAATCGCTGAGGTATCAGCACTCTTCAGGCAACCTCCTCTTTTATTCTGATCGTGTTTGGTTTAATGCATGATGTATCACAACCCTTCAGCCAACCCTAT
Organism: Ceratothoa steindachneri; assembly: GCA_963969495.1. Lineage (NCBI taxonomy): Eukaryota > Metazoa > Arthropoda > Malacostraca > Isopoda > Cymothoidae > Ceratothoa > Ceratothoa steindachneri. Next base: position 243,926,384 of record OZ018317.1, on the reverse strand, counting down.
TATTGTCTTCTGATTGTGTTTAGTTTAATGGCTGAGGTACGAGTATCAACACCCCTCAGCCAACGTTCGTCTTTTCTTCTGATCGTGTTTGCTTATATGGCAGAGGTATCAGCACCACTCAGGCAACCTTTCTCTTTTCTTCTGATCGTGTTTGCTTATATGGCTGAGGTAACACCACTATCAGAAAGAGAAGGTTAACCCTCATCCCCCTATAACCCACCTCCTACCCGTGACGCCTGAGAAAAGTTGCACCAGTACGCCCAGGCAGCTTCAAGGAAGCACCGAGACACAGACAGGCATCTATCACTCGGGTATCGACTTCGTTCTCGTCTGGAGTACTCCCTTGTTTTTTTTCTCAGCGAGGTTAAAGAAGAAGGAATTTTGTAAGTGGAACTTTGCAGTGCCCCGCTTCCTCGTGGTCTTCAAAGCTTCTGGCTATCAAGCTTTACGTGAGTCTCCTTGTTATTAGCCCTTTTCCCCTTTCTCTGGAAGCAATCACCGTACATCCTCTTTCGGACTATCGTCCTCGTCGAGTCAATTATACCTCCTTCCCCGTTTGGTACCCCGGGTTTCATCTTATTTATTGTCATTTATTTACCTTCGCTAATAATATTTTCTTTGTATATAGTAAATATATTTTTCTACAATCAGTTTATCTAAACCCAGAACCTCTAAAAATTAATTATTTAGGCCAACCGCTCTAGATTTTGATTAATTAACCCGCGTACTGGGATCTATATATCCCTCCAACTAATTTCTGCCGTGCACCCTTCCCGCGTCACCGCAGAGTCAATCCTCGGCTAACATCGACGTTCGACTCTACAGCAAAGATTATATAATTCTGGTGTCAGATGTAGGGTCACCCTACGACATCTATATTATATAATTCTGGTGTTAGGCTTTTTATGGTCACCCGCAGTATCTGATCTCATTTCTTTTAGACTTGTGACAGATTTAAAGGCGTGTTATGCTTATATATTAAAGGTTCTGGTTTTAGAAACTGTAGAAAAGACCTTACCCATTTCCCATTTTTTCTTTTGTGTGCGTATTTTGCATTGAATTTTGTGACCGTGAGAAACTTTAACCCTTTCCAGGCCTCATAAAACGTTTGCTGTATTGTAAAAGAGTTATTTTTTTTGAGAGGGGGGAAGGGGAGTATTGTGTTTGTCGTTTTCCTCGTTGCGTAGTGGGCAACACAGGCTCTCGCTAAATTCCGGAGTAAATATTTCGAGTATAATTAAGAGTTCGCGCAGTGCGTTATAATTATCGCTGTGTTTGTTTGTTTTTTTAAGTGAAGAATCGTTCGTCCGTCAAAGCTTACCAGCACTCCCGCTGTACGTCTAAATAATTCCCCCTTTTTTGTGGTGCTTTTCCTGAAGGTTGGTCGAACGCGATAAAATGTCCTCATTATTTAACAGGTTTAAGTTGAAGGAGAGTCGCTTGGGCTCAGTGGCAAGGACCTCCTAGCTTATATCCAAGAGGAGGAAAGGACCGAAAGAGAAGAGAGAAAACAAAGAAAAAGAGAAAGAGAAGAAAAAAGTGAAGGAGAAGAGAGAATAGAAAGAGAAGAACAAGAAGAAAGGGAAAGAATCCGCCTTCATGAACTTAAAATGAGTAGGACCAGGAACGAGACGCTGTCCATCAGCTCAAGATCCGAAGCTTCCCCTACCGCGTCTGTTAAGCTTCCGGTTTTCAAAGAAGGCCATGATTTCAGGTCCTTCTAAATCCACTTCGAAAAAATCTGCGAAATCAATAATTAAGACATCGAGGCAGATGGAGTAGTTCAATTGTTGCCCTTGCGAAATTCCCAACTCCAAGATATATTCATATCACCCCCCTTAGAGGCAAAAATTGATTATTCGACCTAAAAATTGGAGTTACTAGCGGCATATAATATGACCCCAGACTTTTACCGATCCAAATTCAGACATGTCCGCATTCAGCCAGGCCAAACAGACCGTCAGTTTGGGTACACCTTTCAGCGTCACCTCAACTTTTGGCTCGATGCTTCTAAAATCCCGCAAGACTACGATACCATCGTTGTCTTATTCCTGAGAGACCAGTTGTTGGGTGCATTTCCGGCTGAAATCAGATCTTTAGTTAAGATCGGTGGTGCCTCACATTCAAGGAGTTCACAGAAGATGCCGACATTTATTCAGCAAGCCACAAGATTTATCCGAAAGAAGGGAAGAAAACGGCTCCCCCTTTCCCCAAAACTTAAGCCAAACAAAGGTAAATTCATCCTGCAAAATAGAAGCAAGTTTGCCAAGATAACTGGCCCGTCGAAGCCGAAACCACTCTTTTCGTTTGAACACCAGAATGTAAAACCGTTCTCTTCAGCCCCCCCTCCCCCACGTCATCATTTCTCACGAGATCCATCATTTGTTTTTCCTGTGGTGTGGAGGGCAACGTGAAAACGAACCGCCCCAGAACTCTCAGTTCAGGAATAACTCTACTCACCAGGTCCACCAGATCTGTGCCACGTCTTCGCCTCCGTAAACACCTTCAGAATTTTCTCCTCACCCGAGCCACTCAAGTCCGGCGGCCACCAGGTAAACATCTTGTTTGATAAGAACACCGCTGGATGCCTTAAGTTCGAATCTGGAACGATTAATGGCTGCTGTGTCTCCACTCTTGTGAGAGATACCAGGTGCACCTGCATAGTGGTGTCGGACAAGCTGCCTCCCCAGTAGCCCCTGACCCTAATAAATTCGCCGTCAAGCACGAATACTTGGGGCGCGCCAATCGGTTCCCCATCGTTAAGTGCCACATCGATTTTGCGTACTTTACTGGCTGGGAAAAAGTAGTAGCAGCCCCTATTAAATTCTGCTCCGTCCTCATTGGCCAGTGCTTACGGGTCTCCCCCAACTCCATGGCTCAACCCGTGGTTACCCGTTCGCAAAGATTCGAAGATGCCTTCGCCCCTAGAAACCTCACGTTCTTCAGAATTCAAGTAAGTCATGACTGAAGACTTTGCAAGGAACCAGAAGAACTGTGATTCTCTCCGACCCCTGTAGGCTAAGGTCCAGTCAAAAGAGTAAGAAGCCACCTTAGGGGACAAGGTGATCTCCTACCAAATTACGGACGACTTACTTTACCATGCGTGCTCAGAAAACGCTAAACCCCAGAGGCAAGTATTGTGTGTTCCGCGTTCCCTCGTTGGTCACATTTTAACTACTACCCACGACAGCCTATTTTCAGGCTATTTTAGGCCACACTAAGACCACCTAGAATATCTTAAAATATTTTTATTGGCCCAGGCGCCCATGAAGAAATCTTTCGCTATTGCAGTTCTTGTGACATCTGCCAAAAGACTGCCGTCAAAGGACGAATTAAGACCGCACCATTGCAGAGAGGACTCCTAATCTCAGAACCGTTTTCCAGTGTCGCAATTGATCTCATCGGTCCGATGCACCCTCGTCGAGTGAAGGTCACAGTCACGTGATAACTTTATTGGATTTGCCACTTGGTTCCTCGATGCCGTGCCATTGAAGAATATAGACATCATCTCCTGCGCGGAATCACTAATCTCCATCTTCTTCCGTGTTGGATTACCCAAGGAAATCCTGTCCGATCGTGGCCGCTAATTCACGTCGCAACTGATCGAGTACATCGGCAAGCTTCTGATGATAAATACCATTGAACCCCCACTTTCACCCAACTGGTAATAGGATGTGTGAGAGGCTCAATGGCTCCCTCAAATCCATCCCCAAGAAACTGTGGGCCGAACAACCCCAAGAATGACACCGTTTCTTGACAGAAGCCCTTTTCACATACCGGGAAATTCCCCATCGCACCTTAGGTTTTGCTCCATTTGATCTTGTGTATGGACGTAATGTTAGAGGGCACCTCAGAATTCTAAAGGAGCTCTTCTCCAATTCAAAATTAGACCAGTAGATTCAATCATCCTACGCTTACCTCCTAGACCTGAGGCAGAGGTTAGAAAAGTGCGCAGAGATCGCGCATCAGAACACCGAGACAAACTTAGACAAGTATAAAACCTACCTCGACTGTAAGTCCCAAGAACGAAAATTTAAACCCGATGACGAAGTCTTTTTAATATTCTCCACGGACAACAATCAACTTTGCGCCAATGGAAGGGCCTCTTGCCAGTAATTGAGAGACAGCCCCGTTAACTACTTGATTCAAACTTCGTATGGCACTAAGCTATTACACGTGAACATGCTTAAAATGTACCATCGATGCGCTTGTGCCAACCAACTTGTGGCCCTGAACGAAGAATGCACCTTGAAATCCATTTACATGCTTGACCCCTTGGTCGTGGTACAAATCGCCTGCGTGGAACAAGACGCGGAATATCCTATTCACGTCTTGCCAGATATCTCTGATTCCTCATCGACTGAGTTGAGTATAAACCCTCATCTTCCAATCACCCGGCCCCCATCCCCAGTCACTTAAGAAAAGGGTTCAATAAGGAAGTAGACAAGCTATTGAAGATGGGTATTATAGAGCCCTCTGAGTCGAAGTATTGTTCCCCGGTCGCCACGGTGAAGAAGGCAGACAATTCTTACCGGATGTGCATCGACTTCTGGAAATTAAACTCCGTCACCATGTTCGACACCGAACCGATTCCCCTTATCGATCAGAATTGCACATGTTCGACAAGGCCAAATTCATTACAGAATTAGATCTGTGCAAGGCCTATTACCAGATCCCTAGGAAAGGAGTAAAGAAGTACACGGCCTTCCCCACCGACAAGGTTATGCAATTCCGGCGACTCCCCTTTGGGTTTGTGACGGCCTGTAGCAATTATAACTGAATGATTGAGCAAATATTGGATGGGTTTTCCCACGTTACCTTCGACTTGACAATATTTACGTGGCGAGCCAGAAATGGGACCACCATCTGGTTGCCTTTCGTGCCCTCCTATGCCGACTCCGAGAACACAACCTCACTATTGGCCCAGCAAGTGCTACTTCGCCTTTGACACTATTGACTACATAGAGCGTCTAAGAGATTAACTGAATTTTCTCGTAACCTTAGATACCACATTGCCTACTGCCGTAGAATGGACTCTCGACGATATACCATATATAACTATTCGTTGAGGGAACTTACTTAATTATCTTTAGAGTGCGTGGATGTCTGGCTGGCCGATATTATGTATCTTCGATATGCTTAAGAAGTGGAACTGAGCTCAAGGATAATAATATTGCTATCATTAATAAAATAGAGTTTTATTAATAATAACTATCAACAACACACAAAACGGAAAATATTGACATAACAGAGAACGAAAAGGGTCGTGGGAACTCGAGCTAATCCGAGGATTGAAAGATTTAAAAAGGTAAAACAAATTTAAAGTTAAAGAGATGGGATGGTTCGCTAAACCATTTAAAGCACAGGATAGAATTGACAAAAGGGTTAAATACTCAAAGTTAACGTTCAGCCAACGTGGCTGGGAATCCAGTGGAGCCGCACACGCCTGTCCTGAGCTGCTAGGTCCTGCAGGGTGCACATGATGGTGGTGGTTAGTTGGATGTTGTCTCGGGTGTGGTTGTGGGCGTGGGCGTGCTGCAGCGCCTGCAGTCCCGACTGAGAGTCCGTGTGTATCACCACAGTAGCCTCCCGGTGGAGTAGAGCGTGCTGGAGGGCGTGCAGGATTGCTACCAGCTCCGTCTGGAGGGTGGAGCAGTGGTCTGGTGTCCTCCACGCCTGCGTCAAGCCGCTCGTGACGAAGGCAGCGCCAGACCTCCCGCTGTCGGGGTCGACGGAGCTGTCGGTGAATTACACTGCGCTGCCTGGCTCCGTGACCTCAGACATGGCCATAAGGGCGTGTTGGCGCAGCTCCTCGGTGAGGCAGCTCGCTTTGCTGGCGGGCAGCTGTGTGGCGGTGAAGTGGGCGGCGGGGGGGGGGGTCCCATGGTGGTGGTGGAACGTAGGTGGGGTTTGGGCTGTCGGGGTCGCGCAACAGCCAGTTCCCTGCCTGGTTGAGGAAGTTGGTTGCTAGACTGACGTTTACGAGACACCTGTTTTTGCGCAGGCACTCGATGCCCTGCGCCACGGCCATTCGGAGTCTCCTCTGCGCAACACCCTCCACGTCGCGCTGGAGCACTCTGGCCACCAGACAGGCCACAAAGCAATCCCCCCTGGCGATGAGGGGCACCAGGTTGGCCTCACTCTGCATGATACAGGCACTGCACCACCTGGGTGCCCCCAACATGGTCCTCATGGCGGTGTTTTGTATCACCTCCAGGTGCTGTTGCTGCTGCCGGGGTAGCGCTACAAGGACCGGTGCACTGTAGTCCACTAGGGAGCGCACTGCCTGCAGGTAGTAGAGGCGGATGACGGGGAAGATTGCACCAGCGGTAGGCAGCGTCATGGCCCTCATCACATTCAGCCGGGCCTGCGTCCGCTCCCTCAGGTGCGTGACATGCTGCGTGAATGACAGCCGCCTGTCCACCCACACTCCGAGGTACTGGTAGGATTCGGTCCAGGCCAGGCCGACTCCTTGGACGCGAAGCTGCTGGCCAGCAGGTGTGCAAGTCTTGATGGCCATGGACTGGGACTTCTCTGCCGAGATCTTGAGCCCCAGCTCTTCGCACTTGGCAGTGATGAGGTGTAACGCTTCTTGGGCCCACGCGAGTTTTTCGCCGCGCCCGGTGACAACGAGGGCCAGGTCATCGGCGTAGCTGAGGAGGATGGTTCATTCTCGATAGGGGACGGTGACCAGATGTTCCATCAGCACGTTGAAAAGGAACAGGCTGAGGATGCCGCCCTGGGGCGTCCTGTTCTCGAAGGTGAGGTAGGGAGACTTGTGACCCTGGAACTTCACACGGGCTCGGCGCTGGTGAAGCTAGTCCTGGAGCCAGCCCAGCAGTCTCCCTCGGATGCCCTTTATCACAAGGGAAGCTAGTATGGCGCGGAGGCTAGCCAGCTCGAAAGCCTTCTCGAGGTCAAGAAAGACTACGATGGTGGGCTGGTTGTTGGCGTGAGCCAGGAGGGTGATGAGGCAGTCCGCCGTGCTCACCTCACTGGTGTAGCCGAACACGTGGTGGTGAAGGCTTCCCACGCTCCCCTGTAGGCGACTCAGCACCATCTTCTCTGCTGTTATTCCGGTGCAGCTCAGGAGGGAGATTGGCCTGAAGGTAGTGTGATCCTTCAGCTTGGGGATGGGCTGGATGTTGTCGTCCTTCCAGGAGTGCCGCAGACGGCCTGCCAACCACGACGCGTTCAGAAGGGCTAGCAGCGCGGTGTCCCCGGCGGGCCCAGCGTGTGCCAGCATGGAGTACCGCACTCCGTTGGCTCCCGCCGCTGTGTCACGCCCACGGTTCGCCCTGGCCAGCTCCTCGATCGTGAAAGGCTGGTCCGTCCCCTGCGGCTGGCCCCGCGCCTCCCTGACATCTTTGTCGCGCTCTGGGCGTAGATGCTGCTGGAGGTAGCGGGTGTGGAAAGGGAGCTGCTCGCTGGAACCCCTTACTGTAAAGCAGTTCGCCAGCCGATCTGCCTCTTGCTGTGGGCGTGCGTGTGCAGCTGGGCGGGTCGGGGTGGCGCCTGGGGCCTTCCTGAAGCTCCCTTGAAAGAGGCGCACCACTCCAGCCACTTTGCCTCCCTGGCGCTCAGGGACACCTGTCCCGTGCGGGCTACCACGTCATGCAGGACCTGCAGGTTGATGGCGGTCGGGTGCTTCTCGTACAGCCTCCTGTGAACGTATCTGCGTTGATTCTTCTCCCGGACTTCCTCGTTATAAAACCACCAGTCCGGGCGCCGGCGGCGATTAGAGGCTACCCTTGGCATGGCCGCGTATGCTGCACTCTCTATTGCCGCCCTAAGGTCCCTCTCCTGCAAGTGAAGGTCCGCCGGAGGCACATACGTGGACCACCATTCCTCCAGGGTGGCTTGGAACTTTGCCCAATCCGCCCTCCTGACGTTACACTGGGGTGACGGGAGAGAAGGAGCTGGTGGGGCCACAGTGAGGGTGGTGAGGGGCCCGTAATGGTCGCTGGTGAGGGTGGCGTGGACCTGCCAGGTGGCACCGGGCTGTAGGTCTCCCGACACCAGCGTGAGGTCGAGCCGCCCCCCATGGAGGTGCGTGGCCTCTCCTGTGTTCAGTAGTTGAACGGCAGTGACTTCTTCGAGCAGGTCGGCCAGGTGGCGCCCGGTCACGTTAGTGGGGGTCCACGTCGAGACCCTGTCGGTGGTTGGGCCTTGGGTAGCACCGTGGACTGCTCCTCGTCTGGGAGGGCGCGGTGGGCCCGACGCCTGTGTCCCCCCTCCTCTGTGGCTTGGGGACAGAGGAGGTGGGTGGCTGGGTGGAGGTGTGGGCGGAGTTGCTGGTTGTGCAGCTACTGGTACCCTCTCTCGCTCCCTGCCTGTCCTCTTGCCCTGTCTCGACCTGACTTGTGCCAGGCTGTTGAGGGGTAGGGGGTGGGTGGGAAGCCCACGCCGGCCTGTTTGGTGGTGGCGCTGGCACAAGGCATCGGTTGCCTTGTTGCTGTGGGGGCCCACGTGGTTCCCCCTGCCTCTCCCCCTCCTGTGTACCGCCCAGACGTGTGCTGGGCAGACCGAGAGTCGCGGGTTGATGGGTAACCCACGCCGACCCGATTGGAGGTGGCTCGGCAATGAACCGACGCTTTCTTCTTTGCTGGGTTGGGGGGGGGGGAGGCACGTGGTTCCTTCTGCTACTGCTGCAGGTGACCCTGTGGCATCCTTCTCCTTCGCTCGTGCACTTCGTGTTCCAAGCGTGCTGCCCCTTGGTGCAGTTGGGGCACCATGCCGTGGTGGTCTCGTTGGCCTCGAGGCAACCGAATCAAGACATGATTGATTGATTGTATAGGTTTATTGTGCAATAGCGTACATTTATACATAATCATAATACAAATAATAATAAAATAAAAACAAACAAAAAAACAAAAAGACAAATACAGTAATAATATGATACAATAGTATAAATACATGTATAAATGCACACATTGCACAAAACGGGCAGCCCGTCAGTGTTTGGCGTGCAGTAAGACGTGGTGGAGCGTCCCACGCGTTTCTTATCTGCTGCAAGTGGGTGGCGTCGGTCTTCATCACCTGTCGCCCGGCTGGGCGCGAGCGGCGATCAGCGCGGAGGGGGTGTTGTTCTCAGCACCTCCAGCAGCTCGTTAGTTGGGGTGTAGAGGACCACCTGGGCGGCTCTTGCCTCTCGCGCCCTGAGTAGGGCGCCTCTTACAGGGGGAGGGGCTGGCGCTCGCTCTGGCCTGAGGCGGGCGGTGGCTGGGCAGGAGAGGAGGTAGTGCACCAGTGGGCGCCGGGAGCGGCCGCCGCAGTGTTCACACCTCCCTGCCACAAAGTCGGCGTGTAGCTCTTCCCGCGTGGAGTAGCCCAGCCTCACACGCTGTAGCAGCACGCCGTTCGCTCTGGGCTGCTGGAAGGATGGGTTCAGTGGGCGATAGGCTGTGGCTGCAGCATACCACGCCGCTTGCCTCTTGATTGCTTCCCATTCTTGGTGCTGCTGGTGGGCGTTGTGGGCGGCCCTGCGTTTAACCTGCACCTTGAGCTGCTGCAGGCTGGGGCGCACGGTCCAGGTGATGATGGGGCCGTGGGCGGCTCGCTTGGCAGCCTCGTTGCCGCGCATGCCAACGTGGCTGGGAATCCAGTGGAGCCGGACACGCCTGCCCTGAGCTGCCAGGTCCTGCAGGGTGCACAGGATGGTGGTGGTGAGGTGAATGTTGTCCCGGGTGTGGGCGTGCTGCAGCGCCTGTAGGCCCGACCGAGAGTCAGTGTGTATCACCACAGTGGCCTCCCGGCGGAGCAGAGCGTGCTGGAGGGCGTGCAGGATTGCTACCAGCTCCGTCTGGAGGGTGTCCTCCACGCTTGCGTCAAGCCGCTCGTGACGAAGGCGGCGCCGGACCTCCCGCTTTCGGGGTCGACGGAGCCGTCGGTGAAGTACACTGCGCTGCCTGGCTCCGTGACTTCAGACATGGCCATGAGGGCGTGCCGGCGCAGCTCCTCGGTGAGGCAGTTCGCTTTGCTGTCGGGCAACTGTGTGGCGGTGAAGTGTGCGGCGGGGGGGTCCCATGGTGGTGGTGGTGGAACGTAGGCGGGGTTGGGGGTATCGGGGTCGTGCCACAGCCAGTTCCCTGCCCGGTGAATCAAGACATTTTACAGTTCCCAATTTATATTCAGGTGCCGCACACATGGCGGCAAACATGAATTTCAGATGAAATTAAAATTCTAACTTCAACATGAGTTTTAAATGAAATTAAATTTGAACCGTCAACTCACATTAATTTTTACACCTCAATCATTCGCATTACTATATAATTTTACAATCGTTATTTAATTATATACAAGTGGTTAATATTGTCGTTTTCATTAGGATTCTCTTCATTAGATTTAATCCTGAACATTTATCTTTTTCTTACTCTATCGGATCGCATGTTCGTTGTTTCTCCTTACATGTATTAATTTGGTAATACTTCAGATTCGGGGCACACAGTAGATGGCGCTGTTAGTAGGCTACAATTTTGGGCTACAGCATATCTCTTATGACGTCAGGCGGTAGCGTCAGATGTGAACAATATCGGCGTTATATTTTTTTGTTGTTTTGGGGATTTGTAACTTTTAGTCTATTATTTACTAAATATCTGCGCTGTGCTCGTTTATAGTTTTTTTTTCTAAGTTAGGTAAGGTTTCTTGATGTCTTTTATTGTTTTTTGTTTTGTTTTTTATTTTTTGTTTACTGCGAACGATAACAACTTCTTACTAGCAACATCGTAGCTTATAAATAGGACCCGTTTTGCAAATGTTTTCTTTCGTTATTGTATTTTCGTGCTCTCCATGTGCTTCTTTGTTATTCGAATTCGGCTTTACTTTGTATGATCGCGAAAAACTTTTAGATTATGTAGAGGCGCATAAACTAATCAAGAAACTTATAAAAGTAAGAATTGTTTGTTATTAGGTTAGGTTTTTCTGCCAGTAAATAGCTGTTGGGGAGAAAAAACCCCCAGTAAATTCAAGGGGACTGCTCGTGGGGGAGATTCTACTGCAGGGGGACCACCCTGCGATGATCCTGAGTTTCAATCAATTGGGGCGGTCTGGGGGGCGCTGCCCCCCAGTATATACTCATATACAAAAAAATATTACGCCGATATTGTTCACATATGACGCTACCATCTGACGTCATAAGAGATATGATGTAGCCCAAAATTGTAGCCGACTAACAGCGCCATCTACCGTGCGCCACGAACCTGAAGTGTAATCATTAATTTTACTATTCTGCCTCTAATAATAAAAACAAAGCTATTTTACAATATTTTCTTTTATATCCATGGAAATATTTAAGCTGGGATAAGTTTTGATATATATGAATAATTATAATGGTGATATCTGGAAATCATCTTTTAATAGGTGCTAAAGGTCGCTATCTTGCTTATTTAACGATAGGGCATATGTTTCTTTTAACATAACATAACATAATTTCACGGATGGAAAAAGGCACAAGGGCCTATCAAAGGTCATCCGCATCTGTCAAAATCTGCCCACAAAATGCATCAATAGGATTGTGTCAGATTATGTATCTACGATATACAATTTGAACCATCCACAGGAAAGTGTAAAAAACAAAAAGCATCGTCATCAAGACTCGTCAAAATCCAAATCATAATATACAATAATAAAAAAATGCATTCACAGGAATGAGTTCAAAATAACCCCCCACACCCCCAAGAAGTTAACGCTCCGTCGCCATATAATCATATAATCTGCGTTTGAAAACATTTAAGTTTGGACTGTCTACTGTCTCAGGTGGCAAACTATTCCAGTAATCTATCACTCTGTTGGTGAAAAAAGATTTTCTAACATCTAACCTGCACCTCTGTTTTTTAATTTTTAAGTGGTGGCCTCTAGTCCTATTACTATCTACCAACTCAAATAACTTGCTAAAGCCCAACTTTATCCATCCCAGAACAGATTTTAAAAAGCTCAATCATATCTCCCCTCACACACCTTCTTTCAAATGAAAACATATTTAATATCCTCAGTCTATCTTCCTATTCAAGGTGCTTCAGGAAAGGTATTATTTTTGTTGCTCTCCTTCCTACTGATTCTAGTAGGTTGCTATCATGTCTAAAATGTGGTAACCATGCTTGTATACAGTACTCTAAATGTGCTTATCATACGAGTTGTAGAGTTTAGGGATAACCTGTTTACTCTTGTAGCTAACATTCCTCTTAATGTATCTCCTCACCCTATTTTCTCTAGTTTTTGCCTCAATACACTGCTTCGAAAACTTCAGTGACCTATCTACTACTTCGCCTAAGTCCTTCTCATCCTCAACTGAATTCAGCCAATGCCTATCCATTTCATTGTTAAATTTCCTATTATCCCTTCCCATGTTAAGAACTTTGCATTTTTTTAAGGTTAAAAGTCATTTGCCACTTCTAAGCCCAAGCTAATAATTTATTTAAGTCACCCTGCACTTTAAAGCTACCCTCAACTTCTTTAACTACAGCTGCCAATTTAGTGTAATTAGCAAAAGTTGACACTTTTCTATTTACAGCCTCACCAAGATCATTTATATAAACTATGAAAATAAAGGGCCTATAACTAATATCTGAGGTACGCCACTGATAATGTCCCTCCACTGTGCCTTTACCCCATTCAGTACAGCTCTCTGTTTCCTGTCTTTCAGCCATTCAGCTATCCAATTCAAAACTTTACCACATAAACTATGAATTTGAATTTGTGAACTAGTCTCCTATGTGGAACCTTATCAAAAGCTTTGCTAAAATCAATGTAAGTAAATTACATCAAGATTCTCTACCTTATCTAATTGTTTAGTTACATAATCCATAAAATCCAGTAAACTTGTTAAACACGATCTACCTCTTCTAATCCCATGCTGAACATCATTTATTAACGTACCACTCTCTAGAAATTCCCTTCTTAACTATCTTCTCAAGAATTTTACAAACTATAGAAGTTAAGCTTACTGCTCTAAAGTTATTCGGGTCCTCTTTATTAACTTCTTAAAAATGGGGACTACATTAGGTAAATTGCAATCATTAAGTATTTCTCCAAACTCTAGCGATCTAGAATATATCACCTCGGGAGCTACTGCAATACTATCTACACCTTCTTTGACTAATCTAGAATGAATGTTGTCTGGGGCAGATGCCTTGCTAGTATTGAACTCTAATATAAGCCTTTTACTTATTTCCCTGTTCACATTAATAGCATTCAAAACTACCCTTCTTGACCTCGAATTACCATCAATTAATTTCTCTTGATTCTCTTGTGTCAATACTGAAGAAAAATTATCATTAAAAAGCTTTACTATTTCCTCATCAGATTCTTTCTAAACCCCTTCATATCTAATAGGCCCAATTTGATCACTGTTAGATTTGTTATTAATTCTATAATAGCTAAAGAATTTTCTTGGTTCTTTATTATTATTTTGAGCTAAATTAATTTCTGCTGCCCTTTTGCTCTTCTTAATAATCTTATTTAGTTTATTTCTGATTGATCTATAATAAATTAAATTGTCAAAAGTACTTTATCTCTGTATTCTCTGGTATACCTTTTTCTTCTCAGAAATGTTCTTAACTATCTCCTAATTCCACCACAATGGTTTCCTACATTTCTTCCTAATAACATTCACTTGAATATACAACTCCTGGACTATGTTTAATATAGTCTTAAACGTGTTCCGCATCTCATAAGTATTCTTTCCACCGAATTCTAAATTCCACCTGATCTGATTTATCAAGTTAGGTAATTTATCGTAATCGCTCCTATAAATTTTGGAGTTTGTTGATGTTCGTCCTTTTAGTATTCCAAAATTAAAACGAACGATCCGATGATCATTATTTCACAATGCTTCACCGACAGTCAATTCCTGAATCAAGTGATAATCATTTGAAAAAAACATCTGATATATTGGCACCCCTTGTTGGTTTATTAACAAATTGAGTAAAGATATTATCTTAAAAGTATTCTATAAACTTACAACTTGCTCTATCCTTTCCTATCATTGTAGCAGAATGAGGTCGAAAGGCGACCACGTGCCCTTCTGTACCTACGTAGTCCTGAGCTGGTGCTAGATTGTAGCCTACGCCGTTATCACGCCCCAGCTGTATTTGCCTAGGGACCTATTTCATCGTCCCAACGGCCACCTTTTAGCAAACATTCTTGCCTTCCGTCATAACATCGAAGTCCGTTGAACATTCCAAGCCAACGTTATCACATTTAGCCCCCCCCCCACCCGAAGGAGTCACCGACTTCTCCACAAAATCGCACATGTGTGTGGAGGGCCGCCAAAGCCACCAAAAGCCACCTCGCCAGGCGTCTATATACTCCTTCGAATCAATTTAGTAAGGAGCACTAATAGAGTTTCCACCTACTACGGTGAACGAGCACAAGGATTCTTGCTTCCCTTCCCCATCGGCGATTTCGATTCGAGGACAAAGGCTAAATCGACATCTGAACTCTGCGATAGTCAATCAGCGAGTATTTGACGAGGATTAAAAACTCCGAAGGCCATCTACGAGTGCTTCCTCATCTGAAGCAAGAGATAACCCGAATTTCTCCTTCACATTCATCGTATCCCAACTGACCCCTTTCTTGCAACGATTACGTAAGCAATTGTAACCGTTGCCGCCTGAAGATTGATCTAGAATCTGGCTTACCCAATCGATCCATTATTTGTGTGTGCTTTCCGGTTTATAATCCCCCTTTAAATAACCGACCTGAATCCGACCTTCCTGAATCCCCTAATTAACCCACCTATATCTTGCGTAGACATTTAACTCCGTCTGTGTAACCATTCCCTTTAAACCCATTTGTGTATATATAAATATTATTATTTTGTTGTTAGTAAAGATATATTTTCGTCATTGTCTTTCTTTTGCAACCTCAACGCGTACCTGCTACCTATTAATCTTTGGCAAACTTGCATTCTGAAATATTTGTTTTAAAAAGGACCCCGCAAAGTAAATAATGAACCATCCCCACTGGACTCAAAAATTTCCTCATTCACTAACGGTCTTCAACCAACTTCGGCCCAAATCCGCAAAGTACCTACGTATATATATATATATATATATATATATATATATATATATATATATATATATATGGAGAGAAAGAGAGAAAGAAAGAGAGAGAGTGTCTGGCTATTCCACGACAATCATATTTTCCCAGTTGACATAATTTAAATTAAAGTCACCAAGAATAACTGTATCTACTTCACATCCTTTACTTATTTCCCTGATCATTAAATCACCAATATAATCAGTCTGTCTGGGTGGTCTGTAAAAGGCTCCCAAGTGTATTATCCTATTTTTACTAATCCTAATATCTATCCACAGTGACTCAAAATTCTACTTGCTTCATAGAATTATTTAGCTTTGAAGAAATGCTATTTCTGATATAAATAATCAAATACCACCCATCCTATCTCTCCATTGACTAATGTACATATCGTAACCCTGTAGTTCAAATTCACTCACATTGTCATTAACCCATGATTCTATTACACATAATATATCTATATTTTCATTAATAATATAACTAAATAACTCATCCTTCTTATTTCTAAGACTACGGGCATTGGTATAAAGACAACTCAGCCCTTTCTATCCCTGAAGCACCTCTTTTAGCTTGTATACCTTCTGCTCTATCTCCTCTGCATCTCTTTTCTTTCCCTGCACTACCCTGTGTTCTTGTATTTCCCTGACTACTATCAGTAACTAGTTACCCGGCTGTAAAGACCTAATGCTACTATCTATCTCCTGCCTAACACATTAACCCCAGCCCGGCTTCGATGGAGTCCATCCAATGCATACAATGCCTTATTTCCCAAAAGCCATTTCATACATCTACAAACACTAGTTCTGACTCTTCATACAGGCCTTTCCATCCCGACATCCAATCTCAGAAGCACACCTGAAACAGCTCATTTCACTCTACTTTCACTCATGAACCCACCTTCCTTTACTATCATCATTTACTCCCACACGCGTAATCACAACTGCATCCCTCTTACACCCAGACACCAGACTATCATACCTCTCAGACACATCATTTGCAAAAGACTTCAATTGACCAATCAAGAGAAGTGTAAACAAAAAGGGGGAGAAAATTCGGCCGTTCTGAAACGTAAACAAACGGGAGCTATTTCACAATTAAATTTAAAATATAAATAAATATTCCTTGAGTATTTTGTCTAACACTCAAGGTTGACTATTTTCCCAAATCTAAATATATTACACCGAATAAAACAAAAAAAACGTCACTGAATAGAGAGGTCGCTGATAACACGTCCTATTGCTACCACTGTCCGTGATCCATTTATTTAATTGAAACAATATATATATGGGCTATTGCATTGGAATTAGTACATATATTTATATAAATAGATTGGTAATACTTCATTTTAGCGGCGCACGAAAGGGGGCGCTGAAAATGGGCTACAAATTTGGGCTACAATTTGAGCCTTATGACGTCAGACGTCAAAAGGCGCAGCCCCTCATAACTAAAAATGTTAATTTTTTTGCGAAAATATCCTAAAGTAGGCTACACTGTCGTCTTTATTTTTTCGATTAACGTGCAGAGCCAATCGCACGTTTATCACAATAACAAATACGATAGCGCTGGCTAATTTGGGCTATTGCTGCCCCAAATTAAAAAAATTTAGTTACTTTGGAAATAGATTTCAGCTGAAATCTAACGGGACCAAGTTGCTTTTATGTTTCTTTCAGACACGCAGAAACGATTTATTAAAAAAACAAAACGTGAGAACATTATTGTATAAACAATTACGATTATATACTGGGGAGCTGCGCGCCCCAGACCCCCCCTCTAATTGATTGAAATCTCAGGATCATCGCAGGGCAATCCCCTTCACGAGCCGTTACTCAGAATTAGTCCAAAAAGGTGAAACATTTTGGAACATGGACGAAATATTATGCGGCCAGGACCGGGAAACAGCGGAGGCGAGCGCGCGACGCAGATCTTCAGGTTTACCCTATCTCCACCTTTCACTATTATAATTGAGCTCTGCTTCTTTTAAGTAAGATCACGATCTAGAGAAAAGTCTATTAAATTGACCAAGGAATTAACACAAGTCGTATTGAGGTCGAATAAACCATATTCACAGGTATCGCGCTCTTTTAACTGCTCGGTTTCAGGTTGCCAATGTTTGAAATAAGGTTGAATCAAGGGTTGCCAGTGTGTCAAATTAATGGTTTAGTTTCACAAAAATAGTTAAACGAAACATACAAATTTTACTAAATTAGTAATTATAAAAAAAAATGAATTACTAAATAATATAATTAAGTAGAAGTGCAGGCATTTTCTAAATAATAAAGAAGAAAGGAAAAAACAAAATAACAAAACAAATACAACGCCGTGATTGACTCCTTTGAAGCTATCGTCTTATGTTATAAGGCCTAGATTATAGCCCAAGATTGTAGCCCAGAAACAGCGCCCCCTATTGTGCGCCCCTAAACTAAAGTATTACCAATATATTTTTATAATTAAGCTACCTAAACAAATATCATATTCCTATCATGTTTCTTTTTTAAGCTGTATAAAAGGATCATCGAAAAAGGTAAAAAATATAAAATAGTTAGGGGCAAAATAATGAACTGCATACAAAATTCCATTAAAAAGGAAAATATGAATGAAACGTTTTATTCTTTAAAGTTAGAGAAAAAATAGATTGTAATGTTGACGGACTTTATTTGTATAAAATTTAGTAATTACTCTGTACAATAATGTACGTACAGCCCATGGCATTGCACCAGCAGGAGAGGGACCTCATAGCGGCCATGCCCAAGAAAGCCTCGAACGGCCGCCGGCGCTCGGACTGGTGGTTTTATAACAAGGAGGTACGGTATCACAATCACCGCGGCAACGTTCACAGGAGGCTGTACGAGAAACGCTCGACCACCACCAACCTGCAGCTCCTGCATGACGTGGTAGCCCGCGCGCGGCAGGTGTCCCTGAGCACCAGAGAGGCAAAGTGGCTGGAGTGGTGCGCCTCTTTCAGCCAACACACCTCCTCTCGGCCAGCTGTGGGGATGCTTCAGCAAGTCCTCAGGCGCTGCCTCCGACCCGCCCAGCCGCTCACCTATGCCCACAGCAAGAGGCAGATCGACTGGCGAACTGCTTCACAGCCAAGGGTTCCAGTGAGCAGCTCCCACTCCACACTCACTACCTCCAGCAGCACCTACGCCCACAGGAGACGATGAGGTCAGGGAGGAGCGAGGCCAGCCGCAGGCGACGGACCATCCATTCACGCTCGAGTAGCTGTCCAGGGCGAAGCGTGAGCGTGACACAGCGGCCGGGGCCAACGGAGTGCGGTACTCCATGCTGGCAGACGCTGGGCCCGCTGGGGACGCCGCGCTGCTGGCCCTTGTCAACGCGTCGTGGCTGGCAGGCCGTCTGCCGCCCTCCTGGAAGGACGCCCACAGCAAGAGGCAGATCGACTGGCGAACTGCTTCACAGCCAAGGGTTCCAGTGAGCAGCTCCCACTCCACACTCACTACCTCCAGCAGCACCTACGCCCACAGGAGACGATGAGGTCAGGGAGGAGCGAGGCCAGCCGCAGGCGACGGACCATCCATTCACGCTCGAGTAGCTGTCCAGGGCGAAGCGTGAGCGTGACACAGCGGCCGGGGCCAACGGAGTGCGGTACTCCATGCTGGCAGACGCTGGGCCCGCTGGGGACGCCGCGCTGCTGGCCCTTGTCAACGCGTCGTGGCTGGCAGGCCGTCTGCCGCCCTCCTGGAAGGACGCCGACATCCAGCCCATCCCCAAGCGAAGGATCCCACCACCTTCAGACCAATCTCCCTCCTGAGCTGCACTGGAAAAACGACAGAGAGGTTGGTGCTGAATCGCCTACAGTCAACCGCGAGAACCTTTACTACCACGTGTTCGGCTACATCAGGGGGTGAGCACGGCGGACTGCCTCATCACCCTCCTTGCTTACGCAAACAACCAGCCCCCAATCGTAGTCTTCCTTGACCTCGAGAAGGCTTTCGAGCTGGCCAGCCCCCGCGCCATACTAGCTTCCCTTGTGATTAAGGGCATCCGAGGGAGACTGCTGGGCTGGCTCCAGGACTACTTTTAGAAGCGCCGGGTGAGTGTGAAGTTCCATGGTCACAAGTCTCCCTACCTTACCTTCGAGAACGGGACGCCCCGGAGGGGCATCCTCAGCCCGTTCCTCATCAACGTGCTGATGGAGCAGCTGGTGGCGCTCCCCTATCAGGAAGGAACCATCCTCCTTAGCTACGCCGACGGCCTGGCCCTCGTCGTCACCGGGCGCGGCGACAATCTTGCGCGGGCTCAAGAGGCGCTGTACCTCATTACTGCCAAGTGCGAAAAGCTGGGGCTCAAGATCTTGGCAGAGAAGTCCCGGGCCATGGCCATTAAGACTTCCACGCCTACTAGCCAGCAGCTGCGCATCCAGGGAGTCAGGTTGGCTGGACCAACTCATACCAGTAGCTCGAGGTGTGGGTGAACAGGCGGCTGTCCTTCACGCACCATGTCACGCACCTGAGGGAACCGACGCAGGCCCGGCTCAACGTGATGAGGGCAATGACGCGGCCGAGCGCTGGTACAACCTTCCCTGTCCTCCACCTCTACTATCTGCAGGCAGTGCGCTTCCTAGTGGAATAGAGTGCACCGGTCCTTGTAGCGCTACGCCGGCAGCATCAGCAGCGCCTAGAGGTGGTGCAAAACACCGCCATGAGGGCCCTGTTGGGGGCACCGAGGTGGTGCAGTGCCTGTGTCATGCAGAGCGAGGCCCGCCTGGTGCCCCTCACCGCCAGGGTGGACTGCATTGTGGCCTGTCGGGTGGCGAGAGTGCTCCAGCGCGACGTGGAAGGTGCGGCGCAGAGAAGACTCCGGATGGCCGTGGTGCAGGGCATCGAGTGCCTGCGTAACAACAGGTGGCTCATAAACGTCACATATGCAACTAACACCCTCAGCCAGGCAGGAAACTGGTTGTGGCGCGAACCCGACACCCCTTCCTCCACCTGCGCTCCACCACCACCATGGGAGCACCCCACCACCGACTTTACCGCCACACAGCTGCCCGCCAACAAAGCGCAATGCCTCACCAAAGAACTGCGCCAGCACGCCCTTAGAGCCATGTCTGAGGTCACGGAGCCGGGTAGCGCAGTCTACTTCACCGACGGCTCCGTCAACCACGACAGCGGGAGGTTCGGCGTTGCCTTCGTCACGAGCGGTCTGACGCGGTCGTGGAGGACATCAGACCACTGCTTTATCCTCCAGACGGAGCTGCTAGCAATCCTGCACGCCATCCAGCACGCCCTGCTCCGCAGGGAGGCCACTGTGGTGATACACACGGACTCTCGGTCGGGGCTGTAGGCGCTGCAACACGCCCACGCACACACCAGGGACAACATCCACCTCACCACCACCATCCAGTGCACACTGCAGGACCTGGCAGTGCAGGGCAGGCGGGTTCGGTTCCACTGGATTCCCATCTACGTGGGCGTGCGCGGCAACGAGACTTCCGACGAGATGATGCCAAGCAAGCCATCACGGCCCCACCATCACCTGGAATGTGTGCCCCAGCTTGTAGCAGTTCAAGGCGCACGCCAAGCGCATGGCCGCCCACAACGCCCACCAGCAGCACCAAGAATTGGAGGCAATCAAGTAGCAAACGGCGTGGTATGCTGCAGCCGCAGACTATCGCCCACTGAACCCATCCTTCCAGCAGCCCAAAGCGAACGGCGTGCTGCTGCAGCGTGTTAGGCTGGGCTATTCCACGCGGGAAGAGCTGCACGCCGACTTTGTGGCAGGAAGGTGCGAACACTGTGGTGGCCGCTCCCGGTGCCCACTGGTGCACTACCTCCTCTCCTGCCCAGCCACCGCTCGCCTTAGGCCAGAGCCAGTGCCAGCCCCTAACCCTGTAAGAGGCGCCCTGCTGAGGGCGCGAGAGGCAAGAGCCGCCCAAGTGGTCCGCCACACTCCGACAAACGAGCTGCTGGAGGTTCTAAGAACAGCATCCCCTCCGCGCTGATTGCCGTCTGCGGGCGACGGGTGGTGAGGACCGCTACCACCCACTAGCAGCAGACAAGTCACGCGTGGGACACTCCGCCGCGTCTTTCTGTACGCCGACACCGGTGGGTTCCCCCACTTTGTTTAATGTGTACGCTTATGTTATGTGTATTTATATATTATTATGTCATATATTATTATTGTATTTGTATTATATAATGTATAAATGTACGCTATTGTACAATAAACCTATACAAACAAAAAACAAAACAGCTAATGTGAATAACCTTTACTAGGGTATTTTTTTGCGTAACTAACGAATATTACACCCGTTTCTTTCTGCGACTCTTCATTTTCTCGTAAATTATATATCATCTTACGTTAAATACACTGATGGATGGTTCCGAGGGATTTGAATGCAACCAGGATTGTGCCAAAACTGGATACTCTAAAAGTTATAAACGGATTTTGATATAATTTTAATGGGGTGTTCCTATGGTATTTGTCAACCTAACCTATGAAATTCATGAAAGTATACTAAATATTATTTCGGTCCAAATCCGTGGTAACTCCTAGGTAACGCTTGATAATTTTGTAACTTACTATAAATGCTTTCTATTTTTACTTTTTTATTTTATATTTGTTGCTCTTACTATTTATATTATTTTTCACTTACTACAGTGTTTTTCCTTTACATGAGACAGAGCTAAATTGCCTAGACAATGCAAAAAGTCTCCAGACAGTTTCTGTTATACTCGTATATGTAGAGCAGTTACATTAAGGCAATACAAAAGACAGTTTACTAAACATGTAAAGAAATTTTATGAACTGTACTCTCGATGTAAAGTGGGTGACCAGGAAAAACGTTGGGCATCTCACATATCTTGTGTCAGGTGTACAAGTTTCCTTTCTACCTGGGTGAAAGGCAAAGGGCCTGGCTTCATGTGTGATGTACCAATGGTCTGGAAGGAGATAAAGGAACATTCAACGGATCGATACTTCTGCTTAACAGATATTAAAGTCGGGTATTCAATGTGTTTTCTTTCATGGTTTTTAATATATTTTCAAGAGATGTATCAATTAAAAAGATCAAAATACATATTATGTTGCACTTCCACTATTTCTGCAAGTGATCACAGCCAGTAATATCCATTTCAGTCTGATTTTATTTTATTTCACTACAGTTCGCAACAGAAAAGGCAAGAAATCTATCATGTATCTAGATCTTCAGTCTGCCATTCGCCCGGTTCAACATTCAAGTGCTATTCCGCTACCATAGCCACCTTCTGAACTACCAAGATATGACAACAGCAGCTCAGGCAATTTAGAATCTCAAGATACACAATATGCGGCACAATTTGAATCTGACAAGAAACCACAGCTCATCACCTAACCGGAATTCAATGATCTAGTTCGTAATCTAACACTTACTAAGCCGCAGAGTGAACTCCTGGCCTCACGTCTGCATCGATGTAACCTGTTGGATCAACATGCTCGAATTACAGTATTTAGGAAGCGTTCTGCAGATCTACAGTAATGCTTCACTTTTGAAAACAACTTGACTTATTGTAATGGTATCAGAGGTCTATTCAATGCCCTTGAGCTGACCTATGAACCAAACTAGTGAAAGTTATTCATAAATGCATCCCTTTACAGCATAAAAACGGTTCTGTTGCACATTGGGAACACCATGCCTTCAGTTCTAGTTGCTCACTCAGTCATTTTAAGAGAGACATATCAGAACCTTGCTTTTATTGTAGACCGCAAACAGGGCAATGCTAATCAAGATGGAAGCGCTTAAGTTAGAGACATTAGTGTCCGATTGATTTTGAAAGTATAGTGATCTCTCTAGAGAACTTATTCGAAACTATGTTTAGTTCCGAATGCTCTCGTTAGTCAGAGTTTAGTTTAAGGGTAGTCTAAGAGTTTGAGGAAAGTTTGAGAGAAGTTTGTCGGTTCCGAAATGTATAGAAGGTTAAGAGTTGAAGGACCGAAGGTTAAAATAATTTATGCGAGAGAGGGGGACAAAGGGAAGAGAGAGTTTGATGGGAATTCGGGGGTAACTCGCAGAACCGATGCGAGAAAGAAGGTATAATAACTTACCTTGGCCGGAGAACCCGGGCAAGGACCTTACTTGCGAGGAGTCGTTTGCGATACCACACACTTCATAAGTATCTGCCCGGCCAAGTCCCAGCGTTTGTAGAGAGTTTTGAGTGTAGCCGGTTCGTTCTTCTTCAAGCTTCGCAACGGTTCTGCCCAGAGACCATGAGTTTGGGTAGATAAGGGTTCCAGTGAATTCTTTCTTCCTATAGCTTTTGATGAATAGTGACCCTTTGTCCCTCCTGCAAGGGAGTTTTCAAGGAACGGGAAAGGGGGGGAGTTGGGGTATGATTAGGGTAAAGAAGTCGAGGGAAGATGTCCGTAAACCAGTGTGTCCACTGTCATGATCGCGAAGGAAGTGGGGGAGGGCAATATTCGTTCATCTGCCCAGGATAGTCCTAAGCGCACAACCCCTTCATCAACCATAAATACTCATAAACAATAAACCACTGGCTCTGTCTTCAATAGCCTAGAATGGGTCAGAGGAAGGGGGGAAGAGAAGAATCCAATACGGGAGGAAATCTAAACTATTCTCTTTTGACTTACATGCGTTCATGCACGCTCACACAGACACACGTGTAAGACTGTGCAATAGGTCCTGCAATCCTAACATACGAGGGGCGGTCAATAGGTTTTGCGTATCGGTGGGGCAAAACAGAGGAAGGCGGATGGCTGCTTGTGGGTGTGTTAGGACAAGTCATGACAAGTCATGACAAGTCAGGACTTGCAGCTGCACGCTCCTGCCTCGTCTATTTAAGAATCAGTAGCTGATCTCAAATCATCAGTCACAAATTATTCAACAATGGAGAAGGTTGAGCACCACGCAGTGATCAAATTTTGACCAAGCAAGGCAAGAATGCAAAAGAGATCCATCAACCCATGGTTGCAGTGTACACCGATACCGCCCCTTTCTATGCAACCATTGCTCGCTGGAATAGGGAGTTCCGCCATGGTCGTGAGTCCCTAGAAGATGACCTCCGTCCAGGACGCCCGTCAGACGTAACCAACGAAGACAATGTGGCCCGTGTGGATAGGATTATCCTCGAAAATCGACGGGTGAAGGTCGAAGAAATCGAGCGAGAACTTGAAATATCACATGGAAGTGTTATCAACATCATCCACGACAATTTTGCCATTAGTAATTAGCAAGTCTACGATGGTTGCTGCTGCAGCCACTGACCGTGAGCAACCCAATGATGGCGAAACCTGGTAACATCCCGCCGTTTGAAGCCTATTCGCTAGTACGAACACTTAGGATTGTTTGGTAACAGCCAGTCAATTGTAGATTGTGTACTTGACACAATGCTGACAACCGTTCTTTTACATTTACGAGATTAAATTACTTCTGGTAAATTCTGCTTCATTAGTAATTAGCAAGTCTACGATGGTTGCTGCTGCAGCCACTGACCGTGAGCAACCCAATGATGGCGAAACCTAGCAATATCACGCCGTTTGAAGCCTACTTAGTGGCACGGAAAAGAGATGCGAATAATAGAAACTTCACGCCCCATGATCGACTTCAACGTCCTTAAAGTTCGGAGGAGCTGCTGCTTCTGTACACCTAAGACCCGGCGGAATTCAAGCCATGCATAGTGACAGGTGATGAAGCGTGGGTCCATCACTGGGATCCTGAGACCAAGCTCGAAGGCATGGCCTGGAAGCACAGGGGCTCTCCGACCCCTATCAAGTTCCGGACCCAACCCTCAGCCGGCAAGATCACGGCCACCATCTTCTGGGATTCTGAGGGTGTTGATGGCGGACTATGCGCCTCGTGGAAGAAGCATCACAGGCCAATATTACGCCGAGGAACTAGCTGGGTTGAAGAAGTGCATCCGTCAGAAGCGGCGCGGTAAGTTGACACGCGGTGTTCTGCTCCTCCATGACAATGCCCCTGTCCACAAGGCCAGAGTTGCACAAGCTGCCCTGTGCGAGTGCGGATTCGAGGAGCTTAACCCTCTCCCCCTACAGTCCAGATCTAGCCCCTAGCGACTACTTTTTATTCCACCAGCTCAAGGCTGCACTGCGCGGACGCCGGTTTGGGGACGATGAAGATGTCCAGCTCGCCGTCCAGGAGTGGATTAAACAGCAGTCGGGAGATTTCTGGATGTCGGGAATTCGAAGCCTCAGGGACAAGTGGCTCAAGTGCATTGAAGTCGAGGGTAGTTATATTGAAAAATAATAAAACACTTTTCCTCATATCTCGTTTCCTTATATCCGAATTGCAAAACTTATTGACCGCCCCTTGTAAGCTATAAGGAGTATGAGTGGTTATTTTGTGCGGACTTGAAAGTAGTAGCCATAATTAATGGGCTACAAACTGGATACACCATGTTTATGTTTCCTTTGCAAGTGGGACAGTAGGAACCTATGACGCCCGGATACTATAATATAATTCATGAGATATTATTTAAGGGGAAAAAATTAGTTTGCCACCAATGCATATAAAACTAGGCCTAATGAAACGATTTACCAAAGCCCTGCAACATAAAACAGTGTTCCTAAGATTAAAGAAGGCATATTCGTAGTCCCTCAGATTCGTCAACTTAAAGCTGATGAGGACTTCGAGGCGACAACGGATGAAACTGAGCAAACGGCCTGGCATACATTCAAAGATTTATGCAAAGGACTTATGGGAAAGCACCAAGGGGCACAGCGAGAGCTATAGTGGAGAGCCTAATCAAGTACTACCAAGATCACGGATGCAATATGTCAGTGAAGATACACTTTCCTCATTCTCATCTATCTTTCTTCCTTGAGAATGCAGGAGACGTGACTGATGAACATGTAGAGAGGTTCCATCAAAATATAGCGTCAATGGAAAAGAGGTATAAGAGAAAATGGATCCCTGCTATGCTGGCTGACTTCTGCTGGAACCTGAACCGTGACACACCTGAGACGTCTTACAAACGAAGAAGTAAATACTGAAATGTAGGTTAATACATTATATAATGCTAACAAACATGCTGATTCATTATCTATTAATAAATAATTACAATGGACACATTTAATCTGATTTTAGGAGCGAAATACATTTATGGTATAGTGTAAATCAGTATCAATGTCACATTTAATAAAACGGCAATTTACAAGTAAATGTTATTTGATGGGAAATTTTTGTTATCAAATTCGAATTTAACACACTCAACTTCATAATAAAATTCACATGGAATCTATGCTTTTTTCTTGACACTAAAATTTGTTGTACTGTGTTATTCATATGGCCGAACATTGAACATTAGGAAAGTGGAAGTATTGCTCCATAGCAATATATTTTGCAATATTGCCCACGAATATTCCATTTTTTTAAGGGGTCTGGCAGTATTTATTAGCGCTCATCATTGCTTTTCTGGTTTTTGTATGTTATTAAACTTAGTTGCAACGCTTGCATTTTTTTCTTTCTTTAAGTCTTTTATTTCATATTAGGATTGTTTGGTAACAGGCAGTCTATTATAGATCTGGTACTTGAAACAATGCTGACAACCGTTCTTTTACATTTACGAGAGTAAATTACTTTTGGTAAATTCTGCTTCATTAGTAATTAGCAAGTCTACGATGGTTGCTGCTGCAGCCACTGACCGTGGGCAACCTAATGATGGCAAAACCTGGCAACATCACGCCGTTTAAAGCCTACTTAGTGGCACGGAAAAGAGATGCGAATAATAGATCGTGTATTTATCACATTGCCAGTCGCTCACCAATTTTTCGCTCCAGGCCAAGTGCCAGCTTTCATCATAAACCTCTGAGCTCTCCATTCACGCAATTTGCAGCCACTTGACTTAAACAATCAAGAAGAATTCCTACCTGATATTGTTAATAATAAATTATATATTACAAAATTATAGTGTGTTTATATAACCGACCGCTCCATTACCCAACGATTGTAAAATTGGATTAACCTTATGTTGGCTACTTTCCTTATTTATATATATATATATATATATATATATATATATATATATATATATATATATGGTCCTAACCCTTCAACCTTTTCATATAGACTTTCTAACCTGCAATCTGCTCGTTACAGCATAAAATCTGTTCATATTTGTCCTAGTCCTAGAACTGAGACGAAAGGACACAAAATGAAGCTTAATAGGTGGAACTATGAGATCTCAGGAAATTAACCTTGACCAAACTGCGTCTTCCACAAAAATTGATATACTCTTTCACTACCGGTATCTTCAAACATGGGCTAGACCAATTTGTACTAAAATATCCCGTTTACTTCGAATAAAATGTAATATTAACGTAATTTAACACTTGTAAACGACTTACCTGTCTGAATTTTGTAAACTCACTTTAGATATCAATAAAAAGTATGGAGAAATAGAGAATATAGTGTTTATTATTCAAAAGATTCCTCAATACATTTTTTATCCACAAGTCATGGGTGCATTTTTGCTTCTTTAAGAGCTAGTAAAAAAGAAAGGCGACCTGCACCCCAGAGGAAGGCAATAAACAACCGTATAAAAGACCTACTTTGAACTGTATGTCGTAATTTTCCACATAAAATCTAATTGTTGCGCAATGTGTTTCGAAGATGAGTACGCAATGACGTCACAGCTTATTTAGTAGTAACAAGAAGTGAGAGATTTTATTATTAAAAAGTTGAGATATTCAGCCATTTAATATATAATATATATTTCAGAGAGTCTGTTTATATATATATATATATATATATATATATATATATATATATATATATATATATATATATATATATATATATATATATATATATGACCGTTATAAAAGCCCACTTAGAGCGACCTTGAAGGCCAACAAAGGTCACCATTGGGGATAACTTGACCCGAAGAGTAACACAGGCTACTGATATTTGGTAAAAGTAGCGCCACCTGGTTATTAGGTTAGGTTAGGCTAGGTTTGAATTTTCACCCTCCTAGTTTTTTGCGACAAGTTATCGCGGCTATGAGTTGCAATTAAAACATCAACATTGCCCGCCAAAAAATTAACGTTTGCAAGACCAATTATGCGACTGCAATGTTTAAAAAATTCAATAATATCTTATTATCACATGGCCGACACTCGAATAATTTAGATATTTAGTTAAAACTCGCGTCTATCTACTTGAGGTGCTCTTAAATTCTGTGGCTGCTACCCGCGTGCTCACGTTTGCTTGCCCACCTACCCGATTCCTTGTCCTGCCGCACTCCTGTAATGTGAAAATCGTTGTCTGGTAGTCTTTATTTTCTTCAAAATTAAAATAAACTTAATTTTTTATATCTACCAACGTTTAACTGTGTAATTTAACTCAAGCAAAGAATTTAATTTGTTCAAGATAGTTTATGCTCGGACAACGCCAGGTATCTAGTTTTAGATATTTTAACACCGAATAAAGTTGCCTACTTTTGGAATGATTTCTGGTATGCTCTCCTAATACCACTATATATGTATTATTCATACTGGTATTTGCTATTTTCTTGCAGATTACATTAAGAACAACAACAAAGGGAATAAGTAAAAATAATCCACCACATATCACACCTGTAATGAAGTCCCCCCTTATCTTAACATAATCCTCACCAAGTACTCATTTAACATCACCCTCACAGTCTGTCCTTTCGAACATAATCCTCACAGACTGTCCATTTCAACATCATCCTCACAGACTGGTCATTTGAACATCATCCTCACACACTGGCCATATGAACATCCTCCTCACAGAGTGGCCATTTAAACCTCCTCCTCCAACACTGGTATTGAAACATCATCTCCACAGACTGGACATTTTAACATCATCTTCACATACTGAACATTTGAACATCATCCTTACAGACTGGCCATTTAAACATGATCCTTATAGACTGGTCATTGTAACATCATCCTCAGAGAGTGACTATTTGAACATGATCCTCATAGACTGGCCATTGTAACATCATCCTCACAGACTGACGATTTGAACATTGTCCTCCCAGACTAGCTATTTAAACATTTTCCTCCCACACTAGCCATTTGAACATAATTCTCACAGACAGGCCATTGGAACATGGTCCTTACAGACTCGCCATTTGAACATTATCCTCACAGACTAGGCATTTAACATTATCTTCACATACTGGACATTTGAACATCATCCTTATATACTGGTAATTTGAAAATCATCCTCATAGACTGCTCATTTAAACATCCTCCTCACAGACTGATCATTTAAACATCTTACTCAAACATAGCCATTTGAACATAATCCTCACAGACTGGCCATTAGAACATGATCCTCACAGACTGGCCATTTGAACATGATCGTCACAGACTGGCCATTTGAACATTATCCTCACAGACTGGACATTTGTACATCATATTCACAGACTGGCCATTTGAACATCCTCCTCCTCAAAGAATGCATATTTGAACATCATCCTCACAGTCTGGACATTTGAATATTATCTTCACATACTGGACATTTGAACATCATGCTTACAGACTAGTCATTTGAACATCATCCTCATAGAGCAATCATTTGAACATCATCCTCAGAAATTGACTATTTGAACATCATCTTCATAGAGCGCTCATTTGAACATCATCCTCACAGACTGGCAATTTAAACATCCCCCTCCTCATAAAATGACCATTTGAACATCGTCCTCCCAGACTAGCCATTGTAACATCATCCTCAAAGAGGGACCATTTAAATATCGTCCTCCAAGACTAGCCATTTGAACATTTTCCTCACAGACTAGCCATTTGAACATGATACTGGCACTGGAGATTTGATCATCCACCTCCTGATATTAGTCAGTTGAACATCATCCCACATAAACTACCCATTTGAACATCCTCTCACTGACCCTGGCCATGTGAACATCTTCCCTCTAGCACTGGCAATTTGAACATTCACCCCTTGAAAATAGTCATATGCAAATCCATCTCCTGACACTGACCATTTGATCATTCCTATCCTGAAACTGGCCATTTGAATATCCTTCCACTGTCACAAACCATTTGAACATCCTCTTTTGACACTGGCCACTTAAACATTCACCTCCCAGAACTGGTGATTTAAACATCCCCCCCTTCCCATTGGCCATTCGAACATCCTGACCCTTAAATTGGCCATTTGAACATTCTACCGCAGGCATTGGCTCTTCGATCATCCACTCCCTGAGCCTGGTCATGTGAATATCATACCTCCCCACTGGAATATGATACTGGGGTATTAATTGGTATTAGTAAATCATTTATTTAAGAATTCCTCTTCATGTTGTAAAACCCTCAACATTTCGTGTAATAAAACATAGTTGATAAATCTTTAGTTCCTCGGACATTTCCATGACACTTTACCAAAATAAATCCTTCGTCTTGCCACTTTCTTAAGCAACAGGACTATTTATTATTCCTTTCTTAAGCAACAGGACTATTACCTATCGCTTTCCTCCCCAAAAAACTATTACATAGCGCTTTCCTAAACAATAAGACTATTACTTATCGCTTTCTTAAACAACAGAACTATTACTTGTTGCTTTCTTAAACAACAGAACTATTATTTATCGCTCTCCTAAACAACAAGACTATTACTTAGCACTTTTTTTAAACAACACAAGAGGGCTATTACTTATCGTTTTCCTAAACAACAGGAGTATTAATTATCACTGGGTAACGCTAGTTTTGTTTCTTCAAAAGTTTTTAGTGTTTCTAAAGTGGTTTTACCTCTTGATTCCAAAAATACCATTGAAAAATGCATAGCATCGATATTTATTGAGATAATTGGAATTTTGTATATAAAACTAACCATAAAAAGCTGCGACAGTTCACTTTATTTAGCATATTCACATTGTCCATGAATAATAGCAGATAATATTTTATCCTTGTATTCTCTTTTAAACTCATTATAAAATGTTATTATAAGAAATAACCTCTTAAAGTGAACTGAAAAACGTGCTTTCTTGCTATGAGCTCCTTGATCTTTACGCAACAGTGATCATATATAGTCCCACATCATAGCAGTGTCCCATCTTCCTTGATATTTTTTCTCCATTACAGCAAGGTCCTGATGCAACCGCTCGCCATGCTCCTTACTTACTCCTCCAAATTTTCACGAAAAAACTCAAAATGTGAATGCAAAACGTGCACTTTTAATGACGTTCTACATCCTATAACTTCTATAAGTTTTGCAACCAGCTGCTTGTAGATTGGGTTTTTATTTTTACCAAACAATCCATTAAACACATTTAGAAATGCACACCACGCCGCACTGTCGACATCACTCATCACATTCTCAAGTTGTACTGACTTCAACATTTGCCTTACTTGCGGTCCAATAAATATACCACCCTTAACTTTGGCCTCTGATAGCTTTGGAAGAGTAGATGAATTTCTTGAAATGCTTTTCTACCATAATCTAATGTTTTTATAAACTGTTTGAACAAACCAAGCTATGGGGAATTCCACGTGGAATTTATTTTCCAGCACGGAAGTGACGTCCATGCGTTAAAAAAACCGAACCGCGTCCACCCCGGACCACCTTTACGCGGGTTAGAATCACTTTGGGCTTAAAGGTTCGAGGCCATTTGAGAGTAGTGCTGGCCAAACACCCCCTGTTTCCCCCACCCCTGCGGGGGGAACCCATTGATTCTCTTATTTTATGTAAATATAATTATATTTTTGTACATTCCTCTTTAAGCCTTATGATACCAAGAGCCTTAAAAGAGGCTGAGCGTCAAAATACCCAGGACTCAATTGAGTCTGGCATGTTTTTTTAGGCCTAAGAATCTTCCTTTTGTTCGGGTAACGGTAAATTCACTTTCTCTTTTGAATTGTATATGAAGTATTTCTTTTAGTTTAGTCTTTCTAAGAGAGTTGTAGATATCACACGCATTTTTAAATTGTGGTAATTAGTTTTTTCATATTAATTAAAAAATGGCTAACCTTTCTGAAATTTTGGATATCTACTATGAACTTGATTCTGATTTAGAACTAACAGACAGTGATACTAACAGTTCAAACTCATCCGATGACGAATTAGAGCCAATTATTCCTGAAAATCAACAAATTGATGAAACGTGGCAACGCTGTCTTGACTTTTCCTCCCCAAATATCATATTTCATGACTCTCATTCGGGAATTCAAGCGCACATGGGTTTTAAATCGGAAAGTAAACCTTACACATATTTTGAAGCATTTTTTAATCTTAAAATCGTAGCAGATATATGGATGGAAACAAATCGCTATTATGAACAAGGTTCAGAAACACCCTTATCCCCTAATCTAACGCTCATAGATGGAGGAATTTAACTGTAAGCGAGCTTTACGTTCTTATTGGCCTTACCCTACTAATGGCTCATGTGAAAAAACATAAATTAGCTGACTACTGGTCAACTGATGCCTTTATTGAAACCTCTATTTTCATGAAATTTATGTCAAGGAATAGATATCAGTTAATCTTAAGGTTTCTTCACTTTGCTGACAACTTGGTTGCAGGAATAAGAGGGAAAATGTGGAAAATAGGACGTTTTTTTCATGCATTGAAAGACAAATTCCAAAGGGCATTTATCCCCTTCCAAAAACTAGTGATAGACGAATCCCTCGTTTTATTCAAGCGTCGTCTGCCATTAAAACAATACATCCCTTTGAAAAGACATCGCCTTGGCCTCAAGCTTTTTGTTTTGTGCGATTGTGAGACGGGAATAATATTAGATATGTTACTTTACACAGGAAAAACCACAGATATTGTTCATAATGATCCATTAGGAATATCGGGGGCGATTGGGAAAAGACTGATTGAACCATATTTAAGATTAGGGCATATTTTATATACCGACAATTGGTACACAAACCCTTCTTTGTGCTCTTACCTTCTTGATCAGAATACGGGGCTTTGTGGGACAGTTAAAAGCAACCGCAAAAATATGCCTAAATTAGACAAGGCAGTAAC
Organism: Ceratothoa steindachneri; assembly: GCA_963969495.1. Classification (NCBI taxonomy): domain Eukaryota; kingdom Metazoa; phylum Arthropoda; class Malacostraca; order Isopoda; family Cymothoidae; genus Ceratothoa; species Ceratothoa steindachneri. The sequence goes on along the minus strand of OZ018317.1, from coordinate 243,893,407 downwards.
TAAAGGTACCGTTGAACTACACAAAAAAATGGAATGTTAGCAATTCGATGGGTCGATAAGCGTGGTTTTGATTATTACCTCCGTACACAAAGGCAAGTCAGTAAACTCTGGGGAAAAAATCATAGAACAGGAGAAAAAATAAAAATACCGGATGCAATAATGAATTATAATATAAATATGCGTTTAATTGACAAATCAGATATGATGATCAGTTCTGTTGAATGTCTTAGAAAATCCATCAAATGGTACAAAAAGCTTTTTTACCGACTTGTTGATGTGTCCATGCTCAATGCATATAACATGCATTTGATGAATTTAGATTGTACACAAAAAAAGGCTTTCTTTCAGAGTATTTAAAATGGAAGTAATAAAACAATTACTTGACAGACATTATTCTGGTGCTTCAAACCAAATGTGTACTCGGCCCTCGGTAAATTCCTTTGATAGACTACAAGGAATCAGTTTTTCAGAAAAACATTATATCGCTTCAGTGCCAAATGTAGGCGAACGGAAATCGGCTCAAAGACAATGTTATGTTTGTGCTAAAAAACATAGTAGAAAACGAACAACATTATGGTGCAAGCATTGTCAAGTGACACTGTGTATGAAGCCCTGCTTTTCTGAATACCATACAATCCAAGAGATGTGAAAACTAACCATGTATAAGCAGTGTGTGTATATTTGTGTACATCCATAAATACATACTAATTTTATACTTTAACCCTAAAAAAACTAAAAAGTAGAACGGCTATTATATTTTCGTTCAATTATCTGAGAACTTATTGAAAAAATTCTTTAGTTATAAAAGACTTGTTTTATGTACATTACAGCGTTCAAATTCTAAAGGAATGTCTGCGGTGAGTGAGATCTCGTTCAGTGTAACCTACTTGGTTGGAAATTGGGGGAGAGAAGACGAAAAACAATGCGTTGTTGTCAAATGTTACACCGAACAAAAACGAGGCCATTTAAATGATGATTTAAAGCTCATCTTGTAATTCAATTTCCGAAAGAGAGGTAAAAAAAATATTTACATATTTTATATATTCTTTATTACTAAAAAGTTTTCTTTTCAAAGAAGATAATTTTAAATGAGTAAAAAAAATAAAAAAATGGGTAATGAACGAGGTTTGAGTTTTCAAGGCGTGGTATTTGAAGGGTTAAATAACCTTGAGCTGTGCCACTGCCCAAATTTTACCTGACCTCGTTTTGCACTCTATTCTCGCTGCTCCACGCGTCGAAACTCGTGGTGTTCCGCCCCTTTGTCGGTTCGCCTTTAAGGTATTAGTCCCTTCCCCATACATATAATATGGTATTGATATAATATAATGTCACACCACGACATATATATTTATTAATATACATATTGTATAATTTTGGTGTCAAGTGTGTTTAAAGTTTTTACGAACCCGTGTCATTTTAATTTCGACATTAGAAGTTTGCTCGTTATTCACGTCTATCCCTTTTATTTTAATTTTTTTATTGTACTGGCAGAAGGCAAGTTCAAGTTAATTGAAGGGCAGTAGAACGTTAATCTATTTAGATTTTATTTTGGACCCCAGGTAATTAATTTTTTTTATTGTATTTTAATTTTGGAGACTCTCCTGGTTATTAATCCAAAAAAGTTAAGGTCTTTGGTGTCCTGATTCCAGTAAGACCATTTAAATTTTTTTCCGCTAAGAAACACCAGAGGTAGTTAGCTGTATCATATTTTTTTGTGAACAAGGCCTTCACGAATATTCAAGTATTCGTTTCGCGTGGGTAGTGTCCTAGCTCGTTCGCGTGTCAGTGTTCCCTCAGTTAACTGCATAACAATGTCATCCTTCGAAAAATTCAAGAGTCAGGGTGAAATGTTAGGTCTTTGTGGGCAAAGATCTGCTAAATTACGTACAGGAAGAAGAGAGTAACGAACGGGCAGAGCGAAGGGAAGAGGAACTAAGGAAAACGGAGATGGAGAACAAACTGAAGATGGAGATGGAGAAGAACAAAATGGAGATGGAAGAATGTGAACAAATTAGGCAGCATGAGCTGGAAATGAGCCGAAATCAAATGAATTCTCAGTCCATCGGTTCCCGGGCTGAAATTCCCCCAACTCTTTCAGTCAAACTTTCCGCTTTTAATGATGGAGAGGACTTTGGGTAATTTTGGACCCATTTTGAGAGAATCTTTCAGATCAATAGATGGGATCTCGAAAATGATGGCGTCGCTCGCTTACTCCCCCTCCTAAACGCCCAGTTAAGGGATATCTTCGTATCCCTTCCCCCGGAAGCGACTTTGAACTATTCCACGTTAAAGTCCAAATTGTTAGCCGTTGTTAATATGAATTGCGAATTCTACCGCTCCCGATTCCGCCAAAAAAGGATATGCCCTGGTGAAACATTTCGACAACAGGGGTACATCCTCCAAAGACACCTTCAGTGTTGGCTGGATGCGTTCAAGATTCCCCATATCTACGAGTCCCTTTGTGGCTTATTCATTAGGGATCAGCTTTTAGCACCCGTGGCTCCCGAAATTCGCGCCTTCATTAAGGATAAACGTTGTGCCACTTCCAAGGAGTGCTTGGAAGAGGCCGATGTCTACGCGGGTAGTCACAATTAATACCCTAAAGATGTTAAAACGGCTCCCCAATCACCCCCCAAAATAAAATTTTATGGTCCTAAGGCCCCTCTTAAATTGGTGTCAAGATTTACCAAAGTTCCTAGTCCCTCGAAGCCAAGAAACTTCCATCCATCTGACCACCGAGACGTTAAGCCCCCCGTTTCTTCTCCCCCGGTTGTGCCGTACCAAAAGAACCCAATCATCTGCTACACCTGCAGAGTTCCCAGCCATTACCGCACGAACTGTCCTCAAAACTCCCGATTCGCAAACTCTCAGTCCCACCAAGTGCACAAAATCTGGGCCGCCCCTCCTCCTCCTCCATCGCCTCAGGAGACCCCCAATCCTTCCTCGCCGGCCAAAGTTCCAGACCATCAGGTAAACTTCCTCTTTAATGAAGACAACCCTGGTGGATTAAAATTTGAGAACGGAACGGTTGCCTGGTATCCACCCTCGTCCGTGACACCGGGTGCACCTGCATCGTAGTGTCTGAGGACCTACTCCCCCCTGTTGGCCCCGACCACAAGAAGTTTGCCGTAGTCCACGACTACCTTGTCCGGGCCAGTCGTTTCCCAGTAACTCGTTGTTACATCGAGTGTGATTATATTTCCGCTTGGGCCGAAGTGGTAGCGTCCCCAATCCAGTTCTGCTCCGTTTTATTCGGTCAGAACTCCGTAATCCACGACCATCCCGTGGCGCAGCTCGTGATTACCCGTACACAGGCAGCCCTGGAATCCCATGCACCCGTTTCCCTGGAAACCCCCATCGACCTGGTGTTCCAAGCCCTCCGGCACGACAAGTTTGCCCGCGCCCAGAAGGAGTGCGCAACTCTCCTTCCCCTTTGGGAGAAAACTAAAACCCTTGAGCGTGAGTCCACCCGAGGTAACAAACGAGTGTCGTATCTCGTGAAGAAGGACTTATTGTATCGTGCCTGCCTGGAAGTCACAGACCAAGAAACACATGTCTTCTGTGTTCCCCATAGATACGTCCCTCAAGTATTGAAGCTCTCCCATGACAGTTTATTCGCAGGCCATTTTAGCCATAATAAGACCGCGCATCATGAGGTGGTTGCTGATACTCCAACAATATCAGTTTGAAATATTGTATGTCCGCGGCAGTGACAACTGTGTTGCAAACAATTTAAGTCGTAACCTGCTTGCAGAAGGAGCCGAAGAGCCACTTAATTAAATAACAGTAAATATGGTATTTCTCAAATAACCTAGTGGTTAAATGCTTGGCAAAATTTTGCCGATATTATAATCCCTTATGTATATATTATCTCATTAATTTTTCTAATTGTGATTTTTTTTGGGGGGGTCCACTAAGTTGCTTAGTCATTAGTCCCATATTCATGCCTCCATTTAATTGCATCCATTTTTTTGGTTCCACTGAAATGTCGCCAATTTTCTCCTGGGATTTTTATAGTTTAAGATTGTGCTAGTTAAATTGTCTCTAGAATTGACCCGTTTAAAGCTTATGTCCGTAATTCCCCGCTGAGCTCAGATTCACGTTTTTTTTATACACCTGTCGTAGCAGGTCAGAACTTCCCTAGACCCTTGATAATTTTAGTTCGACGGGTGGGATAATCCTTTCCTACGCAACTGCTCTTTAAAGCATCATCTTTCGGATGGGAGATGTGTGGAGGAATTCCACGTGTAATTTCTTTTCCAGCACGGAAGTGACGTCCATGCGTTAAAGAAAATTCTAAAATTTGGTTAGGCTTAAATTGGTAAGCCTCCCGCCCCCCATCCACAAGCGGTAGCCTTGAACTGCGTCTACCCGGACCACCTTTACGCGGGTTAAAATCACCTGGGCTTGAAGGTTCGAGGCCACTCGAGAGTAGCGCTGGGCAAACAGCCCATGTTTTCCCCACCCCTGCGGGGGGAGCCTCGGATATATAGGGCTCGTCTTCAAGGTGGGAGATACAGAGTTGAGGAGTCCCGCCAGGATCCAAGAAGCATTCCCCTTAGTTCCAAGTCAGGTGCTTAACAACGAAGCAAAGTGACGGCTGAACTTTTCGTGTCGTTGGAATTAGCCCAGCCAGTGAGGTATTTCCATTTGACGATCGCCACGGAGCGATTTTTCCGACTCCACTCATCAACTACTGTATAAGCCATCCTTGCCCCCTCCTCGTCTTCGGATGGCTGAAATACTCCCCCCTGGACCGGACGTTACCCCCCCTCCCCCGCGGAGAAACGTCCTCAAGTCAACTCCCCGCTCAGAAGCTCCGAGTGCCCTCGGCCTCACGTTTATTGCCTGCAGAAGACATCCGTGAAACCTTACCCTGACGTCTCACCCGGAATCCTCCACGAGCCAACCCTTCCCCCATCCTTCAGCAACCCATTTGAGATAGTCCTTCCCATTGGATTATTCTCCTTCTCTAACACATTAATTTCTAACTTCAGAGTCTGAAGCATAACTCTGAAATTCCCCCCTCATTTACAAATTTAATTTTGCCCATTGATTCTCTTATTTTATGTAAATAAAATTATATTTTTGTAAATGCCTCTTTAAATAATCTTGAGCTGTGCCATTGTCCAAATTTGACCTGACCTCGTTTTGCACTCTATTCTCACTGCTCCGCGCGTCGAAACTCGTGGCGTTCCTCCCCTTTGTCGATATGCCTTTAAGTTATTAGTCCCTTCCCCATAGATTCTTTTATGGTATTGATATAATATAATGTCACACCACGACACAAGCTTTATATGAGGTGGAGGTAGCAAAACTTTGGTAGGCTCTAGAAGTGGCTATCTATTAACATTTAGTTTTCCTGGCTGCAAATCATCTCAAGGGGATCACTCAACCTTCTGTTAATGTTCATGATCAGCCCTGCTATCCCTTAGGCAAAGAAAACATGAATCCCTTGTGTACCCACTCTGCAATCCGAGTAAGAATGCAAGCATTTTAAAATCATCAAAAACATCCGATTTAAACCTTCTCGAGAAGCTTTTTTATATTGTCATATTCTTCCTTCATCTATACCGAGTATGCTATAGGCAGGAATGGATACTGATTCCCATTATGTAGTAAAACAGTTTTGAAGATTTTTGTAGAACTATCTATGAAAACTCGCAATTGTTCAGGGTTGTGATCAATTCCGATAGATCTAAACAAGCCATTAATATGTTTGCATGGATTTCAAAAGCTCAGCTCCTGACTTATTGAGACCCAAGTCCCTGATGAGATTACCTAGTTCATGATGATTTGGAAAGTGTGGGCGGGTACTCATTCTTGGCTCAAACGTTTCATCCATTTCTTCATTGTCACAACCTTCCGACTCTCCTGATGAGACCTCCATCATACCCTCTACCTGAAAAAGTCTATATAAAAAGAGATTCCTTTAATAGCTGGAGCATAAATATGGATTGCATGTGTAATCACATTACAAGAAACCTTTGCTAGATGTTTTGAATATTTTAGTATTGATTCTGTTAAAAAAAATATAGCTTACAATTTAATAGGATTTACTTACATTTTCTGGCGGCCGTGGAATCATTAAGGTTTCATCATGTTGCACAGGTGCAATAGAGGATGAAATGTTGGGATATGGAAGGGATTTTCTTCCCTTAACACTTCTGTACTTTGATATATCAATCATGCAAAAATAGCAATCATCGTCATGATTTTTTGGCTCTCGCCAAACTCTCGGCAGAGCAAATGGCATTGCTTTTCTTGCACCTCTCAGCCATACATTTAAATTTGATCGACAACTTCTACATATCACATGACGGGCCCATGGTTTTTCTTGGTCATCCATACTCATTACAATCTGGTGAATTTCTACATCCTCTTGTAGCCATTATCAAGAAAGTCAATATTTATCATATAAACCTGAAAAATAAAATAAATAGATTAGCGATAAATGTAAGTATGCTTTACCCGTACCCCATACATTTGTTTATATTAGCATAATTTGTTATATCTTTCAATTTGTTACCCCAAAATCGCTTTATTAAACAAAAAGACAATTACTTATCGCTTTCTTAAAAAACAAGTCTATTACTTATCGCTTTCTTAAAACCTTGTTATTGCTTGTTCCTCTTTCCCTACGAATGTTTTCTTGTGAAAGGTTTTGCTCTCATCGAACGAGGTGTGACGGATCAGGTAAACATTCTCTCTGTGGACTTGTATAGGTAGACGACTCATCTACACAAACATGAGAGTTCTGCACTTAGAGTTCTTGGCTGATCTCGAAGCTAAATCTATGTTTATAAGAACATACATATTAGATCATGTTGGGAAAATAAAACAGATCGATCGTGCTAGTCCTTGTCATCGTCGATCGAGATCGCGCTTGTCATCATCGATGGTGCAAGTCTTTGATATTCTCGATCTTTCTATTCCTTGTCATCTTCGATGGTGGTAGTCCTTGTCATCATCGATCGAGATAGTCATTGTTATCATCAATCGAGATCGTCCTTGTCATTCTCGATCAAGATAGTCTTAGAAACCCTCGATATTTCTATTTATCGTTATCCTCGATCGGGCTAGTCATTATCATCCTCGAACGAGATCGTCCTTGTGATCTTCGATCGTGATAGTCTTTGTCATCCTCGATCTGTCTACTCATTGTCACCCTCGATCGTGCTAGTCCTGGTAATCCTCGATCGAAATCGTCCTTGTCATCCTCGATCACGATAGTCTTTGTCATCCTCGATCATGATAGTCATTGTCATCCTCGATCGAGATCGTCATTGTCATCATCGATCATGATATTTTTTGTCATCTTGATATTTCTATTACTTGTCACCCTTTACATTACTAGTACTTGTCATCCTCGATCGAGATCGTCTTTGTCATCCTCGATAGTGGTAGTCTTTGTCATTTTCGATTTTTATATTACTTGTCACCCTCGAATGCGCTGGGCCTTGTCATCCTCGATCGAGATCGTCCTTGACGTCCTCGATAGTGGTAGTCTTTGTAATTTTCGATCTTAATATTTCTTGTCACCCTCGAACGTGCTAGGGCTTGTCACCCTCGATCGAGATTGTCTTGTCATCTTCGATCGTGTTAGTCTTTGTTATTCTCAATATTTCTATTCATTGCCACCTTCAATCGTGCTATTCCGTGTTATCCTCTATCGAAATCGTCCTTATATTCCTCGATTGTGATAGTCTTTGTGATCCTCTATCTTTCTATTCCCTGTCACCCTCGATCGTGCTAGTCCTTGTCATCCTCAATCATTTCAAGTCAGTTCTTGTCTCCCTCAGTTTCGATTCTGCCCCTCACACAGTCATCGTCGATTTCGGTCAAATCAGTGCCACTCCAAGGCCCCCTCCCCCCTCTCCACCCCGACCCTGTGCCCGAGAGTGTCAAGTATAATAGCATGGGCACTGTTGCCCCCAAGAGGATTTGCCATTCTGTATCTTCCCCACTTTTTTTTCTTTCCCTTAATTCCATCGTTTCCTTAACAGATCTCTCCTAAGGAGCTTTCTGCGTGAGATGCCCCCGTTTGTATCTGCTTCTTGGCATTAACCCTCTGATGCCCGAATATATATATTCATCTTTTCATGAGTATTTTGTGTTCGTGTATGACGTGTATATTAATGTTTTCACGTGTATTTTGTATGTTTGCCTCTAACGTGTATATCGATGTAATGTTTGCTTTAGAGCTGCGCATCTTGGTGTTTTTACAAGTTTTTTTCCTTCTCTGTGTGTGTGTTCCCGAACTAATTCCTTTTTAATGGTTTTCTTTTCTTTGGCAATTTCTCTTTTAGTTTCCATCTAATTTCGCCCAAGAAAAGAATCTTTGATGCGTGTTTTTTCTTCGTCTTTTTCCCCGCCGTCTCTGAGCGCATTTCGAGGCAGCGCTAATGGGATTTTTTTTTGCCGAGTTGATTTCAGCGCCAGAACTTTTGGAGTTATTGTTCGTGATAAGGGGGCGGGGGATCATCCAGGGATGGCGCTTATTTAGAGTGTGTTTTGGGCCCTAATACTTAGGGTTCTCCTTAAGCCCATTTTAAGGCTAATACCTATAACCCATAAAGAGGTGAAGACCAATCAATGATCGTCAATTAGCGGGAAGTTTTTACCGCAGCCTTGATTAAGGGGCGATGATTAATGATTTTTGTTCCTAGAAATAAAAAAAGGAAAACCAACGAAGGCATCACCACCAGGAAGTGTGTGAGTTGAGGCCTGTAAAGAAAGTGGTGAAGATCAAGTGGAAATGTATGGAAGATATAGACAGAAGGATTACTAAAGTCAACCGAGAATGGGAAGGTCAGGCCCACCTCGCAAAATCATCAATAAATTTATCCTCATCCATACATCTATCCCCAAGTTCAGTACCACCTACCATCCTCATACTTAAATCTATCCAGTGTATTCTTAAAATTCTACAGGGTGCACGCTTCTATCAGATGACTAGTGAGCCTATTCCAATGATGTACCACCCGATTTGTAAACCAATTTCTATCAATCTCTTTCCTAAAGCGAAACTTGTCCAGCTCAAACCCATTTCTATCCTGTGCGCTAGAAACAAGATCCTTACCTATGTCTCCCCTATTATAACCTTTGAGCCATAGGAAGGCTTTAACTAAGTCCACTTTAAATCTTCTCTTTTCGACTATATGAAGGATTAATTTCTTAAGCCTTTCACCTAAAGTTTCCCTAAGCCTTTAACCATCCTGATTACACTAAGTCTACCAATCTTGATTCATCTATTCTGCCAATCTTGATTGCAACTAATCACTGAAATTTGATTACATCTACTCTCGCAATCTTGATTACACCTAGTCTCCCCCACCTGATTACACCTAGTCTCACAATCCTGTTCACACCTAGTCTCCCAATCTTGATTGTAACTATTCTCCCAATCTTGATTAAATTTAGTCTCTCGATCTTGATTACACCTTTCTCTAAATCTTGATTACACCTAGTCTCCCAAACATGATTAAACCTAGTCTTACCTTCATAATTACACCTAGTCTGCCCCTCCCGATTACACCTATTCTTTGAATCTTGAATGCAACTAGTCTTTCCCTCCTGAGTACAACTAGTCTCACCATTCTTATTACACCTAGTCTCCTAATCTTCATTGCACCTAGTCTCTCAATCTTGATTACACCTAGTCTCTAAAACTCGATTTCACATAGTTCCTAACCTTGATTCCACCTAGTCTCCTTCTCCTCATTACAACGACTATCATCACCCTGATTTAAGCTAGTCTCACAATCCTGATTACATATAGTCTCCCAATATTGATTGTAACGATTCTCCCTAACTTGATTAAACCTAGTTTATCAACTTGAGTACAACTAGTTTCCAAAACATGATTAAATCTAGTCTTACCTTCATAATTACACCTAGTCTGCCCTTCCTGATTATATCTATTCTCTGAATCTTGATTACAACTAGTCATCCTCTCCTGATTACAACTAGTCATCCCCTCCTGATCACAACTAGTCTCACAATCCTGATTACACATAGTCTCCCCCTCTTTATTACAACTAGTCTCACCATCGTGATTACACCAAGTCTCTCAATCTTGATTGCACCTGGTCTCCCAATCTTGATTGCAATTAGTCTCCTAAATTTGATTACACCTACTCTCCAAATTTTGAGTACACCTAGTCTTCCCCTTCTCATTACACCTAGCTCCCAATTCTGATTAAACCTACTCATAAAATCTAGATTACACCTAGTCTCCGTATCTTGATTCTACATAGTCTCCTAAACCTACTCATAAAATCTAGATTACACCTAGTCTTCGTATCTTGATTCTACATAGTCTCCCAATCTTGAATAAACCTAGTCACCCAATCTTGATTACACCTAGTCTTCCAATCGTGATTACACCTAGTCTTCTCATCTTGATTAAACCTAGTCTCCCCCTGCTAATTACACCTAGTCTCCCCTCATGATTATACCTATTTTCCCAATCATGATTCAACCTAGTCTCACCCTCATAATTACACCTAGTCTTCCCCTCCTGATTACACCTATTCTCTCAATCTTTATTACAACCACTCTTCCACTCCTGATTACAACTAGTCTCACCATTCTAGGTACACCTACTCTCCAAATTTTTATTGAACCTATTCATACAATCTTGATTACACCTAGTCTCCTATTTATTATTACACCTATTCTCGCAATCTTGATTGCACCTAGTCTCCTCCCCCTCATTACACCGACTCTCACACCATGATTTAACCTCGTCTCCCAATCATGATTATAACTAGTTTAACGATCCTGACGACGCCTGATCTCCAAATACTGATTACACCTTGTCTCCCCATCCTGATTAGGCCTAATCTCCAAATCCTGTATAAACCTTGTCTCCCCATCCTGATTACACACAGTTTCCCTCTCCCGATAACACATATTCTCCAAATTCTGATTACACCTAGGCTACCAATCTTGATTAAACTAGTTTTCCAATCTTGATTACACCTAGTGTCCTAATCCTGATTACAGCCAGTCTCCCAATCTTGATTGCACCTAGTCTCATCCGCCTCATTACACTGACTCACCATCTTGATTTAATCTAGTCTTTCAATCATGATTACATCTAGTTTCCATATCCTGATTACCCTAACCTCCAAATACTGATTACTCTAAGTCTGCCCCTCTTGATTACAAAAGTTTTCACTATCCTAATTATACCAAGTCTCTAAATCTTGATTACACCTAGTTTCCCAGTCTTCATTGTAACTAGTCTCCTAAATTTGATTACATCTACTCTCTCAATCTCGATTGTACCTATTCTCCCAATCTTAGTCTCTCAATCTTGAATACACCGAGTCTCCCGCTCATGATTATACCTAGTCTCCCAATCATGATTAAACCTAGTCTTACCTTCATAATTACACCTACTCTGCCCCTCATGATTATACCTATTCTTTTAATCTTGATTTCAACTAGTCTTCCCATCCTGATTACAACTAGTCTCACCATTCTTATTACACCTAGTCTCCCAATCTTCATTACACCTAGTCTCCAAATCTTGATTAAACCTAGTCTCCCAAACTCGATTAGACCTAGTCATCCAATCTTGATTGCACCTAGTCTCCTCCCCCTCATTAAATCGACTCTCACCATCCTGATTTAACCTAGTCTTCCAATCCTAATTACACCTAGTTCTCTATCCTAATTACGCCTGATCCCTAAATCCTGATTGCACTTAGTATCTCCCTCTTACAACTAGTCTTCCCCTCCTGATTACAACTATTCTCACCGTTCTTATTACACCTAGTATCTCAATCTTGATTGACCCTAGTCTCTCAATCTTGATTACACCTAGTCTCCCAATCTAGATTACACCTAGTATCCCAATCATTTTTACACCTAGTATCCTCCTCCCTATTACAACGACTTTCACCATCCAGATTTAACCTAGTCTCCCAATCCTGATTATACCTAGTTTAACTATCCTGATTATGCCTAATCTCTAAATTCTGATTACACCTCGTCTCTCCATTTTGTTTATACATAGTATCTCTCCCGATTACACCTAGTCTCTCAATCCTGATTACAACTGACATACCAATCTTAATTACACTAGTCTCGCAATCTTGAGTACACCTAGTCTCCCAATCCTGATTAGACTAATCTTCCCAATCTTGATTACCCTCCCCCATGATTACAACTAGTTTCACCATTCTAATTACGCCAAGTCTCCTAAGCTTGATTGCACCAGGACTCCCAATCTTGATTGCAACTATCCTCAGAAATTTAATTATATCTACTCTACGAATCTTGATTACACCTACTCCCCCTTTCCTGATTACACTTAGTGTCACCTTCCTAATTACACCTAGTCTCCCAATCCTGATTAAACCTAGTCTCACAATTTTTATTACACTAGTCTCGAATCCTGATTACACCTAGTTTCCCATTCTTGATTGTACATAGTCTCCGAATCTTGATAACACCCTCTCTCTAAATCTTGATTAATCGTAGTCTCCCAGTCTTGATTACAATTAATCTCCCAATCTTGATTACACATAGTCTTCCAATCTTGATTTCACCTAGTTTCCTTCTCCTGATTACACCGACTCTCACCATCTTGATTTAACCTAGTCTTCCAATCCTGATTACACATAGTTTCCCAATCTTGATTCCACCTAGCCCCCAATCCTGATTACACCTAGTCTCCCCTTCCTGATTACACTTATTCACCCAAACTTGATTACAACTAGTCCCTCAATCCAATCTTGATTATACATATTCTCCCAATCTCGATTACGCCCAGTCTACTAATCTTAATTGCAAGTAATCGGTTCCTCTTGATTACACTGACTCTCATTTTCCTGATTCAACCTAGTCTCCTAATCCTGATTACACATAGTCTTCCAATCCTGATTACACCAATTCATCCAATCCGAAATACACCTACTCTCCGTCTCCTGATTACCCCTTGTCTCCCTATCCTGATTGCAACTACTATCCCAATTTTGATTACACCTTGTCTCTCAATCTTGATTACACCTATTATCCCATTCATGATTACACCTAGCCTCTCTATCCTGATTATACCTAGGCTCCCAATCTGGATTACACATAGTCTCCCAATCCTAATTACACCTAGCCACCCAATCTTGATTACAGCTATTCCCAAAATCCAAATTACACTTACTCTCCCTCTCCTGATTACACCTTGTCCCATCCTGATTACAACTACTATCCCAATTTTGATTACACCTTGTCTCCTCTTCTTGATTACACCTATTCTCCCATTTTTGATCACACCTAGTTTCCCAATCTTGATTCCACATAGTCTCCAATCTTTATTACACCTAGTCTCCCCTTCCTGATTACACTTAGTCACCCAATCTTAATTACACATATTTTCCCAATCTCGATTACGCCCAGTCTACCAATCTTGATTTCACCTAGTTTCCTTCTCCTGATTACACCGACTCTCACCTTCCTGATTTAACCTAGTCTCCCAATCCTGATTACACCATTTCTCCCAATCCGAATTACACCTACTCTCCGTCTCCTGATTACCCCTTGTTTCCCCATCCTGATTGCAACTACTATCCCAATTTTTATTACACCTTGTATCCCAATCTTGATTACACCTATGATACCATTCTTGATTACACCTAGCTTCTCCATCCTGATTATACCTAGGCTCCCAATCTCGATTACACCTAGTCTCCCAATCGTGATTACACCTAGCCTCCCAATCTTGATTACACCTAATTCCCCAATCCGAATTACACCTACTCTCCTTCTCCTGATTACACCTTGTTTCCCCATCCCGATTACAACTTCTATCCCAATTTTGATTACACCTTGTATCCCAATCTTGATTAAACCTATTCTCCCATTTCTGATTACATTTAGTTTCTCCATCCTGATTATACCTAGGCTCCCAACCTTGATTACAACTAGTCTCCCAATTTTTATTACACCTAGGCTCCTAATCTTGATTACATCTAGATTCCAAATCCTGATTACACCTACTTTCCCTCTCCTGATTACATCTATTCTACCAATCCTGATTACAACTATTCTTTTAATCTGGATTACACCTACTCTCTTAATCTTGATTACACCTACTTTCCCCATCCTGATTACACTTAGTCTCCCGGTTCTGATTCCAGCTAGTCTCGTAAACCTTTTTACACTTAATTTCTCAATCTTGATTGCACCTACTCCCCCTATACTGATTACACCTACTCTACACATCCTGATTATATCTTGTCTGCCTATCCTGATTACACTTAGTCTCAGCACCCCAAATACATCTAGTCTCCCACTATTGATTATACCTTGTCTCCCCTTCTTGATTACTCCTAGTTTACAAATTTTGATTACACCTAATCTCGCCATCCTGATTACACCTTGTCTCCTCATCCTGATTGCCCCTTGTCTTCCTATCCTGATTACTCCTAGGTTCTCCATCCTGATTAGACCTAGTTTCCCTTCCCTGATTACACCTAGTCTCCCTATCCTTATTACACTTACTCTCCCCATCCTGATTACACTTAGTCTCACTCTCCGGATTACACATTGTCTCCCCATCCTGATTACACCTAGTCTCCCTCTCCTCATTCCATCTTATCTCCCTATCCTGATTACACCTATTCTTCCTGCTTCTTCAAAGCCCCAGTTTTAGTCGAATCTGGTTGATACTCTTAATACCTTGTCGTCTTGCGACTCAATACAGTAACAAGTAAAGTAATGTAAAACTAAGCCTCTAATAGCAGTAAGTGTTGTACTACAATTACAATTTAGTAAATCTTATAGTACCTGGTGCTACGCCTCATTACCGACACTTTAAAAAAAATATATATAATAAATGGTATGAAAATCCACGTGCGAGGAGTGTAATGTCTGCCATTTATGTGGACGGAGAAATCCACTAAACCTTCTGAAATTGTAAAGATACTTGGCCCCAGACTCAATAGAACCCCTAAATAAGGCGCTAATGTAAGCTACCTTGAAAGATGTCTATGTGTAGTAGATAAAGAAAACTGAGTTATTGATTATACGCTCCATTTAACCAAACAACCAAAAAAGTAACATGACACTAGGATGGTAGTATTAAAGGAGAAATAAAATGATTAAAGAATAGTTGAATTGATATTAAGCAGAGATTTTATAGCAGAAATGAGGAACGTGACTTTCTTATATATTTCCTGAAGATATTCGTTCAAAAGGTTCATTTATCTCCTTGTATACTTTTGTTATATACATTTAAGAGATGTATACAACAGCATTTGTTAAGAACAAGTCACTGACTTTATATAAGTGAAATAATTAAGCTCCTATAATCACTATAAGTAAAGGTCCATTTACATCCTTAGGTACTTTTAATATGTGATTCATATTTGACCTCAAACCTTAATTCACCCTATAGCTGGTAGAGAATCTTCAACTAAATGGACTTGAGAAATCCCGTTGAGAATGTGTAATCATTGCTATTTGTTAAAAACAAATCATTCAGTTCCTATATGTCAAATAATTATGTTCCTATAACAATTGAAATGGTAAATTATTTTTCAAGACCCTGGATCAAGTTGTAAAGATAAGAGGCTGTAAGAATAAAGCACCCCAATTGAACTCCTATCCGTCAATCTTTACAATCCTCTTTTTATGACGGATAAAATCCGATGCGACAACTCTTCCTCTTATATAAGTCATTATCACTAAATCACGGTTGCTAGGATTATGGTTGTCGTGGTATGACATTACATTACATCAATACCATATTATATCTATGGGGAAGGGACCAATAACTTCAAGGTGAGCCGACAAGGAACGGAACGCCACGAGTTTCGACGCGCGAAACAACGAGATAAGAGTGCAACGAAGTCAGGTAAAATTTGGGCAATGACAAAGCTCAAGGTTATTTAAAGAGGCATTTACAAAAATATAATTTTATTTAGAAAAATAAAAGAATAAATACGCAAAATTACACCAGAGAATTAATGGGAAAAATTACATCAGATAATTAATGGGCAAAATTACATCGGTAAACGTGGGGGGGGAAATTATAGTTATGCATCAGACACTGAAGTTGAAAATTAATGTATTACAGGAGGAGACTATTCAAATGGGGAGGATTGACTCAATTGGGTTGCTGAAGGGGAAGAGAGGTTGGCTTACGGAGCATTCCGGGTGAGATGTCAGGGTAAGACTTCACGGATGTTTTCTGCACATGAGGCGAAGGCGCTCGGAGCTTCTAAGCGGGAAGTTAACGTGATGACGGTTCTCCAAAAAGGGAGGGGAGGTAACATCCGGTCCAGGGGAGAGTATTTCGGCCACCTGAAAACGAAGTGAAAACGAGGAGGGCTTCGACAGGAGTTGATAAGTGGAGTCGGAAAAATCGCTCGGTAGCGATCATCAAATGGAATTACCTCACTGGCTGGGGCTAATTCCAACACACAAAAGGTTCAGCCGTGACTTTGCTTTGTTGTTAGCACCTGACTTGGAACTAGGGCAATCTTCTTGGGTCCAGACCAGACTTCTCAACTCTGTGTGTCCCACAGGGAAGATGAACCCTATATATATATCCGAGGCTCCCTCCGCGGGGGTGGGGGAGACAGCGCTACTCTCGAATGGACTCGAATCTTCACGCCGAGGCGATTCTAACCCGCGTAAAGGTGGTCCGTAGTGGACGCGGTTTGAAGCTCCCGCTTGTGGAAGTGAGGGGGGGGGGAGGGTATCCATTTAAGCCTAACCAACTTCTAGAATATTCTCCAGCGCAAGGACATCACTTCGTGCTGGAAAAGAAATTCCACGTGGAATTCCCCCACAATGATATTCTTTCAGTCATTTTGGCAAATAATATTTGGAAACATATTTAATTTTTCTCCAAGAGAAAATTAGCATATTATTATTATTATAAAAGTCAATGAAGGCGACCCGTTTTAAGGCAACAGCAGAACGCCACAACCTAAAATCCCTATAGTGCCCAACGAACAAAGTGGATGATCAGGATCAGAAACAATTTTAAAGAAATGAATCAAGATTAAAACGAGTCGACGATGCCTAAGGTTCAACTGTCAATCACGCAGCAGAAAAATAAATTGGTTGAAATCTTTGCTAAGGAGCTCAAAATTGGTCTCTGATGCAGAAATGAAGACAGAACTACATACAATATTCAAAATGAGGCAGAAGGAAGGAATAAAAACAATTTCTAACCACTCTGTCTGCAGGGTAGATCTAGCAGCACTTACGCAACAAACCAACTTTTCGAGAAATTAAGGACGCAACAGTGCATAAGTACAGCTCAAAAGTCAGCTTCGGATCAAAAGTAACACCAATCAATTTCAGTGAAGAAAATTTAGTGACCGTAACACAGTTAACAATGATCTCAGGGTGATGTGTTTGTAAGGTCCTTGATCGACCAATAACAAATCTATAGGATTTACTTGGATTAGGTTTCATGCCCCAAACATCACCCCAGGATAAAATTCTCTTAATATCAAGAGTAAGCATTTCAGCGACTCTTTGTCTGTTCAAAGAGGGAGGAATTGTAGCATACAAAGTTGTATCGTCAGCATAAGCAACCATATTTAACTCAATCGCAGAAAACATGTCTGAGGTATAAATAATGAGAAGTGGGCCCAAGACACTACCCTGGGGAACACCCGATTTAACAAAGCTGTAGGAACTAAAACTACCATCAACCGACACACGCTGCTTCTTGTTAGTCAAAATCTCGACCAGTATGCCAAGGAAGTGACCACCAATACCAAGGGATCTAATTTTAAATAAAAGAGCCTTAGGATTAACACGATCAAAGGCTGAGCTAAAATCAAGAGATACAAGACGAGATTTATGACCAGCATCAAGAGAACTTTGAAGCTCATTGATGATAAAAAGAAGAGCATCAGAAGTACTCAGACACTTCCGAAAACCAAACTGTTTTACCGGCAGCAATTTATTATTATTCAGTAAATGAATCATGCATTTGACCAGCAAACGCTCAAATATTTTAGTCAGAACTGGTGTAATGGAAATTAGTCTATATTCCTTGGGATGAATTGATGGTGAAGAGCCTTTGGGGATCGGGGTGACATTTACAGAACGCCAACATTCAGGAAAAGAACAATGAATCAGTAATCTAAAATAACATCCAATTTTAGGGCCAATAATGGAGAAATTCTTTCATGAAAAATGGGCAAAAAATCCAAAAGATCACATCCGCCAAATAAATCAAGGCTATTCAAATAGAAAGGAAGTTCTGATGACTTAAAATCCAAGAAGTGAATCTAAAGGGAGGAAAGAAGGATGAAGGTAAGTCTACTACCTCACTGCTTTGCTTTTTATTTCAAAATTCAGGAAAGTAGATCAGATTTCTCCTTAGAATTATAGCATACAGAGCCGTCAGCACAGGACAAGGAAGGAAGTTAGAGCTAACCTCAAAGAGGGATTGTTTAAGAGCAGACCACAAAGAGTGCGGCTAAGAGATATCAGTTAAAATATCTCCTAGATGATCATTATAGTCTCTTTGACCCTCACTATAAGTAAGCTGTGCGTGTGACCAGAGCTGCACGTAGTAGTTCCAAGATCCTTGAGAGCACTAACGAGACCACTGGCAAAATGCAGCCTGCTTATTCGTGGAATCCTTCTCTCACTTATGGTAAAAAGAATTTCATTAAGGTTAGTTACGAGACAATCGGATGTATACACATCGCTCCAATAGATATTGTTAAAATCAGTATCAATGCCAGGCCATTTGAGTTGGCACGGGATTCCAAATAGACCGCTCGAGTAATGGACTCAACATTTCTCAAAAATGTTGTAATGAGCGGCTACAAAGCAAATCATTAACTAAAACTCGAAATGACGACCACATAGACACATCTTAATAATTAGTAGAGATACACAAATTTAATTCACTGTATCTTCATTGAATATATTAAATGGATAAAAGACGAAACGAGAGACCCTATGATATCAGCGTTCTATTTTGTATTGAGTGTAGCCCCAGGTGATGACCATGTGAAGGAATTATGTTTACACCGCACCATCAAGCTAGGCGGAGCTGCTTCTAGCAGCGAACGGTTAGCCGGGAGAGGAGATCCTCGACTGATCCAACGGCCAAGTATAGGGGAGTAAACCGTCCAAATTAGGAGTGGAATCCCGAAGGCGGTCCAGTGAACTGTGCTCACTGACTCCGGCAGCTCTTACACCAAACCTGGTGCCAGACGTACTGCTCTGCATTCCTTTAGATGACACCGGCGAGGCCGAGAGGGGGGTCGTGACGACTAGAAAACCCAGGATCTCCATACACTTCGCCCAGGTCTGCGTCCTGGAGAGGTTACTCCAGCGCTTCCACCACAGGTTGATCTCCATTATCTTCCGTGATAGAAGGATGACAACAAAAAACTCTTAGCTGGAATGCAGTGGTGTGATAGATATAAAATTTGTTCAACATAGCTATGAAAACTGCTAAGTAGATTATTGAAAAATAGAAATGGGAGAAGCTACAAAGAAACTGACGATGATTTGATTTTTTTTGTTTTAAATCTGCTTCTCTGATAACACATCTTAAGTTGGGATCAATTCCTGCTTCTAAAGTCGGATTCGAACCAGTAGCCAATTGAATTAGAAGTACATGGACGTTGGTAAGTCGCAATTAACTCTTGTGAATATTTTTTGTTATAAGATGATTCATTCTTGAGGAAACAGAGTTTATGTAGCTTTTTTAGCCCTGTATCCACGTCATCAACCTGATGGTCTTTTGACTAAGAACTAGAATAACACAAAGGTAGTTTTTGTCGTCTAATCTCTCTCCTAGTTCTTTGTGTCTCAGAAAAGAAAAATTCTTCTTAAGTACCATCAAATCCATACAAATATCGGATCAGACAAATGAACTCGTCTACTTTAAGTTTGTCTATATTGACCCATCAACCCAAGCTTTAGAAGGAAATACCATCCCCTTCACTCTATGAAACTTTTCTCCAACACGAATTTAAACTTATATTCTCAACTTCCTCTTCCTTAAAAAAACTTCCATAGTGTAAAAGACTCCATCTCGGCACTTTTTGCACTCCTCGCTCGTTTATTCTTGTCTGTTCCAGCTGCCAGGCTGATATAGCAAACAGCCCTGCATTAAAGCAGATATGGACGCAGCTTAGACTTTCTCATCCAACTTTTCTTCCATTTTCTAAACTGGAATTTTCCTCTATCGGGAAACACATCGCTATATAAGAAAGACGAACTTTAAGGGGATTTTTTTAAAGACTGGTAAAATTGCGTTTTTCCTTTCATTTGAAAGGTGGATACTGAGTAATAAATATTTACGGCGATATATACAGCTATCCCATCTCGCGAGGATTTGCAGTTATTTTTTTTTATTTTTCTCTTTTTACAAAGAACCCATTATATAACGAGGCTATTTCTTCCCTTCCTTTATCTCTCTAAATTCCATCGAAACAAGTGTAATCTTGCGCTGCTTTCCTGTTTCCCATTCGATTTTAGAATTTGTAATCGTAGCTCATCTAAGGTATGTCTCTAGAGCTTTTAAGAAATTTTGTTCTAATATAATTTAACAAAACAAGGTTCTTTGTGTTATTTTTACGCTGCATTTCGATGAAGTTGAAGTCAAAACTTCGGAATGCTAGGTCATTTTCGAAATATTGCTATCGACATATATATTTTTATATTAATTATAGCCAATTAAGATATTGCGCTACTTAACACTGTAAATCAGCAAAATTTATTTTAGCCTACAAAAGTAGTCTCAGTATTGATTTTTAGCTTCCTGTCAAAATTTCCCAGGTTGCTGGCCAACATTGAGAGCAGAACCTTCGATAAAAGATAGTCTTTCCTAAAGATCGAAATAACCAAAAAAAGGACTTATTTCTACAAGAGCTCACAAAAGAACCGGAAATTAGAAAAGCTACAGGTCAAAATCAATAATGAAACTACTGTTCTCAACTTCATAAATGTTGCATAAAGCATGCCATCTACCCTATATATATATATATATATATATATATATATACAGGGTGGGTCGTACGTTTCCATATATAGGAAAATTGATATATTTTTTTATGTTTCAGATACCCTAGAATATGGGTTTGACGAAAGAGCAACGAATTGAAATAATATTAATGGCTGGGTCGGGAAGCAGTCGCATGGTTGAAATGAACTTTAACAGAAAACATAAAACAAACATCACACACGACACTGGCAAAACTTATTAACAAGTTTCAGAAAACTGGAAATGTTGCAGATCTACCGCGAAGTGGTGCAAAATGTACAGCACCGATGAAAACACAACAGCTACGACAATTACAGCGCTTATACGGAGTCGCAGAAAAAGCACACGCCGGTTGTCTGCAGAAGTTGGTGTCAGCAGATCGAGTATCAGGCACATTTTGAAAACAAACAAATGGCATCCATACAAATTGCATATGGCACAGCATTTGAATGAAGACGCCCCGGATAGACGGATGCAATTCTGTGAATGGGCATTAACCAAAGTGATCGAGGATGTAAACTTTTCGGCTAAGATCTTGTTTACTGATGAAGCAAATCTTTACGTCAATGGAGAGGTTAATCCGCAAGACATACGCTATTAAAGTAATGCTAACCCTAACTGGCTGAGTCCGACGAAGATGCAAGCTGCCGGTAAAGTGATGGTGTGGGCCAGGATGTGGGGTGACATAACTATTGGACCAATTTTTGTCAGTGGAAATCTTAATTCCGAAAGGTATCTTAACTTCTTGCAATAAGAAATTTTTCCCATCGCTGCTAAATGAGGAATGTAACTTTCCAGTTTACTTCCAGCAAGATGGAGATCCACCTCATTATGGTTTTCAAGTGCGTTGGTATTTGGATCAGCAGGTTTCGGATGCTTGGATTGGTCAGCGTGGTCCTGTGGAGTGGCCTTCCAGATCCGCAGATCTCCTCCCCCATTCATTTCTATCTTTGGGGTCACTTGAAGGCCATGGTGTATCAGGTAAATATACGAGACATAGATCATCTAAAGGAACGTATCACCAACGCCATTACAAGCATAACTTCAACTGTGCTAATGCGCGTTCATCAACAGTGGAAAACACGTACTAAAATGTGTTTTCAAAACAATGTATGGAAACTTACGGCCTCATGGGCTCTCCATTGGGTCCCAGCTTCGCTAATGCTTTTTTATCCTACCACGAAAAAACTGGTTAAGGGACTGTCCGGTTGAATATAAACCGTTAGTGTTTAAAAGATTTATCGATGACTGCTTCTTTATTTTTAAACACAAAGACCATGCCCCATTATTTTTAAATTATTTAAATCAACAACACCCTAATATTAAATTTTCCATGGAGACAGAATTAAACAATAAAATCTCTTTTCTGGATGTCACTGTTTCAAAAGTTAGTTCTAAATTTAACACATCAGTTTACAGGATTTAGTTATTCTTCTAAAAATAATTTTTGGTATTTAGAATTTGCTGATGATGGTCATCGTCAATGACCGAAACGTCCGGAAAATTAAATGTTCAAAACCATCGCATATGTCTTCATATTCCTCCTACGAATAAGGTTCCCAAGGAACGACTCCATCACTAATATATATATATATATATATATATATATATATATATATATATATATATACACATATGTGTTTTGTACGAGTGTATGTTGATATTAGAACTCTCCTGGACTTGAAATAAACACAAGAGCTAATTAGAGAAACGTAAATCTCGTCTTTTTCCAGGAGTCGCATAGACAAGTGTTGTTTCCTTGTTAATGAACGCCATTCTCGTTCGCTGCAACAAATAATACTTTCGCTCGGGCACACATTAGCCAACAACCTTTGTCATGATTAGGAACAGCCCTCGCACACTCCAATCTTAGATTACCGACTTAATTAAGGGACCGAAATCTACCAACACAGTTAAACATTCTTCCTTGTGCAAATTGACACTTACGGCCACCGAGTTTCTTAGAACAATCTTGATTTTCTCCTATAAACATTCATCCGTTCAGTGTAGCCTCGTTTTTTTTATTACCCCATGACTTCCATCTCATCTAGTTTTTCCACACATAAACTCACGTACAATGTATCCGCCTACACGCGGCTGTGTTCAGGAATGGTGACCTCATTATTCTCCGAAATTAATTAATGGCCATGGGGAACATCTTTAATTAAGCTCCAATGTGTTTGTTTTTTCGTGTATGAGAGTAACAGACCAACAGATAGGCAAAATAATGATAGTTAAGAAGGTAAATTTGATTAATGTAATCCAACCGCAGGAGGTTTAATTTCTGCCTTCAAAAGGTTATTGCGACGTTATCTCTGTGGTATTTATGTGCGGAGATCAGAAAATGGCTCCCGTCTATTCTAAATTGAAAAATAAAATTACTGTAAATAGTGAAAATTGGTTGTCAACCCGTTTTTATTTCATATTTATTAAACTATTTTGTAGAATATTTTTTAAACTTTAATTAGAATTATAATAAAATATGACACGAAGAAAATATAAGAATCCTTTAGATTATTTTTGTTACATATGCGATTGATTATTTAAGCCAAGTAAGCCAAAATTCAGTCATTTGACCTAAACACTTATATGTTGGATCCCAAATTGACCATCAAGATAAGGAATGAGCTCTGCATATATGTTGTACTACATGTAAAGCATTGTCTAAATCGTCTGGAGGGAATTTAAAGAATTTAAAATTTGGAAAATTTGAAAAATTTTAAATTTGGAATGACGATGGTTTGGCGTTAACCATGATCAATGGAAGATCATAGCCCTGACTTTTATTTCTATTTAGTGGAGACATCAGAGTATTTGGTGTAGTTAACATGAATAATCTACTTATATAACAATTAGCTTTCTAAAAATTATTTTTGGGGAAGTCCATCGAGGTCGATGATGACGGACGCCCTCAAAACGACCATATTCGCCTCCGCTGCCAACGTACAGCTGTCCAGCTAATAGCCGCCCCTCACCCAGGGTGAGCCCTCACCGACAGACAGTCATCGCCGTAGGACTTGATTGGGGTAGGTTTGTTGAGGGCATCAATCCTGCCCTAGATTTAAACGGTTAGGAATGTGTGCAGTCTTCGGACCCGTATCTCGACCGAGGGAAGAAAGATCCTGGTGGCAGAAGTGGTTCGAGACGACCCGGCTTCATCTTTGGCTTCTGGGAAGTGCCGAAACACCGGAGTGTTGGTGCTTGCCTATAGGCACTCCCGATCCTGGCTTGTGATCGAGTTGTCCTTCCTCTAGCCTTTGCTTACAAAGGAAGGCAGAACCCTTCTTTCTTTTAATTCCAGGTAAAACTACACAGTATTTCTTATCTTCTATACGAATCTTCAATCTGCCTTCTTCACCAGTCCCTACTCATCCGAAATACCAAAAACCAACCTCCTAAATATTACGCTAGGATACAGAAGATTGTAAAGATGTAGATGTACAAGGTGACTTTATGAGTTTCCAGAAACAGATCCCTCTCTAAAAACAATGACTCAACATGGGCTAAATGATTTTTTTGAGACTTGGGTTCGACAAAATAACGGATTGAGCTTTTAACATCGCGACTTATGGGAAAAAATATATTGGTTAAAAATGTTCACGTGTGAAATTTTTGAAGTTGTTTCGACGATTTACAAGACAAATTTTCAATGATAAATAGTTTGTGATTTTGCATTGACATTACAAGGCTTTTTGAAGAGCTAGATTTGTCTAATGATTCTAGTTAGTGGGATCTTTTCATCGATGCGTGGCTTTATAGCAAAAAGGCTTTTCTCTAGTGGGAATAATCTTCTAACAACTCCTGTTTATCACTGTTGTTTTCAAAGAACCTAATGAAAATATAGCTTTTGTTCTGGATAGTATTATGTATTATAAGCACCAGTGATTAATATGAGCAGGTTAAAAAGTAAAAACAATACAAAATGGTTACCACTAGGTTATACTAAGTTTATGTGTTTTTTTTAAATGCGTGGGACATTCGTGCTTGAGCGGAACATTATCCATGGCACCAATGGCCTCCTCGAAGCAAGTCAATAGTTGGTTCGCATAACACCATTCTTGAACCACTAGTCAATAAAGAAAAAAATAATTTTGCCCTCTCTTCATGTAAAATTAGAACTAATAAAACAATGTGCCAAAGCATTGAAGTATGTATGATCAACCCTCGATTGCATATTTCAAAGGCAAATTTCTGAAGCTTAGTGAAGCGAAAGAAAAGAAAGGGACCTTCGTTGTCCTTCAAATTCGTCAAATGGTAAACAATGAATTAGAAAGTACTATCAATGAGTTAGAATTAGAGCTCTAGCAAAGTTTTAAGGGCATGTGTAGGCCTGATCAGAAAGTGCACGGCTGACAACTACAAAACTCTTGTTGAAAAAGTAATTAATTCACATCAAATTTAGGCTAAAATATATCCCCAAAAGGCAATTTTATACAATAGCGCCAGCGATTTTTTCGCCTTATAAAATACCACCCGTTAAAATTATAGGAAGCATTCGAGCTTAGATTTACTAATTTGTTCCTTTTGTTACGTTTTCCTTTTATTGGGTTGAGGAATAAGTTCTTGCGGTTTTATCAAATTTATTCATTAACATTAACAATTTTAGAAAAACTTCATTCTTAATTGATAACAATATGCAATTTAATCAATAATGTATTCTTCGTTGTTATTTACGAATTCTTCCCAACGTTCAACTAGTTTTTCGATGTCTCTGCAATAAAAATCTCTGGACTTTGACTCGAAGAATTCGTCTAACCAGGTTTCTTAATTCCACATCAGTATTGAATGAAACGCCGCGCAAATTGTTGGCGAGCGATCGGAACAGATGGAAATCCGATGGAGCAAAGTCTGGCGAATATGGGGGATGAGGCAAGATTTCCCAAATAAGCGTTTTGATGGCGTCTTTTGACATATTGGCCATGTGAGGACGAGCATTGTCGTGTTGCAGAAGGACTAGATAACGTCAATGAGGTCGCTTTTCACGAATAGCTTCGGCGAGTCGATACATTTGTTGAACGTAGAGTTCTGCATTGACAATCTCGTTGTTCGCAAGGAGCTCATAAATAATGATGCCTTCATAATTCCACCACACACACAGCACCGTCTTTCGTGGATGAAGTCCTTGCTTTAATCGCGGAAGTGTTTTTTTATTGGGGCTAAGCCATTGTTTTCATTGGTTCATGTTGACATAAATACACCACTTTTCGTCGCCAGTGATGATGCGGTGAAGAAATTTGTCCTTATATCCATGAATAGCCTTGTGATGAGCAACCAAACCTGCGGCAATCATGAAGCGTTGAAGTTTGTTGCTTTCGCTCAAAGCGTGCGGAACCCATGCACCGAGTTTTTGAACTTTCCCCATCGAATGAAGGTGATTCACTACAGTTTTCTGATCACACGCCAATTGTAAAGCCAATTCTCTAGTCGATTGACGAGGATTTTCATGAAAAAGGTCGTTCAATCGATCTTCATCCAACTTAATGGGGCGACCAGAACGTTCTTCGTCATTAAGATTGAAATGACTGGTTTTGAAACATGAAAACCACCCTTAAGCTGTCCTTTCTGATAAATCATTTTCTTGGTACACAGCAAAGGTATTGTGACGAGCTTTGGCTACGTTTGCATTGTTCCCGTTTCGAACAAATATTAATTGAACACAACTTTTAAATAAACCGCAATGACTTATTACTCAACTTCAAGACGTAGCCTAAGCAAAAGCCTAATAGTCTACGCTGTTAAGAGACGTAGCCTAACCTTTGCAAATTTTGCTCTCATTATTTATTATTGTTTCTTAATCTGTGAACAAATCACGTTAACAAAACTTAAATCAACACAACATTAAAAAAACCCGCAAGAACTTATTCCTCAACCTAAAATTTAAACACATCTTTAACAATATTTTTCATTTAATGCCCTTTTACGCTTTCTAAACTTCAAAAAGCGAATAAATAAAAAGAATGTTCCAAATCTACATTTTTGCTATTAAATAAATTACGCAAAACCGCCACTGAATGCGAATGACAGCTCTGTTATTACGAATTATTTTTCCACCACAAACAGTAAGACTAATCGCACTGATGAAAGAAATACCCTTCCTCATGATGATGATTAGCATCAAATTAAGGTGAAACGTTAATTTAACAACACTACAGAAGGGTAGGATTAAAGGGTCATTTAAAAGTGGGTGTTTTTTAGATATTTTATTTAAATGGTTCGTGCTAACTTGTATGATTATAAGTTTCTCGAGAGAAACCCCTCCAAAACAACATTCAGCAGATATGGACTCTGGACGCACCAAAGCAAAAAAAAAAAATAAATAATAGCATGAAAGTTTGGGTTTTAAAATTCTTCTCTGTTTATTTTTTCAAATTTGGTACTAAATTGAATCGCAAAGTCAATCGCAGTCAATTGCAATTCATTCGCAAATCGATCGCAATTCAATCGCGAAGCAATCGCAAATTACTCAATTTACCCATTCAACCACCCTAAGACGCCAATTTCTCTCAAATTTCTAATGAATGGAATTTGACATTCTTGTATTAGTAAAAAGGGTAAAAAAAGGGATTTGGGACAAAAATAATTACCAAGTCTGAAATAATGATACTCAGAAGCGTAGGATATACTTTGATCCTATGCTGTAGCTATTGTGGTTGAAAGGAAAATTTAACCAACATTAATAATAAATTTCAATTTTATTTTTTATTCTAATATAATTTAACATAAATATTTTTAACTATTTTTATTAACTGCTTTCTTACAATTTATGCAAACATTAATATTAAATTTTACATTTTAAATTATATTTATCTTTTATATTAATATAATTTATTATAAATAATTTTGAAATATTGTTATTAATTACCTTCTTACGATTTCTGCAAACATTAATATTTAATTTTATTTTTAAAATTTCATTTATCTTTTATATTTTTAAGGAAAATGAATGAGGATCACGATTCGAACATGAGGCTATTCTTCAAGGAAGATGAATTAGGATCGCGATCGGAGCAGGAAGCTATTTTGCAAGGAAGGTGAATGAAGATCACGATTAGAACACGAAGCTATTCTTCAAGGCAGATGAATTAGGATCGCGATTGGAGCAGAAAGCTATTCAGCAAAGAAGATGAATGAAGATCACGATTTGAACATAAAGCTATTCTTCAAGGTAGATGAATTAGGATCGAGATCGGAGCAGGAAGCTATTCTGCAAAGAAGATGAATGAAGATCACGATTCAAACATAAGGCTATTCTTCAAGGAAGATGAATTAGGATTGCGATCGGAGCAGAAAGCTATTCTGCAAGTAAGATGAATGAAATCACGATTCGAACACAAAGCTATTCTGCAAGGTAGATGAATGAAGATCACGATTCGAACACAAAGCTATTCTGCAAGGTAGATGAATGAAGATCACGATTCGAACACAAAGCTATTCTGCAAGGTAGATGAATGAAGATCACGATTAGAACAGGAACCTATTCTTCAGGGAAGATGAATGAGGATCGCGATTGGAGCAGGAAGCTATTTTGCAAGGAATTGAAAGGAACGAGGAAAAAAATATCGGCGTAAACGTCAATGACAAGAATGCCAGGGTATTTGTTAGCAATGAAGGCATCAAAATTATATGGCGAGAAATCTCTAATGAGCTGTATAATTTGGGTATGAAAGAGGGTGCCTATGTAAATATGAGTGGCTTTGTGAGTTCCATTATGGTATGGAGTAGATAAGCATGAGCGAAATTTTGATTGCTCTGAGAAGTCTAAAATGGTAAGGCAGCTGAAGTAGATGATAT
Organism: Ceratothoa steindachneri; assembly: GCA_963969495.1. NCBI lineage: Eukaryota > Metazoa > Arthropoda > Malacostraca > Isopoda > Cymothoidae > Ceratothoa > Ceratothoa steindachneri. Next base: position 243,864,630 of record OZ018317.1, on the reverse strand, counting down.
AGTCGCTGAAATGCAAAATAGTTCTAATAATGGTGTTTTTGAATAAGTCTGAGGACTGGAGGAATGCAGTAATAATGCCATTGTATAATGGTAAAGCGAATAAAAGTGGATGCATGAACTAAAGACGGATGTTTATTGATTGTTGCAGGTAAAATGTATGGAAAATGTGATGAACATCTAAGATGGATAACAGAAGGATTGGAAGTGAGTGAACAAGGATGGTGTAGCGTGGGTATGAGAGGTATGGGCCAGGTATTGCATGAGTCATCCAGCTGAATAAAAACAGGAGATAAGAGGTGGAAAGTGTGTATGCTGGCTCCATAAATACTAGAGAAACCCCTCAGTGGGTGGGGATAGACAAGCATAGTGGAAGATGCTCATAATGTATAGAGTGAGTGATGGTGGGAAGATTATATATGTTGTAAGTAAGGTGTGCGTTAGGGTAAAGGAGAGTTGGGTGAGTGTGTAAAATCGAGATGGCGTAAGACAAAGTTGCGTGATGTTGATTGGGAGTGATGATGATTGGTGAGAATTGGGTTATATCTATGTTGGTAAATGCTAATAACGTGGTGTAATTGACTGAGAGGGAGAAGGATGCGAGAATGTTAATTGTAGTTTTGAGAGTCTGTGTGAGTGGAGTGGTTTAAAAGTAAGTGAATAAAAGAGTAGAGTAATGGATTTTATGGTGAGAAAAGAGGTGTGAATAATAGTTGAGTCCTTACTGTCAGTTATGGACAAGTGTGAAATTTAAAGTCCCTAGGACGCAATGTATATGAGAATGGTTGAACATGTTTCGGGATAGACCAGAAACAAGTTAAAAAAGTTTTTCCTAAGGTCTTTTCAACCTATTACACCTCTTAACTCCTACATAAATTCTTCAAAAATTGATGCATGAGAACACACCCGGATAATATGCCAAAAATAATGGCAAAATTTTGCTAAATTCTTTATAAATTTATTTGTGGCACATCAAAACTATTCACAGTTTATCAATGAAATTAGGCTTGAATAAAGGTACTTAGTGTCAAATTCAGGTGGTATTATATGGTTGACTTTGATCAGATTAGAAATCACTTTATGGTCAATGCACTGAAAATTTATCAAATTTTTTATATTGACCGTTTTTCAATTGCCCCAATGTCGATACAAAGTCTCAAACTATTCCAGATTTCCTTTAGGAGGTTTTCCATTTATGTTAAGAATCAAATGATGGATAAGATCTAGCGCTCAAGATCCATTATTGCTCTCACTAGGGGCTCGAACTCTATGTCAGATTCTGTCTGTCAATCAACATAAAATCTTCACCTATCCATTTTAATATCCTTTTAATCAAAACTGTAAGGAGTTTTGGACCTGCATTTTTTCACATCCCCCCAAATGGGGTCACAGATATTAGTAGTGTATTTAGTTCTTTCTTTAGCACAATTTTGGGCTACTTAAAAAGCATCTGCCTCAGTCTTCGTCACTTACTGCTCATGGACTATTTGAACATAGACCACGGCACACACCGTAATCTATTGCGCATTTCATGCGTTTCATACGAGAGCACTTCACTGTGGAGCACCCTGTACTCTAATTACGATATATGATCTCTAGATGTTGGGGTGTATACGCCATATCAGTCATAGAGGTTGTCATTTAGTGGTGGGAAAGGGTCCTTCAGCATTCTATAGGTTGTTCTTTTTTTTCGTTCCATTTTCAAACCTGAAACTGTTGATAAAGTCTAAGACTATATTAATTTGCAGCAGCTAAAGTTGGAATCAAGGTATTTGGCTCTAGTATGGCAGTGCCAACTAAGCACTTTACAAAGAAATGTGGCAAATGAAGGTCATTTAGGGTCAGACTCAAAATTCACTTGTAAACTAACACCAGTCAATTTCACCAGCTCTGAAGGTCATTTGTGTAGCTGTGCCCTGTAGACAAACCTAGCCTAACATAAACTAACCTAAACTAACTTAACCTAATGTAACGTAACTTAACCTAACCTAACTCAACCTAAGCTAATTTAAGATAACCTAATCTATAACCTAACTTATTGAAGAATGAGTGCATATTTTTTTTATTTTCTACACAACATTTTTCTTTGCGACGCTAAATACTCAGGATATGGTCTCACACCTGAGGAGTGTTTTTGCCAAGAAAATATGGTTGGGATACAGATGAATCCCCAAGATGAGCTGTTGCTCTTCTGGAACCAAATGTCACCTGGCTGGTTTTCAGCAGGGTAAAGTATAAAAGACCAAAATGTGTATACCATCGAGTCTGATAACTCACCTGGTAATTTGCAGCAGCTAAGACACTTTGAACAATCAACAAATACGTATTGCTTTAGCATGATTAACACCACATTGCGCTCTCTCAATTAGTGGTCTTTGGTGCTTAGATCATATGCCGTTTTGCGCTAGAAAGACCCCATGTTTATGCCAATCACTAGTTTTTTATTCTAAACTATTTGTTCATGTTCAATTAACTCTTCTGACATTTTACTTTTACTGAAACGGCTTCTACTTGCCTACCATTAACTGTGCCTCCTTTACCAGACAAAGCTCCACTTTTTTTATTCTAAACTTTACCTCCTACCTCTCCTACATTAATGATCCCATTGTGAGAGATGGCGAGTTAGAAAGTTAGGATTTTTCCTGCCCTAAATAGAGCGAGAACTCGATTTGCTATTATCAAGAGAAGAAAGTAAGAACTAAGGCATCCTATATAAAAACAAGAAGAAAGGAAACTGGGGATTAGTAAATACAATCAATAGCGGATGCCCGAGTAGGAAAATAATAACCAACGATCATAGGAGAAATTAAGGATGATAGGATCTCAAGAGAACTATTTCGCGCACAATGGAAGTCAGTGTTCTCTATAACACCAAAGGATAAAGAAGAATTTAATCATATTAAGGAAATGGTTCATACCTAATTAAGAAAATATTACTGGAAAACTATCCCCAACAAAATCATCAATGCGAGAAAGAGAAGAATTTCTGGGTCCAGGACTCACAACAACAACGAAAGAAATAAAAGGTGCAATCAATTGCTTCAAGTTAAAAGCACCAGACCAAACAGGAATAAACTCAATAAACCTTACCCAGGCACCAGAGAACATCGTAGAAACATTGAAGAATGTTTATAACACGTACAAAAACACCAGACACTTCTCAAGTGAATACAAGGTATCAAAGATAATTTTTATCCCCAAGCCAGGAAGACCACCGAGTCAGCTCAACTGTTATAAACCTATATCGGCATTAAATTTCATAGACAAGGTTTTCGAATAAATCCAAACCAAAGACTTAAAAAAAAATTTATAATGAATTTCAGTTTGGATTTAACAAAGGAAGAGATACCACAGTGGCTCTTGGTATAAAAACAGAGAAAATAGCAATGCAAAAGCAGAAACGAAATACATCGTCGTCAACTTAGTCCTAATCTATGTAGAGAAAGCCTTTGAGAAGGTGTGATTCAAGGGCATGGAATATAAGATCTTAAATCTCCATAGGAACAACAATATGGAGAGAATTCTCTGTTATTACTTCATAGATATAAGAGCAAACGTGGTGATAAACGACTTCAAAGGACTCGAATTCAAACTGGAAGATGGACTTCCACAAGAGGAATGCCTAGGCCCCGTGTTGAGTTCAATATATACAGATAACCTGCTTAGATAATAATGTCTGACTGCTTAAATGTACAATTCACGCACACATTCTAGGATTAGAGCAATAAAAAGTAACAACATCAATAACTAGAAAATGGATTAGAAAATAAGAATTAAGAGAAGAAAAACTGCGATGGTCTTTAGGAGCAAAGTAGAAGGTATTCAAGTAGAAGATCAGAACTCCAGATAAAATTAGGAAGATAAAGTCTTTGATTTGAAAATAACATCGATAGGTTATAAAAATCACATAGGCAGAAAATGAAACAAGCCAACTTCGATGCTAAACCTATTATACAACCTTAGGTGTTAAATATAAAAGGCAAAAAGGAAAATTACATGGCTCTAGGATGAGAGATACTCACCCTAGTCAACAATGATTTTGCTACTTGGGTATTAGCTTTTGATTTATACTAAATCTAGTATGTTGATTATGAATCTGTAATTAGAATTATTCTAGCACGTAAGGTTCCTGAGTTACAAAAATACTCTTTAGTTACACATATGGGCAGTGTTACTTCGGCTACCATAGTGAGAGGATGTGTTGTGTGTGTTTGGTTCCTGCGTTACACTCTTGCTTTATTACGTTGTGAATCTTAGCCTTTTAGTAGTTGTGTTGAAACGATATTTAAATACAGTGATTAATTGCATTTTTCTTTCAGATTTATCTCTCAATTAATTTTTAAATGAAATATGATTGTACAAAAGTATATAACATGATATATACAAACTAAGTTGAAAACATGAATCAGCGAGGATGCATTAATAGCCCATACAACTTGTTATATCTGTGGAAGATATACTCCAAGCAACCAGCGGAAAGATTTAGCTAAAAGAGTGAAAACTGCATACAATTATTATTTTGGTTGTAAAGTTGGTGACCAAGACAAGCCCTGGGCACCTCACAAATCTTGTACTGTGTCTTATACGGGGCTCACACAGTAGTTAAATGGCAAACGAAAGGGTATATGCAGTTTGCTGTACCAATAGTGTGGCGTGAGCCAACAAATCGTGTTTTTGATTGCTACTTTTGTATGACAAATATTGCGGGATTCTCAAATAAGAACAAGTCAAAAATTGTATATCCAGATTGTAAGTCAGCTATAATATGGACGTGCCAATCCCAGTTCCTCCATCAGCTAGTGCAGTTAAATATGATAATTCATCGCCCGAAGAGGAGGATAACAATGACGATGAAATGTATGAGAATGATTCTAAGGAAAAGAAGATGCAGTTGATAAATCAAGAAAGATTGAATGATTTGGTGAGCGATTTGTCATTGTCAAAGGAGAACGAAGAACTGTTGGGCTCCAGACTACAGCAATGGAATCTTCTAGAGGACGGTGCAAAAATATCTACTTTCCAGAAACGCCATGAGGCCTTAGCTGCCTTCTATAAAGAAGAAGATGGTGCTTGTTTCTGTACTGATGTTAATGGCCTCATGAATCAGCTAGGAAACGAGCATTTATATGATGAATGGAGACTATTCATCGATACAAGCACTGCTAGCCTCAAAGCTGTGTTGCTACACAATGGTAACAAAAAACCTTCAATTCCTGTCGCACTTATCGTTGGGATTGTAAAGGAGCGAATGTGAGTGTGTGTGTGAAGGGCTATTTTTCCACCCCTTTTCCAATACCCTATCCCTCCTTCTGTAATAATGTGTGTATGAATGGGAAAACTTTTTTCTTCTTTTTTATATATAATACAAGTATATTAGGGATTCCATGTTTTGTATAAAATGTTTTTTTTCTCTTCCTCCGCTATGTACCCTTTTGTTTGATCGATAATCCACTCTATTAAATACTCCAAAATTTAATCGCCACCATTTGTAAAGAGTGGCTGAGAGTGTAGTTTGAAAATAACGAAATTAGTTATTCTAAGTCCCGCCAGGACAGAGAGAGCTTTGATAGCCCCAAGACGCCACCAGATCGCATTATACCGAGCTCGGAAGTGCAAGTTTTTCTTGATAAGTCCTAGGCACTGTGCCAACTCGAATGGCAGCTGGCAGGACTTTCCCCTAGGGTACCAGTGAGGCCTTTTCCTTTTGTTTGTTCATTTATTGGTTGTTGCAGTCGCAAATAATTTTTGTTGTTCGATTTTACATAGAATTGTTTTTTTTTCGGATTGGTAGTTGTTTTTGCATAACATAAAATATAATAGTGTAATTGAGTGTGGATATATATATATATATATATATATATATATATATATATATATATATATATATATATATATATATATATATGAAATGAAAAACTCACAAGGTATCACAAGGTATCACAAGGTATACTCGAGATCTCAAATAGAATTACCCCTATATTTTTTGTAAATATTATTGTACATTTTTTTTGTGGATACAGGACTGTACATACAATCCGTTTCATTTCTCCCTCGATTTATGCGAGTTGGATCGATTGGGGTTAGAGGATAGATTTTCGGCCCGCTACGGATGATAGAGACATATGACTCAATGAAATTTATTTTGGAAGGTGTTCATTACTTGCATCATAAGTGGAATATCTGTGGTGATCTAAAGGTAATTTCTTTACTTCTTGGACTGCAGCTACGATATACAAAGAATATATGGTTATTATGCCTATGGAACAGCTGTGACGACAGGAATCATTATATTGTCAAAAAGTGTCCAAAAAGAGAAGAACACATAGTTGGCAGATACAGTGTGAAGCACATGCCTCTGGTACATCCACAGAAGATCTACCTTCCATCACTTCATATCAAACTCAACCTTATCCTGAATTTCGTTAAGGTAATGGCCCATGATTCTGATGAATTCCAGTATCTCAAAGAGAAATTTAGCGCAAAGAAAACCACCGATGCTAAACTAAAGCCGGTATTTTTTTAGGGCCGGAGATCAGAGAATTGATACGTGACAAGGAGTTCTGAAATAAACTAACTCCACTTGAGTTGGCAGCATGGGATTCATTTTTCCATGTAGTGCAGAACTTCCTTGGTAATCATAGGGCTGAAAACTATGAAGAACAAGTGGACAACATGCTAAAGGCCTATCAACGAATGGGGTGTTGAATATCTCTTAAGATGCATTTCTTGCATTCGCATCTATATTTCTTTCCATCTAATATGGGTGATATTAGGGACTAACATGGGGAAACGTTCCACCGAGATATCGCAATGATGGAAAGCAAGTATCAAGGCCACTTCAAGGAAAACATGATGGGTAACTACTGCTGGTTCCTACAACGAGAGGAACCTATATCCATGTACAAGCGCAAGAGCAAGAGTCTCAAACATTTTTGAAGAAATTTATAGTTAGGTGAGTATTACCTCTTTTATATGTAATACATATTTTATCTACCTCTACAAAAGGACGTACATACTACCAAATATGGCGCTCCGATTCCAAACCTTTGCCCAGAAACGTCTCATTCTTCTCAAACTCGTAATAATTATACCATTAATTGATCCAAGGTGACAAAGTGAGCCATACAGCCTAGTTGCATAACTCAGGAACCTTACGCGCTAGGACAAATCTGAGCACAAATTTGGAATCAGCGCACCAAAACTAGTTAGTTACAACAACAATTACTCAAATAGCAGAGACAAAGTTAAAAATTGTTGCCTAGTGTAATGTACACACCAATCACAATCAAGAGATAAACGAAGAAAAAAAAACTAGAACTACAGATAATACAAAATAAAGCTCTATATTATTACCAACCTGAAGAGAAAAGAGCAAAAAGGAAAGAGTAGTATACATTAGTAACTAAGAATAGAACCACTCAATATTGAAAGCAAGCAAAGAGCGGAGAATTAATAGAGAGAAATAGACTCACTTCCTTTAATATTTGCACAGCAAACTAACATCAAAGCCGAAACCCCTTTTAACACTCGATTTCCCATTGAGAGCAATCGGTTGAAAGATGAGAAGGCACCGTTGTTTACTTTAAAGGGAAGTCAATAACAATACAAATCAGCTCAAATAAGTCAACTAAAAACGGGTCAATAAACCAGCTTAAGAGAACAAACGCGATAAATACAGAAACTTTAACAAAAAACGGCAAATCTTTCCATAAGATAATGGAAGAAGTCAACCTGAATTGACCTATACTGACCCAATTTAGCTAACCTATAAGTGACAGTTGTGATAAGAGTGAAATACTAACACAAACCGTAAAGAAAATGTTAAAGTGAAATAATAAACCCAAAGCTAACTGAAGTTAAGCAAAAATTGCATAATAAAAGTAGGAAAAACTCAAAGTAAGTAAACTAAATTAGAAAGAGTAAAATTAAAGACAATTAAAGAACTAAAAATCAACACTAAAAAAATAAGCGAAATAGCAACAACCAACATCACCTCAAACAAACTAAATACTCATAACGACATGAATGCCACATACTAACAAACAGAGATTAGACGGCTTACCCTCTATCTGTGTGAAGTTGAGGAGTGAACGTAGAATAAAATAGCCTAAAGAAGTTCTGCTGCTAATCCGAAGGACAGTTCACAGCAAACAAGGTTGTGTGTGTGTTCTTGTGTCTGGCTGGGAATACATTTACTTGTGTGTGAAGCTGGCGAAATCTATCGTAGTTTTAACACGTAGCTAAAAGACTGAACTGAAATTATTGCAGTAATTAGAGAATCCAGCGTAAGTCATTGCGTAACTAAAAGCTTGAAGTCAAGTTATTAAGTAACCGAACTCAAGTCATTGAAACCACGTAAGTGTAGAAATCTTGGGTTTAAGATTTAATTTATTAAGATTTACTGTACGAACCTCTTCGTGGAATTTTACATAGCTTAGCATTGTTAGTAGTCCAAGTACTCTTTGGTACAAGGGTTCTCTTATGCAGCCCCGCAAAATCACTACCCCCAAAACACTACTCTTTCAAATCTATCTCCCATCCCCGTCCAACCCCCGACTTTGCCAGAAGGATTCGAGATTTTGTAAACAGGTTGGAATGAGTCCAAAAATTTCATTCGGCTCCGGTCGAGAGAAAATTAAAAAAATTACCTTCAAATTATGGCGATTGTTAAAATTCCAATTTATTGTTGGTGGTTATGAGGCCATGGGGGAAGGTAGCACCCCCTCCTCTCTATCTCTCTATCTATCTCTCTTTCTCGAGCAATCTAACCTAAATCTTCTTTCACTATGATCTTATATGCTTTTTTTGTGAAAATTTCCTCGGACTCGCTTAATTAGCACCTAATTTATCCACACTTGGGCGTACACCCGGATTTTTGAACCCTGAATATTCCAAGAACTAAACCAACAACCGTAAATATTTCCTAGTTCCTAAAAGATCATGAATAGATCGATTTTTTAAGCTAAAAGTTTGCATTCCCTTAAGTTTAAAGAAACAAGATGGTGAACATCAAAGAATCGAAGAAATTATTCAAGTTTTAAAGCCAATAGGTATTTTAATTATAAAATTAACGTCTAAATATGCTTCACATTTATCAGCTGTATTTAATCTTTTTAATATTAGAAGCAAAGTAGATCGCCTAAGTGTGAACCCAAGAAGAATTTTAATTGCCTGATTCATAAATCGAAGGCAGAAAGAAATTTCAGGACTGTTTCAATATCTCAATAATTCAAACTGCCCAACTTATGAGACTCTGTCGGAGGAATTTCCTGGAACTTCACAGATATCTGTGAAGAAGACTGTTCCAGCAATTTACAATGCCTGTCTCTATCCAGAGACTACGTAAGAAGACAAGGAAGAAAGAACTGATATTTAAGAATTATATCACTACCCTTTGCTTTAGTAATGTGACGATTAGTAAATCGACTTAAATCGACCCAAAACGTAAAAAAATAGGACAATTTCAGGGCCAGCATAAAAATCGAACTGTTTAATGCGACCGGTAATCGCAGAGAAATCCTGGATCAATTGCAAGCTGCAGTTCCCAATAATTAAGCCTGCAAGCGTTCAAAGTGAACGAGCTTTTGCAACAGTTGGTCTATTTCTTTTCAAAGATTCATTCTCAATTATCTGATGTGGCTCAAATTGCTCACATTTTCTTAAAATAATACTTCATAATTGATGATAAACAAGATAATTAAACAATTGATCTCAACACTTAGATTTTTAAGCAAATGGTTAAAACAAATATTGTGGTTGGTTCTTCTCCGGGAAATTCTTGTCTCCGATCAATTTTCTGATATCGGTCCCGGTTCCTAGTTTTCAGTTCTCTTGCGCGCCCTAATAAACACTTTCAAAATGGATTGAACTTTTCTGTCAGTTCCTGTGGTTTCTAGAACGAGCGCCATTTGATTCACGATAAACTTTATTTATCGTCACTCAAGAGAACCGATTAGCCAATCTCATCCTTATTAAGTAGCAATTTGGGGTTGATATTATCGTGCTAAAAAAAAAAGCCATATATACGTGTTCAATAGGCTTAATGTAATATGCCAAACTCATCCCTATGGACTAAGGGGATTGGGTCGATATTTCCGTTCTCAAAAAGAATTACCATGAATACAACTCCAGTTGGCTTGTGACCCTCAGCTGGGATTTAAATCATAAACAAGTCCTCCTCGAAGAAATTGCACGATTTATGACCAATTATTTGACAATGGCGGCTCTCAAATACTTCTGTTGTTTGGCAGGAAACTCGGAATATTTGCAGCAGATTTGCATAATAAAGAGCTGCAGGAAAATGGGATCCAGTATGGATCAAGAGGATATACATATATTCACATCTTTGATAAAAATTATATAGTACCCTTCATAGATTTATATGTATATTTAACATATTTGATTCAACTTTAAGAGTTCATCATATTATTCATAAATATGTATGATAATAATGCGTAGTTTGATCATATGTTTAAATATTATGTTAATAATCGTATGTTTGAATTACCTAGTATTTTACTAAATGATGCGAATTAATAAAATTGTATGTTTCATTTTCTAAAATCAGAAGTTAACCAATATTTTTTTGTTTCAGCTTAAGTTTTAACTATCAAGTATTTTCTATCATTCGAAAACGTAATATAACTAAAACTAAAGAACCTACAGAAAAGCAGAGAGTCCAAATCCAACTTCTCCATTTCAACTTATTACAAGTTGAAATTTCTGAACATAATAACAACTTTAATATATCAAAAGATCAATATCTTTGTACTGAGGCAAATAGGTGGCAGAAAACGTATACAACACCTAGAGAAGACAACTATCATTCGGGTGTACAACAGAATCACAAACATTTGAACTTGCTGTGGAGTTCAATGAAGCGGTTCTCTCCTTCGATGCCTCTGTTACAGGAACTACACTGGTTACCTATTCGCTTCCCTACCCACTATAAAATTCTTCTCGTCACGTAAAAGGCCCTAAACCTCGAGGCTCCACCTTATCTCTTGACTGCCTTCTCCCTTCATCAAACTTCTCAGGCATTCCGGTCTAACCTCGCTCCTCTCCTGAACACTCCTCGTTCTATCGTCTGCTTGATGGGTGACGTTCCTTCTCAATTTGTGCTCTTAGACTCTGGAATGCCCTTCCTGCCTAAGTCCGATCCTCTCGCTACTTTTAAACGTCTCCTGAAGACTCATCTCTTTAGAATTGCCTTCTCTCCCCTCTAAACTTTGTCTACACTCGCTACACAACCTGCGCTTTGGGAGGGCTAACAGACCAGAATGACGTATTATAAATACCTATTATTATTATTCAACTTCAAAGATATCACCCAGATGAGTTAGAAGGAGACTTAAAGATCAAGGCCTAAAAGGCTGCAAGACCATAAAGAAGCCAAGGACATCTGAAGAGTATTGTGGTCTCTCGTGATACAACGCTTCCTACTTTATCTTGAGCTACCGGGTACTGGCGCCATTTCTGAGCATATACTCGAGGTAATTAATAAATGTCTTAAGGGGGCTGATGATAAATTTTCGACACATGAGTAATGGTATAAATTTAGGTAGGGGAAAGTAATTATCAGGTAAATAGGAAATACTACATTATTTTGCTTGTAATTTATGTAATTCGATTTAAACTTATCTTGGAAGAAAATTATTTGAAAATTTAAGTTCTTGTAACAATTTTGGAAATTTTCAGCACTTCTAGAGCTATTTTTTTGTGTTTGTGTAGCACCAACTGTGAATATGGATGTTGGGTTATCATGGTATGGTGCAACTTGTCTTCATCAGGTGAGGGGAGATGTTTTTATGTCAGTAAAGAATGGACTCCACAACTTATTCCACCATGTTGTCACAAGTTTAAGAGCCATCGATCCAGAAATGGTCTCTCACAGCACCAAGAAATTAAGTTATATTTCAGCAGAACAATACCCTATGCCATACATCCAACCACATTATGAATTCGTTTAGAGAAATGTGCATTACCACTAGAGAATAGCCACCACAGAACCCAGACTTAAATCCAATAGAACACTTGTGTGGAGTGCTTGGAAAAGCAATGAGAATTACCGCAAGTACAAATAAAGCTAAAATGTCTGAAAGATATTACAAACTGAAATTTGTGAAAATTTGGGGAAATTATTTCCTTCCACGTATGTAATGGCTGTAATTCAACCAAAAAGGGCCCAACTCATTATCAAAACAATTAAAAATAATAAATTTATATTAAAGTGAATTTATTTACCACAAATCTCTAATTACATCATATGAATGATTCCATAGAGTGCTTTATACATACCTTTGGCCAAGGGTAAAAATCAATTTAATACATGACTTCATTTTCTCCGATCTTCAACTGTAAGCTTAAAAAGAACACACAAACATACATATTAACTGGGGCGGACGCGGAGGATTATGGCGCTATCAGTAATAAGGAAGAGATTTGGCTCATAAAATGGGGTAGGGGGGGATATAATGATTGTTCAAATTTTTCACAGATTTGGTGCCTTAATGAATTTTGGATGACACTTTTGAATAAAAATTTTCCTCAGACTTTATAATTTGGCAGTGCTTTAATTAATATAGATTCTATTATACGTCTTTTATAATAATAATCAGATAAGAGTTGTTTTACCCTTTCAAAACTGAATTGAAAAAACTAATATTTCTAACGATTATTCAGGGCACTTATCATAGTGTATCACCGGTGATAGATATAGTTTGGGGGAAAGATAAAAATACGCCAAGTGTTACTTGGTTTTATTTTGAAGAGATGAATTAATCACTCTTGTTGGTGGTCGTGGAGAAGTCCAAAGTGATCAATGATATCATGAAACGATCTCGATGAAACTTGAAGGCGAAGAGTCGGATCCATAGGCGATTATAAGGGACCCCCAGAGGCAAGAGTCCAATCAAATGGGTTTCCTCTCGAGATGACGGGCACAGAGTTGAAAGGTTGGAAGATTAGGTGGTTTAATAGGAGAGGTTAGAGAGGGCAGTTCTTGGTTCGCACACCAGTCCTAGTGGTTGAATGGCGAGGCTTTAATGCCCCACCATTCACCTGGGTCCTGGTGCGTCTGACCATGACGCAAAAAATACTTCAAATAGTATTGTGGTTTGTGGAACTACAACGCTTCCAACTTTATCTTGAACTACCGGGTCCAGATGCATGTGTACCCAGGCTGCAAAATACTTTAACCACAACTTGGGACAAACCTGGGAACTAACTACTGGTGGGGAATTCTAGTTCCTGCTGGAAGGAATTGGTGAAGGCAGGGTAGCCACGGCGACGAAGAGACCAGCACGGAGGAGGAAACGCAATGGAGGGAAGGCTCGAAGATGAAAGGTCGCAGGGGATTCAGGTGTCGAGCAGGGTCACGAGTGTTAAGAGAAAAGGGGGAGAGGTAGATTCCTGGTAAAAGATCTATGTTTTAAGGATCCGGGGGGCTGGGGTCCACAGGGAAAAAAAGAGGTCCTGGGTCTTTAAAAGATTCTTCTGAAGGGGAAGGACTGTACGAAAATGAGTGAGGACTCCACTTATGATCGGACTGACGGAAAGAGGAATGACGGGAATCTGACTGACGGGAATAGGAATGACGGGAATCGAACTGAGTTTAAAGCAGAGTCGAAGTTTCCCGACGTTATTCTCTTACTTTCTCTATTCTAACCTTAATCTCCTCTTATTCCCCTCGTCTCGTCTTATTCTCCTCTATACCTCTTTTATTCACCTGTTTTCTATTAAACTGAGCTGTTTATGCAGCCATTTGCCATTTACGTAAGAAAATAGTGAATTTAACATTTTTCTTTTATTTTCTTTGAAATTTGAATGTATCAAACTAAATTATCAAAATTTAAAATCAAACTCAGTTCCTCCTTTATTATTTTTATTAAGAAAAATCCCCGAAATTTCCCTCTAATAATTTTATATGTACAGGGTGTCCATAAAATCTCTTCACAATTTTAAAAAAATATTACAAAGACAATTGATAAGATATCTTAATCAGACTTATTTATTCTATTTGACTCAGTGGTTTTCAAAGTGTTCTAAATGAAGTAAAAAAACTTTGATATCCACTGAGTACAATAGACCAAGTCTAATTAAGATATCTTTGATATAAGTTTTTTAAATTGTAAAGAGTCTTTATGGACACCCTGTATATTTATTCTTTGGTTAGGAGACCGGAGTATTAACATTATGTAATAGCTGATCCCTTCTTTTTTTTCTACTGAATTTTCCTCGAGTTTTATTTACCAGATGCCAGCAACTAATGGAATACTTCGCCCCCCCGTCCTCCTACGCCCCTCAATTGCCAATGCGTGACTGAAGGAATGCAGTGAATTACGATTTACAACAGCAAACCTCGCAATAGCACCTCATAAAGTGTCAATCTCACTCCAAAAGCCGAATTCGATCCGAAGAGAGCAACACTGCAGTATTCTAGTCTCTAGCTGAACGGGTCCAATGATCTCAAATCGTGCTAGAAGGCAAAGGCGAACAAATACAATTATTACTCGACTCATTCCTTCAACACAGAGTGACTGCCGGTGATGTAGGGCCCGTTCTTTTGTCTCTCTCACATTTCCTAATCCGTTGTTTTTCTCCCGACACCCATTTCCACACGATCTCAAACTCAAGATGTTCATTGGGTGGAGAGCCAAGAAATCCGCTGAAGAAGTAATGTTTATTCCACCTTGAAAGGTCAAAATTGGCAATCATTTTCACCGTATTTATGAGTGGAGGAGTAATACGAAGCCCTTTTTCATCCCATGGGGTGAAATAAAAGGTGCTTAAGTTAAAAGAGAAATGGGGTAGTTGGAATCTCCTTTACTTTGTTATAGCAGTGGAGAGAGAGGTGGGTGTTAATGCTTCCCCCAGTGCCCCTGACCCCTAGAAGGGATTAAGGAGGAAAAATGGAGGGAAAATGGAGGGTTGCGAAACCTCCCGGTTTCTATCTCTCCCGCTCCCTCTTTGAAGGCATAAAAAAAATAGACCTTAACTTATTTCACTTATCTATTGCTGCTTTTTTAATTATAGACACTAGTAATATCAAGGTTGTAAACTAATAGTAACGAAAAGCAGCAATCTACTAATAAACTCATGGCTATAAATACTAACATTAGAGGTTGTGCACAGATAAACTACTAACACCATTTGAGTAATCAATTAGAGCGGTTAGAATTGACACTCAATTTTAGAGGAGTTAGAAGAATACGTACAAAAGGACAGCTTCGTGACTCCTGATAGAGCATAGAAAAGGACAGCTTCGTGACTCCTGATGGGAGCATAGAAAAGGACAGCTTCGTGACTTGTGATTGGAGAAAAGGACAGCTCCATGACTCCTAAGGAGAGCATTGGAAAGGACAGCTTCGTGAATCCAGATGGGAGCATAGAAAAGGACAGCTTCATGACTCATGATGGAAGCAAAGGACAGCTCCATGACTCCTAAGGAGAGCATTGGAAAGGACAGCTTCGTGACTCCTGATGGGAGCAAAGGACAGCTCCATGACTCCTAAGGAGAGCATTGGAAAGGACAGCTTCGTGACTCCTGATGGGAGCATAGAAAAGGACAGCTTCATGACTCCTAAAGAAAGCTAAGGACAGCTCCATGACTCCTAAGGAGAGCATTGGAAAGGACAGCTTTATGACTGTTGATGGGAGCATGGAAAAGGACAGCATCGTAACTCCTGATGGGAGCATAGAAAAGGACAGCTTCGTGACTCCTGATGGGAGCATAGAAAAGGACAGCTTCGTGACTCCTGATGGGAGCAAAGGACAGCTCCATGACTCCTAAGGAGAGCGTGGAAAGGACAGCTTCGTGACTCCTGATGGGAGCATAGAAAAGGACAGCTTCATGACTCCTGATGGAAGCAAAGGACAGCTCCATGACTCCTAAGGAGAGCATTGGAAAGGACAGCTTTATGACTGCTGATGGTAGCATGGAAAAGGACAGCTTCGTGACTCCTGATGGGAGCATAAAAAAGGACAGCTTCGTGACTCCTGATGGGAGCATAAAAAAGGACAGCTTAATGAATGCTGATGGGAGCATGGAAAAGGACAGATTCAGGAATCGTGATGGGAGCATAGAAAAGGACAGCTTCGTGACTCCTGATGGGAGCATAGAAAAAGAACAGCTTCGTGACTCCTGATAGGAGCATAAAAAAGGACAGCTTTATGAATGCTGATGGGAGCATGGAAAAGGACAGTTTCAGGACTCCTGATGGGAGCAAAAGACAGCTCCATGACTCCTAAGAAGAGCATTAGAAAGGACAGCTTCGTGACTCCTGATGGGAGCATAGAAAAAGACAGCTTCGTGACTCCTGATGGGAGCATAGAAAAGGACAGCTTCATGACTCCTAAAGAAAGCTAAGGACAGCTCCATGACTCCTAAGGAGAGCATTGAAAAGGACAGCTTCGTGACTCCTGATCAGAGCATAAAAAAGAACGGCTTCATGACTCCTAATGGGAGCAAAGGACAGCTCCATGACTCCTAAGGAGAGCATTGGAAAGGACAGCTTCGTGACTCCTGATGGGAGCATACAAAAGGACAGCTTCATGACTCCTAAAGAAAGCTAAGGACAGCTTCATGACTCATGATGGAAGCAAAGGACAGCTCCATGACTCCTAAGGAGAGCATTGGAAAGGTCAGCTTCGTGACTCCTAATGGGAGCAAAGGACAGCTCCATGACTCCTAAGGAGAGCATTGGAAAGGACAGCTTCGTGACTCCTGATGGGAGCATAGAAAAGGACAGCTTCATGACTCCTAAAGAAAGCGAAGGACAGCTCCATGACTCATAAGAAGAGCATTGGAAAGGACAGCTTTATGACTGTTGATGGGAGCATGGAAAAGGACAGCATGGTAACTCCTGATTGGAGCATAGAAAAGGACAGCTTCGTGACTCCTGATGGGAGCATAGAAAAGGACAGCTTAGTGACTCCTGATGGGAGCAAAGGACAGCTCCATGACTCCTAAGGAGAACATTGGAAAGGACAGCTTCGTGACTTCTGATGGGAGCATAGAAAAGGACAGCTTCATGACTCCTGATGGAAGCAAAGGACAGCTCCATGACTCCTAAGGAGAGCATTGGAAAGGACAGCTTCGTGAATCCTGATAAGAGCATAGAAAAGGACAGCTTCATGACTGCTGATGAAAGAAAAGGACAGCTCCATGACTCCTAAGGAGAGCATTGGAAAGGACAGCTTCGTGACTCCTGATGGGAGCAAAGGACAGCTCCATGACTCCTAAGGAGAGCCTTGGAAAGGACAGCTTCGTGACTCCTGATGGGAGCATAGAAAAGGACAGCTTTATGACTCCTAAAGAAAGCTAAGGACAGCTCCATGACTCCTAAGGAGAGCATTGGAAAGGACAGCTTTATGACTGTTGATGGGAGCATGGAAAAGGACAGCATCGTAACTCCTGTTGGGAGCATAGAAAAGGACAGCTTTGTGACTCCTGATGGGAGCATAGAAAAGGACAGCTTCGTGACTCCTGATGGGAGCAAAGGACAGCTCCATGACTCCTAAGGAGAGCATTGGAAAGGACAGCTTCGTGACTCCTGATGGGAGCATAGAAAAGGAAAGCTTCATGACTCCTGATGGAAGCAAAGGACAGCTCCATGACTCCTAAGGAGAGCATTGGAAAGGACAGCTTCGTGAATCCTGATGGGAGCATAGAAAAGGACAGCTTCATGACTCCTGATGAAAGCAAAGGACAGCTCCATGACTCTTAAGGAGAGCATTGGAAAGGACAGCTTCGTGACTCCTGATGAGGGCAAAGGACAGCTCCATGACTCCTAAGGAGAGCATTGGAAAGGACAGCTTCGTGACTCCTGATGGGAGCATAGAAAAGGACAGCTTCATGACTCCTGATGGAAGCAAAGAACAGCTCCATGACTCCTAAGGAGAGCAGGGGAAAGGACAGCTTCGTGACTCCTGATGGGAGCAAAGAACAGCTCCATGACTCCTAAGGAGAGCATTGGAAAGGACAGCTTCGTGACTCCTGATGGGAGCATAGAAAAGGACAGCTTCATGACTCCTAAAGGAAGCTAAGGACAGCTCCATGACTCCTAAGGAGAGCATTGGAAAGGACAGCTTTATGACTGCTGATGGGAGCATAGAAAAGGACAGCATCGTAACTCCTGATAGGAGCTTAGAAAAGGACAGTTTCGTGACTCCTGATGGGAGCATAGAAAAGGACAGCTTCGTGACTCCTGATGGGAGCAAAGGACAGCTCCATGACTCCTAAGGAGAGCATTGGAAAGGACAGCTTCGTGACTACTGATGGGAGCATAGAAAAGGACAGCTTCATGACTCCTGATGGAAGCAAAGGAAAGCTCCATGACTCCTAATGAGAGCGTTGGAAAGGACAGCTTTATGACTACTGATGGTAGCATGGAAAAGGACAGCTTCGTGACTCCTGATGGGAGCATAGAAAAGGACAGCTTCGTGACTCCTGATGGGAGCATAGAAAAGGACAGCTTAATGACTGCTGATGGGAGCATGGAAAAGGACAGATTCAGGAATCGTGATGGGAGCATAAAAAAGGACAGCTTCGTGACTCCTGATGGGAGCATAGAAAAGGACAGCTTCGTGACTCCTGATAGGAGCATAAAAAAGGACAGTTTTATGAATGCTGATGGGAGCATGGAAAAGGACAGCTTCAGGACTCCTGATGGGAGCAAAAGACAGCTCCATGACTCCTAAGAAGAGCATTAGAAAGGACAGCTACGTGACTCCTGATGGGAGCATAGAAAAAGACAGCTTCGTGACTCCTGATGGGAGCATAGAAAAGGACAGCTTCATGACTCCTGATAGGAGCATAAAAAAGGACAGCTTTATGAATGCTGATGGGAGCATGGAAAAGGACAGCTTCAGGACTCCTGATGGGAGCAAAAGACAGCTCCATGACTCCTAAGAAGAGCATTAGAAAGGACAGCTTCGTGACTCCTGATGGGAGCATAGAAAAAGACAGCTTCGTGACTCCTGATGGGAGCATAGAAAAGGACAGCTTCATGACTCCTAAAGAAAGCTAAGGACAGCTCCATGACTCCTAAGGAGAGCATTGAAAAGGACAGCTTCGTGACTCCTGATCAGAGCATAAAAAAGAACAGCTTCATGCCTCCTAATGGGAGCAAAGGACAGCTCCATGACTCCTAAGGAGAGCATTAAAAAGGACAGCATCGTGACTCCAGATGGGAGCATACAAAAGGACAGCTTTATGACTCCTAAAGAAAGCTAAGGACAGCTTCATGACTCATGATGGAAGCAAAGGACAGCTCCATGACTCCTAAGGAGAGCATTGGAAATGACGGCTTCGTGACTCCTAATGGGAGCAAAGGACAGCTCCATGACTCCTAAGGAGAGCATTGGAAAGGACAGCTTCGTGACTCCTGATGGGAGCATAGAAAAGGACAGCTTCATGACTCTTAAAGAAAGCTAAGGACAGCTCCATGACTCCTAAGGAGAGCATTGGAAAGGACAGCTTTATGACTGTTGATGGGAGCATGGAAAAGGACAGCATGGTAACTCCTGATGGGAGCATAGAAAAGGACAGCTTCGTGACTCCTGATGGAAGCATAGAAAAGGACAGCTTCGTGACTCCTGATGGTAGCAAAGGACAGCTCCATGACTCCTAAGGAGAACATTGGAAAGGACAGCTTCGTGACTCCTGATGGGAGCATAGAAAAGGACAGCTTCTTGACTCCTGATGGAGGAAAAGGACAGCTACATGACTCCTAAGGAGAGCATTGGAAAGGACAGCTTCGTGAATCCTGATATGAGCATAGAAAAGGACAGCTTCATGACTCCTGATGAAAGCAAAGGACAGCTCCATGACTCCTAAGGAGAGCATTGGAAAGGACAGCTTCGTGACTCCTGATGGGAGCAAAGGACAGCTCCATGACTCCTAAGGAGAGCATTGGAAAGGACAGCTTTGTGACTCCTGATGGGAGCATAGAAAAGGACAGCTTCATGACTCCTAAAGAAAGCTAAGGACAGCTCCATGACTCCTAAGGAGAGCATTGGAAAGGACAGCTTTATGACTGTTGATGGGAGCATGGAAAAGGACAGCATCGTAACTCCTGATGGGAGCATAGAAAAGGACAGCTTCGTGACTCCTGATGGGAGCATAGAAAAGGACAGCTTCGTGACTCCTGATGGAAGCAAAGGACAGCTCCATGACTCCTAAGGAGAGCATTGGAAAGGACAGCTTCTTGAATCCTGATGGGAGCATAGAAAAGGACAGCTTCATGACTCCTGATGAAAGCAAAGGACAGCTCCATGACTCCTAAGGAGAGCATTGGAAAGAACAGCTTCGTGACTCCTGATGGGAGCAAAGGACAGCTCCATGACTCCTAAGGAGAGCATTGGAAAGGACAGCTTCGTGACTCCTAATGGGAGCATAGAAAAGGACAGCTTCATGACTCCTGATGGAAGCAAAGAACAGCTCCATGACTCCTAAGGAGAGCATTGGAAAGGACAGCTTCGTGACTCCTGATGGGAGCAAAGAACAGCTCCATGACTCCTAAGGAGAGCATTGGAAAGGACAGCTTCGTGACTCCTGATGGGAGCATAGAAAAGGACAGCTTCATGACTCCTAAAGGAAGCTAAGGACAGCTCCATGACTCTTCATTGAGAGCGTTGGAAAGGACAGCTTTATGACTGCTGATGGGAGCATGGAAAAGGACAGCATCGTAACTCCTGATGGGAGCTTAGAAAAGGACGGTTTCGTGACTCCTGATGGGAGCAAAGAAAAGGACAGCTTCGTGACTCCTGATGGGAGTAAAGGACAGCTCCATGACTCCTAAGGAGAGCATTGGAAAGGACAGCTTCGTGACTACTGATGGGAGCATAGAAAAGGACAGCTTCATGACTCCTGATGGAAGCAAAGGACAGCTCCATGACTCCTAAGGAGAGCATTGGAAAGGACAGCTTTATGACTGCTGATGGTAGCATGGAAAAGGACAGCTTCGTGACTCCTGATGGGAGCATAGAAAAGGACACCTTCGTGACTCCTGATGGGAGCATAGAAAAGGACAGCTTAATGACTGCTGATGGGAGCATGGAAAAGGACAGATTCAGGAATCGTGATGGGAGCATAGAAAAGGACAGCTTTGTGACTCCTGATGGGAGCATAGAAAAGGACAGCTTCGTGACTCCTGATAGGAGCATAAAAAAAGACAGTTTTATGAATGCTGATGGGAGCATGGAAAAGGACAGCTTTAGGACTCCTGATGGGAGCAAAAGACAGCTCCATGACTCCTAAGAAGGGCATTAGAAAGGACAGCTTCGTGACTCCTGATGGGAGCATAGAAAAAGACAGATTCGTGGCTCCTGATGGGAGCATAGAAAAGGACAGCTTCATGACTCCTGATGGGAGCAAAGAACAGCTCCATGACTCCTAATGAGAGCATTGAAAACGACAGCTTCGTGACTCCTGATCAGAGCATGAAAACAACAGCTTCATGACTCCTAATGGGAGCAAAGGACAGCTCCATGACTCCTAAGGAAAGCATTGGAAAGGACAGCTTCGTGAATCCTGATGGGAGGCAGAAAAGGACAGCTTCATGACTCCTGATACAATCAAAGGACAGCTCCATGACTCCTAAGGAGAGCATTGGAAAGGACAGCTTCGTGAATCCTGATGGGAGCAAAGGACAGCTCCATGACTCCTAAGGAGAGCATTGGAAAGGACAGCTTGGTGACTCCTGATGGGAGCATAGAAAAGGACAGCTTCATGACTCCTGATGGAAGCAAAGGACAGCTCCATGACTCCTAAGAAAAGCATTGGAAAGGACAGCTTTATGACTGCTGATGGGAGCATGGAAAAGGACAGCTTCGTGACTCCTGATGGGAGCATAGAAAAGGACAGCTTCGTGACTCCTGATGGGAGCATAGAAAATGACAGCTTTGTGACTCCTGATAGGAACAAAGGACAGCTCTATGACTCCAAAGGAGAGCATTGGAAAGGACAGCTTCGTGACTCCTAATGGGAGCATAGAAAAGGACAGCTTTATGACTCCTGATGGAAGCATAGGACAGCTCCATTACTCCTAAGGAGAGCATTGGAAAGGACAGCTTTATGACTGCTGATGGTAGCATAGAAAAGGACAGCTTCGTGAATCCTGATGGGAGCATAGAAAAGGACAGCTTCGTGACTCCTGATGGGAGGATAGAAAAGGACAGCTTAATGACTGCTGATGGGAGCATGGAAAAGGACAGATTCAGGACTCCTGATGGGAGCATAGAAAAGGACAGCTTCGTGACTCATGATGGGAGCATAGAAAAGGACAGCTTCGTGACTCCTGATAGGAGCATAGAAAAGGACAGCTTTATGAATGCTGATGGGAGCATGGAAAGGACAGCTTCAGGACTCCTGATTGGAGCAAAAGACAGCTCCATCACTCCCACGAAGAGCATTAGAAAGGACAGCTTCGTGACTACTGATGGGAGCATAGAAAAAGACAGCTTCGTTACTCGTGATGGGAGCATTGAAAAGGACAGCTCTATTACTCCTGATGGGAGCAAAGAACAGCTCCATGACTTCTAAGCAGAGCATTGGAAAGGACAGCTTTGTGACTTCTGATGGGAGCATAAAAAAGAATAGCTTCATGACTCCTAATGGGAGCAAAGGACAGCTCCATGACTCCTAAGGAGAGCATTGGAAAGGAGAGCTTCGTGACTCCTGATGGGAGCATAGAAAAGGACACCTTCGTGACTCCTGATGGGAGCATAGAAAAGGACAGCTTAATGACTGCTGATGGGAGCATGGAAAAGGACAGATTCAGGAATCGTGATGGGAGCATAGAAAAGGACAGCTTTGTGACTCCTGATGGGAGCATAGAAAAGGACAGCTTCGTGACTCCTGATAGGAGCATAAAAAAGGACAGTTTTATGAATGCTGATGGGAGCATGGAAAAGGACAGCTTCAGGACTCCTGATGGGAGCAAAAGACAGCTCCATGACTCCTAAGAAGGGCATTAGAAAGGACAGCTTCGTGACTCCTGATGGGAGCATAGAAAAAGACAGATTCGTGGCTCCTGATGGGAGCATAGAAAAGGACAGCTTCATGACTCCTGATGGGAGCAAAGAACAGCTCCATGACTCCTAATGAGAGCATTGAAAAGGACAGCTTCGTGACTCCTGATCAGAGCATGAAAAAGAACAGCTTCATGACTCCTAATGGGAGCAAAGGACAGCTCCATGACTCCTAAGGAAAGCATTGGAAAGGACAGCTTCGTGAATCCTGATGGGAGGCAGAAAAGGACAGCTTCATGACTCCTGATGAAATCAAAGGACAGCTCCATGACTCCTAAGGAGAGCATTGGAAAGGACAGCTTCGTGAATCCTGATGGGAGCAAAGGACAGCTCCATGACTCCTAAGGAGAGCATTGGAAAGGACAGCTTGGTGACTCCTGATGGGAGCATAGAAAAGGACAGCTTCATGACTCCTGATAGAAGCAAAGGACAGCTCCATGACTCCTAAGAAAAGCATTGGAAAGGACAGCTTTATGACCGCTGATGGGAGCATGGAAAAGGACAGCTTCGTGACTCCTGATGGGAGCATAGAAAAGGACAGCTTCGTGACTCCTGATGGGAGCATAGAAAATGACAGCTTTGTGACTCCTGATAGGAACAAAGGACAGCTCTATGACTCCAAAGGAGAGCATTGGAAAGGACAGCTTCGTGACTCCTGATGGGAGCATAGAAAAGGACAGCTTTATGACTCCTGATGGAAGCATAGGACAGCTCCATGACTCCTAAGGAGAGCATTGGAAAGGACAGCTTTATGACTGCTGATGGTAGCATAGAAAAGGACAGCTTCGTGACTCCTGATGGGAGCATAGAAAAGGACAGCTTCGTGACTCCTGATGGGAGGATAGAAAAGGACAGCTTAATGACTGCTGATGGGAGCATGGAAAAGGACAGATTCAGGACTCCTGATGGGAGCATAGAAAAGGACAGCTTCGTGACTCATGATGGGAGCATAGAAAAGGACAGCTTCGTGACTCCTGATAGGAGCATAGAAAAGGACAGCTTTATGAATGCTGATGGGAGCATGGAAAGGACAGCTTCAGGACTCCTGATTTGAGCAAAAGACAGCTCCATCACTCCCAAGAAGAGCATTAGAAAGGACAGCTTCGTGACTACTGATGGGAGCATAGAAAAAGACAGCTTCGTTACTCCTGATGGGAGCATTGAAAAGGACAGCTCCATTACTCCTGATGGGAGCAAAGAACAGCTCCATGACTTCTAAGCAGAGCATTGGAAAGGACAGCTTTGTGACTTCTGATGGGAGCATAAAAAAGAATAGCTTCATGACTCCTAATGGGAGCAAAGGACAGCTCCATGACTCCTAAGGAGAGCATTGGAAAGGACAGCTTCGTGACTCCTGATGGGAGCATAGAAAAGGACAGCTTCATGACTCCTGATGGAAGCAAAGGACAGCTATATGATTCCTAAGGAGAGCATTGGAAAGGACAGCTTTATGACTGCTGATGGAAGCATAGAAAAGGACAGCTTCGTGACTTCTGATGGGAGCAAAGAACAGCTTCATGACTCCTACGGAGAGCATTGGAAAGGGCAGCTTCGTGACTCCTGATGGGAGCATAGAAAAGGACAGCTTCATGACTTCTGATGGAAGCAACGGACAGCTCCATGACTCCTAAGGAGAGCATTGGAAAGGAAAGCTTCGTGACTGCTGATGGGAGCATAGAAAAGGACAGCTTCATGACTCCTGATGGAGGCAAAGGACAGCTCCATGACTCTTTAAGGAGAGCATTGGAAAGGACAGCTTTATGACTGCTGATGGTAGCATTGAAAAGGTCAGCTTCGTGACTCCTGATGGGAGCATAGAAAAGGACAGCTTTATGAATGCTGATGGGAGCAAAGAACAGCTCCATGACTCCTAAGGAAAGCATTGGAAAGGACAGCTTCGTGAATCCTGATGGGAGCATAGAAAATGACAGCTTTATGACTCCTAATGGGAGCAAAGGACAGCTTCATGACTCCTAAAGAGAGCATTGGAAAGGACAGCTTCGTGACTCCTGATGGGAGCCTAGAAAAGGACAGCTTCATGACTCCTGATGGAAGCAAAGGACAGCTCCATGACTCATAAGGAGAGCATTGGAAAGGACTGCTTTATGACTGCTGATGGAAGCATGGAAAAGGACAGCTTCGTGACTCCTGATAGGAGCATAGAAAAGGACAGCTTCATGAATCCTGATGGGAGAATAGAAAAGGACAGCTTCGTGACTCCTGATGGGAGCATAGAAAAGGACAGCTTTATGACTGCTGATGGGAGCATGGAAAAGGACAGCTTTAGGACTCCTGATGGGAGCAAAAGACAGCTCCATGACTCCTAAGAAGAGCATTAGAAAGGACAGCTTCGTGACTCCTAATGGGAGCATAGAAAAGGACAGCTTTATGACTCCTGATGGAAGCATAGGACAGCTCCATGACTCCTAAGGAGAGCATTGGAAAGGACAGCTTTATGACTGCTGATGGTAGCATAGAAAAGGACAGCTTCGTGACTCCTGATGGGAGCATAGAAAAGGACAGCTTTTCGACTCCTGATGGGAGCATAGAAAAGGACAGCTTAATGACTGCTGATGGGAGCATGGAAAAGGACAGATTCAGGACTAATGAAGGGAGCATAGAAAAGGACAGCTTCGTGACTCCTGATGGGAGCATAGAAAAGGACAGCTTCGTCACTCCTGATAGGAGAAGAAAAAGACAGCTTTATGAATGCTGATGGGAGCTTGGAAAAGGACATTTTTAGGACTCCTGATGGTAACAAAAGACAGCTCCATGACTCCTAAGAAGAGCATTATAAAGGACAGCTTCGTGACTCCTGATGCGAGCATAGAAAAAGACAGCTTCGTGACTTTTGATGGGAGCATAGAAAAGGACAGCTCCATTAATCCTGATGGGAGCAAAGAACAGCTCCATGACTTCTAAGGAGAGCATTGGAAAGGAGAGCTTCGTGACTCCTGATGGGAGCATAAAAAAGAACAGCTTCATGACTCCTAATGGGAGCAAAGGACAGCTCCATGACTCCTAAGGAGAGCATTGGAAATGACAGCTTCGTGAATCCTGATGGGAGCATAGAAAAGGACAGCTTCATGACTCCTGATGGAAGCAAAGTACAGCTCCATGACTCCTAAGGAGAGCATTGGAAAGGACAGCTTTATGACTGCTGATGGGAGCATAGAAAAGGACAACTTCGTGACTCCTGATGGGAGCAAAGAACAGCTCCATGACTCTTACGGAGAGCATTGGAAAGGACAGCTTCGTGACTCCTGATGGGAGCATAGAAAAGGACAGCTTCATGACTCCTGATGGAAGCAAAGGACAGCTCCATGACTCCTAAGGAGAGCATTGGAAAGGAGGGCATCGTGAATCCTGATGGGAGCATAGAAAAGGACAGCTTTATGACTCCTAATGGGAGCAAAGGGCAGCTCCATGACTCCTAAGGAGAGCATTGGAAAGGACAGCTTCGTGACTCCTGATGGGAGCATAGAAAAGGACAGCTTCATGACTCCTGATGGAAGCAAAGGACAGCTCCATGACTCCTAAGGAGAGCATTGGAAAGGGCAGCTTCATGACTGCTGATGGGAGCATAGAAAAGGACAGCTTCGTGACTCCTGATGGGAGCAAAGAACAGCTCCATGACTCCTAAGGAGAGCATTGGAAAGGACAGCTTTGTGAATCTTGATGGGAGCATAGAAAAGGACAGCTTTATGACTGCGAATGGGAACATGGAAAAGGACAGCTTCGTGACTCCTGATTGGAGCATAGAAAAGGACAGCTTCCTGACTCCTGATGTTAGCAAAGAACCGCTCCATGACTTCTAAGGAGAGCATTGGAAAGGACAGCTTCGTGAATCCTGATGGGAGCATAGAAAAGGACAGCTTTATGACGGCTGATGGGAGCATGAAAATGGACAGCTTCGTGACTCCTGATGGGAGCAAAGGACAGCTCCATGACTCCTAAGGAGAGCATTGAAAAGGACAGCTTCGTGACTCCTGATGGGAGCATAGAAAAGGGCAGCTTTATAAATGCTGATGGGAGCAAAGGACAGCTCCATGACTCCTAAGGAGAGCATGGAAAAGTACAGCTTCGTGACTCCTGATGGGAGCATAGAAAAGGACAGCTTTATGACTTCTAATGGGAGCAAAGGACAGCTCAATGACTCCTAAGGAGAGCCTTGGAAAGGACAGCTTCGTGACTCCTGATGGGAGCATAGAAAAGGACAGCTTCATGACTCCTGATGAAAGCAAAGGACAGCTCCATGACTCCTAAGGAGAGCATTAGAAAGGACAGCTTTATGACTGCTGATGGGAGCATAGAAAAGGACAGCTTCGTGACTCCTGATGGGAGCAAGGAACAGCTCCATGACTCCTAAGGAGAGCATTGGAAAGGACAGCTTCGTGAATCCTGATGGGAGCATAGAAAAGGACAGCTTTATGACTGCTGATGGGACCATGGAAAAGGACAGCTTCGTGACTCCTGATGGGAGCATAGAAAAGGACAGCTTCATGACTCCTGATGGGAGCAAAGAACAGCTCCATGACTCCTAAGGAGAGCATTGGAAAGGACAGCTTCATGAATCCTGATGGGAGCATAGAAAAGGACAGCTTTATGACTTCTGATGGGAGCATGGAAAAGAACAGCTTCGTGACTCCTGATGGGAGCATAGAAAAGGACAGCTTTATGAATGCTGATGGGAGCAAAGGACAGCTACATGACTCCTAAGGAGAACATTGGAAAGGACAGCTTTATGAATGCTGATGGGAGCAAAGGACAGCTACATGACTCCTAAGGAGAGCATTGGAAAGGACAGCTTCGTGAATCCTGATGGGAGCATAGAAAAGGACAGCTTCATGACTCCTAATGGGAGCAAAGGACAGCTCCATGACTCCTAAGGAGAGCATTTGAAAGGACAGCTTCGTGAATCCTGATGGGAGCATAGAAAAGGACAGCTTCATGACTCCTGATGGAAGCAAAGGACAGCTCCATGACTCCTAAGGAGAGCATTGGAAAGGACAGCTTCGTGACTCCTGATGGGAGCAAAGGACAGCTCCATGACTCCTAAGGAGTGCATGGAAAAGGACAGCTTCGTGACTCCTGATGGGAGCATAAAAAAGAACAGCTTCATGACTTCTAATGGGAGCAAAGGACAGCTCCATGACTCCTAAGGAGAGCATTTGAAAGGACAGCTTCGTGACTCCTGATGGGAGCATAGAAAAGGACAGCTTCATGACTCCTGATGGAAGCAAAGGACAGCTCCATGACTCCTAAGGAGAGGATTGGAAAGGACAGCTTCGTGACTCCTGATGGAAGCAAAGGACAGCTCCATGACTCCTAAGGAGTGCATGGAAAAGGACAGCTTCGTGACTCCTGATGGGAGCATAAAAAAGAACAGCTTCATGACTCCTAATGGGAGAAAAGGACAGCTCCATGACTTCTAAGGAGAGCATTGGAAAGGACAGCTTCGTGAATATGAATGGAAGCATAGAAAATGACAGCTTCATGACTCCTTATGGGAGCAAAGGACAGCTCCATGACTCCTAAGGAGAGCATTGGAAAGGACAGCTTTGTGACTCCTGATGGGAGCATAGAAAAGGACAGCTTTATGACTCCTGATGGAAGCAAAGGACAGCTCCATGACTCCTAAGGAGAGCATTGAAAAGGACAGCTTCGTGACTCCTGATGGGAGCATAGAAAAGGAAAGCTTTATGAATGCTGATGGGAGGAAGGACAGCTCCATGACTCCTAAGGAGAGCATTGGAAAGGACAGCTTCGTGAATCCTGATGGGCGCATAGAAAAGGACAGCTTCATTACTCCTAATGGGAGCAAAGGACAGCTCCATGACTCCTAAGGAGAGCATTGGAAAGGACAGCTTCGTGACTCCTGATGGGAGCATAGAAAAGGACAGCTTTATGACTCCTGATGAAAGCAAAGGACAGCTCCATGACTCCTAAGGAGAGCATTGGAAAGGACAGCTTTATGACTGTTGATGGG
Organism: Ceratothoa steindachneri; assembly: GCA_963969495.1. Taxonomy (NCBI): domain Eukaryota; kingdom Metazoa; phylum Arthropoda; class Malacostraca; order Isopoda; family Cymothoidae; genus Ceratothoa; species Ceratothoa steindachneri. The sequence continues at coordinate 243,835,613 of OZ018317.1, read as the reverse complement.
AGCATGGAAAAGGACAGCATGGTAACTCCTGATGGGAGCATAGAAAAGGACAGCTTCGTGACTCCTGATGGAAGCATAGAAAAGGACAGCTTCGTGACTCCTGATGGTAGCAAAGGACAGCTCCATGACTCCTAAGGAGAACATTGGAAAGGACAGCTTCGTGACTCCTGATGGGAGCATAGAAAAGGACAGCTTCATGACTCCTGATGGAGGCAAAGGACAGCTACATGACTCCTAAGGAGAGCATTGCAAAGGACAGCTTCGTGAATCCTGATAAGAGCATAGAAAAGGACAGCTTCATGACTCCTGATGAAAGCAAAGGACAGCTGTATGACTCCTAAGGAGAGCATTGGAAAGGACAGCTTCGTGACTCCTGATGGGAGCAAAGGACAGCTCCATGACTCCTAAGGAGAGCATTGGAAAGGACAGCTTCGTGACTCCTGATGGGAGCATAGAAAAGGACAGCTTCATGACTCCTAAAGAAAGCTAAGGACAGCTCCATGACTCCTAAGGAGACCATTGGAAAGGACAGCTTTATGACTGTTGATGGGAGCATGGAAAAGGACAGCATCGTAACCCCTGATGGGAGCATAGAAAAGGACAGCTTCGTGACTCCTGATGGGAGCATAGAAAAGGACAGCTTCGTGACTTCTGATGGGAGCAAAGGACAGCTCCATAACTCCTAAGGAGAGCATTGGAAAGGACAGCTTCGTGACTCCTGATGGGAGCATAGAAAAGGAAAGCTTCATGACTCCTGATGGAAGCAAAGGACAGCTCCATGACTCCTAAGGAGAGCATTGGAAAGGACAGCTTCTTGAATCCTGATGGGAGCATAAAAAAGGACAGCTTCATGACTCCTGATGAAAGCAAAGGAAAGCTCCATGACTCCTAAGGAGAGCATTGGAAAGGACAGCTTCGTGACTCCTGATGGGAGCAAAGGACAGCTCCATGACTCCTAAGGAGAGCATTGGAAAGGACAGCTTCGTGACTCCTAATGGGAGCATAGAAAAGGACAGCTTCATGACTCCTGATGGAAGCAAAGAACAGCTCCATGACTCCTAAGGAGAGCATTGGAAAGGACAGCTTCGTGACTCCTGATGGGAGCAAAGAACAGCTCCATGACTCCTAAGGAGAGCATTGGAAAGGACAGCTTCGTGACTCCTGATGGGAGCATAGAAAAGGACAGCTTCATGACTCCTAAAGGAAGCTAAGGACAGCTCCATGACTCCCCATTGAGAGCGTTGGAAAGGACAGCTTTATGACTGCTGATGGGAGCATGGAAAAGGACAGCATCGTAACTCCTGATGGGAGCTTAGAAAAGGACGGTTTCGTGACTCCTGATGGGAGCATAGAAAAGGACAGCTTCGTGACTCCTGATGGGAGCAAAGGACAGCTCCATGACTCCTAAGGAGAGCATTGGAAAGGACAGCTTCGTGACTACTGATGGGAGCATAGAAAAGGACAGCTTCATGACTCCTGATGGAAGCAAAGGACAGCTCCATGACTCCTAAGGAAAGCATTGGAAAGGACAGCTTTATGACTGCTGATGGTAGCATGGAAAAGGACAGCTTCGTGACTCCTGATGGGAGCATAGAAAAGGACACCTTCGTGACTCCTGATGGGAGCATAGAAAAGGACAGCTTAATGACTGCTGATGGGAGCATGGAAAAGGACAGATTCAGGAATCGTGATGGGAGCATAGAAAAGGACAGCTTTGTGACTCCTGATGGGAGCATAGAAAAGGACAGCTTCGTGACTCCTGATAGGAGCATAAAAAAGGACAGTTTTAGGAATGCTAATGGGAGCATGGAAAAGGACAGCTTCAGGACTCCTGATGGGAGCAAAAGACAGCTCCATGACTCCTAAGAAGGGCATTAGAAAGGACAGCTTCGTGACTCCTGATGGGAGCATAGAAAAAGACAGATTCGTGGCTCCTGATGGGAGCATAGAAAAGGACAGCTTCATAACTCCTGATGGGAGCAAAGAACAGCTCCATGACTCCTAATGAGAGCATTGAAAAGGACAGCTTCGTGACTCCTGATCAGAGCATGAAAAAGAACAGCTTCATGACTCCTAATGGGAGCAAAGGACAGCTCCATGACTCCTAAGGAAAGCATTGGAAAGGACAGCTTCGTGAATCCTGATGGGAGGCAGAAAAGGACAGCTTCATGACTCCTGATGAAATCAAAGGACAGCTCCATGACTCCTAAGGAGAGCATTGGAAAGGACAGCTTCGTGAATCCTGATGGGAGCAAAGGACAGCTCCATGACTCCTAAGGAGAGCATTGGAAAGGACAGCTTGGTGACTCCTGATGGGAGCATAGAAAAGGACAGCTTCATGACTCCTGATGGAAGCAAAGGACAGCTCCATGACTCCTAAGAAAAGCATTGGAAAGGACAGCTTTATGACTGCTGATGGGAGCATGGAAAAGGACAGCTTCGTGACTCCTGATGGGAGCATAGAAAAGGACAGCTTCGTGACTCCTGATGGGAGCATAGAAAATGACAGCTTTGTGACTCCTGATAGGAACAAAGGACAGCTCTATGACTCCAAAGGAGAGCATTGGAAAGGACAACTTCGTGACTCCTGATGGGAGCATAGAAAAGGACAGCTTTATGACTCCTGATGGAAGCATAGGACAGCTCCATGACTCCTAAGGAGAGCATTGGAAAGGACAGCTTTATGACTGCTGATGGTAGCATAGAAAAGGACAGCTTCGTGACTCCTGATGGGAGCATAGAAAAGGACAGCTTCGTGACTCCTGATGGGAGGATAGAAAAGGATAGCTTAATGACTGCTGATGAGAGCATGGAAAAGGACAGATTCAGGACTCCTGATGGAGCATAGAAAAGGACAGCTTCGTGACTCATGATGGGAGCATAGAAAAGGACAGCTTCGTGACTCCTGATAGGAGCATAGAAAAGGACAGCTTTATGAATGCTGATGGGAGCATGGAAAGGACAGCTTCAGGACTCCTGATTGGAGCAAAAGACAGCTCCATCACTCCCAAGAAGAGCATTAGAAAGGACAGCTTCGTGACTACTGATGTGAGCATAGAAAAAGACAGCTTCGTTACTCCTGATGGGAGCATTGAAAAGGACAGCTCCATTACTCCTGATGGGAGCAAAGAACAGCTCCATGACTTCTAAGCAGAGCATTGGAAAGGACAGCTTTGTGACTTCTGATGGGAGCATAAAAAAGAATAGCTTCATGACTCCTAATGGGAGCAAAGGACAGCTCCATGACTCCTGAGGAGAGCATTGGAAAGGACAGCTTCGTTACTCCTGATGGGAGCATAGAAAAGGACAGCTTCATGACTCCTGATGGAAGCAAAGGACAGCTCCATGACTCCTAAGGAGAGCATTGGAAAGGACAGCTTTATGACTGCTGATGGAAGCATAGAAAAGGACAGCTTCGTGACTTCTGATGGGAGCAAAGAACAGCTCCATGACTCCTACGGAGAGCATTGGAAAGGGCAGCTTCGTGACTCCTGATGGGAGCATAGAAAAGGACAGCTTCATGACTTCTGATGGAAGCAACGGACAGCTCCATGACTTCTAAGGAGAGCATTGGAAAGGAAAGCTTCGTGACTGCTGATGGGAGCATAGAAAAGGACAGCTTCATGACTCCTGATGGAGGCAAAGGACAGCTCCATTACTCCTAAGGAGAGCATTGGAAAGGACAGCTTTATGACTGCTGATGGTAGCATTGAAAAGGTCAGCTTCGTGACTCCTGATGGGAGCATAGAAAAGGACAGCTTTATGAATGCTGATGGGAGCAAAGGACAGCTCCATGACTCCTAAGGAAAGCATTGGAAAGGACAGCTTCGTGAATCCTGATGGGAGCATAGAAAATGACAGCTTTATGACTCCTAATGGGAGCAAAGGACAGCTTCATGACTCCTAAAGAGAGCATTGGAAAGGACAGCTTCGTGACTCCTGATGGGAGCCTAGAAAAGGACAGCTTCATGACTCCTGATGGAAGCAAAGGACAGCTCCATGACTCATAAGGAGAGCATTGGAAAGGACTGCTTTATGACTGCTGATGGAAGCATGGAAAAGGACAGCTTCGTGACTCCTGATAGGAGCATAGAAAAGGACAGCTTCATGAATCCTGATGGGAGAATAGAAAAGGACAGCTTCGTGACTCCTGATGGGAGCATAGAAAAGGACAGCTTTATGACTGCTGATGGGAGCATGGAAAAGGACAGCTTCAGGACTCCTGATGGGAGCAAAAGACAGCTCCATGACTCCTAAGAAGAGCATTAGAAAGGACAGCTTCGTGACTCCTAATGGGAGCATAGAAAAGGACAGCTTTATGACTCCTGATGGAAGCATAGGACAGCTCCATGACTCCTAAGGAGAGCATTGGAAAGGACAGCTTTATGACTGCTGATGGTAGCATAGAAAAGGACAGCTTCGTGACTCCTGATGGGAGCATAGAAAAGGACAGCTTTTCGACTCCTGATGGGAGCATAGAAAAGAACAGCTTAATGACTGCTGATGGGAGCATGGAAAAGGACAGATTAAGGACTCCTGATGGGAGCATAGAAAAGGACAGCTTCGTGACTCCTGATGGGAGCATAGAAAAGGACAGCTTCGTCACTCCTGATAGGAGCATAGAAAAGGACAGCTTTATGAATGCTGATGGGAGCTTGGAAAAGGACATTTTTAGGACTCCTGATGGGAGCAAAAGACAGCTCCATGACTCCTAAGAAGAGCATTATAAAGGACAGCTTCGTGACTCCTGATGGGAGCATAGAAAAAGACAGCTTCGTGACTTCTGATGGGAGCATAGAAAAGGACAGCTCCATTAATCCTTTTTGGGGCAAAGAACAGCTCCATGACTTCTAAGGAGAGCATTGGAAAGGAGAGCTTCGTGACTCCTGATGGGAGCATAAAAAAGAACAGCTTCATGACTCCTAATGGGAGCAAAGGACAGCTCCATGACTCCTAAGGAGAGCATTGGAAATGACAGCTTCGTGAATCCTGATGGGAGCATAGAAAAGGACAGCCTCATGACTCCTGATGGAAGCAAAGGACAGCTCCATGACTCCTAAGGAGAGCATTGGAAAGGACAGCTTTATGACTGCTGATGGGAGCATAGAAAAGGACAACTTCGTGACTCCTGATGGGAGCAAAGAACAGCTCCATGACTCTTACGGAGAGCATTGGAAAGGACAGCTTCGTGATTCCTGATGGGAGCATAGAAAAGGACAGCTTCATGACTCCTGATGGAAGCAAAGGAAAGCTCCATGACTCCTAAGGAGAGCATTGGAAAGGACAGCTTCGTGACTCCTGATGGGAGCATAGAAAAGGACAGCTTCATGACTCCTGATGGAAACAAAGGACAGCTACATGTCTCCTAAGGAGAGCATTGGAAAGGAGGGCATCGTGAATCCTGATGGGAGCATAGAAAAGGACAGCTTTATGACTCCTAATGGGAGCAAAGGACAGCTCCATGACTCCTAAGGAGAGCATTGGAAAGGACAGCTTCGTGACTCCTGATGGAAGTATAGAAAAGGACAGCTTCATGACTCCTGATGGAAGCAAAGGACAGCTCCATGACTCCTAAGGAGAGCATTGGAAAGGACAGCTTCATGACTGCTGATGGGAGCATAGAAAAGGACAGCTTCGTGACTCCTGATGGGAGCAAAGAACAGCTCCATGACTCCTAAGGAGAGCATTGGAAAGGACAGCTTTGTGAATCTTGATGGGAGCATAGAAAAGGACAGCTTTATGACTGCGAATGGGAACATGGAAAAGGACAGCTTCGTGACTCCTGATTGGAGCATAGAAAAGGACAGCTTCCTGACTCCTGATGTTAGCAAAGAACCGCTCCATGACTTCTAAGGAGAGCATTGGAAAGGACAGCTTCGTGAATCCTGATGGGAGCATAGAAAAGGACAGCTTTATGACGGCTGATGGGAGCATGAAAAAGGACAGCTTCGTGACTCCTGATGGGAGCAAAGGACAGCTCCATGACTCCTAAGGAGAGCATTGAAAAGGACAGCTTCGTGACTCCTGATGGAAGCATAGAAAAGGACAGCTTTATGACTCCTAATGGGAGCAAAGGACAGCTCAATGACTCCTAAGGAGAGCCTTGGAAAGGACAGCTTCGTGACTCCTGATGGGAGCATAGAAAAGGACAGCTTCATGACTCCTGATGGAAGCAAAGGACAGCTCCATGACTCCTAAGGAGAGCATTAGAAAGGACAGCTTTATGACTGCTGATGGGAGCAAAGGACAGCTCCATGACTCCTAAAGAGAGCATGGAAAAGGACAGCTTCGTGACTCCTGATGGGAGCATAGAAAAGGACAGCTTTATGACTCCTAATGGGAGCAAAGGACAGCTCAATGACTCCTAAGGAGAGCCTTGGAAAGGACAGCTTCGTGACTCCTGATGGGAGCATAGAAAAGGACAGCTTCATGACTCCTGATGGAAGCAAAGGACAGCTCCATGACTCCTAAGGAGAGCATTAGAAAGGACAGCTTTATGACTGCTGATGGGAGCATAGAAAAGGACAGCTTCGTGACTCCTGATGGGAGCAAGGAACAGCTCCATGACTCCTAAGGAGAGCATTGGAAAGGACAGCTTCGTGAATCCTGATGGGAGCATAGAAAAGGACAGCTTTATGACTGCTGATGGGACCATGGAAAAGGACAGCTTCGTGACTCCTGATGGGAGCTTAGAAAAGGACAGCTACATGACTCCTGATGGGAGCAAAGAACAGCTCCATGACTCCTAAGGAGAGCATTGAAAAGGACAGCTTCATGAATCCTGATGGGAGCATAGAAAAGGACAGCTTTATGACTTCTGATGGGAGCATGGAAAAGAACAGCTTCGTGACTCCTGATGGGAGCATAGAAAAGGACAGCTTCATGACTCCTAATTATGGCAAAGGACAGCTCTATGACTCCTAAGAAGAGCATTGAAAAGGTCAGCTTCGTGACTCCTGATGGGAGCATAGAAAAGGACAGCTTTATGAATGCTGATGGGAGCCATGGACAGCTTTGTGAATCCTGATGGGAGCATTGAAAAGGACAGCTTCATGACTCCTAATGGGAGCAAAGGACCGCTCCATGACTCCTAAGGAGAGCATTGGAAAGGACAGCTTCGTGACTCCTGATGGGGGCAAAGGACAGCTCCATGACTCCTAAGGAGTGCATGGAAAAGGACAGCTTCGTGAATCCTGATGGGAGCATAGAAAAGGACAGCTTCATGACTCCTAATGGGAGCAAAGGACAGCTCCATGACTCCTAAGGAGAGCATTTGAAAGGACAGCTTCGTGAATCCTGATGGGAGCATAGAAAAGGACAGCTTCATGACTCCTGATGGAAGCAAAGGACAGCTCCATGACTCCTAAGGAGAGCATTGGAAAGGACAGCTTCGTGACTCCTGATGGGGGCAAAGGACAGCTCCATGACTCCTAAGGAGTGCATGGAAAAGGACAGCTTCGTGACTCCTGATGGGAGCATAAAAAAGAACAGCTTCATGACTCCTAATGGGAGCAAAGGACAGCTCCATGACTCCTAAGGAGAGCATTTGAAAGGACAGCTTCGTGACTCCTGATGGGAGCATAGAAAAGGACGGCTTCATGACTCCTGATGGAAGCAAAGGACAGCTCCATGACTCCTAAGGAGAGCATTGGAAAGGACAGCTTCGTGACTCCTGATGGAAGCAAAGGACAGCTCCATGACTCCTAAGGAGTGCATGGAAAAGGACAGCTTCGTGACTCCTGATGGGAGCATAAAAAAGAACAGCTTCATGACTCCTAATCGGAGAAAAGGACAGCTCCATGACTCCTAAGGAGAGCATTGGAAAGGACAGCTTCGTGAATCCTGATGGAAGCATAGAAAATGACAGCTTTATGACTCCTTATGGGAGCAAAGGACAGCTCCATGACTCCTAAGGAGAGCATTGGAAAGGACAGCTTTGTGACTCCTGATGGGAGCATAGAAAAGGACAGCTTCATGACTCCTGATGGAAGCAAAGGACAGCTCCATGACTCCTAAGGAGAGCATTGAAAAGGACAGCTTCGTGACTCCTGATGGGAGCATAGAAAAGGAAAGCTTTATGAATGCTGATGGGAGCGAAGGACAGCTCCATGACTCCTAAGGAGAGCATTGGAAAGGACAGCTTCGTGAATCCTGATGGGCGCATAGAAAAGGACAGCTTCATTACTCCTAATGGGAGCAAAGGACAGCTCCATGACTCCTAAGGAGAGCATTGGAAAGGACAGCTTCGTGACTCCTGATGGGAGCATAGAAAAGGACAGCTTTATGACTCCTGATGAAAGCAAAGGACAGCTCCATGACTCCTAAGGAGAGCATTGGAAAGGACAGCTTTATGACTGCTGATGGGAGCATGGAAAAGGACAGCTTCGTGACTTCTGATGGGATCATAGAAAAGGACAGCTTCATGACTCCTGATGGGAGCATAGAAAAGGACATCTTCGTGACTCCTGATGGCAGGATAGAAAAGGACAGCTTTAAGACTGCTGATGGGAGCATGGAAAAGGACAGCTTCAGGACTCCTGATGGGAGCAAAAGACAGCTCCATGACTCCTAAGAAGAGCATTAGAAAGGACAGCCTCGTGACTCCTGATGGGAGCATAGAAAAAGACAGCTTCGTGACTCCTGATGGGAGCATAGAAAAGGACAGCTTCATGACTCCTGATGAGAGCAAAGAACAGCTCCATGACTCCTAAGGAGAGCATTGAAAAGGACAGCTTTGTGACTCCTGATGGGAGCATAAAAAAGAACAGCTTCATGACTCCTAATTATGGCACAGGACAGCTCTATGACTCCTAAGGAGAGCATTGAAAAGGTCAGCTTCGTGACTCCTGATGGGAGCATAGAAAAGGACAGCTTTATGAATGCTGATGGGAGCCATGGACAGCTTCGTGAATCCTGATGGGAGCATTGAAAAGGACAGCTTCATGACTCCTAATGGGAGCAAAGGACCGCTCCATGACTCCTAAGGAGAGCATTGGAAAGGACAGCTTCGTGACTCCTGATGGGAGCATAAAAAAGGACAGCTTCATGACTCCTGATGGAAGCAAAGGACAGCTCTATGACTCCTAAGGAGAGCATTGGAAAGGACAGCTTCGTGACTCCTGATGGGAGCAAAGGACAGCTTCAGGACTCCTGATGGGAGCAAAAGACAGCTCTATGACTCCTAAGAAGAGCATTCAGAAAGGACAGCTTCGTGACTCCTGATGGGAGCATAGAAAAAGACAGCTTTGTGACTCCTTATGGGAGCATAGAAAAGGACAGCTTCATGACTCCTGATGGGAGCAAAAGACAGATCCATGACTCCTAAGAAGAGCATTAGAAAGGACAGCTTCGTGACTCCTGATGGAAGCATAGAAAAGGACAGCTTCGTGACTCCTGATGGGAGCATAGAAAAGGACAGCTTTATGACTCCTGATGGGAGCAAAGAACAGCTCCATGACTGCTAAGGAGAGCATTGAAAAGGACAGCTTCGTGACTCCTGATGGGAGCATAAAAAAGAACAGCTTCATGACTCCTAATGGAAGCAAAGGACAGCTCCATGACTCCTAAGGAGACCATTGGAAAGGACAGCTTCGTGATTCCTGATGGGAGCATAAAAAAGGACAGCTTCATGACTCCTAATGGGAGCAAAGGACAGCTCCATGACTCCCAAGGAGAGCATTGGAAAGGACAGCTTCGTGACTCCTGATGGGAGCATAGAAAAGGACAGCTTCATGACTCCTGATGGAAGCAAAGGACAGCTCCATGACCCCTAAGGAGAGCATTGGAAAGGACAGCTTCGTGACTCCTGATGGGAGCAAAGGACAGCTCCATGACTCCTAAGGAGAGCATTTGAAAGGACAGCTTCGTGAATCCTGATGGCAGCATAGAAAAGGACAGCTTCATGACTTCTGATGGAAGCAAAGGACAGCCCTATGACTCCTAAGGAGTGCATTGGAAAGGACAGCTTCGTGACTCCTGATGAGAACATAGAAAAGGACAGCTTCATGACTCCTAATCAGAGCAAAGGACAGCTCCATGACTCCTAAGGACAGCATTGGAAAGGACAGCTTCGTGACTCCTGATGGGAGCATTGGAAAGGACAGCTTCGTGACTCCTGATGGGAACATAGAAAAGGACAGCTTCGTGACTCCTGAGTATAGCAGTGAAAAGGAAATTAGGACAAAAGTCGGCTGGAGAATGGAAGGAAAGCTCAGCTAAATCTTCAGCTTTGATTTATAGGAGTTAGTTTCTCAAACTTAAGAAACAAAAATACACAGAAACTGAGGATAAATCACCGAAACACGAAACTGTGCAGATAAGAAACAACTGGCAGGGAACAGAAAATTAATTCATGGATAAGACCACAAATTCGCGCGATAGATATGATTAAAAAAAATACTATTGAAGTTTAAATAGGAAAAAAGGTGTACGGAATATGAACGAGAATAATTATGCCTCTTTATGATCTAAGAAACCCTTAGAATGACCTCGGAGGTAAGAGGATGAAATTTAAACATAGGCTTAATAACAAGTTAAACTCGAACGATGGACCGTGATCAGAAGTATTTGAGGACACCTCGTGAGATAGGCTGATGAAGTTAGGAATCGAAAATAAAAAGATGGTCTTAAAAAGAAATAGACTTGGAGATAAATACGTCTGTAAATTGCCTTTTTCCCAGGAAGATATAAATGAAATCCCTTTTAAATAACGAGTCGGATAAAGTTAAACCATTACTAAGAATTAAATACCCACCTTGAGATAATACACAAACTCTTAAAGATAAGGCTGAAAAGGAACTAAACTTTTTAACCGGACTGAAAAAGTTAATCTAGACCACCGTTTTCGTCGAATTACAGCCTACTAAAGCCATTATCCAAAGATATTTTACCTAAATCAAATGAAGAGACAAGAGTCCAGTTCTTTTTGACGCAAAAGTGTATCTGCGAAAAAGGCTTTATTTATCTCTAACCACAGGGTGAAAATAGTCCCTCTTCATGGAAGCATACGTGGTGTTACGCCTTTAATGCACCTTATTTACTCAGCTTAAAACAAAGAAAGAAGAGATGAGTATTTTTTTTGCGCAAAAGTGTATCCTCGCAAATGATTTTTTTTATTCCATCTATAGGGTGAAAATAGTCTCTCTACATTGTCAAATATACAAAAGTGTATCCTCTAAAAGACCTTATTTATCCTTACCCATAGGCTGAATACAGACATTTTATCCCTAGAATACGTGGCGTTACGCCCTTAATGAAGCTTATTTACTCAGTGATCAGTCCAAAACAAATCGAAGAGAAGTTCTTTTTTAAGCCAAATCGTATCCTTTAAAACACTTTATTTATCCTTAACCACAGGGTGAAAATAGTCTCTCTCTCTCTATCCAGAGAATACGTGGCGTTACACCTTTAATGAAGCTTATACACCCTGCTCAAAAATGGTGAAAATGGACCTTACGCAGAACGGCGAGTCGTTAACTGCCTGTGGTCCTTATTTATCCCGCAACTCATGTAAATGCCCCCCAACTTCTGTGAATTCGTGAACAGATGGTTCTTAGGACGAAAGTTTCTATAAATTATTAGGAGATAATTTCCTGTTAACTTCTTTAATGTTGGTGTTAATGTCATTTGTGAGAGGCGGGACTTAATGCCAAAGGAGTTGGACACGTCACGTTCCTACCAGAGGGCTATGATTGGGTATTGGGGCTAGAATTAATTGATGGGGGTAACATGGGGAAGGAGAGCCTGTTGGTAATGAGAGCTGCTTAGTTTGAATGACGTCGGAGGATAGGCGGGGAAAGACGACACGATCAGTTCAGTAATGGAATTCTGGCGAAAGATGGAATCATTCAATCGGCTGCCCGAAGTAATCCCTTCTTTTTATTGTTTTAAATACCCTCATTTAATTATTTTATTTACACTACCACACTTGATGCCGTTCGAACAGTATTTGTCGTGGTACAACCACTCTATACCATACACTACTCTTATAATTATGATGGGGGCGGCTTAATCACCTACTTCAACGCAAACCGTTGAAGGGCTGTTCGCAGGGATTAACGACCGACTAGGAGGTCACACTTGAGGCGTTGGGTTTCAAATCCTTAATAATCAAATAGAGTGCAAAAATGGTTGGCGAGATTTACTCGTACTTGAATAGGCCGAGAGCATCGTTCAAGGTTAGTTAAAGATGAAACAACAAAAATATAATTTTATTTACACAGATCAAAATAAGAATAATAATAGGCAATTATTATGAGGAGCGATTCTCAAATGGAATTAATTAATTAATTAATTAAAATAATTAGATCAAAAGGAAGAACTTGACAATACTAATAATGGAGGTGGTTTCAGTCTTATGGGTCGATGACTTTGAGGAAGGCCCTTCTTGCGATGAGGAGAGTGGGGCACGATCATAATGAGGCAGGTAGGGCATGATCCGAACCAACCTTCCGATGAAGTTAGCCAAATTTTCAAGTATGACATTCGACGGGGAATGTGGGAATTCTCGTAATTCCCCTGGAAGAGGAATCTTCTTTTTCTCAAGGGTAATCGATGGAGATTTTCTTCGGTTCGATTACACGAAGGGAGACTGTTGCGCAAATTCATAGGCTTGCCGATCGGAGAAGCTACCAATTGACTTGGGTAGAATCACGGCTGAAGAAGGCTGCTGTCTGACGAACGCTCACGGGACGAGACCATAAGGACGGCCATGAAGTGCGGGCTGGACTCGTCGAACTACATAATAACCCGAGTATTTGTATACCCGATTCTGAAGGAGAAGGGGGAGTTTGGAGAAAGGAGTCACAAGCTCCAGACATCTTAATCCGGATACGAAGTCGATTCATCATTTAGCAGTGAGGTGCGAGACAGTCCGGCTCTTTCTCACCTCGTCACCGGGGGATGGGGGAGGTTTGGGACGAGTTCGCATGATTGGGACGAGTTCGCATGATTGGAACGAGTTCGCAGGATTGGGAAATATTTTCCCAATGTGCTCAGGGGTCGAAAATTCGAGAATGTTCGAACAGTAAATGACGTCATCCATGGCGTGATACCATAAGATGTGGTCTCCGATAAATGAGGGGGGGGGGGAGAGGTTGTTCTTTCACAGAAATAAAACCCTCTTCAGCTTCTTGTTTGTCGCTTGAAAGGGCTCAAGTGACAGGGAAGGGACTCTATCATTTAAATATCATAAATACAAACTGGCAACTATCTATAATTAGAGTGCTCAATTTGTTTTATCTATTTTTCTCTTTATTTGCCCCCTTCTTCGATTATTCCGGTAAACCTACACACGATGCCCCGGCAGTTTTAGGTCGCTCTCTGTCGTCTCCGAATCGGACACACTCTTGGGACGCCCTGCCATTTTATAGAGCCCAACTGCCCCCTCACCGCGACGACTGCGTTGTATTCCTTTTTAATGTCCCGGTCTAAGTGATCTTCTCGCATGTTTACGGGACCGGAACCGGGACGAGCGAGGTGGCTACCGCTTGTCCCTTGTATTAAGGATGAAATCGAGTACCATGACTTTTTTACCAACTAACTTTTTAGAGGAGGGTGGCCTCCTCCTTTTTAGTTGACCTTGGTGTTGAGTGCGGGCTCTAGCGCTGGAGTGAGGGAAGCCTCCCTCCGACGCTGAAGCAGGCTTTTCTATGGCTTTTCTTTGCCTTTTGGGTGGTGGTGGTGGAGGTTTCTATGTTTTTGTTTATTTTTGTTTGTTTCTTCTTTTTCATTTAGCCTTTTTATTCCGATAACTTGATTACGGCGATTCCTTCCTATGCAAGTCGGCGCCAGGAGAAAGTTTTAAAAAGGGCCTTTTTGAGGCACACAATAACAGGGCCTAAATATATGCGTGCTATGTGTGGTTAAGATGGGGATGGGGAGGCGGAGGGGGATGGGGATGGAGATGGGGATAAGGGGGGGGATGTAGATGGGGATGGGGGTGATGATGGGGATGGGGAGGGTGTTGGTATGGCAGGGGAAAGGGCAGAGGCAAATGGACCAAGTCCTGAGGGTTCATACAGGGCGGAGTGATCCCAGAGGAAACGGCGGAAGAGAAACTGAACCACGGCTGCGCCTCGGTCTTAAGGCGTTATGGAGTACAACGATACTCTGGATAATTTCCCTCTGCTCTTTTACTTAACAAATAATATGCTATGGCTCGTGGCTGCACTTACCCATTTTGGGATATATATATATATATATATATATATATATATATATATATATATATATATATATATATATATATATATATAGATGGAAGAGTCAAAATATCATAGTTTGTATATTCAATTGTCTCTATTCCACCCTCGATCTCGTTCTTGAAAATCTATACAACGCCCTTCGCTCCCTTATTTTTTCTTTCTCACTTAGTTAAAAAAATAAGGGGATTAGGGAGAGGTTGAGGGATGGGTGATGCCCTGCAAAACCTAACTTCAAGGCTTAAATCAGCCCCTTATTTTGTTTGGTTAAGATGTCGAAATCCGTGATGTCTCAAAAACAAATTTAATTATCCTTATCATGGCAAACACATATTAATATAATATAATATATCTATCTATCTATCTATATATATATATATATATATATATATATATATATATATATATATATATATATATATATATATATATATATATAATGTCAGAGATCAGAGAGAGAGAGAGAGAGAGAGGAAGATACGCGCCGCCTCGCACTTCAATAGAGAGAGAGAGAGAGAGAGAAAGAGAGAGAGAGAGAGAGAGAGAGAGAGAGAGAGAGAGAGAGAGAGAGAGAAAGAGAGAGAGAGAGAGAGATCAGATATTTTTATGTCTCTCCCATCAGAGGCAACAATTGATTACTCATCGCAAAAGCCGAGTTGCTCGCCGCTCACAACATGACCCCGGATTTCTCTCGAGCTAAATTTAGGCACTGTTGCATTCAACCTAACCAGACCTTTTGAAAGTTTGGCTACTTCCTACAGTGTCATTTTAATTTTTGGATTGACGCGTCCAAGGTGCCTCATGAATACGACGACCTGTCGATTTCGTTCTCAAGGACCAATTTCTTGCGTCGCTCTCTTCAGAAATCAGATCCTTCGTGAAGGGCTGGAGGTGCTTTACTCTTAAGGAATGCATCGAGGAGGCAGACGACTACACGGCTAACTATAACTGCTATCCGAAAGAAGAAAAAAAAAATCAGAACCCTCATCTTCTAAATCCAAAACTGGCAAGAACAAATTTGTTCCTAATAATGGGAATAAGTTCATGAAAGTGACTGGGCCTGCCAAACCCAAACCCCTCTTCTCGTCAAACCACGGTGATGTTAAGCCCTTTTCTCCCAATCCCTCTGCTTCAGTGTTCCTCAAGCGGACCATCCTGTGCTATTCCTGTGGAGTTCCTGGCTACGTGAGATCCAACTGTCCTCATAACTCGCAGTTTAGAAGCACCCCTACTTCTCACGCTGTACACCAGGTCAGTGCCACTTCTACGCACCCACCGTCGTCAAATGAAGTCCCTTGCTTTCGAAAGTGCACCTGGTGGCCAGCCAAATACGGCTGAGGACCACATTAATTCAAATAACGACTCAGAAGGTTAGGAGGTTATTTACACAGAGGTTAGTTTTTAGATATTTGTATTACAATGGCTCGTGCTTCCCGGTTGTATAATTACAAGTTTTGCTTAAATAAAGTAAACATAACTGAGCCGATCTAGACTCAGAACGTTTTAAAGTTTAGGTTACCTTAGTTATTCTTGTAACATTCTATGTTATTTGTATAATTTTGTTCTTTTTTGGTGGTCGGAACCAAAACTGAAGCAAAATCGAGGTTGAATCAGATTCCGATGGAATTGGATTCAAACTCTGTTTTGCCGCACGCCAACTTCCGACCATCGAAAAAACAACAGATTTACCCAAAGAACACAAAAAGATGCAATAGAAATAGTAAAATAATGTACATAAAAGTGATTTCGGTAAAGTAAATAATAACTATTCGTTCTTAATATTATTATACCGGGTCCATAAACCACACGCGTTTCTGCCGGCGGCGAGACCACAACTAATAGTACCAGCCACGAAAAGGTAGAACTTGTTTGAGCTTCCAAATTAGCGACGCAACCGACGTTACTAACGAAATCTTTATCTTTATTAGCCAAGATAATGGATAAAACAGAGAGCCGCTTGCCTGCGCTACTAAATAAACGAATTTAAAACAAGTCAAACTCAATACAAAATAAGCTAAAAGGATCATTAATTACATCACTAACAACTATGGTTGTTAGATGTTTTTTTTATTTCAAAGGACAGTGTTTTATTTCAATTGTTCTTTTTCTTAATTGAAGCGTCAAAGGACGGATCATTTATTTTATTTTTTGATTTCTATTTTCAAAATCATTTAAGCCTTAAACAAAATTATTTGAATTTTTCGATAGATAAAATATTGGCGTCCAATTTTTATCAAAGGTAGTTTGATAATTGGTAGCAGTAAGTGGTCAAGAAATTATGCTTTCCTATTTCCAGATTAGTAGTATCTAAAGTAATATTTACTGCTTTACATTCAATTGTTGAAGAAACTAATAGAAACAACATATCTAATAACAGTTTTATTATTTGATATCGAGTTGATCTTCCTATGACTGTAAAAAACAGCTCCAATACGTCGAGGAATAGAGTCATACAAGTTTTGGACCGTAGCTATTGAAATTTTAATCAATTCCTGAAGCAGAACTTACTTAACTCTTTCAGAGTTGCTTTACGTTTCGTGCGAGTTTTTAACAATTTTAGCTGCATGAGTCGAGGCATTATCATTTTAGAAGATGGTTCTACTATTAATAATTATTATTTGTAGTATTGGAGAAATTTGGCCATCCAAAATTGACAAATACTCCTAAGAAGTAACCTTACTATTCAGTGTCATAACAAGACTAAGATAATGCTACGATATAACGGCCAAACCATCACAAAAATCTCCTTGTTTCACGGTTAGCGTCAGACAATCCGGAGTAAATGCTTTTGGGGGCACCCCTTGTACATAAGTTCATCCTGCACCAAGAAAATCGTGAAGGATGATTGGTCAGAGAAGATGACATCTTCCTAATGGCCCATTGCTATTTTATCGCAGTCTTTGCACCATTTTAGACATCTTTATTATCGATGGGGAAGGAGAGATTTTGGAAGTGGCATCTCTTACATGGTATCTACCTGCATTAAATTCTCGACGAAGTATATTGGTTGATAGAGATTGGCAAGATGTTAGTTAAGCTATTCAGTCACTGTAGTAATTGTGGTTCTCTGATTTATCCTAACCTCTGTCACAGGTTAGGATTGGCTTCCCAAAGCTAGCTTTTCCCTATTTTCCGTATGGCAGCCTGACTTTATACACAGTTCCGCTCGAAACGTTAAACAAGTCGGCAGTTTTTGCTACCGAGTTCCTAGTGACTACTACAATTTTATTTTTTGCTCAATTTGATCTGTACTAATGCACAGGTGTTTTAAAAAGGAAACATATTGTTATTACATAAACTACAGGATGTCTGAGGTGCATATACATAAGATTTATCTTCCATTAGTATTCTAGTTTATGCCCAAACGTTGGCGAAAACATAAGGTTCGAAATATCTCCTGTTTCCATTATTTTGTCTCAACCAAGATTTCCTAACTAAACTGAAATATGTCACGTGGAGAAAAAATTTGGGTATTATCATTTTAAGTTTAATTAATAGTTTAAAATTTCTTCTCTATATTTGAAAAAATGACAAAGAACAATTTTTCAAATTTCTATATAGCTTATACCTTCATCATGTAGTAATTTTCTTTGAATATATTATATATTTTTTATATCCATAAAAATGACTCCTTCAAGAGAACAAGAAAGGGTTTTATTCTTGTGATAAAAAATTGATCAAGGATATAAAGGCCTAAGCAAAATGACTCTTATGCAAGATATATTTAAAGTTCTTTATAAGGACAAAGAGATTTCAACAGTACTCGTAAGTCAGCATAAAAAAAACACAGACTCATAAAATCGCAGAAACGTCAGACAATTCGTCAACTCTTCCTGATAAAATATTTATAAGAA
Organism: Ceratothoa steindachneri; assembly: GCA_963969495.1. Taxonomy (NCBI): domain Eukaryota; kingdom Metazoa; phylum Arthropoda; class Malacostraca; order Isopoda; family Cymothoidae; genus Ceratothoa; species Ceratothoa steindachneri. Next base: position 243,817,558 of record OZ018317.1, on the reverse strand, counting down.
AGAATACAAAAGAAGAGGATTTAGTTAAGACAGCTCAATTAGGTAAGATTTCCCATTCAATTATCATCATCCATCTTTATATCAAACTCACGAGATTGTAGCATGGAGGCAATCTAAGCGTTACAAAGATTCAAAAATTGCCACTAAACTGAAGAAGTAAACAACTGAATGTGTTGTCAGTATTTGCCATGTGTCGGGTCGGTTAACATGAAGTCAGATTACAAATGTCCACCAAGATCTATCAAATGGCACCAATTTGCCAATTTGCAAACAAGACAAATTAAACCTTACTCAGAAGGTAATGCCATATATATATATATATATATATATATATATACCTATAGTAGAAGAGAAGTGAAATATAGTTCGAAAGTGCTGGGATTCATCTTTTCATTTTCGTGTGGGTTAATTTTCATATTATTGCTTTCCTCACGTGCCACTTTGTGAGTTTTTTATTTCTCTCTCTCTCTCTCTCTCTCTCTCTCTCTCTCTCTCTCTCTCTATATATATATATATATATATATATATATATATATATATATATATATATATATATATATATTAGTTATAAATTAGTTACTAACGTTTTTATATGTCAAGTTATTAAGATTAAATTTAAGTCTTACCCTTTCAAATGCACAAACTCCCTCCTTTCTCGCTCCATCTCGGGTCCCTTAGACTGGGTTTACTGCTGACTCTCACTGTCCTCCTCCTCACCGCCACGGGCACCAGCACCTCGGTTGCTGAAGTAGAGGTCCTGGTCCTCCTCCTCCATGCCCATTTTAATGCAAGCAGTGTTACGTTGTAAACATTTAATTTCAAATTTATAAGTTAAAAAAATCCATAGAAAATTATATGACTATAATGTACTTTACTATTTTTTTTACCAATTTAATCAATTTACTAACTTGTCGCTTCAGTTGATCAAATTCTTATCCACGTTGACTGTTGAGCAACGAATTTTAATCAATCGCTTAAAAATGTTTAATGGTAAAATGCACTAAAATGAAAATGGTCTGCAAACAAAAAGCAAATTATAAAGTGTGATTCAGTCAGAATCAAAATCGCCCTCCCATTTTCTACTTGTCGCCAAAACAAAGACTCTGCGCGCACAATAAAACAACCTTCTCTAGTCTCTACCACCGACCCAACTCAACTGACAGTAGTTATTCATCCCCTAGTTGTCTGTCATACTGTCAAGCGTCCATCGGGTCACGTCATCGATGACGTAACTCGCGTAACCATTAAGTCCTAGTTGACTTTGAGCTCAAGAACTATTCACCGTTACGTACCAACATATACACATTTATGTACAGCTAATCAATTTAATTTATGTTATAGATTAGTAAGATTAGCCGTTTTAATTTGTTATAGCCACTCTGCCTGCAGATACAGTCGTCTTCCTCTTTTTATTTAAAGTAGCGGAAGCGGACTTGAATTTTGACAGCTCCGCAACTCTAGATCCACAACATTTGGAGCAACGGATTCCGCAACTAACAGTCAGCAACCAAATGGCAGTTCCGCTAGTTGAGGTGGTACGGAGGTGCGGACCAATGATGCGGACTTCCCAGCTATGTATATATATACCTATAAGATAATCATACCACTGTATAGAAGCATAATATTTATTTACGAGACGTTTCGCGATGAGGTTAAAAATACCCTCGTCATTCGTGGTTCTGAGAATGGAATAGATACAAAGATCGCTCCACAGTCTCAATATCACAACAAAAAAGGTATAAAAAAGGCCATAAAACAGGATGGGGTGGTTCCAAGATCATTGGCTATATTGTGTATGGTCAGTTTTTTTTTGCATAGGAGCTACATCTAAATTGAACAGTAGAAAGATTGAAATTGGGAACTTCTCTTATGAATATTGATTCTACAATTTTAATTTTGCGAAATATTTTGCTAATGTTTATTATTTGGATAATAAAATAATATATTTGGTGGTTGTAATTATTAATCTGATTAAAAATAATGGATGTATTGCTACCTCGCATGTTCATATACCTGTATGTTCATATATTCGTTTTTTTAGTGGTCTCTCAGTCTCTCCTATATAGATTGAGGGACAGTTAGTGGGTGCCTCATTTAGCTGATCCTTGGGTTTAGTCAAAGGGAAAGATTTGAGGATGGAAATAATAATAATAGGTATTTATAATACACCATTTAGGGCTGTTAGCCTTCACAGAGCGCAGGTTGTGTAGCGAGTGTAGAGAAAGTTTAGAGGGGAGAGAAGGCAATTCTGAAGAGATGAGTCTTCAAGAGACGTTTAAAAGTAGCAAGAGGATCGGACTTCGGCAGGAAGAGCAGTCCAGAGTCTAGGACCACAAACTGAGAAGGAATGGTCACCCATCGAACAGAGGACAGAACAAGGGTTGATCAGGAGAGGAGTGTTCAGGGTATTTAAAAATCGTTCAACCTGCAGAAATAACATTGCTTACTGCTTTGAGGAGGGGAGAAAATAGGAGGGATAGAAAATTCATATTACTCTCTTTGTTTTTATTTTGGGGGTGGTAGAATATAGATTTAGCTTAAGATAAGCTTTAAAATTGGCATCACTGTGTATCGTAAGCCGACCCATTTTAACTCTTACATCCATTTCTTTTCAAATCATGATGTCAACATTAAAAAATCCGCTGCAATAGGTATTTCCTTAAGAGCACTTAGAATCTGTGATCCTAGCTTTTTATGAAGCAAAATTACATATACAACTTGCACATTCATTAAATTAAATTATCCCCTCTATATCATGAAATGAAACATTAAGAAAACAAACGAGAACTTAGCTTTAGTTTTTACTCCTTCAAGGGACGAACAACAGAGCAATGAATAATATTGAATGTCGAAGTATGGCCAAGTGTACCGGAATATGCGCACACAGGCTCTAAGGTAGGCCAAGTGTACCGGAATATGCGCACACAGGCTGTAAGGTAGGCCAAGCAAGTCGACAATTCTTATTGTTCTAAGAGTGCGATTTGAATAGATAGCTGCAGCTGCGTGACCAAGGAATATTCCAAACACAATGACAAAACTAGATTTTAATACACACTAAATAAAAGGCGCAAAAATAAATATGGATATATATAGGTACAAGAATAAGACGGAATTACCTTCCGAATACTAATTAAATAACCAGAGTTATTGAATTGTTATAATGGGGGATTTGGGGTAGTGAGTGATTTAGTTACTTTAAACCTCAAGAGTAAAGTGGGACAAACTTGGGGGAAGGTCTTGGTGACCTTGATTACTAAAGGGGGTAGCCGAAAACCAGCAGTGGCTATTTCAAAACTTGTGTTTTGCGAGATGCAGGCCTCTTGTCCTCAAGAGGTCAGTGGACGAACTTTGAAAGGGGGGGAGGTGACTTCTCCAAACTCGGATCGAGCGAGCTATCAGGCCTCTTGTCCTCAAAAGGTCACCGGTCGAACTACAAAAGGGGAGGGGGGTTCTCCACACTCGGCTTGAGCGAGCTATCGGGCTTCTTTCCTCAAGAGGTCACCAGAAGAACTTCAAAGAAAGGCTTCTCCAATTCTTGATCCGAAGGCGGTTGAGAAAAGCTGACGTTGCCTCACGAGATTCTTCTCCCTGACTCGAAGATACGGTTGTGATGTCCAGCTTTTCCGTGGCTTGCGACCGTCACTCACACTTCTCGAGAGATAGCTTCGTTGAATCGAACTCCTTTCGGGAAAGTGTCGTCCAACCAAATCAGTCTGTAATCCTAGGGAGGGTGCATATACAGTATACTCAGAGTTCTCCAAAACAGGGAGAGAGATTGAGTCCTTTTCGAACCCTCGTTATCGGCCATGATAACCGAGCGTCTCCTTGCGGGAAAGCGTAAGAGGCAAGGATCAGCCGACAGGACGGACGACCAGCGGTTGGAGCCAAAAAAGCTGTTCACGGCGCACCTACAAAATAGATGAGTAATCTCCCTTCCCAAGGGGAAGGGGGGATGGAGATTGAGACGGCGGGGAAGTAGCCTTCAATTTCAGCATCATGCCTTGGTGTGAATATTTGCGGTGACCTGGCGGCAAGTCCAAAATGGGTGAAGTCGGAGGACGGAGGGAGGGAGGGGGGGGGGGGGTAACGGTTCGCTTTCTCTCCCGAAGTAATATCTTAGGAGTTAGGGAAATAATAATATTCTAGGGGATGCCTCTACATTGAAATAAATATTAAGGCCTGACAAAAAAACAAAGACAATCGCTCAATGTGTTATTCAAACAAATGATAATCGCCGGCGCTTTATAAAACAAATGTCAGTTGGGAATATTAATTGATAGCAGAATTTCTTGGATCCTAATTAGAAATATCAATTCAGAGACACGTTGAACAATTTTCAGTTGTTTTTGGTGAAACCCATTTTATTTTCAATATTATTCATCCTATTTTTTATTTAAAAGAGTTCAAGTGTCGCATATATATATATATATATATATATATATATATATATATATATATATATATATAAATATATATATATATATATATATATATATATATATATATATATATATATATATATATATATATATATATATATATATATATTACCAATCGAATGTTTGTGTCCACCCTACAATTTAAAGTAAATATGCCAAAATTTTCATTTTATTTAATGCAAAGTAGGAAATAATACAAAATATTTATATAAATACTTATAAGATTTAATAATTATATCAATTTTCCCCACAATAAACTTAAACTTTGGCTCCATCAAAATACCCACTGTCAAATGAGTCTTGGCCATCCTGAGCAATGACGAATGAAAGTACCTCTTTGGCAAAGCAATCCAAGCAATCTTCCAACACTCAAGCGACTGAGATGCGTTTGTTGGCTGCGTTTTGCGAATATCTCTATCGATTTAGTCCCATGCAAGTTCTATTGGAGAGAGAGATCCGGGGATTGTCGTGGCCAAGTTATAACTATTAGAAATTTCGCCGGTTATTTTATGACAAAATAATTAAGACCTAAATTTGGTTATTATCTTGTAATATAAAATTTTGTACAATCCATCTTAAGCCAGATGGAACCGCATGTCCTTTTCATTATGCTTTTGACTTAAACCAAATATCCGGCCTTGCCTCCACAAAACCCCCTCATTTTATGTCAAAATCTCAGCCATGTTTTGTACTTGGCTCTACACACTCCTCATTTACTCTTTCTCCAACCATTCGCCTAACATAAACTCATCTGTTATTTACAACTAATCCAAATTTGGCTACATCAGTCCATAGAACCTTTCCTCACTCCATAGTTTTGTTCGGCAGTGAGTAAAGCAAAATGAGAGCATTTTGATCATGCCAAAGTTTACGTTTATTTGGGAAAAATTGGCATTATCGTGGCAAAATAATATATTAATAAATCTTCTAAGTATTTATATAAATATTTTTTTTTATTCTTTCATACTTTGCAGTAAATAAAATTTGTAGGGTGTCCCCCAATTTTTGACTGGTAGTATATATATTTAGTATGTATATTTCTGTTTTCTCTATAAAGGATTGCCTTCATTGTGCCACCTTCTGCTCTCTTTAATTCTAGTGTTCTTCTAATGTCCTTTTCTCTTGCCTCTAAAAAACCTTCTGTTTCTTCTCTGATTGCTTATTCATGTCCAATTTCTCTTTCTCTTGTACTATATTGTTATCTATTCTGCACTACAAGGTTTCTGCATCTTTCTTTCTGTCTTCAAAATTGTTTTGAAAAGCAGAAAATAAATATGGCGAAAGCCCTGTGGTGGATTTTGTCACCCGCAGAACTTGTATTTGCTCTTTCTTTGTATGTGACATGGATAATGAACCTCTAAATTGTGAGCGAGTAAGAAGATATGGTATAAAAATTCCTTGGAGGTTCCTAGCTTAGGGAGATACTGGGTTTGATGGGGTAACGCTTTGGGTGAGATAGAGGGACTGTGCCTGGTAGCTTAACAGTGGAGCATCTGACCGGCAATCAGCAGACCATGGTTCGAGTCCCTGCCAGGAATTTCGAACTTTTTTTCCCTGGCATTATCTTTGTCTTCTCGGTAAAGGATTGCCTTCATTGTGCCTCCCTTTGCTCTCTTTGATTCTAATGTTCTTCTAATGTCCCTTTCTCTTACTTCTAATAAAAATCCTGTTTCTTGTCTCATTGCTCATTCGCGTCCAATTTCTCTTTCTATTGTACTATATATAACTATATATATATATATATATATATATATATATATATATATATATATATATATATATATATATATATGTATATATATATATATATATATATATATATATATATATATATATATATATATATATATATATATATATATATATATATATGTATATATTACATTTCAGGGTACATTGACATGACTACCACACTACGCTGCCAAAACGTCTAACTGCACACCTACAAAGTAGCGCCATAAACCGTCAGACTCAGTCATTCCATAGCATTGACGCAACAAGAATTAGGCTCAAGGACAACACCTCCATCCTGCGCGCCTTAAACTGATTCAACCCCAATAAAGATAGCTAAACCAGTCACAATATTCCCAAACACGAAAGCGAGCAACATTCAAATCATGCCCAAAACCGTCCTCTCAAAAACTCGCAAGAATATTTCTTAACTAATGACTACTTTTCTTTACCCTTGCCTCCTTTTCCTTTGTTCTGTGATGCGTACATTATTTCCTATCTTGAATTTTACCCTCAACGTAAACCTTGCTGCATTTTATAGCATATCTTGTTCTTAATTCAATTTTTTTGGTTCCCATAGTGCCTCAAATTTAATTTTTCTAGGAAATGTCAAGTTTTTATGCCCATCCTAAGATTGCCGGAGATAGTAGGGGCGTGGAAGACACGGCTTACCTGACCCTCCCCTCTCCCACACCTGGTGACCTTACTGACACGGTAGAAGGGGCGTGAAAGGCGTAGAGAAGAACCAACGTGTTCATTTATATCTTTTCATCTTTATCATTTATTTTATTTTTCCTGTCCCGCTTATAGAATGAAAGATAGTAGAAAAATTGTAGGTTGAATAGGAGTAAATAGGAGGTTTTCAAGTGAATGCAAGGTTTCCTGCTGTTTGCTATCTGCTTATTAGAGTATTATAGTTTTGAAAATAATTAGTATATGCAAGTTGTTGCCTGAGTATCAGTTTATCTTTTAGTATTATTTCATATTTTTCTATTGTACCGTAATTGTGTTGGTTTTAGGCTTTCAAAGCTTTATGCTCATCCTTTTTACTACTGTTTCAGCGTTCTCTCTCTCACTGTTCTTTACTAATTCATGTCTCAATATCGTGAGTGCTATTGAGTATCCTGCTCCGTATTTCGTTTCCAAATGATATTCATTAACTCTTATTATTGGTGTCTTCTTCTGGATATCTCAATATTAGCGGAAATCTTTCATATAAATACCCTATGTTCCTGATTAATCTTGGTTGTATAAGTTGAGAAGTAAAGGTGTGATATACACTCATCCATTCCTGTTATCTGTGCTACAATTTATTCTCCTATCTCATCTTGTTTGTTTTTTTATTAGATTTTCGCTGTTTCTTCAATAAAATTGTTGAGCGGTTTAAGATTAACTTCTCGGCGAATTCTCGTTGTCTCTCCATAGCGTCTTTGTAGTGGTAATAAGTGTATTATTTTGTTTAGTACATTTTGCAATTTAATATTGTTTTTAAGATGATATACATTGGAATTACCAGCTACACCGTCGCTGACTGGATAATTTATTGGTAGATATTCCTTTTTCTTCATGTCTGCTGACTATTTTCGTTGCATGTGAATTATATCCCGTTTTTGTAATTGCTAATCCTAAAACTTTGGCCTTGTTTGTGTACCTGTATTTATTTCCTTTAATATAGATATCTCTTATGATTTTTTTCTGAACATTGGTACAATTTTTACAATTGGTACTAAATTTCCATTTCGTCTTATATTCAGTACTCCTCCTTATTTCTTCTGTCACCCATCTTGCCTGCATTTTGCCGTTGGTGTAAGGGCTTACGATCACTTAGGCGAGATCGTCGGCGTTTATTTATTTTATTAACTTTTTCTTTTTGCTAATTTTTAACACTATTTTGAAGAATACCAAAGGTTCTGCATACCGCTCTCTTATTGATCAACCTCTTGTTTTGTGTCAACATTTGAGTTTATATAAGTCACCACATATTTGTTCATTACTCAGTATTCCCGGAGATGATCACAGGTAGGTCGAAAGACGTCTTTGAAATATAATAATTGAAAATAATGCTATTTTGCTCTTTCTTCTTGAGGCCCAACAGAAAGCTCTTTTCAAGAGCTTGTAAAAATCTTAAATCTATCAACTCTAAACTAGCTGTTGAATTCAGAGAGGCGAAAACTCACGGCCAAAATTTGAATTAGTTTTTAAATATGACCAAATAAAATGGATATCTTTCAGCTGATCCTTAATCTCTAGCCACATAACTTAAACTGTATTCGCCAGTTAGAAAGTTCCAAAATAAAATTGGTAAAGTCCAAATTACAACATGGTCTTTAACAAGACAAAGTCCCATTTGCAACACTTTTTAAGTGTCTAAAATAATCCAATATTTACAAATCACTATCTAAAGCATCAATGAGATTCTAATATATTATATATTGTTTATGAGAGTGTCGCTAGTGTGCACATCCATGTATAAATCGCAACCTTTCTCATGGACGATCTGTACAGATCCTCCCGGATCATTAATTTATCCAACTTTCCCTAGAACACAGTTAGTCTGGTGTTATTAAATATTACCAAAGTCAGTCTCTTCACCAAATCCACTACATTGAGTGAAGATCAACTTGCCCGAGTATAAACTAGAGCCGTGCCTCTTAATTTTCCTATAATAACCCCTTCTCTTAATTCCACAATGGAACTGAAAAAATAGTAACTTAGAATTTATCTATACAACCCAAACATTAAATCCTGTATCATATCCCAGTATATATCGTAAGGTCCTTAAATGTGATTATTTTCATTCTAACTTCGCTTAAGTTTCTTTAAAACGAGAAAATATCGACCAGGTTTCTCAAGGATGGTATCATCTAGGTGGTTCTACTCCCCTAATCTGCATCTAATATATCCCCCAAAAAATTAGAATGTGGACAATCTGCATGATTCAATACTGCATTCCAGATGAGTTCTCATCGAGTAATTATAAAAATTTAGAATAAACTCTTTGTTTATTATCATCACTCACTATCTAATTGTATGACAGGATTTTTGAAGATGGGTGAAAAATTAATAAATGTATTTTTCTTTAGTGGACAAATCACTTATGTTTTTTTTATCAAAGTTACTTCTAATAATTCTTTTATAATATCAAAAAAACAAAATGGTGAAATTCAGAAATAAATATAAGCATCGAAATTTTGTGAATTTTTTGAAACCAACAGAATTACAAATAGTGAAGTTCAGAAAATTTATTTTTATATATCTTCTTCTTCTATAACTCTATATTTTAGCAACGTAATATTTTGAAAGGGGGAAATTTAGTTTAGAGTTCCTTTTTATAATTATTATAATTGACGAAGTTCAGAAAATTGATAAAAATTTAACCATGGCTGTTTTTTTTTAGATTTTAAATTTTAATCTTAGTAGTGAAGCGCAAGCTGCCTCTGTGGGGGTGAGTGGCGAAGCCATTGCCTGGTATGATTAAAATTTATTATTACTAAATCTAGTACCTTATTTCTTTAATTTCTTGCTACCAAGGTTTGCAAGAGATTTAAATAGCTGTCAAATGATTAGTCTTGGTCTTTTCTTTTCACATTTTTCCCCATACAATATTTAAATTTTATAAATATATTCCCTATTATCTTTTTCAACATGTAAAACCTTGCATTTCTTGAATCGAATGTCATGTGCCACATAAATTCTCAAACAACCAACAAATCATTGATCATTTTGAACCTTAAAAACGCATCGACCTATTTAACACCTTCATCTAATTATGTATCATCTAGAACCACGGAATTTTTAAATTAACTTATCATCTAGAACCACCGGAATTTTAAAATTAACTTATCATCTAGAACCCCCAGAATTTTTAAATTAACTTATCATCTAGAACCTCCAGAATTTTTAAATTAACTTAACATCTAGAACCCCCGGAATTTTAAAATTAACTTTTATCTCAAGGTCATTAATATATAAATAAAATGTAAATGACAACCAAAATTGAGCACTGGAGAACACAAATGACAACAATTTTCTATTATTACTTTACTCAATTTATAACTACTCTCTGCTTCCTAATTATTAACAACTGGCCAGGATATCGCATATACATTCTTGAATCGTGACTAATATCCCTTGGGTTACTTTATTAAACCTTCTGATAAAGTACGAATAGAACACATCCATCCATTCCCTTTCATCCACCTCTTTTTTAACATAATCCAAGCTTCCCCCGTAGGGGACAGTGGCGAAGCCATTGCCCGGTTAGTATTATTCTGAGCCAATTTCTTTATGAAATCCTTTTACTTCTTTGATAATTGTCCATAATTCCTTCCTATCAAACGGGATAGTCATTAAGATCTGGATTTTATTTTCGTCAGTGAAATGGTTTCCTCTTTTCTAATATTATTTTGGGAATAGATCTTGGCTACATCATAATGATTCCTTATTTCTCTTTTAAATAAGTTTACCGTGAATACACTGTTTGTGCACTATTAATTTTGCTTTTAAAAATATCGGACATCTCGGAGGCATTTTTACCTCCAAATTATCCACCCAGTTTATTTGTATCTATAAGCCGCTCGATTTGTTCCTGCGGCCACAGTTTTGTTAGCTCCTCACGAACGGTTATTCTCGCTTGCGCGTAAACTGCCGGGCGCTCTCGGTGAAACGATTACTCGTTGTAAGTATATTATATGATAGGGAGAGTGGGCTCCTCTCCTGAATCTGCCTTCATCCCACAAATAATTATAATAACCAGTAAGTAAATATATTTTTGTTCCACAATATGTATCTGCGCCCATGAAAGAGTCCTTAGAAAGGCTCGCACCCGTGGGCAAGACACCAAAGCTCTCTCACTGGCGTTCCGACTTGCGACAGCTTCCTACGTGGCGAAATTAAAATCTGCTCGTGAAGCTAACTCACGTTATCTGCTTACTGGTAATAGGAATGATCCCCGTACCGTCTTCCGTCTGCTCTCCCGTCTTACTTCCCCAGCCCAGGTCTCCCCACCCATTAGTCCTGCTACTCTCTCGAATTTCTTCGCAGATAAGGTCACTAACCTCCGTGCCTCCCTCCCTCAGCCTTCTGTCACAGCTCCTGCCATTCTCCCTGACTTCCCGCCTCAGCCGCTTATCGTTTTCCACGCTGTGACCGCGTTGGAGCTTACAGCCCTGCTCTCGCGTCCTAAGAAATCGGGCTCTCCAAAGGACATTTTTTCACCTAAACTGTTATGTAAAATTCTGCCTGCTATTCTTCCAACGCTTCTTCACCTATTCAACACTAAACTTGCACTGGTCTTGTTCCCTCTTCCTTAAAACGTGCCCACATCCGTCCGATTCTTAAAAAGCCTCAACTGAACCCCACGGACCCTTCCAATTATCGCCCAATTTCGCAACTTCCTTTCCTCTCTAAGGTTCTGGAGAGAGTGGTTGCTTCACGCATCAACAGTCACATGGTGGCCTGTAACATTGATAAAACCTATCAATCTGGTTTCAAGTCAGGTCACTCCACAGAAACCGCCCTTCTCAATGTGTCCGATTGCTTACGAAGAGCCGCGGACAGGGGTTGTGTCTCCATCCTCGTTCTACTCGACCTCTCCTCTGCCTTCGATACTATTGACCATACCGTACTACTTGATCGTATCCACTCTTTCCTCGGCATATCAGGCACTGTGCTTGACTGGTTCCGCTCTTACCTCTCGTCTCGTACCCAATCCGTTCTGAATGACGACGTTGCATCCGACTCTACCCCTATTCGAGTTGGAGTGCCACAAGGCTCTGTCCTTGGTCCTTTACTATTTCGTATCTACCTTCTCCCTCTTAGTTCCCTTCTTCGTAACCTCAGTCTATCTTTCCACATATATGCTGATGACACTCAAATTTTCGTTTCCTCATCCCCCACGTCTCTTGCCTACTCTATCACTGACCTCCTGGCTGCCTACTCCTCCATTTCTGACTGGCTCTCTACCAACTTCCTCAGGCTTAATCACTCCAAAACTGAGGTCCTCCTCGTCAGCACCCCTGCTCTTGTCAAAAAATCTAAATCTCTCTTTCCCTCGCTTACTCTGGGCGGTAATACTTCTCTGAATGCGTAAGGAATCTGGGTGTTGTTTTTGATGAGCATCTCTCCTTTAAGCCTCATATCCTCAATGTCAGCAAATCCTCTCTATGTTTCCTTTGTAGCTTCTATGACATTTGCTCTCACTTTGATCGCCTAAGTCTTGAGTCTGCTGTTCATGCCTTCATCACCTCACGCCTTAAATACTGTAACTCACTGCTTGTGAATCTGCCATCCTCCCTTCTCCGCCCCCTTCAACTTGTACAGAACTATGCCACCCGGCTTCTGCTCCGTCGCCCTCACTTCTCTCCCTCGAAACCCTTGCTGCATGAACTGCACTGGCTCCCTGTTAGATCCCGTACTCACTTCAGGACACTTCTCTTCACTTTTAAGGCCCTAAACAACAAGGCCCCGTCTTACCTCTCTTTTGCCCTCTCGCCACGCCATGTCCCTCGGGCCCTTCGGTCATCACATACACCTCTTTTGAATATTCCTCGTTAATCCCTCTGCTCAATGGGGGACTGCTTCTTATCAATATGCGCCCCTAAGTTGTGGAATGCTCTTCCTCCTGAAATCGGGCCTTCTCCCTCTCTTACCACATTCAGGCGTCTCCTGAAAACGCATCTTTTCAGTATTGCCATCTCCCCCCTCTTGAATTTCCATTGAGTTTCCATTCTCATATCAGCACAACGTGGGCTCTGGGAATGCCTCATGCCTTGAAGAGCGCATTGCAAAAGACTTATTAATTATTAAGTTATTATGTAGATTACGGACGCCAAATTTGGCCTTATGTAGATTATGGACCCCAACTTTAGCGTTATGTAGATTACGGACGCCAACTTTAGCCTTATGTAGATTTAGGACCACAACTTCAGCCTTATGTAGATTATGGACTCCAACTTTGGCCTTATGTAGAATACGGACACGAACTTTAGCCTTATGTAGATTACGGAGGCAAACTTTGGCCTTATGTAGATTACGGACTCCAACTTTAGCCTTATGTAGATTACGGACGCCAACTTTGGCCTTAAGTAGATTACGGACCCCAACTTTAGCCTTATGTAGATTACAGACTCCAACTTTGGCATTATGTAGAATACGGACCCCAACTTTGGGCTTATGTAGACTACGGACCACAACTTAGGCCTTACGTAGATAACAGACCACAACTTTGGCCTTATGTAGATTACGGACCCCAACTTTAGCCTTATGTAGATTACAGACTCCAACTTTGGCCTTATGTAGAATACGGACCACAACTTTGCGCTTATGTAGACTACGGACCACAACTTAGGCCTTACGTAGATTAACACCCCAACTTTGTCCTTATTTAGATTACGGACGCCAACTTTGGCCTTATGTAGATAACGGATGCCAACTTTGGCCTTATGTAGATTACGGACGCCGACTTTGGCCTTATGTAGATTACAAACCCCAACTTTAGCCTTATGTAGATTATGGACGCCAACTTTGGCCTTATGTAGATTACGGACCCCAACTTTAGCCTTATGTAGATAACCGACTCAAGCTTTGGCCTTATGTAGAATACGGACCCCAACTTCGGCCTTATGTAGGTTACCGACCCAAGCATTGACATTATGTAGATTACTGACCCCAACTTTGGCCTTGTGTAGATTGCGGACCACAACTTAGGCCTTATGTAGATTACGGACCCCAACTTAGGTCTTATGTAGATTACGGACCCCAACTTTGGCCTTATGTAGATTACGGACCCTAACTTTGGCCTTATGTAGATTACGGACACCAACTTTGGCCTTATGTAGATTACGGATGACAACTTTGGCCTTATGTAAATTACGGACCCCAACTTTGGCCTTATGTAGATTACGGAACCCAACTTTGGCCCTATGTAGATTACGGACCCCAACTTCGGCCTTATGTAGATTACGGACCCAAACTTTAGCCTTATGTAGATTACGGACGCCAACTTTGGCCTTTTGTAAATTCCGGACCCAAACTTTAGCCTTATGTAGATTACGGACTTCAGACTTGGCCTTATGTAGAATACGGACCCCAACTTTGGGCTTATGTAGACTACGGACCGCAACTTAGGCCTTATGTAGATTACAGACCGTAACCTTTGCCTTATGTAGATTACGGACGCCAACTTTGGCCTCATGTAGATTACGGATGCCAACTTTGGCCTTATGTAGATTACAGACGCTAACTTTGGCCTTATGTAGATTACGGACGCCAACTTTGGCCTTATGTAGAATACGGACCCCAACTTTGGCCTTATGTAGGTAACCAACCCCAACATTGACATTATGTAGATTACTGACCCCGACTTTGGCCTTATGTAGATTACGGACCCCAACTTTGGCCTTATGTAGATTAAGGACCCCAACTTCGGCCTTATGTAGATTAAGGACCTCAACTTAGGTCTTATGTAGATTACGGACCCCAACTTTGGCCTTATGTAGAATATGGACCCTAACTTTTGCCTTATGTAGATTACGGACGCCAACTTTGGCCTTATGTAGATTACGGACGCCAACTTTGGCCTTATGTAGATTACGGACCCAAACTTTGGCCTTATGTAGATTACGGCCCCTTACTTTGGCCTTATGTAGATTACGGACCCCAACTTTGGCCTTATGTAGATTACGGACACCAACTTTGGCTTTATGTAGATTACGAACGCCAACTTTAGGCCTTATGTAGATAACGGACGCCAACTTTGGCCTTATGTAGATTACAGGCCCCAACTTTAGCCTTATGTAGATTACGGACTACAAATTTGGCCTTATGTAGAATACGGACCCAACTTTGGCCTTATGTAGATTACGGCCTATAACTTTGGCCTTATGTGGATTACGGACCCCAACTTTGGCCTTATGTGGATTACGGACCCCAACTTTGGAGATTACGGAGTCTAACTTTAGCCTTATGTAGATTACGGACGCCAACTTTGGCCTTATGTAGATTACGGACCCCAACTTTAGCCTTATTTAGATTACGTACGCCAACTTTGGCCTTATGTAGATTACGGATCCAACTTAACCCTTAGGTAGATTACCGACTCCAACTTTGGCCTCATGTAGAATACGGACCCTAACTTTGGCTTTATGTAGGTTACTAACCCCAACATTGACATTATGTAGATTACGGACCCCAACTTTGGCCTTATGTAGATTACGGACCACAACTTAGGCCTTATGTAGATTACGGACGACAAATTTGGCCTTATGTAGATTACGGACCACAAATTTTGCCTTATGTAGATTACGGACCCCAACTTTAGCCATTTGTAGATTATGGACCACAACTTTGGCCTTATGTAGATTACGGACTCCAACTTTGGCCTTATGTAGAATATGGACCCCAACTTTGGCCTTATGTAGCTTACGGACGCCAACTTTGGCCTTATGTAGATTACGGATGCTAACTTTGGCCTTATGTAGATGACGGACCACAACTTTGGCCTTATGTAGATTACGGACCACAACTTTGGCGTTATGTAGATTACGGACACTAACTTTGGCCTTATGTAGATTACGGATGCCATCTTTTGCCTTATGTAAATTACGGACCCCGACCTTTGGCCTTATGTAGATTACGGATGCCAACTTTGGCCTTATGTAGATTACAGACGCCAACTTTGGCCTTATGTAGATTACGGACCCCAACTTTAGCCTTATTTAGATTACGTACGCCAACTTTGTCCTCATGTAGATTACGGATCCAACTTTACCCTTAGGTAGATTACCGACTCCAACTTTGGCCTTATGTAGAATACGGACCCCAACTTTGGCCTTATGTAGGTTACCGACCCCAACATTGACATTATGTAGATTACGGACCCCAACTTTGGCCTTATGTAGATTACGGACCACAACTTAGGCTTTATGTAGATTACGGACCACAACTTTGGCCTTTGTAGATTACGGACCACAAATTTTGCCTTATGTAGATTACGGACCCCAACTTTGGCCATTTGTAGATTATGGACCACAACTTTGGCCTTATGTAGATTACGGACTCCAACTTTGGCCTTATGTAGAATATGGACCCCAACTTTGGCCTTATGTAGATTACGGATGCCAACTTTGGCCTTATGTAGATGACGGACCCCAACTTTGGCCTTATGTAGATTACGGACCACAACTTTGGCGTTATGTAGATTACGGACACCAACTTTGGTTTTATGTAGATTACGGATGCCATCTTTGGCCTTATGTAAATTACGGACCCCGACCTTTGGCCTTATGTAGATTACGGACCCCAACTTTGGCCTTATGTAGATTACGGACGCCAACTTTGGCCTTATGTAGATTACGGACACTAAGTTAAAGTCACTTCAGTTGACATTAGAGGGCTCACGACATCTTGGAAAATAGATCTATTCATGACGGGTAAATTGTGCACATTAATAAATTTTTTTAATGTTATTATTATTAATTTAATTATTCTTTTGTAATATTATAAAAAATTGAATAATATTTTATTTCGTTAAAGCAACTTTACAAATATTGAAATTTAACGGGAGGAAGCTATAAAAACCTAATTAAAATAGCCATATGGAGAATACGGACCCAACATCTCCTAATGTAGAATACGGACCCCAAATAAGGCTGGGGGCCGTAATCTACATATGATCCGCAGTATACCAAGTAAATATAATTACTCCAAAGTAAAGATAAGCAGTGCCAAGTTTATTTAAGTACTTCCAAGTAAAGCTAACAATCCCAAGTAAAGATAAACAGCTCCAAGTAAAGATAAGCAGTCCAAAGTAAAGTAATTTAAAGTAAAGATAAGTAATCCCAAGTAAAGATAAGCAGTCGAAAGTAAAGTAAGTTAAAAGTAAAGATAAGTAATCCCAAGTAAAGATAAGCAGTCTAAAGTAAATATAATTACTCCAAAGTAAAGATAAACAGTCCCAAGCAAAGTTACTTACTCGAAAGTAAAGATAAGCAGTCCCAACTGAAGATATTACTACAAATTAAAGATAAGCAGTCTCAAGTAAAGATAATTACTCCAAAGTAAAGATAAACGCTCAAAAGTAAAGATAAATAATGTCAGGACACTCGAATCAGACATCTTATTTTGGAAATTGGCAAATTTCCTAGTGGTCAATGGGAGTTTTTATCTTCAACTAGGTTAGCCGAAAAAGTAACCCAAATCATCATATTAAACCAAATTCCCAAATCGCTCACGTTTAGGAGGTGCTTATCTTTACTTAATTTTCATATTTGTCATGGACCCCCCTCCTCTAAGTCCTACTTCCACCCCCTCAAGTTTTGTAGTATCTAAAAATCCTTAAACCAAATCTCTCTCTTTTATCCAATCAAAAATCTTATTCTTAGATGACCTATGAACATAGTCTTTTTTCCCTCTAAAAGCGTTTGGTTGGGGCGCGATGAGTCATAAGTAGGCATAGGGGAGCCATCCATGCAATAGGCCCCTTAGGCAGTAAGGCAGATATGAGGTGATTTATTTGAATTTCCCGACTGCAGTCCATTAACAGGCGATGAAATATGAGCGTCTTGGGGCGCTCAACCCAGCCCTGCCCCCCCTTCCTGCGGGGGGCAGGAATGAAGAGAGAAATAGATTAATAGAAATAGAGAATAATAAAATATCAAGATTCATTAAAATCGATGCTATGTTAGAGTGAAATCACAAACAAAATAACGATCCTTAAAGAAAACTCTTTGATTACAAAATAATTATTCCATACATACGAGTATAATTTTGCCACCTTCTTTCTGCATTTCCACTATTATTTTGCCACAATTTGCTGCAATTGCAGTTCTTTTGGTTTTGGAAAAAAGCAAATCTGGTTTAAAACTTTAAAATTCTGCCAATGGCAGTGAATTTCTTGGTGCAAATTGAATTTGCGTTTAAATTCGATCTTATTCTACTAAATGAGGCCGGAAATTAAGTTACATTGTGTTTATCGGACGTGTTTTGTTTGCTGTTACGAGGACAATTCTGCACCGCTGAATTCAGTTAAAAGCACTGCCACACTCTCTCTACTGTTACTACCATTTATCACATTTTCATCACGCCATCCTAAGCAAACTCTACATCCTCTTTCTTGTTTGCTCTGCAGAGAGCAAACACCTGCAATCTCCTGGTTTTAAAGAGATTGACTACCCTACCCCCCTTCGCTCACCACAAATACCCTTCACGTATGTTCCACACACCCACAATTATACCCACCATGCCACTCCATCCCACACAAACTTTTCATTCCCTTTCTTGTTTGTCTCACATAAAGCAAAGTCTACACATTGGCACAGTCTAACCGGCCGGAGTGTAAGGGGTCCCCAAGAGACCCACACATTATCGTAATTGCGAGTCGGGCTAGTTGGATAAGGCCTTCGGGGGCGCTGGTTCCCGGATCAGTGACCTCTATCTAGGTTTAGTTGTCTTTATGACGCACAGGAGGAGGATATGAGTATTTTCCTGCCCCAAATACAGAAAATAGTAATAATAAAATATCTAAAATCCGCCCCATTTGGCAATCCTGTGAAATACCGAGGAAAGCACTTGAAGCGCATATGTTTGTCACATATAAATTCTCGAACAGTTGCATGTGATATGATCTTCATGTGTACAATCGAACTTGAAAACCTTTCTATATATACATAATGTGTATATATATAATGCAATTTAATAAAATATTACTTATCTATTTACAAAAATACATAAAATGCCATGTTCAAAATTCTACGGCAAGTCTCCTCTCTAAAAGGCCAAATTAACTGAATCAGGCCTTAAAAAGATCAAAATAGCAAGCCTGGGAGTGCACCTTATTTACATACACAGCCCAGATGCACATGTATGTTATCACACAGGCCTTGCTTCCGACTTACATAGCTTACAGTTCGTCCATTTATGAATTTCTAATGAGGTATTCACGTTTGAAGTGCGCTAGCGCGAAAGAAAATCTAAATTACTTGAAGATTTGCTTATTACCAATGCAAAGGTTTATTAAGCATTACTTTTGCCCTCTTATAGTCATCAAAGGCCTTTGCGCAATAATGTAATTTTTCATTTTGCTGCACAGAGTGACGCATAAATTATTCGCTGTAGATTATGCTCGGTGCAGGGCCAGGCCTTAAAATTCTCACTCCGTATTATTCACATTGCAGAGCTCCCTCAGTTTTAAAATATTTAATAGATGGGGTTATTCCCCCTGTTTCGCGATATGCTTTTTCAGAACTCATAATTAATTATGCTAAGATCTTAATGAATCTTTTTATTCTATGTTTGCCTTCCCTTTCTTTTATTCTTTAACCAAGTCAGTGCATATTTTACCTCTCCCTTTGTTTATCTGCCCATGTTTACGAAAATTTGAATTTTAACGATTTCAACGGTTCATATGTTCTTTATAAAGGTCTATTTGTTCAAAGATATTAGCGTTTATAAGTTTTTAGCTATTGTTAATAGGTTGAAATAAATATTCCTGAAGTTTCTAACAAAGGATGAAACAAACCCCGGTTCTGTAATCATAAAATACCGTTTCATAAATCCGATGCCTTTAGAACTTCATTAAAAAGCCGCACCGAATCGGACTCAATTGTCTGTAAAGAAATTTAGTGCGATTTTGTTTTCTCAATACGACGAAATAAATTAAACGTTTCGTGACGCCTATTGGAACGACTTCAAACATATGAGCTTCTCCTTCCAGCTTCCTCTCAGACACACACGTAGCGACCTACACAAATGGCTTTGTGCACTTTTACATCTTACCGGTTTATTGTTTATATTTGTTTCATTTGGCAGTTTACGTCTCGGAGCTGACGCAATGCAGGGGCAAGATCATGAACCCTTATACTTTCTTGCGCTTACTTACATCGTGGGTTCCATATGTTATCCATACATCAGGGTGAAAGAGGGAGAGAGTTTTCTTTTCTTTTTCACCCATGTTCATTCATCTTCCGCCCCGTTCCCCGGCGGGTGATGTAAGGATTAGTGTTTTCTTTTTTTTCAAGAATCGATATCTGATGGACAAAGACGAGGAAAGACACAATGGTTGCACGTCAGCGCCATGATTTCATTTAGCCCCAGATTCCATTGAACCAATGGACGCAATGACCGTACACGCAATCACACCCCTGCGAGGAGAACTTCCATTACGTTAATTGCTCTTCTCTCTTTGTCTCTGCAGCTTCTTTGGGGCTGTCTTTGCATCTTTTGAGTCTTTAATTTGGGAGGTTTACTTGCAGGCTTTTTCTTTGTGTTGTCTTATTGTCTCTGCCCAATTAAACCCTGGAGATTATTATAAGGGACACTGATCTTTAGATTCGAAGCACACGTTAAACCCTCAGAGTAGACACTGGGTAAAATTAACATCAAAATATTTACTTACAAATAAACTTCTATTTTAAGTAATATATATATTTGCATTAATTTTTAAAATAGACTGTAAACTAAAGAGGGCATCCACGGAAGTATTAACAAAAAGAAGTTAAATAACGAGTAAGATAGAGGGTAGATCTCACCACACTGTTGATTTTGGATGTATTAATTACCCCATCCAGGTTTCCTCATGCGCTATTTATTTTCGGTAATTTAAGAGTGCCAATTAATCATGAGAATTATGGCTTAAGTCAGAGAGATACACATCCTGAGGGATGTCTTTATGCACGTAATTTCTTTTTGTCACCGATAAAGATAAAAGAAAGATAAGTGCGCCGGAATGCCATGCGGAAAGCAAGGAAGGACCAAGTAAGATATCGTCTCCCTTCCATTGAGATGTATTTTGTTTGCAGGAAAAAACGAAATCAACTTCCTTTGTTACACCTGAACATTTGTTTTTCCTACGAGGAATATAGAAAGAGGCATTTGGACTGTGGTATACTGCTTTGTTTGGCAGTAAGGAAGATTGAGGGAAGCTTT
Source organism: Ceratothoa steindachneri (assembly GCA_963969495.1). NCBI lineage: Eukaryota > Metazoa > Arthropoda > Malacostraca > Isopoda > Cymothoidae > Ceratothoa > Ceratothoa steindachneri. The sequence continues at coordinate 243,796,466 of OZ018317.1, read as the reverse complement.
CGATGTATGGTTCAGTGCCTTGTTTAGCAGCTAGGTTGACCAAAGGAAGCTTTCTCTTGCAATGAGTGTTTTGTTTGACATCATTCAATATGGAAAGATGTTCTCTCCTGCGACTGAGTGCTTTGTTTGGCAGTAATTCAGAACAGATGAAACTTTCACTCTGTGCTTTATTCATCTTTTTCACAGCGAGAATTGTCAAAGGAAGCTTCTTTTTCAGGTTGAATCCGTTCTCTACCAACGGGGAAACTATGAAGAAGCTGACTCTTTGCGGTTAACTGTTTTGTTTAGCAGCAAGGAATTACAAAGAAAACTATCAGGAGTTGACTGCTTTTTTGGCAGGAAGGACTATTAAAGGAAGCTGTCTCTTTGCGTTATATTGTTTTGATTTACAGGACCAAGATTGAAGGAAACTGTCTTTCTTCGGGTGAGATCGAAGAAAGCTGTAATGTGTCAGATTGCTTTGTTTGTCAGGTAAGAAGATCGATGGACCAAAAAAGATCAAAGGAAGCTGTCTCCCAGCGCCAGTATGCTTCTTATTATGGAAGTAAGTATGCACAAGTAATGTTTATTCTTTTTCTTTGGTAGGATTAATATGGTAGGGTGCTTTATCTCTGCAATTAATTGCTTTGTTTAACGATATGGAAGAATGAAAGAAGCTGCCTCTCTGTTGGCAAGTGATTTGTATGGCTGCTAAGAATATGGAATGAAGTTTTCTAGATGCATCTGCGTGCTTAGTTTTGAGACTGAATGTTGAAGAAATTACTTCCCTGCACAAATCTGCTTTGCTTGGCCATGGATAGATAGAAGGAAGCTGCAACATTGATCCTTAGTGCTTTGATTTTACGCGAGGAAGATCGAAGTAAGCGAACTACGAGGCCTACTGGTTCTCAGTGTCGGTTTTATGGAGTAGCCTGGGGAAGGTGTACATGTCCGTATCTACACCCTGGAAGACCACGCGAGTAAAATTGTAGTACCCATCAGATACGTGTTACACTTTGAAAAACCCGTTAAAAATTGTAAAACGCGAAAAATTGGCAAAAACTGTTAACGATTTTCAAACTTTGAACCAACTGATCCTAAAACCGTTAAAATATCTTTTGCCTTGTATAAACTACCATGTGAATCTTTATCTTAAATACTTACATCTTTTGCTTTATATTCAGTTAAAAATTTGCCAATTATGTGTAACTAATAAAGGAACTTGTAAAAAACAACAAAAGAAAACAACATTGCTGCTGGGCATAACGCAGCATCTCTCTCCTTGCACCAGCGTCTGTTAATGGCTGATAAATTACAATAAGGTTAATTGTCTTCCTACGTCGAATTCCTATTTTTGGGAGCATGGAAGATCGAAAGAAGCTGTCCCTCGAGAATTTTTAAATGGAAGATCGACGGAAGCTATCTCTTTGAAGAATATAATGAAAAACAGTCTCTCAGAGGTTTATTGCTTAGGATGGCAGCAAAGAAAATCGAAGGAAGCTGTTATCCCCGAAAAGTGATTAATTTTGGATGCGAGAAGACCACAGAAGGCTATTTTATGTGATCGCTTGCAAAAATGTTCTGTTTGACAGTTGAGGGCACAGCTGCCCCTTTACGGTTGGAAACTTTGTTTAGCAGTTGAGACGATCAAAGATGGCAGTCTCTCTGCGGGTGTGCTTTATTTATCGGTGCAGAAGATAGATGTAGCTGTGTCTTAGTGTCAAAGCACTTCAGATGACAGCAAAACAGATCGAAGGGATCTGTGTTTCTGTATTGAAGTGCAATGTTTGACAGCGAGAAACATCTAAAGAAGCTGTCTTCTTGCTCATGACTTCATTTATTTTCAGCAAAGGAGAAAGAAAAAGACGAGGAATGTCGAGAGAAGCCCTTTTCTCTGAGCTGGAGCACTTTGTATGACATCGAATAAGGATGAAACGATTTACTTTACCAAAATTTCTAGTCAACAGGGAAGTATCGCGCAAAAATTTAGTAAGGCGAAATCAGTAAAGAAAAGAGTGAAAATATACCAAAATTTAAAGCTGAAGTTCCTCCTGGAAGGTCGGGAAGGTGCATAAACAGGGGGAGTGGTCGAGATGGGGGCTGTTTCTCTAGATTTCAGTTGTAGTTATTGTATTATCCATCTTACATTATCCACCCTCTCCTTGCAGGCCATAAAAATGAAGGGAGGTGTATTCCTACACCATAGTGCTCTGATTAGCAGGAAAGAATATTGAAAGCAGAGGTAATCTGTTTTGCTGGGATCAATAGTTTTGTTTGTATGCGAGGAATATCAAAGGAAGGTGTTCCTTTTGCATTTGAGCGCTTTTTTTAGCTTGATTTAAAAGAGAGATAAATCGAAGGAAGCTGTTTTTTTTTGCTTTTAAGCGCTTTTGTGGCTCGAATTGGATGAGAGGAAAATCGAAGGAAGCTGTAGTTTATGCTGTTGAGCGCTGTTTGGAGTTGAGTTTGATGAGAGAAAAATCGAAGGAAGCTGTAGTTTATGCTGTTGAGCGCTGTTTGGAGTTGAGTTTGATGAGAGGAAAATCAAGGGAAGCTGTAGTTTATGCTGTTGAGCGCTGTTTGGAGTTGACTTTGATGAGAGAAAAATCGAAGGAAGCTGTTCATTTTGCTTCTTAACGCTTTTATGTTTGATTTAAAAGAGAGGAAGATCGAAAGAAGTCGACCTTTTTGCTTTTGACCGCTTTTTTGGCTCGATTTTGGATGGAAGAAAGATCGAATTAAGTTTTAGGACTGAGCGCTTTTTTAGCTCAATTTGGATGAAATGAAAATTGAAAGAAGCGGTTCTTTTTCTTGGTGAGCACTTTTTTTACACAGTTGGATGAGAGTAAAATCAAAGGAAGCTGTCCTCTTTGTTGTTTTGGGGCTCTATTTGGATGAGAGAAAAATCGGAGAAAGCTGACTTATTTTAGGCTCAAAAACCGCTTATTTACTAACAAGAGTACTTTAAGAGTATTTGGAGAGGAGTTTTATTTGGTTCATTTTCTCAGATCCTTAGCGACTAGTGTTTAACCAGGGGTCCAAACTACGACTAGGGCAGGTGGAATAATCAGTTAACAAATTGGAGCTCCTTATTTTGACTGACCTCTCCTGCATATGTCTTATCTGTATTTAGTCTAAAATCTATTTCTTCTTAACTCTTCCATAGTTCTTTCGAATACGTTTAACTAACCATCAAGTGGCAGTTGGCAAGAGAGAGTCGGTTGTTTCAAACCAAATGGAAATCAATCGAAGCCTGTAAGGCCTAATAGAGTGTTGACGTATATTGATTGACGACTCCTCCACTCCATGATTTTAATTTTGTCATGTGATTGTTAAAATAGTAATTCCTTACCGCCCTTCACAAGTCGGATATAGATTTGCTCAAGATACTCTGATATTACCCTCTTGAGGATTCAGACATGTTCATATTTAAATTATTACGTATGTGCGTATTAAAATACCACAAATTGCAGTGGTACATACTTAAGTACGTAAGTCACAAACCTCCTCTCAAACTGATGTTAAAAAAAAGAGAAAAAAAGCATGATACACTAACATTAGAAAGTGGTAGTTTAACACCGTCTGTAAGCTTAGGATCTTTCCTGGTCATTTTTTTGTAGTTTGTAGTCCTGTACTTTTCTAATTCTCTTTCTCTGCCCCAATATCAAGCCAACGACAACGGCCGTTGAGTTCTTTTCCGATAATTTATTCGTCAGGAAATCTCATTCTCTCTAGAATATTTTTTTGTTGGATCCAATTTATGTGTATGAATTTCTTGGAAATAACAAAGATATTAGAAAACTTTGTAATTTTTTTATTCAATAAAATATTATGAAATTTTGAAGGAGCAGGGCGAGAATTTCTAAGTATTTTTACAAAATGTTGAACCCATCTACTCATAGTGATGTAAAAGGCAACTCAAATATACACATACACCTGGTTTCATTTCACACCGAGTAGTATTTTAATCCCAATACTACGGGATTAGGATAAAGGGATAGGGGTGTGGACGGTCTTAAATGAGTTTATCTACTTGTAAAACTTTATATGCTAATAGGTAGAATTTAATTTAAGTGAAATCATTATGAACGATCCCAATTGAAAGCTTATTTTTAGAGTAATTCAAAGCGAATAATATATGAGCGAAATCTTCTACCAAGGAAGTGTTTTCTAACTCACTTGGTAATATTTATTCAATGTATGGTCGTAGTGGTGGCATTTAATTGACATTTCACTATAACGCATCGTGCTAATTATTTTGTGCAAAGGTGAACAAATCAAAGGAGCATATGATGGAAATATCCTAAAAAAAATTTCCTGTTATTTTTTTAAAACTTAATTAATAAATCCTAATGTTTTACATATATACAAACATTTCATCACTTGATTATATGTCCTCCTGAAGGTTAAAGTTCACTAGCAATATTTTAGCTCATAATGTTCCGAAATTTCGATAAATGTCTTTCTTTGTTATATTCCGTTCAAATTTTCGTCGACAAAAAGAAAATTGTTGCTAACGGCCTCCCTCAGTCATACAGTGTCGTGAGGTAGTCCCAAGGAGAAAATAAACTCCCTAGCACTATTCCCCCCACCATGCTTCCACAGGAAATATATTTTTAACTCTTGTGTAATTATTTATGATATTTTTTTGTCGTTTCTCGGAGCCTTGGGGGAAATTTTCTAGTATTTTCGCAGTTAACATTTAGAGTATTTTTCCTTTTATGTTGTTTCGTGGCGTTTCATTTTCCAAAGGATATTTTTTGGGCAATTTTATTCCTAAGACTTTTTTTCATCTCCGATGTATTTTGCATTTTAGAAAAAAAAATTGGAATACCGGAATAGTTAGTAGTCGGATTCTCCCTAGAATTGGCAAACTGGAAAAGCATGAGATGGAAGTGTAGTTATCGAGATTTCCATAGGGAGTGCTGTTTATCTCTCTCTCTATCTATCTATCTATCTATCTATCTATCTATCTATCTATATATATATATATATATATATATATATATATATATATATATATATATATATATATATATAGTAGGAATATGAAGACTTATGCGATGGTTATGAACATTTAATTTTCCGGACGTTTCGGTCATTAACGATGACCATCATCAGCGAATTCTGAATATAAAGAATTATTTTTATAAGAAAAACTGAACACAGTAATAAAAACAAAAAAAAACAACACAAGACAGGATTCGAAGATGATAACCGAAAGCAAGAAGTTAAAATGAAACATATAATCCTAAACCATTGAAAGCAAAAGGGTGAAAATCTATTCATAAGAATTTGATTAATATCGTAAAAATAACTAAATTAAATAATAATCCCATGAGTATAAAATATGCACAATAAACATGAATTAGATTCTTATTGGAATACAAAAATATAAACTATAGCAATAAAGTCGAAAGCAAGGGATGAAGAAATCGATTAATGAGAGTGACAAAAAATTATTAAATAATCCCATGAGCAGCAAATTTGAATAATAAACATGAATTAAATTTTAGGCGAATACAAGAAATTCGATAAAAACTATAGCAAGAAAGAATTATAAGAGCAGAGCGAACAATCCAAAATAATTTAGATCAGGGGCTATGTAATCAAAGAGGATATTAATAGATGGAGCAAAGCAAATAAAGTTAAAATTTAAGTGATTGAACGTTCAATAAATATGAGTAAACTAACCCACGAAAGTCTAAATATTAAATAGGCAATAATGGAGGGGCTGAAGAGGACAAATAAACATTAAATTAAGGAAAAGTCATTTGTAAACTAGATCATTTGGATATAAATGGGACAAAATAGAATAAAAATAAAAATTTCTCTGCACGAGTACTGACCTTATAACGGTTTAGCTGGGAGTAACAACTGATAGTACGGACAAAATTAGGCAAAAGTAAAACTATTAAGGGGGATGTGGTTGGTTGTACATTTGTCTATATAGTGAATAATTTAAGGGATGATGAATAATCAATCAGTTCCGGGTTTGTTTGTTTGAGGTAAAGAGATTCAAGAATTTTTAAATCCAAAGAAGAAGAGGCAGAAGAGAGTATACTAAAGGAATCAGGGTCAAGCGGGTGGTTAAGTTTTAGTGAATGTTCTCTATTGAGGAGTATTCAGGTTTGGAGATAGGAATGTTTGTTCTGTATGATATTCCGATATGCTTAGCGATCCTACATCTTAATTGTAGACTTGTTTGGCCTACATAGCGACTTTGGCAGGTCGCACAAGTAAATTCATAAATAATGGAGGAACGCAAGCATAATGGGAGTGATTCTTTGTGTCGAAGGAAAGTATAAACACCAAGAGAACTAGAATTAATTAGGAGAAACATCATATTCTTACTACGAATAAGGTTCCCAAGGAACGACTTCATCACCAATATATATATATATATATATATATATATATATAACTGAATCAAAAAAATATGAACGCGATGAATATATAAATAAAGTCAACAGCCAAGAAGGAAAATGAAACACGGGAGATCTGCGAGGCCTTTCGACTAATCGTCCTTTACCACCAGATTGAAACACACACGTACGGATTAATTAAAACACACAAATAAAATAATCCTATGTGGCCTCTATCAGTACAGTCGGCTCAGTTTCATATGAACTTTCATAATATATTACCAAGTTCTTGTCCCCTTTACTTGGAACTATGACGGATTCTCACATACATAATTCTCTAGGCTTAGTGGAATAATTAAACAAAATTACTTTTTGCCCTACTGATAGGGTGGTTAGTTTTGAAGTTTGCTCTTTCTCTTTACCAAAGTTCCTAGAGATTCTATTTTAGAGTATCTTAGTAATGAGCTTATCCATCATGAATTACCTCTTCCTGTAAGTCATATTATTTCACTCATTAGGTTGTGCATTTGTGATTGCAAGTTTATATTCAATGGTGAATTTTACCAACAAATATTTGGTATATGGAATTTTGGGAAGAAAAATATTTACCTAATATCATTTATATTCCCTTAAAGTGGTATAAATATGTTAATGATATTTTAGTTATTTTGCCTCCTGGTATTTATGTTAATAATTTACTCTCTAATTTGAATAACCTAGTTTTATTCCTTAAATTTACTTTAGAATTAGAAAAAGACAATTGGCCTCCCTTTCTTAGATGTCTTAATACATAGAGAACCATTTCAATGTAAATTCAGTATTTATAGGAATCCAACCAATAACTTATTCAGGTCACCACCTTAAAATCAAAATATCTATTTTTTTCCTCTATGTTTTTACGTGCATTACGCACGTAAAAAGTACCAGTGTGAAAGAAACCCCTAAGAACATCCTCAGTTTGCCTTATTTTAGTGGCTCTGAGACCATAGTCATTGTTGAAATCTCCTAATGTAAACCTTGTTTTTACTATAATAATACACTAAAATGAATGTTAATAAAAAATAGCCTTAATGAAATTCCATGTGTAGATTGTCGCTCTTTTTATATCGACCAATCTAGCAAAGATTTGGAAGTACGTATTAAACAATATAAGTATTCTGTAAATACTGGGCAAACAACAAATGCAATACTTATTCATTTGAGTAAATACTCTCATCGGATAAATTGGACCGAGAGTTCTGTGATCGCCAGATCGAAATATTTCTTTTCACGAAATCTTTTAGAGTCTGCGATTATTTAGCTTACTTCTAATTGTAATTTTAACCTCAGCCCCGGCATGTATTCTTTGGACCCTTGTATTACAAAAATGTTCAAGAATGACCTTGAAGATAAAATCACTGACCTAATTAATAATTAGCTTTTCTAGTTATTCCTATGGTTAATATATTTTCTGTTTTATTCATGATACTGTTCATCTCTTAGAAATTGTTTTTGTTTCGTCAGGATTATTTCTCCCTATATTCTTCATTTGTCATATATGCGCGTTTATACTTTTCTAATTATTCCTATGTTTAATATATTTTCGGTTTTATTCTGTATAATTTTCATCTCTTATAAATTGTTATTGCTTTTAAATAGAAGAATTATGAAGTTGTAATCCCAATTTAGTTTGGACGGTTTGAGTCCTCCTCCTCTTTTTTGTAAACCCTTTTTTCAATGGTCACCTTCTGTTTCGGCAGGCCTCATTCTTTACTAGAATTGGTTTCCAGGTACCTGTTAATGCCTTTATAATCCTAATTTCCCCATCTGTCATATACGTGTGTGCCTCTTCTTTGTAAAAATTTCTTCTTATATTTATTTCTGCTTCAGTTTGCTTTGTAAAAGACGATTAGTCGAAAGGCATCGCAGATCTCCCATGTTTCATTTTCTTTCGTGGATGTTGACTTTCTATATATATATATATATATATATATATATATATATATATATATATATATATATATATATATATATATATTCTACCGAGCAAAATAAAATGAGTACGTAAATAAAATTGTCAGAGTACATAAAGGCATGTATTTAATATAATAAGTAGATTTCATGTGATACAATCGTATATTCAAGAAATTATACAAAATAAACTGACAAAATAAAATATTGGCACAGGAAAAATAAGAGAATGATTTTTCCAGGAACATTCTAGAAGTTTCTTGAAATCATCTGGCAACATATTTCTCAGTAGGTAAGAACTGTACAACCGTCATTGTTGTCGAATTTACTTTACAGAAATACCACTACATGCGGAATTGAGTCCTGCCCTACGTCAGATAATTATTCGCTTGAAGAGTTTCGGGAGGACCCTTTCTGCAACTTCAAAAGAGGTAGGAAGGTCCAAGGTTGTGATTTCACGCGTTCTGAAGTTATACAATAAGAAACTAGTATTTATTCTTGTGAAAAGTTCGATCGACCCCGTATAATTACCGTCTGAAAGGCAGAACTATTAGGTGCATTTCTATAAAGGATCTCTCCGAGAATGCAGCAGGAATTGGTCTAAAATTGAGACCATTAGTGGCAAAGAAGTCAGCGGTTTCATGGTGTCCCGTTGCCTAAATACATCTGGTTTAAGAGCTCGTTTTCTTGCAACCAAACCAATTATCAGTAACAAGAGCAAGAAGGCTAGACTCGACTATGTTGAAGCTCATGTCGTCTGAATAGATGAACATTGTGAGAGAATTCATTTCAGCAAGGAAAGTAAATTTAATTGAGTTCAATCTGATGGCAAACGTTTCGTGCCAAAACAAAACTATTAATAGTATATCAATTAAATTTGGCAGAAAAAAAGGTACTTAAAGTCAAGGTTAGGTGGTATTATATGGTTGACTTTGATCAACTTCAAGATCACTTTTTGATTAATGGATTGAAAATTTATCAAATTTTGATATTGACCATCTTTGAATTGCTCGCATGTAGATACAACCCTTAAAATTCTTCAAATATCCTCGAGGATAATTTCCGATATATGCCAAGGATCAAATGATGCATAAGATGTAACCCCTAAGACATATTATTGCTCTCAATTGGGTGCCAAAAGCTATGTCAGATTCTGTCGGTCGACACACAAAAATCCTTCGCCTATCACTTCTAATTGCTCATAGACCACAGCACTCACCACAGGCTATTTTGCATTTCATTCATTTTTTATCTGAGAGCAATTTACTGTGGATCACCCTGTCCTACCTTTAAGACGGATGATCTCTAGGAAATGTTTGGGTGTATGTGGATTGTAAGTCATAAAGGTTGTAATTTTGTTGTGTGAAAGGGTCGATCAGCATTCAATAGGTCGTTCCTCTTTTTACGTTCCCTTTTGTAATCTGAATCTGTTGATAAAGCCTAAGACTGTAGTATTTTACATCTGCTGATGTTGAAAGAAATGCCTTTGGCTCTAATATGGCAGTGCCATCCAAGCTCTTTTTAGTAAAATTTTCCAAACGAAGGTCATTTATGGTCAAACCCATAATTCCCTTGTAAAGTAATACAAAACAATTTCACTAGCTCTGAACTTCATTTGTGTAGCGGTGCCCTAAATATAAATATAACCTTATATAAATTAAAAAAACCTAACCTAACCTATAATAACATAACCTGACCTAAAATAACTTAACATAACCTAATCTATAACCTTACTAGTTGAAGAAAGAGTGCATCATATTTTTAGTTTGTAGACAAGATTTTTCTTCGTGAGGGAAAATACTTCGGATGTGTCTCACGCCCTAGCAGTATTTTTTTTCAAAGAGAATATGGCTTGGATGCAGATGAATCTCCAAGATGAGCTGTTGCTTATTTAATATCCCACATCTTCCGCACCATTTCAAATTTCTCTTTGGGTCTACCTGGAACCAAACGCCACCTCGTGGGTTTTCAGCAGGGTAAAGTATAAAGACGAAAATGTGTATACCATTGGGTCTGATAACTCTCCTGGTAAATTCCATCAAATGGGAGAAATTCAGGATGATTGGACATCAGAAGAACTTTTACATAATAATTGGAAGTCAGTATTCTACAGGGTCACACCCCCAAAACGGGTCCCAAATTTTGATAGGCCTAATTTCTTATTTTTTTGCAAGGATTGAATGAAACTTTAATAATTACTAGTTTATTGTATTTAAAAACATCATATCAAAACATGAGAGTCCTTGGACTTTTCTTCTTTGTTCTAGAGCACGTGTTCGTGATGACCACCATTTAGCTATGTGCATTTCTTGAGGCGCAGCACAAAGTTGTCCATGATGACGTCATTACAAACCGACCGACTAATGGCTCTGATCTCCTCCCTGATGGCTTCCTTGAGTTCTGTAATGGTCCTGGGTCTCCCTGCGTACACTCAGTCTTTACGGTAGCCCCATAGGAAGAAATCTGTGTCACTAAGGTCTGGGCTGTGGGGTGCCCACTCAAAATCAGTCTTGCGACAAGTCACACGGCCACCAAAGTTCTCTTTCATCCAATCTCGAGGCTAGTTTGAGCTGTGAGAGCTTTCTCCATCTTGCTGGAACCAGAACTTACCCATAAACGACGGGAACGGGGTCTGCAGCTCCCTCTTGAAGGTTTTGAGGACCTCAACATACCGCTCCTTGGTGACCGTCACTGTCGCCCTAGATTCCTGGAAGAAGAATGGTCCAATGATGCCTCTGGCTGAGATTGCGTTACATACCGTGCACTTAGGGGAGTGTAGGGGATTTGCCTTCGAGTTTACCTTTCCTTCAAGATGGAAGTTAGCTTCATCTGAGGTCCAAAGGAGATTAAGGAAATGTGGGGTCTCCTGAATCTTTCTCCAGTATCTTGACTGTTATAACCTTTCTTTGTTCCTTGTCTAAAGCTGTAAGGGTCTGCCTAGTCTGTATTCTTTATGGGTAGGCCTTTACATCCAGTACTAGCACTCTAATGCAAGTCTCACGGGGATCTGCTAAACTGACTCTCTTACGCTCTCGACCAGCTCAGCTGTACGCTTCCTGGGGCGCCCTGAATGGCTTGGACGGTTGTCACTGGCTGCATTGAGGTTCTCCAGTGTCCTATAGTTCTCTAAGTGGTCCACATAGTCCTGAATTCTGCTCTTGGAGGGGAAATTTTCACATTCGAACTGATGCACGAAAGTGTCCTGCACTTTCCTGAACGAGCTTGTTTTGTAGTAACGTTTGATGCAGTATATTCTTTGCAGGATCTCCCATTGAGATCTAGTTGTGTTCACAAGCGTTGTTTCCGTCATGTCCTCCAAAGTAAGGGTGATTAGTGAATGAATGAATGAAGGATATAAGACAAAATGTGTGTGCAGGCCCGTTTTGGAGGGGGGGGGGAGTTACCCTGTATATAACACCAAATGAGAACGAAGAATTCAAGCATAATATAGATGAAATGGTCTAGAACAGGCATGGGCAACCCTTGGCACGCGTGCCAAACGTGGCGCGCCAACGACTTCTTACCGTCACGCGAAACCAAACGCTTACCTTAAGTAAACTAAATAGATTTATCTCAAACTTCTTTCATATGGCAAGCGAATACAATACACTTGTTATAAATTATCTGCCATCAGTAATGCGGCAGTAGAAGTCTCAATGATGGTAAATAAAAGGTCCACAACTTTTCTTTCTCTAGTCTGGATTTGTTACGTTCTACTTAAAATGGTAAAGATTCAATTCTCTTTAATATAATATGCATTTTTGTAGGCAAAATAACTATTTTTTCGCTGTGATTTTTATGCATCATAAGAGATTAAGAACGAATAACAGAACATCTTTGATTTTATATCATTTTAATATATTTTACTCAAATATTGGCACGGGATAAAATTTTGTATCAAAGATTTGGACAATTTTGGCGTGCCCACTTCAAAAGGCTGCCCATCCCTGGTCTAGAACACCGGATACATACCCCCATATGAATACAAGGTATCAAAGATGATTTTTATCCCTAAACTAGGAAAACTACCAAGTCACCTCAACTGTTATAGACCTATATCGCTATTGAATTTCATGGTCAACATTTTCGAATAAATCTAAACCAAAGACTTAAAGAATACCTTAAAGAAAATAACCTTTATGACGGATACTAGTTTTTGGCTCTTGCCATAATAACAGAGAAAATAGCCAAGGCAAAAACAGAAAAGAAATACATCGTCGTTGACTTAGTCCTATGAGATGTAGAGAAAGTCTTTGAGAAGGTCTTCTTCAAGGGAACTACAATCTGAAGAGAATTTTCTGTTATAACAACATAGACAAAAAACAAACGTTGTGATAAACGACTTCAAAGGACTCGAATTCAAACTGGAAGATGGACCCCCACAGGGTGGCTGCCTCAGCTCCACGTTGTATTTAATCGATACAAATTACCTGCCTACACCAATAATGTCTGATGGCTTAAATATACAATTCGAGGATGCATTCTATGATGAGAGCAATAAAAATTAACAACATAAATAACTTCGAAAGGGACTAGAAATTAAGAATTAAAATAAGAAAAGTTGCGATGGTCCCAATGTTTAGGAGCAAAGTAGAAGATCAGAACTCCAGATACATTCGGAAGGTAAAGTTTTGAGATTAAAAATGACATCAAGAGGTTCTAAAAATCACATAGAAGAAAAAAAATACCGACACCGATGCTAAACCTATTTTACAACCTAATGGGTTAAGCATATAAAATAAAAATAAAATTTAGATGGCATTAGGAAGAGAGATACTAATATAAACATCCATCACAATCAACAGTAAAATGTAAAAAAAGATGGACCTACAGAGGATACAAAATAAAGCTCTATATTATTACCTAACGGAAAAGAGGGACGCAAACAAGCCACAGTAATCTAGATAAGAGGAGGATGTGTAGGGATCTATGCCGTCGATGAACCTTTCTCATCTACTATAAAAAAGGTTGAACCATTCTTGCCTCTCAAATAAGACTGCCAACGTCTCTGTGGAAGAACTTATACTTAAGTCTGAAAAATAAGAAAAAAAACCATTTTGAACTCAGTTGTGCCTCAATCTCACCATTATGTTCACTAAATTACAAATACTTCACGGTAAATATGTTTTCTTCGGTTTGCCTTGTCAATTTCACATTGCTAACGTGTGTCTGTCATTTTTTGCTTTCAGTTGTAAATTCACCTTTTAAACGACCTTGGCGCTTTGTGTCTTCTTAATAATGTCGTTCACTTATCTATTTTATTTTTATGCTTCCTTGTTTTATGATCGATTTATTTAGCTCACTTTTATATAATTCGAGATATTTTTAATGTTCATATGATATTTCCATTTACATTAGATAACATTTTAGCTGATATTTAATATTGATAAATTAATTGTTTAATACGTTAATAAAACACAAATCAAACATATTGAGTGGCAGTTTTCCAGAGTAAAAAGTATACATTCAACTTCCTCCAAATTCACTCTGAGCAGGCAATGCTATCGTTGATTTCTGAGGTGAATCAGCCTAAACGCATAGAGCTCCTACTTGCACTCAATTTACTATTAGCATTCATTACCAATGGTGCCTGTAGGTAACTAAAAGAATTGACTCACATCATTGCGTAACTAAAGAATAAACTCAAATTATTGAGTAATTAGAGAATCGGTCTCAAGCTTTTGACTGACAAAAATCGAAGTCAGGTCCGGCCATAAACTGGAGTCTCACGGGACTATCTGAGAGTAATAAACCGTGACTTCAATGACCTTTAATTTGCTTCAAAACTCTGCACTCTCACGCAATTTAAACGACAGGTCGCAGTGAACAATGTTGTGCATCTGTGTGCCTATGTCTGGCTGGAAACGTCCTTGCTTATACGTAAGAGTGGCGAAATCTATTGTAATCTTAACACGTATCTAAAATACTGAACTCAAATGATTACAGTAATTAGAGAATCCCGTGCAAATCATTGAGTAACTGAAATCTTGAAGTCAAGTTATTAACTAACCGAATTCAAGTTATTGAAACCACACAAGTGTAAAAAGTTTGAGTTTGAAGTTGAGTTTGATTTCTTGAGGTTTACTGTACAAATTTGTTCGTGGAATTTTATATAGCCAAACATTCTTAGTAGTCCAACTACTCTTTAGTACAAGAGTTCTCTTGTGCAGCCCCGAGAAATCACTACCCCAAAACACTACTCGCCCAAATCTCTCCCCCATCCCCGTCCAACCCCCAACTCGGCCGGAAGGATTCGAGATTTTGTCAACACGATGGAATGAGTCCAAATTTCATCCGGTTCCTGTGGAAAGAAAAATAAAGAAATACTTTAAAATTATGGCGATTGTTAAAATTCCCAATTATTGTTGTTGATTATTAGGCCATGGGGGAAGGTGCCCCTCCCTCTGATCTTTCGCTCTCTTTCTTGAGCGATGTAAGCCAAATCTTCTTTTACTATGATATTATATGTTGTTTTTGGGGGCCAAATCTCTTCGGCCTCGGTTAATTAGCGCCTATTTCATCCTCACTTAGTTTTACACCAATATCTTGCAACCTTGAAAATTCCCACAACCAAACCGAGAACCATAAATATTTTCCAGTTCCTAAAAGATAATGAATAGATCGACATTTTATGCTAAAAGTTTGCATTCCCTTAGCTTTAAGAGACAAAATCCGAAGATCGGTATCAGATTGTGGATATCAAAGAATCGAAGAAATTATTCCAGTTCTAATCCATTATTCTAAGTAATCAATTAAAGTTCCAAGATGTTTAAACTTTAACAGCTGTCTTCCATTATTTTCATTTTAATCATGTAAGAAGCAAAAAAGATCGCCTAAATGTGAACCTTATAAAAATTTTAATTGATTGATTTATAAGTTGAAGGCAGAAAAAATTTCCAGGACTGTTTCAATATCTCAATAATTCAAACTGCCCAACTCATGAGATTCTGTCGAAGGAATTTCCTGGAACATCCCAGATATCTGTGAAGAAGACTGTTCCAGCAATTTACAATGCCTCTATCCAGAGACTACGTAATAAGACAAAGAAGAAAGGAGTGATATTTAAGAATTATATCACTACCCTTTGCTTTAGTAATATGACGATTAGTAAATCGACTTAAATCGACCCAAAACGTAAAAAAACAGGACAATTTCCGGGCCAGCATAAAAATCGAACTGTTTAATGCGACCGGTAATCGCAGAGAAATCCTGAATTAATTGCAAGCTGCAGTTCCCAATAATTAAGCCTGCAAGCGTTCAAAGTAAACGAGCTTTTGCGACGCTGTCGACCGAATTTTCTGAAACTTCACAGATATCTGTGAAGAAGCCTGTTCAAGCAAGTTACAAATGACTCTCTCCAGAAACTACGGGAGATAACAAAGAAGAAAGGAGTAATATTGAAGAAATATATCACTACCCTTTGCTTTAGGAATACGACAATGTAGTACATTGATTGAAATCACCAAAAAGAGTAAAAAACCCAGGAAAATTTCAATGCCAGCGAAGAGTTCAAACTGTTAAATGCGACAGAATATCGTAGGCTGCTCCTCCCAATAATTAAACCTACAACCTTTCAAAGTAAACGAACTTTTCCAACAGTAAATGTTGGTCTATTTCTTTCAAAGATTCCTTATCTGATAATGCTCTAATTGTTCACATTTTCTTAAAATAATACTTCATAATTGATGATAAACAAGATAATTAAACAGAATTAATCTCAACACTTAGATTTTTAAGCTAATGGTTAAAACAAATATTGTGGTTGGTTCTTTCCCGGGAAATCCTTGTCTCCGATCAATTTTCTGATATTGGTCCCGGTTCCTAGTTTTCGGTTTTCTTGCGCGCCCTAATAAACACTTTCAAAATGGATATAACTTTTCTGTCAGTTCCTGTGGTTTCTAGAACGAGCGCCATTTGATTCACGATAAACTTTATTTATCGTCACTCAAGAGTACCGATTAGCCAATCTCATCCTTATGAAGTAGCGATTTGGGGTTGATATTATCGTGCTAAAAAAAGAAAGCCATATATACGTGTTTAATAGGCTTAATGTAATATGCCAAACTCCTTCCTATGGATTAAGGGGATTGGGTCGATATTTCCGTTCTCAAAAAGAATTACTATGAATACAACTCCAGTTGGCGTGTGACCCTCAGCTGGGATTTAAAACATAAACAAGTCCTCCTCGAGGAAATTTCACGATTTATGACCAATTATTTGACAATGGCGACTCTCAAATACTTTTGTTGTTTGTCATGGAACCCGGAACGTTTGCAGCAGATTTGCATAATAAAGAGTTGCAGGATTATGGGATACTGTATGAATCAAGAGAATTTACATATATATACATCCTTGATCTAAATTATAAAGCACCCTTCATAGATTTATATATTTAACATATTTAATCAAATTTTTAGAATTCATCATATTTTTCATAAATATGTATGATAATAATGCGTAGTTTGATCATATGTTTGAATATTTTGTTAATACAAATCATTTACTCAATAATGTGTAATTAATAAAATGGTATGTTTTATTTTCTAAAATTAGATTTTAACCAATATTTCATATGTTTCCTCTTAAAATTATAACTATTGTGTATTCAATATCCTTCTGAATAAGTGATATGACTAAAACTAAATACATTACAAAAATACAGAGAGCAAAACTCAACTTCTCCATAGCCGGGGAATATCACAAGTAAAAATTGCTAAACAAATAAATTGGTTAAGATATGATGTTCGAACCTCTAAAAAATGTTATTGGGAGACCAAGAACTTTGTATTAATAAAGAAAAGGGGCAGAACACGTTTGAAAAGACCTAAGGAAGACATACATACATCATATGGTGTTCAAACCTTTATAAAACGATATTAACAGACCAAGAACTTTGTATTAATAAGGAAACGTGGCAGAAAACGTCTTACAAGACCTAGAGAAGCCATATATCATTAGAACTTTACTACAGTAAGATGATCTCAACCTTTTGGAGAGTTCAAGGAACCTCAAGTTCAAAAATATCATCAATAACAGTAGAAAAGAGACTTAGAGATCAAGGATTGAAAGGATGAAAGGCAAGAAGCCATGGATATCTTAGGCCAATAGAAAAAATTTCGTTAGCTCAAAAATCAGAAAAAATCGACAGGCGAATAATGGTTTAAAGTTACTTCGTCAGATGAATGCAATTATATGATATGTAAGAAAGCCTATTATTTTGTTGTTTTAAATGCAATTCATGTAATTCAATTTAAATATTTCTTTGTAGAAAATGATTTAAAAATTTAACGTTGTTGAAACAAGTTTCCAGATTTTTACCACTTCTGGAGATACCTTGAGAGACGAAGAGTTTGAGATGTATTTCACCCTGCTTGTGAGGTACTAACTCCGAAGCCTGGATGTAGTTTTATCATGGTATGGTGCTGCCTGTCATCATCAGTGCTAGGAGAGACGTTTGTACGCCAGAGCGAATAAACTCCAAAACTTAGACTACCATGGTGTTACCAAGTTTTAGAGATATACAACTGGGAAGTTCATCCCACAACACCCAGAAAAGAAGTTATATTTCATCAAGAATAATGCCCCATGCCATACATAATATCACATTAAGAAATGGTTGGAGAAATAGGGATTACCCCTATGGACTGGCTACCACTGAGCTCATACTTAAATCCATTCAAATACTTGTGGTAAGCACTTAGAAAAGCAATAAAAAGTACCACAAGTACAAAACAGGACTGTATGAAAAATTACAAGCTGGCAAGAAGAATTATAATTATTTTATTTAAAGCAAAAGACGCTCCACTAAGTACATAGTAAAATAATTAAAAGCTTTGAGCAAAGAGGATATATATATATATATATATATATATATATATATATATATATTTATATATATATATATATATATATATATATATATATATATATATATCGATACAAATCACGAAAGATAACACGTGAATAAGTATAAATATTTGGTTATACCACTTAGGAAAAAAGAAAGATTAATTGGAGTTAGCACTTTCGTTATTGTCAAGGAATAGGTCACCTCCCCAGACAATACGTCTATATATACATATATGTATGTATTGGTTGGGAGGAAAGAGGTAAAAGCCACGAGAATATGTATATATACAGTTATATACACATATATCCTCTAATGTACGTACGCGTCCTTCGCTACGTACAAGTACGTTCACTTTGTAAACGTAATCCGTTGATTACGAGGTATAAGAGTGCGATTTTACTACAGGAGCCGATAGCGTTGAATAAGTTTACCAAATTGCAGTTCAAGGATATAATTAAAGAGGGAAAACCAAAGATATAATTATTTAATAAGTCACTAGTTAACATATATATATATATATATATATATATATATATATATATATATATATATATATATATATATATATATATATATATATATATATATATATACATACATACCCAAACGGGAAAATATAGGAAATGTAAATAAAGGTAATACTGACAGAATATAGATAATTGGTAATCGGGTAACGTTAATTACTTGTTAATTTGCTTTTAAATGAGAAACTCTAAATCAGTTATACAGAAGGAATATTTAAAAGTCGGAAAGTGGGTCGACTAACGGGAGATACCAGCAAGGGTCACCTCCAGATGGGGGAATCCTTTAGCGAGTCGGCGTTAGGTAATGGAGACTGAAAATGGTCGTGATTCTCGGCCGAATATCCTAATCGTGACGAGGATGAAGGGGAGTGGGGAGGACCAGAAGACGAGTTCACGATTCTCCTTGAAGACGGATGATGGCACGTCTGCTCCAGGGAAGTGCAACCCCCTAAAATTCGAGACTCTAACGTGGCTCGGCGCGAAATCTCACACGAAAAACTGAAGATCCTTGAGGGGGGGGGAGTTCCATCCAATCCTTAGGGGACGAAACGATTCGAGGCTCGCTCTGAACAGAGTAATCCTTCACCAATGAGATGGATCTGCCTGGTGAGATCCAATCTCGATGGTATAAGCAAATACCAGTGACTTGAGGAAACAGACACACGATCTGAACCTAAGGCGACGAAATCTCAAACTCAATCTGCCGATCTTCGAAAACCCCAGAGTATTTATATGACGGCCATTTTTTTGGTGCTCAATCGCCGGAGGGCACAAACGTCTGTGAAAAGGCTTCCGGCGCATAGAGGGAATAGTTTTGTCGCCCGACACAGGTCTTAATGGTCTCCAACGATGTGGGTGGGAAACTTTTGGCTAGCTTTATCCTGACTACGGAGTTTAGCGTTTCATCGGCAAGGTAAAAGCTTTTACCGCCCAACTTAATTAACTACACCTGTGAAGCGTTGACGGATATTCAAATTTTTTCTTCTTTTATTTTTCTCTTTGGGTTCAGAGCGTACTCCACGTGGAGTTATACTTAGGAGACATAGGGAGGGAAGGAATTCAGGAAAAAAATGAAGGGGATATTATTCTTGGCGTCCCTTTGCCTTACAGTTATGTTAACATTTTCTAACTCACAATGGCTTATAAAATAGAGAGACACCGTATTTATACAAAGCAATGTTTTCCCTATAAGTTTAGATTTTTTATGACCTCTGATAAGTTTGGTTTAAGGAAGAAATATTGGACTGGAACTAAAGAAAACAAACCAGAGCTAATATTTACATTTCTCTCATTTGTGCTGGGGATTAGGAACAATTAAAAGATATTTCTGCCAATAAAATCATTTATATGCATTATGGTTTCAGCTTTTGATCAGTTAATCTGCTGACCCCTCTTAAGCATGTGGAGGGCCAAATCATTACGAGTGAGGGGTTCTAAGATCGAGACCATGATTTAGCTAATTTATAACTATTTGTGTTAATTGCTGATAAAATGAGACGGTACGGATTATTGTCCTTTTGTATTTTGTGGGGACAATATAAGATTTGTTCCAGACCCTGAAACATACAGACTATCGTAAAATTCCGTAAGAATTTTTCGGGACTTCAGTGACCTAGAAAATTATTCACCCTATCTTCTAGTTTAAGAATATATTTATAGATATATGGTGCAAGTGGTATAAACTTAGATCTATCCGAAAAATTGCACGCATCCGAGAGTAGTAATCGCATATATTCATAATAACCACGCATTGAACTTTGTTAAGTTTGCTAATGATTATAGAATCATCCCGTTTTAGTTTGTGTAAAACCTTTAAATCATTGAAAGAAAATAATGGAGAGAAAAACATTTTACTGTTAAACTTATAAAATTACTTATTAGACAAATATTTAATTTCTTCTAAGCATCGGAACATTTTTTTCATTCTTTCTGGGGCTCCTTTAGTCCACTTATTTGAAATACTCGAGTCGCTCTATATTAAAAAAACTAAACCAACACTCAACGACTCTGATGCCTCCTTTTCCCTACGTATGCCATAACCTTACAACCTACCAAGTCATTTTCATGCTCCTTAGTCCTTCACCTTTTCATTCTTGTCCCATAACGACTATCTGCTAAAGCTAAGGTGTATATCATTCACGTATTCGGTTCTTTTAATATTTTAAACTTTTAATTTTATACTTTGTCATATTTTAACTTTAGTCTCGCTTCTTTGGCTTTATTTGATTTGCCCTAAGTTTGTTTTTTCAGTGGGTTTTATTAGTGTTTGTATTATTCCTGTTTGTTTTGCTTTTTGATGTACGTTTCTAAATTGAGTGGCTTAACTTTACTTTAATAGAATCACTGAAGATGTTCCGAAGTTTGGAACGAAACGCCTGAGAGGAAATAAGTGGCATTTTCAATAAATGGCCCTTTCCGCGAACCAAGCCAATTTCTACAATTCTCTCTCTCTCTCTCTCTCTCTCTCTCTCTCTCTTTCTATATATATATATATATATATATATATATATATATATATATATATATATATATATATATATATATATATATAATCCAATCGTCCTAATCTGAAATGAAAATTGGCTTCTAGAACTAAAATCTTCTTCCATAATGTCAATATCTTTGTTTCTCCCCTCACTTCCGTTTATCCTATTTTCTCCCCTCATTTTCCCCAACTTAGCTCAATTTCTGCCAAATTTGATCTGTCGTTCCCTATTGAATCACCCCATTCTTTCAGTCAATCCAATTTGGACTATCTTTCACTTATTTTCGGTCCACTCCACTTCTCTTCGACTCTTTGGCTCTCCTATCAATTTCCCTTTTAACTATTCTCCTCTTTTACTTCTTTCCCCATCGGCACTATTCTTTTTCTTTTCGACTCTTTTTCTAATTTCCCTTCCACTCTTTGATTTTGGTGTTTATTTCTACCATTTTGACTCTCTTTTAAACACTTCACCTCATTTATTCTTTTTTACACCTATTTATTTTTTCCTTTCCTTGATTTTTGAATCCTTTCTTAATCTTTTTAACAATTCTCTTTTTTTTATCATTTCGCCTCAGTTCCGACTCTACTCCCTGCTTTTTTTAAATCTCTTCCTCTTCTATCAATTCAACTCCACTCTTTTTAACTCTATTCAATGGTTTTGAACCCTTTTTCCTTTTCTTCAACTTCACATTTCTAATTCCACGCTATTTCCTCCTTTCTTAACTCCACTATTCCCTTCCAATTTGCATCTTATCTCTGCGACGCTGCAGCCCTCTATTAGAAATGTTACCCCTCTATTTTCTTCCATTTCCCTTCTCTTAAAAAAACCCTATCATTCCCTCTTTATTCAATGTTTCTCCTCACCCTTACTTCATTTTATCGAAGAACCATTAGTGTCAAGTTCTGCTCCCCTCATCTGCTTATATTTATTATAAAACATCAATAGTTTATTCCCCTCATTTAGCCTGCGGCAACTGAGGGTAATCAGAGGCTGGGACTTTGGCATCCGTCTCACAGGGGGAAATCTAATGTATCCATGGCAACCATGGCTCACCATCCATATGGAGGATTGAACGGTCCGGCGCCCAAGCCCCCAACATCAGTAGAGGGTTCTTAATTGTCGATGACGAGTACATCGTGGGTATCTTCGTGACAGACTCCCCTCGAGGGCACCGGATAGTCTCTTCATCAGATTATTCGTGATGTCACATATTTCACTTCAAATAACTTCACCCATTTCTTTAACATGGTTTTTCCACTTGTTTCATGCACCAAATGCTCTCGTTGGTACAAGTAAGGAAAATGATGTTTCTTTCCATATGATTTCATACGACCTTGTTCGTGGAAGTTTGCAACGTTCCTCTCCTGCCCCAACATTGCAGGCAGTGTCAGTCTTTATCTTTGTCTTTATTTCTTAAATGGAAATGGCTTCCAAGAGGGGCACTTATCAAGCCCACCGGGGTTAGTTAGGTATGGTCCTCGTTACCCACGCTTCAGTTCAATAAGGATTACGTGCCCTACAGTCCCCAAAGCCCTCATATCTTCCACACACTTAGACTTCTACACTATCTTTACAAATCTCTTCTTACAACTTTCTTTATGCGATTCCTGAGTATAATGGGTCTACGAGTGTGGTGTTTCAAGTGCCTACGAGTAAGCATTCTGTGGCTATAACTACCCCAGGTGACACCCAGGTACGTCTGGCTGCAAGAAATGATAAAAACTGTAGCTATAACTACCCCAGGTGACACCCAGGTACGTCTGGCGGCAAGAAATGATAAAAACTGTGGCTATAACTACCCCAGGTGACACCCAGGTACGTCTTGCTGCAAGAAATGATAAAAAAATCCCCGTCCAAAACCGGGGATCACTTCCCCCCCGCTAGACCGCTTCGCACAAGGAGAAATGGCCATGCGCCTGCAGAGCAAACCTGTGGCTCAGACGAGGGAAAATCCTGGGGGATCGCGGTGAAACCACCCATGGGCTGTCCAAGCATACCAGTACTCAGAGTGGTAGCAATGAAGGATTTGATTAGGAGGCTGGAAAGACTCGCTCGCTAACTTGGCCCCCTCTCAATAAACCCTCGAAAGCGGTAAAACCTTCAGCGCATATTCTGTAGCCAAAAGTAATCTGAGTTATAGCTTCGAGAGGTCTACAGCCATTCCGATAAGGATCTTCAACTTCAGCAGCAGCAAAACAGTCCCTTCAAATTATGTCAAAATGGTGAGCCTTTTCCTGCAATTGCTATGGAATCAAGGCAAGAGGCGTACCAAGGTTTGTGCCGCCTAGGGTGGTCGTGGAAGTTGCCACCCCTCTAAACTGCACAACCTCTCATTTTTTTACGATGCATCTCAGAATACAGTAATTTTTTTAAAATTAGGATGAAAGTTATATGTGTTTTAAACGGTATTATACAGTTTCTTTTCGTCTGTAATAATATTAAAATTATATTTTCCTGAAAAGAGAAAACGAAAAAAAAACACTGGACGATGACTAACTCATACTAGGCTTGGATTCATTAAAACGATGCCGTCTCCCACCATTACGTGAGTGCTCTGGGTTAATCGATAAGAGGTGGGAAAGATGGGTTTGGGTTCTCGTTTCTCTTTTACCACCCATCTTCAGGAGACCACTTCACGTGCACCTCTCCCTTGTTTGCTCTCCCCCGGTATTAGGGCTTAGCGACCTCAACGCCAGGGGATGGGGTCGGTGAAGGAATGCAAGATTTATCGCCGATATGATAGCTACGTTCTTTTTTCAAATCTACAGATCTCCCTTGAGGGCTTAGTAGTCAAGCTCCACCTGAAAAGGAGGTACTACAACTACAACTGACATTGATCAGGCACACTTCTTCTCTCTACGCCACCTATGTCTTTTTTCCGTGACCTAACTATTCCTCCATCACTGAACTTCACCTCAATCTATCTATTCCTAGCATCTTTGACCAATGCAATTCTCTTCTAGGGAATCTCCCTTCTTCGTCACTTCGCCCCCTAAAAATAGTTCAAAACTATGCTGCCCGGCTCCTCCTTCGCCGTCTCCGGTTCTCTCCTTCGATGCCTCTTTTACAGGAGCTACTCTGGTTACCTATTCGCTTCCGTACCCATTATAAAATTCTTCTCATCACCTAAAAGGCCCTAAACCTCGAGGTTTCACCTTATCTCTCGTCTGCCTTCTCCCGTCGTCAAACCCATCCGGGCCTCCGGTCTAACCTCGCTTCCCTCCTGAACACTCTTCGTTCTGTCCTCTGCTCGAAGGGTGACCGTTCCTTCTCAGTTTATGCTCCTAGACTCTGGAATGCTCTTCCTGCCGAAGTCCAATCCTCTCACTACTTTTAAACGTCTCCTGAATCCTCATCTCTTCAGAATAGACATCTTTCCCATGTAAACTTTTTCTACACTCGCTACACAACCTGCGCTCTGGGAGGGCTAACAGCCCTGAAGGGCGCATTATAAATAGATATTATTATATTATATCAAATGAACCTACCATTCATCTGCACCTCATCTCAACAACACCTAGCTCTCCCCTGTCCCTTTATCTGTTTGCAGGACCTGCCTATTCCCCTCTCTTTGACATCCACCGGGACCTACACTCACTTGTTCTTCCGACCATCCTTCGTTTGGACCTACCTCTTCCTTTTGCTTTCACACTCACATTGACGTAACACTCACCCCGGACCTACCTCTCACCTTGCCCTGTGTCCCACGAAAGGGGTTCCCAGTATAGACAATCACACCTGTCAACCTGAAAAGTAGCACCCCTTTAAACCCAGGCGATTCTGTTTCTTTTTGACCAGGGAGAAACTTCGTAGGCTAGTTAGTCGCCGACCAACATTCGTCCACTCATCCCTGATCTGGAGCAGAGGATGGGGAGGCCACACCCTCCCTCTTTGCTTCAACTTTGCTTCTACTGCCACAACTTTATTTCTTTTATTACCTCCCGCAGGAGTCGTTCAGGTGTATAAAAAAAATAGTGTTGCAGCTGACATTTGTAAAATCACGTCCTTCTCAGACAACAACGCCGGTAATGGCGGTTTATTCCATACATAAAGCGTACAGAGGAGCTTCGGCTATTTTGCACACATATTTACTGCCCCCAACTTCACCCCTTTCTTTACACGTTCTGATCTAAGTTCTCTCATCGGTTTTCACTTTAAATTTTTATGAATATAAACGCTTTGTCTCTTCCCCCAGACCTCCTTTTCTTCTCCCTCTCTGACCGACATCAATGCCCCCCCCCCTCCTCAATTGTTTCATGTCGCGTCTTCTCCGCAAGGACACCTTCAAAAGAAAATCTCGTTTCATTTCCCGGCCGTCAAAAATGTCGGCCATTTTTTTATTCTTCAAAAAGGGTCTCTAATTTTGAGAGTCTTTGTTTTCTTGAAGCTATTGTTTTCTCAAAGGCTTTGTTTCCTTTTATGGGACCCGTAAACCCCCACCCCTACAGATTCTGTAGAGCTTTACTCCCGCTCTTCTTTGCCTTTTTGCTTCATTATTTACCCACCAGGGGGCTTCGAATTAATCCGCTAGATGGCGCTCTCTGTCTCTTACGGGGGGGAAGGGAAGCAGTCAATCCCTTGACATTCTTTTTGATACAGGAGTGAGGGGGGGAGGGGGAGTTCCCTCGTTTCCTTGGCCTGGGTTTTCTCCCTTTACTTTACTCTTGATCAAACAAAAGGGGAAGAAGAGGGAAAGAAGAGGAAAAGAAGAGGAAATCAGCAGGACTGCGTTAGAGCCGGGGAGACTTCTGATATACCCAGATGTTGTGGCTTTAGTTTTTGTGACGAGCTGAGTTTCCTCTATTTTGATTTTCACAGTTATAATAAAAGTTTTTAATTTCATATCTGTTAATGTAATAAATTCCACAGATTTATCTAATCATGTGATTCTGCCATCTTTTTTAACTATGACAGTGACTTTATAGACACCCTGTATATTTAAATTATTTTAGTCTATTTTTAAATCGATCGATTTGTCGTCATTTTGTATGATTGAGGTCATAATTAGGTTAAGCATTTATTGATCGATCATCTTGGTCGGGTCACCAATGGAGCGGTTGGTTTAGTTAATCCGCTCACAATTGATAATTATTAACAAGGAGAGGTTAGACTTCATGGTTGCCTCAATTCAGGGGCCTTGAGCTCGCCTGAATGAAGAGCTCCTTGGAGGTTGGTGTGAAGGCTGGTACTTGGCGTGGAACGATGGTGGCAGCGAAAGATTTGTGCGTATGGCAATCCTGTGCTTCTCCGGAGTGACAGAATAAGTAGGCTACGAATGGTGCAAAGTTGCCAGCTGTCGCCATAATGGAGTTGCCATCGGTCGCTAGCTGCGCCAATTGTTTATATCTCTAAATTAATTTATATTACTCTTTATTGACTTAGCAGCGGAACAGAGGAAGGCTAAGGAGAGTTGCGTATCCCATCTCTCTATTGGTCTAAGTAGTCGACAGCTACATATGTATTTTTAAAATATTCTCACTTGCCTTAACTTTGTCTCTTTGGTTTTCACTTCATTATTTTCATAAAAATAAAAAAAATATCAAGGTATCTATATACAATATTTGTGAGCCCTTTTTTAAATGATAAATCCAATAATGTAAACAAAATCGTTCTGTTGAAAACAACGCAGCTATTTTTGTAATTTTAAAAGTTGCTATGGCAACGGAGATTGTATTAATGCTAAGCGTAAGCTAGTGCAGAGAATATTTGGACTTTCCCCGAATGAAGAAAATTTATATTACATTCTTGTTTGTTTCGAAAGAATAAGAATTTGAATAATAATAATATTATTGAAATGAGGCTACATAACATTTTGGCTTGGAATTTTCCAAAACAATTTTGTGAAGATTGTGTACATGAGTATACTTTCGAGACTTTTGGCATCGGAAGGCTCATAGGACATCAAAGATCGGTAATTTTCCTCATATATGATGGCTGAAAGTGAATAAAGTGAAAATAACATTATTGGCGCAAGAAAAGTAACAGGTGTTATTTGTAATAGTAATCAGTAATATAAAATATTTCAAAATTCGGCGTAACGATGATAATAATTGTAATAATGCTACTAAAATACTAGTATTGGTTTGGGTAAGAGAATATATTTCGCTAATATAACATCTGTAATCCTTATTGAGGCCAATCTGGCAAACACAGTAATATTGCAAAGTATCAATTTGGTTAATCTTAGCAGTTATGATAAGTAAAATAGTGTTTTAAAAAAAATTAAATGCATTAAAGTAATCAAGTTGCTTGAGAGATGATCGGAAACCATCCCAAATACGAACAGACGAATATACCCCCCAAAAATCTTAAGAAGTAGATTTTGTAAATTTAGGAAAGTTTTGAGCCAAAGAAGAGCGGCTTGTGAGGGTATAAGGAAAGGAAAGAAGAAAGCGCAGTTTAAGAAATGGCTAAATAGCGGTGTTACATATTTGAAAGAATTTTATCGTAGTGTAATAGTTTACGAGAGAATAATTTTGTTGTAATTTCGTCGCTGGGTGCTTAATGAACCCTAGATAGTGATAATAAGAGGTGATTTTATATAGAATAAGTGCGTTTTACATTGTGGGTTTCGTCTTCAAAGGCAAAACACGGGAAAATTCGTTTTAACGTGCCCAGACTTGTAAAGGCTTCTAAGGAGTACTTTGAGTGGAGGTGAAAATTTTAGTCTATCATCCATGAAAACGTCAAGGAATTTAT
Source organism: Ceratothoa steindachneri (assembly GCA_963969495.1). Classification (NCBI taxonomy): domain Eukaryota; kingdom Metazoa; phylum Arthropoda; class Malacostraca; order Isopoda; family Cymothoidae; genus Ceratothoa; species Ceratothoa steindachneri. Next base: position 243,768,613 of record OZ018317.1, on the reverse strand, counting down.
TAGATTAAGATCAGTTAATAGGTTAGTTGTCTACTATTATGGGACGCAGGATGGTAGGTTTAATAGGGGAAAATATATTATAGTTGATTTTTTCTAATGTTCAGTGATAATCTGATTGCAATAAGCCAAACACTAAAGATGGTTGAGAAGGAATTAATGTACATGTACCGGGTATTGTGAAGGTCATGTTACCCTCGTTACAAATATATCAATAAAGGCACGATTATAGTTTTAATGCAGATAGACATGTTTTTATTGTTTTATTATATAAATATTTGTTTAACTTATAATATAAGTAAATCTAGTCGCCGTCTGCGGCGAGCCCGCGCTCCAGGCGAGACCTGAAAGCCGTGCACGCGTTGCGGACGAAGTCCCTCCTCTTGCTGGCCCCCACACGGTTGGCGAAGGACTTTAGCTCACCAATGTTGCTGTGGCGGACCTTGGATGCCTTGTCATCGACAGGCGCCCACACACTGTAGTTAAATTCATTTGCAACCACAACTACTCTTGCATGGCCTTGGCTGTGTGAGCTTGGGAACCGCCCTGCTGAAAGAAATAGTCTACCTTCGTGATATTTCTCCCCCAGGGCAGGACTTTCGTGGCCAAGATATCTCTGTAATAGGCGGCGGTAAGCTTGTAGCAGGCTGAAAACCACAGCGGCGGAATCTTCTCGCCATTGGCAGCCACATCTCCGAGCATTTTCACGGATGCCGGGTGCTTGGTCGTGGAAACCTAGCGAACCTCGGACACGTTCTGGCAGGAGATTTATCCGCTATCGTTCTGCTTGTTGGTGACTGGATCTACGGTGAAGATCTTTTCATCAGAAAAATAGGAATTTGATTGCCATGAAACTTCAAGTCGTTGAGAAGGCGAAAAAAGCGCTCCCGACGTTGTTCTCGCATACAATCGTTGAGCAGAGCCCTTTCCACGCAACTCTGGCCGCCCTCCTCCGTGATGGCCCTAGACACTGTAGCGACCGAGATGTTCTTTTTCTTCGCCAGCACAGTCATTTTGACTTTCAGTGCACTTTCAAAGCACTTTCTCACAGCCAAACGGTTAATAACTTTAGGTCTGTCTGAATGATGTCGATATTTGATGTATTACCCCTTTTTGAGCATCTCCTCGACTTTGTGGACAGTCATCCGCCTGACATTGAGATGCTTGGAAATGTCCAACCTGTTGTAGCCCGCGCGCCAAAAAACAAAGATCTCGATTCTTTTTAATTCCACCTCGACCAAACTACACACAATGAAAAAGATGTTTTAATGCCAGTGCATGAAAAATAGACCTTTAAGTTAGTTCGACTATTCTTTTTCTATCACACACCTAAATCTCTCAAAAGAAAAAAGATCCGAGTGTAACAGAATTCTTGCAAAGCCTGGTATACAGGGTGCTGTCGATCTTAGATACAGAGGTATTAAGGGGAAAGTCTATTAGATTTAATAAAAATAGAAGAAGGGAAATTTAATTAATATAAATGAGAATGAGAAAGGAAGTCAGGATAGAGGCCTGAGAACTAATTGGCTGATAGTTAAAGGTAAGGTGTGGGTGGGAGATCGCCATCTCGAGCTTTTGGTTTTGAATCGATTCGATCAAGCATATTGAAAACATCCTGATTCACTGTATCAAAAGCTTTAGAAAAATCAAGAAAAACAAATGGTAAACATGAACATCGGTTGCGCGAACGATGGGACGCAAAATATTTTGTCCCTGTTCCAATATGGTTCACCTTTTGGGAGTAAATTCAAGGGGACTACTCATGGGCGGTTTATCACTGCAGGGGGACCCCCCTACGATGATTCTCAGTTTCAATCGATTCGGAGGGTCTGGGGGGCACAGCCACCCAGTATATAATCATGATTGTTTAGAGAATAATGTTCTAACGTTTTATTTAACGTTTTTATTTAACCAAACGCGCACAAATATGCATCCGCGGGAGAACGAAACATACACGCAAAAAAATTACACTTTTTCGGGCGCGTCGCCGATCTTCATGTTTACCAAACAAATAGTTGAGTGAGAGTAATTTTAAAGTATCTAATGTTTTGATGAGAAATTCCTCAATAGCATCGTACCAGCTAAAATTTAGACGTTTCCTAGATTAAGATTTGAGATTTCATTGTTAGAAAAAAAAGACACAAATCTTTAGTACGTTAATTTTTCGAATATCTTGGAAAAGCTTTTCAAATGAAGAAATAGGCTTGAAATTTAATTACATATGATTACCTACTGATTTGAAGATTTGCGTAACGCGGGCAAATTCCAAACAAAAAGGAAACAACAAATTTGTATTTAATCATTATTTAGGAGATATTATTGGACTAGTGATATCAGTTGTAAATTTGTAAATAGAAAGGAAAGAGAATTATGGGAAGAAGAGGGGTTTTTAAGTCTTAGAATATTTGACATTACTTCAGTATTAGTAAAGGAAAAACGAAGAATTGTTGTTTCTCGCGCAAATGTAACTCACTGGGCAGAGAAGGGTAGTGCAATTCAGGTAACTGGTTTGCTAGCAATGGTAATAATATTAATGAATGCTTAGGGTGGTTATAGTTGGATTTGCTATTGTAGAATAAGCTTAGGAATAGAGTGATAGAAGAAGTGTTGATTAATAGTTTATTTTTTAGAGAAGTGGATCTTAATTTATGATGGAAATAATTTATTTTGGTGAGGCGTAAAATTTAAAATAATATTTCTTAAGTGTTACAGGAAATAAATGAAGTATGAATCAGTTGGTACTGTTTGAACAGCGTATGTTTATCATTAATATATTTCATTAGATTTTGAGGAGAATATTAACATGAGGTGACAAGACTTTCGCATCACCCTGTAGGTTATTTTATAGTGAGTATTACAAAATGATTATACCGCAGTATTTATGTCACTGAATCCATTTAAAGAGTGAAAGTTACAATAAGTAGTGCAGCCATTGCGCAGTGAATAGTTGTTTGTTTGATCTGGGCGCGAAATTATTTGTGGAAGAAGAACTTTGTTTTATTCTCGAAGAGGAAGATAGAGAAAATACATAAGTTGTTACTTAATGTTTGAAAGTTGGTTGTAGCAAATATGGTCAATAAAAGTTGAGGAAAGTGAATCATTATAGGTAGCATGTTAAATAAAAGGGAGAAGCTGTGATACAGATGATGAAATCGAGTTTAACAATGGGATTATTACTTATCTCAATATTTAAGTCAGTCTGCTCGGATGCGAGGGATGGCAGGCAGAAAGTATGATGGAGAGGGTGTCATTAAAGCAAAGGATATGATATTTACATGGCAGGTGGAATACAGTCTCAATAGTCAGGCTAAAAGGGTTAGCAAAGATTTAAACAGTACGGAGTTTAATTATATCGTTAAAACACGACCATTCGTATTTTAGAGTAGCTTTATACGAGATTAATACATATTAAGAAACTCATATACATCAGATGTCCAGAAAGAAGGGAAAGGTGTTTAAGCATGAAAATCAGGATAATAAATTGGGGAGAACCAAGTTTAAATGAGACTTATCATCCCGATTTATACTTCCAGCTCAGTATGCAAAGAACTCGTCGCAATCTTTGTTGAAAGAACCAAGTTTAAATGAGATTTATCATCCCGATTTATACATCTAGCTTAGTATGCAAAGAACTCGTCGCAATTTTTGTTGAAAGAACCAAGTTTAAATGAGATTTATCATCCCGATTTATACATCCAGCTCAGTATGCAAAGAACTCGTCGCAATCTTTGTTGAAAGAACCAAGTTTAAATGAGATTTATCATCCCGATTTATACATCTAGCTTAGTATGCAAAGAACTCGTCGCAATCTTTGTTGAAAAAACATATATTCTTAATTTCGACCGGGCAACGTTAAATAAGTTAGGTCAATAAGATTAGAGAAATTTTAGGGGTCTAGTAATTTATAGACCTTTTATAAACTAGCATAACTTAAGCTTTTTAAAAGTTACTAATGTCTAGGCCATTTTCTATCCTTATTAAGGCCTAGACCATTTATTGGTGCTAGCATAAGTAGGCATTTTAAAACTTAATACTGTCTAAGTCTTTCTTTTTAATTTCCAATTAATTCTTCGATCTTTTTAATGTACAAAAGCATATAAATTTTAAAATTTGATACTGCCTATGCAATTTTTAACCTACAAAATGTTCTTTGAGTGTCACAGGATATATCAGAAAGACATCGTTTACAACGTATAAATAATGCTTAATCTCAACCTAATTTCTTTATTTGAAAAACGTCAACACTTAAATGAATCTAGTGAACAAAACCACCCTTCTCTCTTGGACCGAAATGGTGTCCTCGTTTCTAACGATAATCTCCCACACGTGCAGGATTGAGTAAATATTTTTTTGCCTTAGTTTCGGAACTTCTTCCTCATCCTTTATATTCACCATGTGATTACCGTTTGTCTAAGTCACCTAAATGGCAAAGTTTACCCTGATACGGATGTGGAAATGGATATCAGTTATATATTTCATAAAAAGAGAATGAATTCTTCAAGAAAAGTTTCAAATGCTAATTAAACGATGGTATTATTAATAATAGAAGGAAACTTGTGGAAAATTTACGTGACAATTTAATTATTCTTGGTTTCCTTATGACGTACCTACCCTCCGTTTTTCCTTTTAGGGTTGGACGAGAAAGGAACCAATTTGGAGGCCTCCCGTCTATTGTGTATCTTTTCCCCCAGCCCATTATATCCACGCATTAGCGATTCTATTTTACTACGCTCAGCTCTTGTTTCATTTGATTAATTCAATTTATCCTACTTTGGGTCCTTTAATCCGTTTATAAATATTAATATAATTTAAGTGCTTGGATAAATTTAAATCTAGGGTTACGTGCTATTTATAAAGTGTAATCAAAGTGAATTGAGGTTTATAATTCGTATATATCTTTAAGGTTCTATTGATCTCGCGTCACAATTTTTGGCTTATTACTTTTTGTGGCATCTTACGCTACTTTCCCCCCCAAATAAGTTTGCTGAATAAATGCATTTATTTGTATATAAAATATTATTTTAATTTCCTAAAAAATAACGACATTAATTTCTTGCCACGCTAATATTTTCTATGAACAAGTTTTCAACATGAATTAACTAAATTTGGAGAAATAATTTAGGCGTGGTTTATACTGAACTTTATAAGGTTTGAGTCTTCCGATGTTGCATGCTTCTTTTAATGCACCATTGCTCGTATGATAACGTTAATTGAAACAATTTTCTAGCTTGATGGATTGAAGCTTTACAATTTCCTTGCTGTCTGGCGCAAAGAGGAAATTTCCTCGCCTGTTGGCGCAAAGCAATGCAATTTCCTTGATTGACGGCACTAAGAAAACAACTTCCAGGCTTGAAGGCACTGAAGAAAACAATTTCTTGGTTAGATGGCGCAATACGAAACAAATTTGCTCACTTAATTGCACTAAGCGAAACAATTTCCTCGCATGTTGGAGCTAAGAAAAACAATTTTCTTGCTAGGGGGCGCTAAGAGAAAGATTTTCTCGCCTGATGGCAGTTTAAAAACAATTTGCTGGCTGTATAGCACGAATTGAAACAATTTCTACGCTTGACGGCGTAATAAAAACAATTTCCTTGCTATGTGCCGCTAAGAGGAAAATATTCCTCAATCATGACGCCAATTTAAGCAGTTTTCTGATCTGATAGCGTTATACGAAACAATTTCCTAGCTTAGTTGCGTTAAGTAAAACAACATCCTTGCTTGATGGCGCTAAGAAAACAATTTCCTTTCTTATGACGCTAGGAGAAAACACTTCATCGCTTGATGGCGCAAAACAAAACAATTTTCTGGATTGATGGTGCTAAGCGAAACAATTTCTTCGCTCTTCGGCTCTATGAAGACAATTTCATGCCTTGATGGCGCCAAGCGCAACAATTTCTTCAAAGAATTAAGCAAAGCCAAACAAATATCTCGTAGGATTAAGCTAAGCTAAACAATTTCCTCGCAGGATGAAGCTAAGTAAGACAATTGCCTCAGGATCAGGCTAAAGGAAAACTATTTCTTTGCTTACTGGTGATAGCGAGAAATTTATTCGCTTGATGGCTGTAAACGAAACATTTTCTCATATAAATGAGTGAAGCAAACAATTAACTCACATAATTTCGCTAAGTGAAATTATTTCCTATCTTGATGGCGCTAATCAAAACAATTTCCTAGCTTGAAGGTGCTAAGCTAAACAATTTCTTCACTTAATTGCGCTAAGTGAAACAATTTACTTACATAATTGCTCTAAATCAAACAATTGCCTGGCTTGATGACGCTAAGCGAAATGCTTTCCTCGCTTGATGCAGCTAAGAGAAACAATTACTTCACGTAATTTTGCCAAGCAAATCATTTGCTTTACATAATGGCTCGAATCGAAACACTTTCCTTTCTTGATGGACTAAGCGAAAAACTCCATCATTTCATGACACTAAGCGTAAACTTTTCCGTGCTTGATAGGTATAGGTAAAGCAATTTTCTCGCTTACCCGCGCTAAGCGAAATAATTTCCTGGTAGAAGGGCTCTAAGCGAAACAGTTTTATTGAGAGATGATGCTAAGGAAAACAATTTCTCCGTAAGATGAAGCTAATTGAAACAATTTCATCACAGAATGATGCTAACCTAAATTTTATACTTGCTGGATGACGTAAAACGAAACAGTTTACTTGCAGGATGTCACTAATCGAAACAATTCCGTCGCATGTTCGCACAAAAGGGAAATTTTCCTCGCTTGCTCTTGCTAAGCGAAATATTTTTCTCGTAGGATGACATTAAGCGTAAGAATTTCTTCAGATCATGAAGCTAAGGGAAAATCTTCTCCTTGCTTGTGGAGCTAAATAAAACAATTTCCTTTGAGGATGACTCATAGCGAAAAGAATTATCGGAAGATGACATTAAGCAAAATAATTTCTTCGCAGGATGAAACTAAGAAAAACAATTTCCTCGCAGAATGTAGTTATGTGAAACAATTCACTCCCTTCATGACGCTGAGGGAAAGCTTTGTCCCCGCTTGATGTCGATGAGCGAAACAATTGCCTCGCAGTAATATGCTAGCGAAAAAAATTGTGTGCATGATAATGTTAAGGGGAAACGTTTTCTTCGCTTGCTGGTGTTAATTGAAACAATTTCCTCCCATAATGAATCTATATGAAACAATTTCCTGGCTGGCTGAAACTAGGCAAAATAATTTCCTCGCAAGATGATGGAAAGCTAAACAATATTCTCGCAGGTTGATTGGTTCTAGAGGAAAACCTTTCCTTCCTTGCTGGCGCTAAGCGAAACAATTTCCTCGCACGATGACGCTAAGCGAAACAATTTTCTCGCACGATGACGCTAAGTGAAACAATTCTCTCATTTCATGATGCTACGGGGAAAAACTTTATTCTTGCTTGTTGGCACTGAACAAAATAATTTCTGGCTCGATGGCGCTAAGCGAAGCAATATCCTCTCTTTATGGCCTTTAAAGAAATCATTGTTTGTTCATTTGATTGTGCAAAGAAAAACAAGTGTTTTCCGTGCTTGGCAAGCGAATCAATTTCTTCTTTTAATTACCCCAATGTGAAACGTTTTACTTGCTTGATGGCGCTGAACTAACTAATTTCGTCGCTTGATCTCGCTCTGCGAAATGATTTACTCTTCTTATTGCGCTAAGCCAAAAGATTGCCTTCCTTAATTGTGCTAAACGAAACAATTTCCTCATTTGATGGTGCTGAAGGAAACCATTTTTCTTTTTTGATGGCATTGAGCAAAATGTCTTCGATCGATGACAATAAACGAAAAGAAATTCCTCGCTTCAATTCGCTAAGCGAAAACAATTACCTCTCCTTTTGATGCTGCGGGAAACATTTTCTCTTGCTTAATGGCGTTGAACAAAATAAGGTTATAGACGAAATAATTTGTTATCGTGAGGGCAATAAGTGAAACAAGTTCATCTCCTAATACCGCTAAGCTATACAAGTCCATTTCTTGATGGCGCTAGGCCAAATAATTTTTCTCTTGATGGCACTGAAACAACTCATTATTTGCTCAGTTCATTGTGCGAAGCGAAACAATTCTTTCGCGTGCTAGCGCTAAGCAAGGCAATTGCTTGGATTGATTACGCCAAGGGTAAAAAACATTTTACTTATTTGATGGGGCTAAAGAACTAATTTATTTGCTTGATCTTACTATCAAAAATATTTTCCTCGCGTTATTACTTAATTGTACTAAGTGGAAAAACAATTTTCTCGTTAGATGGTGCTGAGGGAAACCTGTTTCTTTTTTATGGCATTGAAAGAAATGTCTACGATTGTTGGCACTAAACAAAAAAAAATCTTCTCTTGATGGAGTTAAGCCAAATCAATTTCCTCCTCTGATGGCGCTAAGATAAACATTTTTTCTTGCTGGATGGCGGTAAACAAAATAGGGCTAGGGACGACATAATTTCTTAGCATGATGACTCTAAGTAAAACCATTTCCTCCCCTGATTGTGCTAAGCTAAACAATTGATTCACTTGATGGCGCTAAGTGAAAAAGATTTTTCGCTTAATGGCGTTGAACGAAATAATTTCCTTGATATCCCTAGGCAAGATAATCTCCTAACTGAATGGCGCCAAGAGAAACAAATCCCTCATTTAGTTAAGCGAAGCGAGATATTTACCTAGCTTGATGGCGCTATTTGAAACAATTTTGACTATTAATATTGTCCTGATGGAGATTAATTTTATGCGACTGCAATAATTTGCCATTTTTCGCTCTGTCAACTACACTGCAATGTCCTTTCCCGGCCCCAACGGAACAGTAATCATTTTTATTAATTGTAGATAATGGATACGATTCCGGAGAGTTATGCGGCATTCTGAAAATGAGTGGTCTATTCGTCTCTTCAAAATGTTTAGGCTATTTGCTTATCCCTTTTAAAATGGTACCTTCATAGTCTCTATTGTCATTTTATTCTGTTTTCTACCCTCAGCTACTCCTTTAATTTAACAACTCTACTCATATAGTAGAGTACTATTCGATTTCAAACACGTTGCTCTCTGCCAATTCTAAAGAAACCCCTCGTAAATCTAAACGACCAGGCAAACTACGCATCTAACTTGTAGTCAGATCAGCTTCTTGTCCATATCTCTTGATCACAATTGATGGAATCGTCTATTTTTGGTCACAGCACTGAATATTCTCTCCTAATTGGCTTGTTTCAACGAACGGATGGTGCTGATCAGCCTTTAAATCTAGGCAAAATCTCTAGGCGGCCTTTGATAGGGTGGATCACATCGTTCCTTTTGCTCGTTTATATGAATTCCTGGATGTCGCTGCAAGTGATAGTATGTCGTCTACCCTCACTCACTCATTAACTTGAACGCCTCCACTCATACGGTGGAGTATCATTAGATTCAAACACGTTGCTTCTCGCCAATTCTAAAGAAACCTTCCTTGAATCCAACTGAACCGTCAAACTATACATCTAAACATTATAGTCATATCAGATTCTGAACCATATCTGTTGATCAAAGAATAGATGAAATCTACTCTTGTCCCAGCAATGAATCTTCTCCAAATCGGTTAGCTTCGACGGCGGCTGGTGCTTGTTAGCTTCTAAATCTAGTTCGTCTTGATCTCTAGGCAACCTTTGATAGGGTAGATGACATCGTTCTTCTTGATCGTCGTGATGAATTCTTGGATGTCTCTAAAAGTGTCCGTACCTATTATCTCGCACTCAACCTATTCATACCAAGAATGATATACTCCAGGAATGGTCTTATCCATTTTTTCTATTTACCTAATGCTCTTTGTCATTCTTAGGCTTCACATCGACCTATCATTTAATATTTCTATGCCGATTACTCGAATGGCTATCTCCCTTTCAGCCTCGCTCTCTGAGAACATTAGTAATGTATCCCGCTATCATGACCGAATACCTCTCGGACACCTTTCTGAACCATTTGAAAAAATAGGCTTTCCTTCGAATGTAGTTTTCTGTAAAATTATTGCTCTTTTTCTTGCCTTTGTTTCTCAGGTTCCCTTTCTCGACATCGTTATATAACTGGATGTCACCTTAAATAGTCAACTATCAAAGTTCTTTGCTTCCACCTTAATCTTACCAGTACTAGGTCCTACTTTAAGCATAATAGCTTGGAGATCAACATTTTTTCTTTCATTACTTCCATCCTTGATGACTGGAATGCCTTTCTTGCTGGATCCTATGGTTCTACTATTCGACCTGGTAAACTTATTCCAAACTTTGAGAGTCACGCATTCTTCTCCACTGGAAGCGTTTCTTTCGTGCAAGATCCATGGCCCCTGAATTGCATTGGATACTCCTCCTTTATATCATTGTCTTTAAAGTCCTTTTTAGTTCAAAAAATTTAAATAACGCAACACACTTAGATTTCTCAACTTATCCTCGTCTTTTTAGGCCTACGTTCAAATTCAGCCGCTTTAGTTTTATTCATTCGTATATATTGGCAGAGTGATTGTCCTTCCTCTATCTTTGCTTCTAGAATTTGGAGTAACGCCTGATGGCAACCGTTCCTTCCCCTCCCTTGTTGCTTTCAAGCGTGTTTTGACGACCATCTTTTCTTTCGAACCTCCTTTATTCCATTTTCTACGAAGGCATATGTAACCTTAAAAAGCGCCTTACAAAAATGATAATGATAATATTTATTCTGTTTCTTCTCATTATTAGTTTTAAGAGAAACATTTGATTGTAGTGCACCAACTTCTAAAATTTAATATAAACTCTGAATATAAACTCTGAATATAAACTCGCCTTGATCCTAGCTATTATTCATAATGTATATTACTAAATAGGAAGCGCTTTCCGTAATGAAGTTTCTTTCCTGTCCATTTTCTCCCTTATATCCTTCTACGTCTTGGTTCATCCTTGAATACGTCCTTGTATAATATGGGCGCAAGCCCAAGGAATCATTATTTCTCTTTCCTATGGGTAAACTTTAAGGGGCTTAAAGTTATTTTTTTAGTGACTTTTTGTATGAACTTGTATTAGCCCAGATTCTCACCGTCGAGTCAATTAACTAAAAGGACTTGTGCAAGAAAATTAACTTAAGATCTAGGATTTGACCTTCCTCTCTCGCGGAGACTTGTTTGTGGAAAGGATAATGTCGAATTTAAGGATATTCTTCAGCTTTGGTTAAAAAATGTGACTATTTTGAGGCGCGCTCTGCTCATAATTTGTGGAAAATGGCCCTCCTTTTGTATATTAACCTTTTTTTCCTCCCTATCTTTATGTAAACTTCAGAACCAATTCTAATTTATATAAATATTAAGTTATTTACTTGGTTATTAACTTTATTATCGAGGTAAGGTAAGATTGGGTACAAATTTATCCAAGAAATATATATTATAAATGGCTTTATAATGGCAAAAATAAGGTTAGAATGGCTCAAAATTGAAGTTTCTTGTATATATAGAAAGATTAAGTGACGGAAAAAGAGAGATCAGAAATACACTGAAAGTACACCAGTGCAATGGAAAGGTCATAAGGCAAGTATATAGAGATGATAAATGAATAACGCTATTGAGGGTAAAATAATAACATTTCTACACGAAGCGGGTAAAAATAGGTTAGAGAATATTCATTATTTTTTTCATTCCAATGACAATCAATGCGAATTCATTGTACATTAATTCGGCCTCATCAGGCAATAAGACTAATCCCAATACAGCGCAAGGGAAATAAAGAGAGAAAAGAGGGATTTTTTCCCTAACTCGATTAGTTGGTTCCTCCTTCAACGTTAGCGATATTAGGGAGACGTAGAGGCACTACTTGTGGCAATCATCGGTTTCCATGACGACGGGGTAGCATTTCGACTGTTGAGTCATGGATGGCAAAGTCAGAGCGTTAAACAGAGATTTCATACGGTCAACTTAGGACAATCTACAGGGTGAAAACACGAAGTCTAGACCATCTTTTAGAAAAGATGTTAAATATGTTTACATACGATAAATTAATTGGTTAATTGCGGTTTTTTTAGGATTTATTGAATTTTGTGAATCCAAGTGTAATTTCATAAAAACAACATCTATTTATGTACAAATATGACTGTAAAATGTCAAGCAATCGAGTACCTGTATATAAATGTGCAGAAAGAGGGTGATATTCATGATGAATCCGTCCGGATTCTTTTTTTAAAAAGCTAACACAATTTACTAGGGAGGTTACCTCCGTGACTGGGCATCCCGGTGGGGACAGGTAGGTGGAGCTCGTAGCCATGATGACAGGCAGTCTACTTAAGAGAAGGATAATTCTGATTCCCAAACCCTGGAACCAAAGGCATGATTGCCTCTTCCAGAAGATCCTCTGTAAGTATCTGTGAGTGATGAGATCTGGGGATATTAAATTTTTTAAGGTGCTTAAAAAGACGGAAAGTTGTCTTACAAGAGGGCCACCCAGCCCCTCTCAATAAGCACCCCAACTTTTATTAAAAACACGATAAATCAAATCAGGCGAGATCAGAAGGGAAATGCCTGATAACTTGCTTTGGATTGCAAAGGGAGTCATCTGACCATCCCCAAATTGTTGAAAGATAATTTGAAGCTTCATTTATCCAAGATAGCTAAATAACACTTGCTTTTAACGCCACCAAAAAGAAGAGAGTAAAAAAAGCAAAACTGCTCCTTCAACGGTTCTTTGATAACTCCAGCCTCAAGTTCTAGGGAGAGATGACAAGTTGTTAACTGTCCAGGACACCCATAATACAAAGAATATTCGTGTTTAAACACAAGATAAAGATGAGATTCCCCTTGAGCAGCAGACATATTTCAGGAGACAGGAAGCGTCGGTGATGGTGTGGGTGGGCGAAACATCAATGGATCTAAAAACACATCTCCTCTACATTGATTGTGGCAAGGGGGGGGGGGGTAAAATATGAATCAACCATTTTTTTGGAGATGTTGAAAGAGAAATTCATCGTTATGTGAATGTCACTATAGGAAATGCCGCTGTAACTTTTCAATTAAATGCAGCAACCTCACGAACAGCTAAAACATTTCAAGATGGGTGCCAGGCAAATTTAAAGACGCTTGATCCAAAGAATTTTGGCCTCCCAGTTCTTTAGATTTAAACCCCCGTTGACTTAGGAGTACAGATGAAGGTTAAGCAGATGACCTCATCTCATTTATGTTTGAAGTCCTGAAGTGAAAACTGAAAAATGCTGGCAGGAAATATCAGCTGAAACCTTCTGTTCCACTTACAATCAGTTCTAAACTAGACTTCGTCGTGTCATTGATGCAAAACGCAATCTAATTGAATTTTACCATTATCTTGTAGCATATATCTTTTCTTTCGTTTTAGTATAAGAATTATGTAATATTAGATTGTTTTATAAAATAATTAAATTAATATCAGTTTACACTTCCTGTTTCTACCCTGTAGTTAGTTTGGCAATGGTACAGTGGAGAGGTTTGGAAAAGGATCTAGATGAAGGACCTCCTCAGGAGATCTTTGTTTAAGTTCTCTAAGGATCAAAAGATATTCGATCCTTCCTTGTAAGATTTGAAGCAATATCTAACACTTGTTTATATCGGTTAATAATACGAGATGATTGTTAAACTAATCAATGTTTATTAAAGTTACTATGCTAGTATTTGTCATCTTTCTTTTTAAATTTCGTTGTTTTTATTTTTATTTTCATACACTTAAGCTCTACCTTCATTCTTTAACAGTTCTTTTTTTTTTTTCAAAAATCACCCATTGAAAAAAACCTACCAACCAAACCTTAGTTAGCTCATTATCACCAATTAATTTAATTCTAACCAGAGTTCACCAGATCCAACCTAAATAATAAAAAATATCTAACCACACAAACCAACGACTTACACCCCGACCTTGTGTAAGGCATATTCACATCATTTTTCATCTAACACCCCCTAACAAATCCAATCCGACCTAACCTACATACTTCCTTTAAGAAATTACTGAACATTATCGAGTGAAATTTATTTTCGTTGATATGAAGGTATCTAAGAGAGATGCAGTAACTAAGTAGCACAATACATTATAATTTCGCCACCCTCCCATATAAAGTATGGGTACATTTACCCATATCCTTCTAGAAAAGAATCTCCCTAACTTTTCCATTTCCCGGCTAATCTTCATTTTCTGCGAGAATTTAAATCTTTCTAAATGAAACAAAGAAAAATGTGGCGGAATGAAATTCATTCGTTTGCTGTGGATTTGTTTTTATTCGCAGAATTAATTGGCCTTTTCTAAGGGGATTTTTAATCTAAACTTTTACATTATAAATATCTACTTCCTAAACTCTTATCCATTTTCTACTGAACTCTTGTGTCTCTTCTTGGACTCCTCCAGAGAGCCTGCAGGAGGTCCTGCGGCTATAATAAATTCAACACATTTTAATTTTTTTTAAATTCAACTTATTCTTTATGATCTCTCCTTAAAAGTTGTAGGAGGAGATGACCATGTTTGTTATTGCTTTAAATGCAATATATCCTTTTGAATGGTTGCTTAAAGATGTCCACTCAGGTGTCTCAATAACATAGATTTATATTAAATTGGATGCTCTTGTTTTCATGTTTACCTTCAGTCACGTATCCAAGGCAACTACTGCATATGGTTTAGTTTTCCTTAGACACTGCTTTTCTCTTTACTTCTTCCTTGTCAATAATCTCTCCTTTTCAGTGATTTCTGAGACCATAGTGGAAAGTAGTATTGGTAACCACTTTTCCTCCACTCGGACCATAACGTCAGATGCTGTCTTAAAGCAAAGAGCGTGGATGATAGGAAAAGTTGTGTATCCGCCTGGTCCAGATCATTCTAAATATTCTTTACTCAAGTGTTGGCATTTTCTTTCACACACTTTCATTACCCAAAATTTACAACCTTAAGAAACGCTCCATATATGCCATCTGGTGTCGATGGTCTCATTGGCTATCAATACCAAGTTGGCAACCTGCACTCTGAGACCGTAAACTCCAGTTTTTCCCTGAATGAACCCTAATTATACCCTTCAAAACGACATTGCTGCATGAAATCTTTTCTTTTAGCCCCCCAAATCATAATTTCATAATTCAACTTGGAATTTTCATTAATCTGTTATAAGGCTAAAAGAATAAAAATTGGAAAAATAAAACAAAAATAAAAAAGGTTAAACATAAAAAAAATACATAGAAAAATCTCAACCATAATTACTGAGGTGGAGAGAAGTACTAATCAACTTCCATGTAAGAAATTCGTACCAAGAATAAGGAATTAAAATTCCGAACTAGAACTCTTTTCGAGGGGGATTGGGGGATAGAGTTATCTCAGTATTTAAGGGGTATTTTCCCCGGTACGAAGAATAGGGAAATAAAATTCCGCATTAGATTTCTTCTGGAGGGGGAGTGGGGCGATACAGGGTCTCTGTATTTAATGGTTATTTTCCCTATTACTGAATTATTTCAGACGGTTTTAAAATACGGAATCGATTTCGTTTAAATCTCAAAATTAGCGATGTTTCTAGAGCGTCCCATTTTTTTGGTCTCATTGGTAATTATTAATTTTCTTTTTTCATTTTTTTTATTTTGAGGGTTTGAGTTTAGGTTATTTTGTATTAATTAGGCTCCGTTCGGTTAGTTAGGTTAGTTATTTCGGGTTAGGCTAGGAAGGTTAACTTTGGTTCATTTCGCTTGGTTAGGAAAGATGGGATTAGATTCCGTTGCGTTAGATTCCGTTACTTTATGTTCGGTAGATTTGGTTAGCTCCAGTTTTGTTGGGTTAAATTTGTTAAGATGACTCTGGTTAAGCAAGGTTAGGCTTAATCAAGTCAGGATTTGTAGATAGGATTAACTATGGTTAAATTAGGTGCGGTTAGGGGATCAATTTGAGACCAGGCACCTGAGGTGCTTTATCTTGAATTAACTAAATGCAGGTCCTTATTCTTGAAGTGAGTGACTTTAGGTGACTAATCTTAAATTGATCCCGGTTAGGTACCGTTATATGAGTCTGGTTGTGGTAGGTTAGCTTCAGTTAGGTCTGGTTGTATAACGTTAAGAGACGTTAGTTACTATAGGTTATGTTGAATTAGACTATTTTTGGTTAGGTTACTTGAATTTTGATGAGATTAGATTAGGTGCGGTTAGGTTTGGATAGTTTAGGCTTAGTTAGGTGAGGTTAAGTGAAGTTCATAAAGGGAAGGTTAAGTTCAATTAAGTTTGGTGAAATCTGTTTAGTTCAGCATAGTTATGCATATTTTAGTTAGTTTAGGTAGCTTAGGCTAATTTTGGTTAGGTTTAATTAGGTTAGGTTAGGTTAGGGTAGTTTATGTTAGGTTAAGTTAAATTAAGGTATGTTAGGTTAAATTAAGTTAGGATAGGTTAGATCGAGTCTTTACATACTTATTATACCGTAATATTACCCTCGTAGGAGAGTTATCAACTTTTTCTTCCGAGGATATGACAAGGCAATCGTTGCTCTCCTTTGCCTTTGCTCGATTTTGCATTTTTTCCCCATCCTTCTTTTTATTTAAGGATGAGGAAGAGGAACATAGGTGGAGACTTTTGAAAATGGCTTGAGAGGAAGCGAGCGCCTGTGAAGTATTTGGACTCGCTCCAGATTTACGATTTTTCAACATATAAAGAAAATTATGGCCTTTTTCGTCGTAAAGTTCAATCATATGTAAAAAAATGTATATATATATATATATATATATATTGGGAAGTGTTTTAGCAAATATGGCAGCTTGCCAGAATTCAAGTTTCAGGTCAACTCTGTTACCCCTACCATTGAGCGGAATTCTTCCATCGACCTTCTTTATGGTCGTAATCACGGTGTCTTTAAGCATTAAGTCTCAAGTTTAGCATTTTTTCCCTCCTTCCTTTTTTTACCATTTGTAAATGGGTCCTCATTATTTACCTTTCACAAATAACATATTTTAGTATAGATATCTTATACCAAGCTTGCTCCAACTGACCTTGACCTTGTAGACGTGTCAACCCTCTACTTCTAAACCAAAATCTCTTAACAAATTGTTCTACAATGTTTATCTATATTTATTAATATTTGTCTGTTAAACTAGTGTTTATAGTATAGTGTTTAAAATTGTGTTTTGTTCAAAACAGTGATTCGTTTGTTTTTAGTTTGACTCACACCGCGCGTGGTCTTAGAGCCGTGCTTGTCTATTTTGTTTTAGTGGGTGTGTTTCGTGGGCCCATTATATTCTCCAATTTTAAATTACATTGTTATTTGAACCTTTTTATTTTTTGGAAGATCTAATTGAAACTAGTATTATTATAAGTTTTGTATATATATATATATATATATATATATATATATATATATATATATATATATAATGTTTAACAGAAAAATAAGGCGAGGAAAATAGCTGGTATCATCCTTTTTATTTACCGGCGACGTTTCAACCACTGTTAAGAGAGCACACTGCTAAATGTACATCTAGAACTTTACTAGCTAGTATTAGCTTTGAATTGCAAATTTAGAGTTAAAGGGAATATTTTGAATTTGGGCTCAAATTTACCATAGAGAGACTAGGGAAGGGTTTTAAATATTTAAATTAGTTAGCGAGTCTATAATTGCTAAAATCTATTAAGGTAGGGGAGATTTGATTTATGAATCTAATGATTATATATGTAGGGGAATCATCACTCCTCCCCCTTCCCTCGCGGTAGAGTCACGAGGCGATTACCGAAAAAACATCCGACCCCAGGCATCATCGGGTCAAGCGTGTAACCACAGTGCCGCACCACTCAGGGCTATGAAAGACCTAAAGGTTAAAATGCAAGATCACCCCCAGGAGAGTGAGATTCAATTTCACGTCAAATAAGAAATTGGAGACGTGTTTCTCCCAAGCTCGAAGGCTAACGAGGAGCCGATGTAAGACTTGGTGAGAAAAACCATTTGGCATAAGAACCCTTCTGGGCCCGTCATCAAGCCCTCCCGCTCTTAGCACTCCCCCAGTGGGGTGACTAGGTATAAATAAGGAACACTGAGGAAAATCGAGGTAGAATACGTCAGTCTCCAGGTGACGAAGTCCTCGGAATTAAGACACCGAGCTACCTAGACTGGATTGCTAGTTTACTTGGCTCGCCAGACCAAGTACCCTGCAAGAGAGGCAGGGCTACCTACATTAAGGGGCTAAGAAGCAGCTCATCCTCGAGCTAGTCCCTGGTTATCAAACCGAACGTTAAGTTAACTTTGTTAAGTTTAACTTACTCTCGTCAGAGAGACTCCTCATATCCTGGTGCATCTTAAACACCAGGGGTATTTCTTGTCCTTGAGGAATTAAGGAAAGAAGAAGGAAAAGGCTCCCCCTCGAGCCCGTTATTCGGTGGCCACACCAAACTCCTAAGTTAACTTGGTTGAGGAACCAAGTTCAACTTGTTTTCGTCAGAGAAACCCCCTCCGTTATACTCGCCCTTGAAGAAGACCCTCCCTGAGTTCAGTCCTCGCCCATGAGGAATTAAGTAACGAAAGAGAAAAGCTCCCCCTCGAGCTCGTTACTCGGTGGTCACACCGCACTCCAAGTTAACTTGGTTTAAGAACCAAGTTCGACTCACTCTCGCCAGAGAGACCACGACTACAATGGTGCCGCATAAAGCACCGTAATTGTTCTCGTCCTTGAAGAACCCCTCCCCCCTGAATACCGTGTGGACCCCCCAGCTGCTACCCTCGCCAAAAGGACCTCATGATCCCGCCCACCTACATCTGGCCAGGCGGCACGCGTCGTGAGACAATAACATTCCTGAGGTATTTAAACTCCAGTAGAGTCCGTAAGACTAAATCTTATATATTGCTGTGTGTAGCGAAATTAACCAATTTTAGAGGGTTAAACTAATTGAATTAATTTTTGTGTATGATAATATTCGGAGTATTGCTGTAGTTAATGTTTAAATTTTGTGTATTCAATTGTTAGAGTTAAAATATAAGTTTATTTTGGGAATTATTGTGCGTTTCTCTATATCCTTACGTGTTTCAAACGGCTTTCTTCTTAAGATATCAATATTAGCACTCTTAGCACTCTTAGAATAGAACAAAAAGGAGGGCATTCTACGACAATATAAAACTGTTTTAAAATGAATTGTGAACGAATAATTGAAGGAAAAATTGGCAAAACCTTATATACAAAATCACAAACCTTGCCAACGAGCATGTTACGTGCTCCGGCCGACCAAAAAGTACCTAAAACTGCGCCCCGAAACCCACATTTAAACGAATTCAGGTAACAAGGAGGGAAATCGACGAGAGATCATTATTTAAATTCAGGGAGAGCTGTTTTATATAAAGTGTTTCTAAGATTCAAAGTGTAATAGGGCATTTGTGCGAATTCAGAATTTCAAAGTTTTCTAAGGAGATATCACTTTTACACTTTATTACGTGATCGTTCAGATCTGAATTATCTTTGGTTTCAAGTATCTTGCCGGTTCTATTACTTATACCCATATGGGAAGAGAATCTTGCCTTCAGAGTTCTCACGGAGCTTCCGATATATTTGCCTTGGGAACACCCAGGACATTTAAATAAGTATACAATCGAACTCCGAAGACTCTTTGGAACCGGATCCTTTATTTTAAAGAAGGATTTTATATTGATTTTGTTGACAAAGGCAATTTGAAATTTGATTTGACAGAAGTATTTCCTTAGCAATATGTGTAATTTTCGGCTAAGGACTTTATTGTGAATACCCAGCTCTGGCATTATTAAATAATGTTTGTCTTTTGCCACCGTTATCTCAGGGTGGCTTGGTTGATACAATCCACTTAAAAATGTGCGGATTGACTCATCTACAATAAAGGAAGGAAAACCATTGTGCATAAAGAAAGATTTAAGGTACTGAAATTCTTTGTTGCTTAGATTTGAAATATATAATCTCATCCATTAAGACCCTTCTTCACCGCGCATACAATCTCTGTTAATCCTACAATTTTATAGACGCCTGTGGATGTATCGCGTTACAAAAGCCATGCCCATCTGGGTTACAGCTTGGTAGCCAGCAATATCTTAAATCCTTTTGTGTTAATTTTTGCTCCCTCCGAAATCTCATCGCCTCCGCTCAACTTTAAC
This sequence comes from Ceratothoa steindachneri, assembly GCA_963969495.1. Lineage (NCBI taxonomy): Eukaryota > Metazoa > Arthropoda > Malacostraca > Isopoda > Cymothoidae > Ceratothoa > Ceratothoa steindachneri. The sequence continues at coordinate 243,748,596 of OZ018317.1, read as the reverse complement.
AATAACAGCTTTGAGATAGCCGTTAATATCTTATTTACTTCCCACCGGCCATAATTATTGCAACCTCCTTCTCACTGAATAAGAGGCTTCCACTCTTTAACTTCTACAATTATGTCGGAACTGATCTCTCTACCTGGGTAGAAACTTTGACCTTTCCAACTTGATCGAATGGATCTTCTGCTATTCTACACCGTGCCGTTTTTGTTGTGCAACTCCGCTGATTCTTGATCTGCAGTTATTCCCATTCATTCTTGAATCACATTTAAGGTCATTCTACTAACATATAAGACGTTAAATGTGGCAGCTTGATCCTACCTGTCTCATACCTGACACTCTATCAGGATATGAAATCCATACACTTGAGCTACGCCCTTCAACTCGCTTAACTTTCAAATTTTTATTTGTTCTAATTTCAACACAAGTATTGTTCAATATTTTCATCTTTGGAAATGTAACTCTTAGTATAATTGGCTGAGGGTCTTGATATTATTGATTATAATCTTGCAACATCAACAGCAACTACCAAGGTTCAAAGTTCATGTTGTCAATTCTTCATATCCTGATTTCTTGAAGAACATGGAGTTTATTTAAAACAATAAAGTGCATTTGAAGTACTCAAATTTTCATAGAGGAAACCTTGGGCTTAAGTAACGTATCAAATGGTTAGAGAAGTTTTGAGCCATTTATAAAAAAGGGGACCCGTCTCTCATTAAGGAAGAATAACACTGGTAAACAAATTTTTGGGAAATCTCTTTGCATAAGATTTCTTGACTCATTCTTACTGTTTTCGACCTACTAAATTCAAATCTGAAAATGGCATCTTTACATGCTCTAGTTTTTATGCGATTTTAAGTTTTTCATTCTAGCCGGTGTTGGCAAATTAAGTATTTACACGTTTATGTTATGAACAGATATTAAAATTGATTGGTTTTACTTCCAGATCTCATCATGGTTACAAGGATACGTCAATGTGTGAACAAGCCGGATGATTTCTGTATATTTGTGGATGCTTTCACGCTTATTCGACAAAGGTGTAATATAACAACATTTGTGAAGCGTGCGTATAAAATACACTTTGGACTTACTCTTGGCGACCAAGACAAGAAATGGGCCCCACATACTGTGTGTCATAACTGCGAGGAAATGTTGCGTGACTGGACAAAAGGGAAACATGAAGGTTTAGCTTTCAGAATTCCCATGACCAGGCGAGAAGAGAAGGACCAGAAAAATGACTGCTATTTGGGTCTGGTCAATACAAAGAGCATTGACAAGAAAGGCAGACACAAAATCTCATATTCTAGTATCCCCTCAGCAATCCGACCTACTATGCACTATGACGAGCTCCCAATCACAAATTTTAAAGGATTTCTTCCATCTGAAGATGTGGGTAGTGACAAAAAGGGAGAGAGTGCTGATAAAAGTCAAGAAATACTTTCGGAATCCAGGGATCCTTCTTATGAAAGCACAGAATCATTAACTCCTCAACAGTTTAGCCAGCCAGAGCTGAATGATCTTCTCTACGATTTGGGTAGTTTTCAAAAATGCAGCTGGAGTGTTAGCCTCCGAGTTGCAAGAAAAGAATCAGCTGAGCCACACAACTAAAGTTTCATACTTCTGAAATCGGGAGCAGATTTTTGTACTATTTTTGATAGAGGTGAATAACTATGTTTAATGTTATATCTCAGGGCTTGTACAGGAATTAGAGATGCCAGTATACAATCAAAATGACTGGCGATTATTTTTAAATAGTTCTAAGCGCAAGTTGAATTGCGTTCTACTTCATAATGGCAATGTCTATACAGCTGTTCCAATTGGACATTCTGTGCATTTACGAGAGGAACATAATGACATTAAAACTGTGATTGGCCTGCTAAAATATTGCGAGCACAACTGGACAATTTGTGTGGACCTCAAAATGGTTAATTTCTCATAGGTCAACAAAGAGTGTTTACAAAGTATCCCTGCTCTCTTTGCATGTGGGACAGCCGAGCTCGAGAAAAGCATTGGAACCAGAAGGAGTGCCTCATACGTAAGATTCTGGAAGCAGGTATGCTAAATTTTGTCAACGATTTAATTGTCAGTCGAGAAACGAACATTTTTTCTCCGCTTAATATCAAGGTGGGTTTGATGAATCAGTGTGCCAAGGCGTTGATTAATGACGGTGAATGATTTCAACACATTCTCTCCTGCCTGGTTTGTCCTTTGAGAAGATCAAGAGAGGTGTTTTTGATGGACCACAAATTCATGCACTTGTACATGATCAAGAATTTGGCAGATCGATAAACGACAAGGAAAGGACTGCATGACTTTCATTTATGGCGGTAATGGCAAACTTTCTAGGTAATAAAAAAGGCTGACAACTATGAAAATTTAGCAGCTAATATGTTGTCAGCTTTTCGCGATCTTGGATGAACATGAGAGTCAAAATCCATTACCTGTACAGGTATCTTGATAGATTCCCTGAGAACCTAGGGGCAGTAAGTGACGAGCAAGGAGAGTGGTTCCATTAAGACCTCAAACCCATGGAAGAGCGTTACGAAGAAAGATGAGACAAACATATGATGGCAGATTGCTGATGGATCATTAAACGAGAATGCCATGCCTGAGACAGTTTAGAAATGCAAAAGCTACAAGCGGAAATTCATGCCTGAGTAGACTGCAATTGAACTTTGACTCATCATAGTAGCAAATGTCTTATCTGCCAATCAGTTTTATATAAACTATAACCATTGTTTATTTGCAAGTGTTTCAAATCGTGATCTTGAAAAGATTTATACTATCTTTCATTTTCATTTTTATTACCCAACTATATTAAAGAGTTGTATAACATATTTCATCACATATTTTTCCTGATAGACTAAGACATCAATGCGATGATGAAATTTTGAGATTTTCAAATACCTTGATTGCAAAAAAAGTAGAGCACTGATGAAAAATCTAACTTTAGATCTGAAATCAGCGCAAGAAATTAGGTAATATCAAGTGTTTGATATCAATGCAATAAAACCTTTGTTGACTAGAGTAATACACGAAAATACAATGCTAGTTTTGAGTTACAGAGTAATACAGTATCTTTGATAACCTTAATAATAGCAACATAAAATATTTTAATTTATCGAGTAGTTAAATGATTACATTGATAGATATGCCATGCAGATAATCCAAGGCTATCTACCTACAACATAAGGTACATTAGTAAGGCGAATTAATTATATATAGCGCACAAGAATGTACACACACAAGGAAAACATCCTGTCATTTGGCTGCTAAAAAAACGTAATGTATAGATGGAAGAAAAACTTCAATGTTTCCTCTGCTATTTTCCCCGATCAACTACTTAATAGATTAGCTTAGTGTAGATTTGGGGTTATGGTGACTGTAAGGGAATCGATACTTCCTTCACATTAAGTTCTTCGAAGGGAGGTATGTGATGGAATAGATCCCCCCATTCCACAAGCGAGCCTCTAGTCGTTAACCACAACACCCTGGCAGTGTAGACGACGTAGCCCAAACTCGTAACCACCTGTCTCTCGCCCCTTGTCTTGAAAAGAAGCTGAACAGTTAAAACAGCAAGATTTCCCATAAGACCGGGTATTTACTTTCACCCCAGATGCGAAATTGGAGGAGCGTCTCCTAAAAACCAGAAGGTCCCTCAGAACCAGAGGTACGACACCCTGAGAAAAACCGTTGGAGGAGGAGAATTCATGCGGCATGTCCACGCATCTCCCTCCCCTCCTGCCCCTACCCCAGTGGGCTGACGACGATAAAAGCGAATATATTTGGAAAAACGGGGTAGATTACGTTAGTCATTAAGGCGACGAAGTTTCCGGTAAGAGGCCAGGCCTACCAACATAAAGGACTAAGAAGAAGCTCATCCTCAGCTAGTTCCTGGTGATCACACCGAACTTTAAGTTAACTTGATCAAGTTCAACTTACTCTCGTCTGAGAACCCCCCCCTCCTTATCCTTGTGTAGTCCAAAGCACCGAGCTAGTCCTCTCCCTTGAGGAATACTGGAACTAAGAAAAAGAAGTTCATCCTGCAGCCCGTTCCCGGTGGTCACACCGAACTTTAAGTTAACTTGATTTAAGAATTAAGTTCAACTTACTCTCGTCAGAGAAACCTCCCCTATCATGGTGTAGCCGTAAGCACCGAGATAGTCCTCGCCCTTGAGGAAGACCCCCGAGTAAATTCCCTGATTATTCCCCAGAGTAATCCGGAGATATGAAAGAAACATTCTTTCACTGCCCCATGGTGAGATCATTCCCTACCGAAGACGTCAGTCTCTCCAGCTGTCATACGCGACAAAGGCCAATGTGGCTTTAAAGCTATTTCGTCCATACAAAACATCTAAACAAGTGGTACGCGTCATCTAGACAACAAGAATTCCTGAAGTGACGTAATGATTGAGTTCAAGGTCAGACTCAAACCCGATTCTAGTCGGAAGTATAAAGGTATTTAAACCCCGGTATCCGTTTCTGTAAAGTACGTTTGCATTTTTTCATATTAAAGTGAGCTGTGGGTCAACCATCACTATCATTTTAATTATCTTATTTGAGAAAGCTTCACTTAAATTTATTGAAGTCATTTCTGTGCATATAAGGTGTCAAATTTTGTACGAACTCCAGCCATCACTCGGTCCTTCCTCTACCATGACAGTGACCCCCAAAACGGGCCTGCATACACTTTTTAGGATATATTCCTTATTCATTCACTAATTATCCTTACTTTGCAAGACATGACAGAAGCAACGCATGCGAACACAACTAGATCTCAATGGGACCTCCAGCAAAGAATATACTGCGTCAAACATTACTACAAGACAGGCTCGTTGAAGAATGTGCAGGACGCTTTCGTGCTTCATTTCGAATGTGAAAAATCCTCCGCCAAGAGCCGAATTCAGGACTAAGTGGACCACTTCGAGAACTATGGGAAAGTGGAGATCCACAATGCAACCAGTGACAACCGTCCAAGCCATTCAGAACGCCCCAGGAAGCGTACAGCTGAGCTGGTCGAGAGCGTGAGAGAGTCAGTTCAGCAGAGTCCAAAATGCTCTGTGCGCAAGCAAAGTCAGTCCCTCGGTATGGTAGTCAAGATACTAGAGAAGATTCAGGAAATCCCAACTCTCCTTAATCTCCCTTGGACCACAGATGAAGCTCACTTCCATCTTGGAGGAAAGGTAAAGTCGAAGACAAATGTCTTCTGGGGAACCTCCAGACCAAATGAGGTAGCCACCAATCCCCTACACTCCCCTAAGTGCACGATATGTACTGAAATCTCAGCCAGAGGCATCATCGGACCATTCTTCTTCGAGAAATCTGGGGCGACAGTGACAGTCACCAAGGAGCGGTTTGTTGAGGTCCCCAAAACCTTCAGAGGGAGCTGCAGACCCTGTCGCCGTCGTTTAGGGGTAAGTTCTAGTTCCACCAAGATAGAGAAAGCTCTCACAGCTCATACCTGCCCCAAGATTAGCTGAAAGAGAGCTTTGGTGGCCAGGTGATCAGTCTTAAGACTGGTTTTGAGTGAGAACCTCAAGCTCAGACCTTAGCCCTTCAGATTCCTTTCTCTGGAGCTACCTTAAAGACTGCGTGTACGCAGGAAGACTCAGAACTATCACATAACTCAAGGAAGCCATCAGGGAGGAGATCAGAGCCATTAGTCTGCCGGTTTGTAAGGACGTCATGGACAACTTTGTGCTGCGCCTCAAGAAATGCACATAGAAAAATGGTGGTCATCACGAACACGTGCTCTAGAACAAAGAAGAAAAGTCCAAAGAAGCTCATTTTTTGATATGAGCTTTTAAAACACAAACTAGTTATCACCAAAGTTTCATTCAATCCTTGCAGAAAATTAAGAAATGAGGCCTATCGAAAGTTTGGGGCCCGTTTTGGGGGGGTCACCCTGTATTACTGCCAACATCAACTATATTTTCGAACCTTTTAGCTGATCTAGGACAATATTGATTAATTGAATATAAAAATTACATTGGTTTTCCTCAATCTGGTCAACTTCTTGATTTATCTCAACATGATTTTTTAAGCATTTTTACATGTAATGGTACTTTCTATTTAGTTGAGCAAATGAATTCTGAACAAATTCCATGCTTTTAACGATGATGCTCGTCATCTCTTTTACGAAATGGAACTAAATGATTTAGTTCGCGATTTCAGCTTTCCAAATTACTTCACGAGAGTGAAAGGAAACTCTCCTCTCTGACCGTGCAAACCCATCATCCTCTACCGCAACAGATATTGAAGTACTTCCATTTTTTCACTGAAGAGAATGACTTGTTGTAACGTGCATATATTGAGATGCTTCTACACAAGCTTGGAATGCCAGAGTACCAACCCCAAGATTGGAAAATGTTCATTGACCACCAGCGAGTACTCGCTGGAATGTATTTTGCTGTCAAGGCAACTAGTTTGCCAATATAGCCCTATTTCACTCAACTACATTGAAGGAGAAGTATGAAGCGGTGAAGTTACCTGCTAGAGAACATTTGCTATGATCAGCATGAGTGGTTCATTTGTGTTGACCTGAAGATGGGGAACCTTTTGTTAGGACGAGAGTCCGGGTTCACAAAGGACCCGTGTTTTCTGTGTATGTAGGATATGGACAAAAATCAACATTATTCGAAAAAATAACTAGATTGTACGGGAGGAACTGGTGCTTTGCAGAGCAAGGACGTCATAATCATTCATGTGGTGGAAAAATACAGGATTCTAATCTCATCGCTGCACATCAAGCTTGGCTTCATCTAATAGTTCACCGAAGCTCTCTATAAGTATGGTGGCTGCTTCACTTCCTTGCGCCACGTTTTTTCAAGATTGACCATGGAGAAGTTCAAAGATGGCATCTTTGACGTTTCTCAACTCCGCCAGCTCATCAAATATCCACACTTTGAAAACTCAATGAACGTAGTGTAACGGGAAGCGTAGAAGGCTTTTGTTCTGTTTGCAAAAAACTTTCTTGGCAACAAGAAAGGAAGGAACTACAAAAAACTTGCCATCATTATGCTCATTGCTTTCAGAAACCTTGCAAGCAACGTGAGCATTAACATACTTAACTTATTCTGCACATATGGGTCGGTTTCTTGAGAATCTGGAAACAATGAGCGACGAGCAGAAGAGATATTCCACCACGGCCTCGAAAAAATGGATATCAGTTATCAGGGACGCTGAGATGTAGTCAAGATGTCTGATTACTGTTGGACTCTGAACAGCGACATCCATACCCCTGTGCAGCCTAGCAGTTCAAAGAAACAAAAGTTCTTACCCTGAATTCTGAACAATAATGACCTAATATCCAATTTACATGTACTTACTTTTAACAATATCTATTCTTCAATGTACACTTATTAATTTTTGTAACATTTAATAAATAAATTTGGTTAAAAAACGATAAACGATGTTTTTATCTCCTAAAAACTTATTTAAGATGAGAAATATAAAAAACTCACCCGAAAATATCACGAAAATGTAATCGATTTAGTTACAAAATCAAATTTTTATAAATTGATTTAGCACAAAAACCTGACCTGAGCTGAGCAAAGGAATGTCATTTCTGGATTCACCAGTTAATATTGCTTTAAATTAGCTGAAAAAACCTAGTCATCATTTAAAGATTTCTTTTGTAACTCAAGTGTAATTTATGAAAAACAAAAGCTTACATAGACTATATATTTACAAGTACAAGACTATTACCTCCATCGCTTACCTGTACAAAGACTGCTAAAATATTACTATAACACATTCCTTTTGTACGAAATGAGATAGAAGAGAAAATACCTTCGTGCACGAGAGAGAGAGACGCAAAATATACACGGAGACAATATTTATAAGGACGGGCTAACTCCTTAGGGTTCAGTTAGTACCTATGTAGGATGCGATAAACGACCTAACCGCGGTGTTAAATTTGAAATTATCTTTCGATTTATCAAAGTTTGGGAGAGAATCGCTTAGTGTGGATTCAACTGCCTCTCGTTTAATTTAGTCATATGATATATAAATGTGGTCTGTTTTGTGGTTAGTTGCACACATATGTTGAAAGAATGCATTAGGCACGTTGTCCATTCGCACAAAATATTGTGTTCATAAATTCTCTGAGATATGTGACGTCAATTTTGTCATATGTATATTTTATCGCAATTTCTGCAGGGAATTTTATATACACCTACTTTATTAAGGGCCGGGGTCTTATTATGGATGAATTCAATTTGAAGTTGGATGTAAGAAATGTATAAAGGTAATATTTTGGCTGACGGGAGTAGAGGGGCAAAGTAATGCTCCCAGACTAGCACTGCCCCCTTGAGGAATAAATTAGCCGTTTATTTTAAAGATTTAGTTTTTAATTCTTGCAAACTTGGCACTTTGTCGTGCCCATGGATCTACTTGGCACAAATTAAGGTCAACTTGCCCACCCACCCCTTTCCAAGTTCTGTCTCTCTATCCATCCCTCATAAAATGACAAGAATTTAAGAAAAAATAATTGTTTTTGTTCTCATTAGTCGTGTGAGCTCGATTCTTTAAGTTACTATGCCGGTAGTTCGGTTGGTAAACATTTTACTTTTCAATGCATATTTTTGGCAATAACATCATAACTATTCGGTCGATTCTAACAAAATTTGAAACCCTTATGTTGCTTTACATTTTCTTTCGAATGATATAATTACCAAGGTCCTCCGGAGGTTAGTACATAAATTATTGAAAAAAACTAACTATGGGTCGGATTGCCCACCTTTTTGAAAGCTTTGAAGGTCGTAAGGTCATAGGGTCACAAGGTCATATGGTCGTAAGGTCAGAATAATTGAGAGCCTGTGACTTAGATCTGTTGACTTTGCTTAAAACTAAGAAATAAAAGCGAACAAGGGATGGTCTCTCCGCCCAGGTGATTTGTGAGGAGAGATCTCCCTGTGAGCACTGAGGCACCGAAGGCACGCAGTCCTTCAATAGTTAGCTGTAGCTTTGGGGTAAACCTTATCCCTTAACCTAGGGGACTCCAAACTACGGCCCGCGGGCCATATTCGGCCCGCGAAGTCTGTTCAAACGGCGCGCCGATGCACTGTGCCAGAAAGGAGCTAAAATATAATTATGTGCATAGAATTTGTGCATTGCAACTTTGCATGAAATTATTATTTTTCAAAAAAATTGGGGTTGAAGATTCAAAGTGTAAAATTCGAAACACTTAAAGGCATTATTGCTTCCCTCCACAAATTTATCCATCCTCCTATCTCCACTCTCTCCACTCCTGTATCACCCCGCCTATTCCCCCACCTCCCACCTCCACCCATCCAGCTGGTAGAAAATTTGAGACTACTGCTTTCATTACGAGAGATATTCTTACTTTATAGGTCAGGAGAAATAATTAACATTTTTATTTACCCTTTTGATCGTTTCTAAAGTGCTATTAAATCCTTTGGATCGTCTCTACAGGGCTATTAAACCCTTTTGATCGTTTCTACAGTGCTATTAAACCCTTTTGATCGTTTCTACAGTGCTATTAAACCCTTTTGATCGTTTCTAAAGTGCTATTAAACCCTTTTGATCGTTTCTACAGTGCTATTTAACCCTTTTGATCGTCTCTACAGGGCTATTAAACCCTTTTGATCGTTTCTACAGTGCTATTAAACCCTTTTGATCGTTTTTACAGTGCTATTTAACCCTTTTGATCGTTTCTACAGTGCTAGTAAAACCTTTAGATTGTTCCTACAGTGCTATTAAACCCTTTTGATCGTTTATACAGTGCTATTAAACCCTTTTGATCGTTTTTAAGTGCTATTAAACCCTTGTGATCGTTTCTAGAGTGCTATTAAACCCTTTTGATTGTCCCTACAGTGCTATTAAACCCTTTTGATCATTTCTAAGGTGCTATTAAACCCTTTTGATTGTTTCTACAGTGATATTAAACACTTTTGGTCGTTTTTACAGTGCTATTAAACCCTTTCAATCGTCTCTACAGTGTTCTTAAACCCTTTTGATCGTTTTTACAGTAATATTAAACCCTTTCAATCGTCTCTACAGTGCCTTTTAACCCTTTTGATCGTCTCTACAGTGCTATTAAAGTCTTTTGGTTGTTTTCACAGTGCTATTAAGCCCTTTTAGTTGTTTCGACAGTGCTATTAAACTCTTTTAATCGTTTATACAGTGCTATTAAACCCTTCTGATAGTTTCTACAGTGCTATAAAATTCCTTTGATCATTTCTACAGTACTATGAAACCATTTTGATCGTCTATACAGTGTTATTAAACTCTTTTGATCGTTTATAAAGTGCTATTAAACCCTTTTTATTTTCTCTTCAGTGCTATTAAACCCTTTGATCGTTTCTACAGTGCTATTAAACCCTTTTGATTGTTTATACAGTGCTATTAAACCTTTTTGATCATTTCTAAGGTGCTATTAAACCATTTTGATCGTTTCTACAGTGCTATTAAACTCTTTTGATCGTTTCTACAGTGTTATTAAACCCTTTTGATCGTTTCTACAGTGCTATTAAACCCTTTTGATCGTTTCTACAGTGCTATTAAACCCTTTTGATCGTTTCTTGAGTGCTATTAAACCCATTTGATCGTTTCTACAGTGCTATCAAACCCTTTTGATTGTTTCTACAGTGCTATTAAACCATTTTGATCGTTTCTACAGTGCTATTAAACCCTTTTGATCGTATGTATAGGACTATTGAACCCTTTTGATCGTTTTTACAGTGCTATTAAACCCTTTTGATAGTTTCTACAGTGCTATTAAACCCTTTTGATCGTCTCTACAGTGCTATTAAACCCTTTTGATCGTCCTTGCAAAGCTATTAAACCCTTGTGATCGTTTCTACAGTGCTATTAAACCCTTTTGATAGTTTTTACAGTGCTCTATAACCCTTGTGATCGTTTCTACACTGCTATTAAACCCTTTTGATTGTTCCTACAGTGCTATTAAACCCTTTTAATCGTTTCTACAGGCTATTAAACCAATTTTCTCTTTTCTACAGTGCTATTAAACCCTTTTGATCGTTTCTACATAGCTATTAAACCCTTTTGATTATTTCTAAGGTGCTATTAAACCCTTTCGAGCGTTTCTCCATGATATTAAACACTTTTGATCGATTCTACAGTGCTATTAAACCCTTTCAATCGTCTCTACAGTGCTATTAAACCCTTTCAATCGTCTCTACAGTGCTATTAAACCCTTTCAATCGTATTTACAGTGTTGTTAAACCCTTTTGATCGTTTCTACAGTAATATTAAACCCTTTCAATCGTCTCTAAAGTGTTATTAAACCCTTTTGATCGTCTCTACAGTGCTATTAAACCCTTTCGTTTGTTTCTACAGTGCTATTTAGCCCTTTTAGTTGTTTCGACAGTGCTATTAAACCCTTTTGATCGTTTATACAGTGCTATTAAAACCTTCTGATAGTTTCTACAGTGCTACTAAATCTCTTTGATCATTTCTACAGTACTATGAAACCATTTTGATCGTCTATACAGTGCTATTAAACTCTTTTGATCGTTTATAAAGTGCTATTTAACAATTTTGATGTTCTCTTCTGTGCTATTAAACCCTTTGATCGTTTCGACAGTGCTATTAAACTCTTTTGATCGTGTATACAGTGCTATTAAACCATTTTGATCATTTCTAAGGTGCTATTAAACCCATTTGATCGTTTTAAAGTGCTATTAAACCTTTTTGATCGTTTCTACAGTGCTATTAAACCTTTTTGATCGTTTCTACTGTGCTATTAAACCCTTTTTATCGTTTCTACAGTGCTATCAAACCCTTTTGATCGTTTCTAGAGTGCTATTAAACCCATTTGATCGTTTATACAGTGCTATCAAACCCTTTTGATTGTTTCTACAGTGCTATTAAACCATTTTGATCGTTTCTACAGTGCTATTAAACCCTTTTGATCGTCTCTACAGTGCTATTAAACCCGTTTGATCGTTTGTACTGTGCTATTAAACCCTTCTGATAGTTTCTACAGTGCTATTAAACTCTTTCAATCGTCTCTACAGTGTTATTAAACCCTTTTGATCGTTTCTAAAGTAATTTTAAACCTAGTTAATCGTCTCTACAGTGCTATTAAACCCTTTTGATTGTTCCTACAGTGCTATTAAACCCTTTTGATCGTTTCTACAGTGCTACTCGAACCCTTTTGATAGTTTTTACAGTGCTATTAAACCCTTTTGATCGTTTCTACAGTGCCATTAAACCCTTTTGATCGTTTCTACAGTGCTGATAAACTCTTTTGATCGTTTTAACAGTGCTATTTAACCCTTTTGATCGTTTCTACAGTGATATTAAACCCTTTTGATCATTTCTACAGTGCTATTAAACCCTTTTGATCGTTTCTACAGTGCTATTAAACCCTTTTGATTGTTTCTACAGTGCTATTAAACCCTTTTGATCGTTTCTACAGTGCTATTAAACCCTTTTGATCGTTACTATAGTGCCCTCAAACCCTTTTGATCGTCTCTACAGTGCTATTAAACTCTTTTAGTTGTTTCTACAGTGCCATTAAACCCTTTAGATCGTTTCTACAGTGCTATTAAACCATTTTGATCGTTTCTACAATGCTATTAAACCCTTTGCAAGTTTATACAGTTTTATTAAACCCTTTTGATCGTTTTTACAGTGCTATTAAACCCTTTTGATCGTTTCTACAGTGCTATTAAAATGAGATTTGGATTGAATTTTATGAAATAAATGATCTATTGAGTGTTGAAATTTAATTAACTTTAAGTCCCTCGAGGTGAGTTTGATTTTTCATACTGTTCCATTATAGGTATATTGGACTCTGATTCTTTTTCTCTTAAGTTGTCTAATTACTGTCTTCGTTTTTTTATTTTATTATTAATTATGATTTAGTTTTTATTTTGGCTTAAAGGGTTGTTTTTATAATAGACGCTTATTTTCTTAAAAGCGCAACTGGTCTTGGGTTGTATGAGAGGTTTAATTTTCAAATATAAACTTTTTTACACACGCTTACTTGACGTTACAAATTTCTTTTAAAAAGAAGTAATTCTCAAACTTTTTTTTATACCCAGTAGACTTTAATGCTCACACTGACAGTTTTAAAGATAAAACAAACATTTAAATTTTTTTATCAATATAAAATTTAATTTTGACTTGTCAAATTTATCGGGTGATGTATAAAAGGTTTCAAATTTTGAACTTTATTAAGTCAGTTAATTTGAATGATTATCACTTTATATTTGGCACGCATTATTATTCCTTTTTAATAAGTTCACAAAATTTCATTCATTTTTACCAAATATTTTGGCTACAAGTATGGTTAAAAAACATTGGTGGAAAAGTTGATAGCGCTTCAATCCTTCTCAATAAGACTAGAAATAAGTACGCCATATAAAATATCTTTATTTACACTGTAAATAAAAATATTTTATATAAAAATTCTGAACAACTCTTTATCAGTTCCAGATCCTGTTTTCTTCTACCTATCGTTATGGCTACTAGAAAATAAAAGTTGATGCTGAGTGTCCCCTTTTCAATGAAGGATGGGAAGAAAATTGCTTCTATAGGAGACGAAGGTCACCAGTTATGGGGTACCTGATTTTATGCGTATAAGGGAAACGACCACTTGTTACCAGTTTGTTGGTAGAGACGTAGGGGTTGCTAATTAAGTTTGAGGCAGGAATTGCACTTTACCGTTACCAAACACACAAGCTAGATAAAAATGAGGCTTGCGTTTACAAAGTACGGTCAGGGAAGTTTAATACTACCGGTCAGGAACGCGAGAGTAACGAGAACAAAACTTAGTCGGTTAAGACGAGAGCTTCGCTACGCTAAACGAAACGTAATTAATAACGGGGCGACTCTGAGATCGAAAGTTAGAATCAAGAATGAGCATACGTTCTCCATTTTCCTTATACAAGTACGGCGAGAGAAACGCGTGGCCACTTCCTGCCTCCAAGGTGCGACGTATTTAGCTCTGCCCGCAAGGCGGGATGTCCTCGACCAACGTTAATCCCTTGTCCCGTGGTTATGGATCCATGACATATAAAATTTGACGCTTTCTTGATATAAATTATATAACACCAGACGCGGCGACATCTGTCTCGTCTTAATTCATTTTCCGGACAAGAAGTGTTCGTTTGTATTACACTGTTGCCAAATTTTTATTGATATCTAAATTCATGTCTTTCCCTTTAATTCCTGACCAGTCTACAAATATATATATATATATATATATATATATTTATATATATATATATATATATATATCATTTGATACAATTTTCTCTTTTCCTGCGAGGTACTTTACTGGTGCACTTTTAATGTCAGGAAGGCTAGTTGCATAATATGTAACGAAATTTTTGTCGTTTTGAAGGAGTATAATCTTCGGCGGAAAGGTGCGTTCTGAGAAATTTGAGTTCATGAGACATAGTTTAGTATCCCAAAGGTCTGTCTTCACAAGAGCGTTTGCTGAAAATGAATCTGTCACTCGAACAAGCTGAATAATAGTGCATAAGATGGCAAAGTAAGGAAAACCTTCATCAAAGAGTGTATGATGGAAGCTGAAAGTGACTTATGTCCTGAGAAAGCCAATATGTTTGCAAGTATCAGCTTTTCAGCAAATTCTGTTATGCGGATAACAGAAGAACTTGGAGAGAAGATAGTCCGACAGATACGCGAGAAAGCTAGAAACTTCTTGTGGTTTAGTGATCTCTCGAGTAGGTCACAACTTCTAGTGTTCATTCGCGGTTTTAGTTTGGACTTTTAGTTCACTGAAGAGTTTGACTTTGTTTGGAGCATGCACTGAACAACAACTGGAGAGGACATTTCCATGGAAGTGGAGAAAACTTCGATGTGTTACAGTTGAACGTGGAAGGGGCTGGTGGGGCAGATTAGAACTAAGTTGGAAGATTACAACTCCAAGGTGCTTTGTTTATACACTGCGTTTTCAATCAGCGCGCACTTTGTGTGGAAGACTTAGATATTTATTGCGTACTGAAACCATTGAGGGTCATGCACTTCATCACCGGCAGTTCCAAGCTTTTATTCAAGAAATTGATTCTGAATTATGTGACGCCTTATCACACAGCAGTGAGCAGGATCAGCTGCAGTAAAGTCCTATTTCATTTTATAAGCTCTGAAGAAAAATATATAAACCTTTTACCGAAAAATATACACTTCTGTCAGATCCTAGCTGGCTATGTATGTTGCTATATTTGGTTGAATCACATCCCACATGAATGAATTTAATTGAAACTTCAGAGAAAGGATAACCTTATCTGTGATCACTACAAAATTATCAAAGGATTTTGAAGAAAGCTATCATTGTTTGAAATACAACTGAAAGGAGAAAACTTCTCTCATTTTCAGTGTTTCATAGAGTTTCGTGCTGGACTCGCAGAAGAGGTCAACCTCAAGTTTCCGAAGAAGATTATTCATGATTTAACTAAGCATTTTTTGGAAAGCTTTTCAGATCTCGACAGAATTGAGAGTGACCTTCTTTCCCAAAATCCGTTTTGATTGCAACCTTGATGAGATGCCAGTGAAACTATAGTTGGAGCTCATCGATTGACAAGCAAGTGACTTGTTGAAAGAGAAACACAGACAATGAAATCTTGTTGAATTTTATCGCTGCTTACCTGATGATGAGTTTTCAAAGTTCCAGAAATTTGCTTCTAATATGGCATCGATGTTTGAAACAACTTATCTGTGATCAAAGCTTTGAAAAATTAAGTATGTGAAATCAGCACATCGAACGAGGCTGTTTGGTGAACTTTGAAAAGCAGTTCTCTTGATTAGATGCAACAATTACTAAGCAAATATTGCCTATATCTTAAAAGCCAAACGCCAGTTTCACAAATCTCACTAACCTTTTTTACTGCTTAGTTTGTGAGAATCGGATATGTGAGCACTAAGTGTAATTGATAACGACGCCTTATTTGATAACTTTGTCGTAAATAAAGATATTTATTGTCTTTATTTTTTGTGTTTTTTTTGTATTTTGTGTATTGGTAAATAAATATGTTGATTGTCTTTATTTTTTTGTGTATTCACTATATTGTATTGAATAAAATGGTTATGCGGCCCGCGCTCGCCATTTTCGCAGTTATCTGGCCCACTGTGAAAAAATTTTGGCGACCCCTGGCTTAATCCAACGAGGTAATTTTCATTTACATGTAAAAAATGAATAGAGGAGGGACACATTTAAAAATAGGGTAAATAAAAATAGGAATTAGATAAAGGTGAACAAAAAACAGAAAAGGACTAAAATTTAGAGAAACTAAAAGATAAAAGACAATAAGATAACAGGTAATAGAGAATGTTTCATTAACAAGTAAAATCAATATAAGTTCTTTTACCTCAATTACTGAACGTAGATGACTGGGAAGCAACATTCAAATAATTTAAAATATGTGAAAAAGAACATCAAACATTGAAAACAATTCAAAATTTCATCCAATTTCAACTTTTATTCCAATCTAAATTTGGTATTGATCAATAAACAGTGTTTCATCTCTTTTAAACTCACCATTAAAATAGAATAAGTTAATATAAACAATAAAAGAAGCGAAGGAGCATTAAGAGAAACATTGAAGCCTGAATGTTACTAATAACATGTACCCAAGCGTATCAGCATCCTTTCACGCATTTTCCTTCCACTGTTGAGATAAATACTTTCTCATCTTTCTCAATCCTTGTCAATATTAAGCGATTTGTTTACATTTTTTAGCATATTATTGAAGATCGTCTTTCGATCGTCATTTATCAAGTGGCTAATGTTTCTTGTCCATTTAGCGCCTCGGAATCTTTCCAAATGCTTTGCCCAGCTCCATTTTAGGGTTTTTCTAGCTTCCTTTATATCTTGAAGTGTGATTTGTTTACGTAAACAATTAGCTGATTTTCAGTGAAGCCAAGTTATCTTCAGACCTACAAGAGCTGGACTCAAAAGCCTGGCATTATCTTAGTCCTGCAATGTATAGTCTTATCAGAAATAATACAAAAGGACCTGAATCATCAGATAAAAAGTGATATTAGCGTTTCTGAATCATAATTTCCATGTGAAACTTGCAAGAAGTGAGGTTGTATCGACTTACGAAAAAAGATAATGTTAGTAATGGTTTCCAAATGAGCTTGAAAATCATGAATCGATGAGGTAATGATGAATAGTATTGTATGATATAAAAGTTGAATTGATTGAGAGCATTAATGCTCTTGGTTTTTAAATTTGGTTCATTTCTATTTTTTTGCATCAACTTTTAAGTATTTTCATGTGTTAATTTATCCAGTCGGAGAATAATGTCTTCATTTTAATAAAACTCTCCCTTTTTGTGGTAAAGATATTCTTAAGGGTAACACTCAACAGTTGTAGCAATTAGTCACTTTACCTACTATTGGTGTAAAATGCGTCATGTCTCTTATGTGGGTATTGGTAATTTAAACTTCAATGCTAGAAAGCAGGCTCGTTTCTTGTCTTGTACGAAAAAAAATCCTCGGTAATCTAAATCAAGGTATCCTCTCAGTTAATCCCTGTACAGCCCTTTCTCGATTTTATATAGTTGGCTAGAAAGTCCTGACTCACTTAAGGAGTGAAAGCTTGTTGACAGTTTTTTGATTCAAAACCCGCTGACTGGTTGGTATCTGGGACTGATTCGGTGGCTGGCTGATCGCTGCAAGAAGATCGTAGAGAATGGTCGATGTTATTTTGAAGAATAGATGTTGGTGTTGCTCTATAAAATTTTAATGTTTTCTTTCCGTTTTCTAAATGACTCAGGACTGTTTGGCCAACCTAATATTAATAATTACTTTGTTTCCACGACTGAATAGATTGAGAGATAAGAACTTCCTTCTCGGAAAGAGAATTATTTAGGGAAGTAAAAGTTAGAACGTTTAATGTTTAATTATGATTAAACTTTCTTCAGCTTTTAAAGACGAAGCGAAAAAGATCTCAAATACTATAAATAAATAAAGATCTAAAATATTAAAAAGAATAAACAAACTAAAAGTCGACCAGAGGAGGAAAGTATCAGTTTCTATACAAGTTTTGGAATAGTTACACATTCAGCACTTAAGAGAAACATTCGACCGCATCTTGCCATATACAGAGACTATCGCAGAAAAACAAGAATGGAAACATACACACTAAAAACGGGAATAATAAATAAAACACAATAAATTGAGATAAATGGGCCAGATCAACAGATGAAGAGACGTAAGATAGATGAAATAAATATGAAAATTGATAACCTTCTTCTTAAAGAAACCCCGAAAACGAGACCCGGGGTGGCAAGAAGAGGTTCTAATTATGGCATGTCTAAAATAGCAAAATCGAGAGATGGTTCAAGATCTTTGGGAAACCGTTGCGGAGGCTTGCCCAGGAGATGGTTAACACAAAAATATTATGATTATTCCTTGACTTTACAAATATGCATTTTCCAGGAAACCGTGTCCAAACGATGGACCTAACGATACTTGGATATTCCATATGGTAGAGAGGAGGGTCGTTTTATGGTGTTCATAGATAGGTATTTTTTAGCCTTTTTTGATGGTTTAAAGGTCTCCTACAATAACAGGAATTGTTGTGGTTTTGAGCCCCCACATCCGCTCAACTTCAATTTTTACGTCTTTATACTTGTTGAGCTTTTCGGTAGTCTTGATTGAGTTGTTGATGTCAAGGGGTATGGACATGTCTATGAGAAGGCAGGTCTTGTCTTTCTTGTTTTTCCGTAATATCTCAGGTCTATTGGCTGCTATAGTCTTGTCTCTGTGGATGGGCATGTCTCAGATGATGGTGACATTGTCATTTTCAACAACTGCCCTGGACTCATGCTCATACCACTTGCCAGATAATCCAGTGGATGTGAGCGGCTGCTTTGTTGTGGTGGTAGATATATTTAGTTTCAGCCAATTCAGGGCAGCATGATACAAGGTGGTCTATGGTCTAATCAAACCTTCCAAAGAATCTTCATTTAGGGTCAACATCCCTCTTTTTAACAATGTTGTCTTGGTGTCATCTTGCAGGGAGACTTTGGTCCTAGGTTGCTATGATAAAGCCCTCTGTTTCTGCCTTCAGTCCTGTAGCTCGTAGCCAGTTGTGTGTCTGTTTCTGGTCTACTTCAGGTTGTTGAATTGGTTGGGGGTATTTTCCGTACATGTTATTGGTTTCCCATCTATGTAGATATAAGTTGTTTTTGTTTACAATGTTTGGTTTTGGTCTTGGTTCGATGGGCATAGTTGGTGTTTGCTTCATCTTCTGCCGGGAGAACTGAAGGCATCTGGAGCTCTTGGGTGAACTTAATTGACTGTTTGTTGATGGGGTACAGGCGTTTGTGCTTGTTATGGCCCCTGACAAAATGGAGCAGATTGTCTTGTGCTTCCTGAAGGTACTTTTCTAGTCCGATCGTAGTGGTTTTGTAAGAGAGCTCAATTTGGATGAGGCCTCTACCTCCTTCACTTCTTGGCAGGTACATCCTATCTACATCAGATTTGAGGTGATGCATTCGATGCATTGTAAGGAGTTTGCGGATTTTTGTTTCTAATTTGGTCAGCTCTTGCATCTTCCATTAGATGATGTTGAAGCTATATGTAATTACTGTAACTGCTAAGGTGTTAATGACTTCCAGCTTGTTTGCAGAGTTCAGTTCTGATTTGAATACCATCCGAACATTAGGGTAGTGCTTTTTCTGATCTGTTCTTTCTTTTTGTTGTGTTCTACTTCGTCACCCTCATTGGCACCCAGGTATTTACAGGTACCCTCTTGTTTGAGGTCACAGATTACAGTATCAGCATCAAGTGTAATATTTGAGGAGTTAGTTAGGTTGCCCTTCTTGAAGGTACGAGTAGCCTTAGCGCACTTGTCCAGTCCGAACTCCATTCCAATGTCATTGCTGAAGGCTTTGACTATCTTCAGTAGCCCAGTCTGTTCCTCATCATATTTTACATATGTCTTCACGTCGTCCATGCAGAAAAGGTGGCTTATCTTAACTTGTGCGGTGTTATACACATAACCAGTCCTATTCGGGAGCATGCTAAGTGGGGTTAGTGAAAGGCAAAATAGCAGAGGGGAGAGTGAGTCTCCTTGGTATATGCCACTTTTGATGTTAATACGCCTAGATGTTATTGTGCCCATATTATTTTTATTATTGTTATTATTATAATTAATATGAATATCATTATTATAATTATTATTAATATAAATATGATTATTATTATCAATTATATTATTATATTAATATTATTATTATTTCGATTATTATCATTAATATGAATATCATTATTATTATCAATTTTATTATCCCTAACTTAATATTTTCAGAACTGGATTTGAATTATTTTTTCATGGTTTGGATGTCTAGGGAACGTGAGCTGTATTTAGACCGTCAAGAGATCTATTTATCTGTATATTTCTAGAAATCTCTAATCTGTTCGTCCGTTCTACCGGAGGAACGTGAGCTGGGCTTAGGCCGTCAGTAAGATGTATTATTATTATGGAATTTTTAGTATATCTATGTATTTTCTTTCTTTTTATGAGATCAAGGTAGGTATTTAAACAAATAGTTAAAACCCTTATGAAAAAAGTCTATTTAAATACTTTATAATACCGTTTATTTATTAGGAATTGCCTAAATAATTTGTTTTCAACTTTAAAAATAAATAATGTATTTTATACCATTTTAGAGAGATCAAGAGGGGGTGTTTAAACAAATTATTGAAGCCATTATGAAAGGTGGTACTTAAAAGCGGTTTGAAATGCCAAAGAGGCCATAGGCTTACAGCCCGAAGGGCTGGTAGCGAGCGCAGCGAAGCCATGGCTTGTTATCATTATTATTATTATTATTATTATTATTATTATTATTATTATTATTATTATTATTATTATTATTATTATTATTATTATTATTATTATTATTATCATATTAATTATTATTATCATTATTATTACTATTATCATTATTTCTATTATTATCAAAGTGGAGAAACAAACAAACGTTTCCAAGATTACTAAAGAGATCGATGATTATATTTATAGGGAGATATTTGTTAACCCTAACTTGTCCTCTAGTCAAAATGATCAGTGAATATCTACACATTTATTCATTGTCGTTAATTCAATGTACACAAAATATTTAACTCTTATTTATATATATATATATATTATCGTAGAAAATCACAGTATACCATTGAACCAATTCCATTGACCAATATGAGTCAAGTTTGGTACTCCCAGTCGGATTTCTAATTTGGGTAATGGCAAAGCACAGGTCAATTTTGCTTTCCTGCGGTAATAAAGGAAGACCTTTGGATAATTCCTTTCTCTTCAAGCTTTGTTGAGGAAGTTCAAGTAGGCTAATACCTTCTGATGAACTACCAGGAACATTTAGGTTTCAGTGAGAGTAATAATGAACTTGGTGGTATTATGAGAGGGGGGGGGGGAGGGTTCCTCACAATAGGAAAGAAACAATGGGAAAAGAGACGAATGATGAAGAACCTACAGGTGAAGAATAGTTGTTACCACTTTGGCGCCGAGTAAATAGGCTCTAATGTGGGTTTACTTCTTATACCTGAGCCCAACTATTACTATTATTCTTCAGGCTACGACCTAACTGCTCGGAAACACGGATTCACTTGTCGAGCCCAGTTAAGCCACATCGACTGGGGTCAATCATCGGATGGATATTCCGATTACAATTCGCATTGGCATATCTGATAGATGGACGAGAGACCTTTGGCTAGGATCCTGAATTAAAGGTTAGGTCCCAATGACATATCGAACGGTGTCAAATGACGATTGAAAAGTTACCGATGATGCCACAATTATTCTGCACCTCTCTGCTCTTCACCCTTCGTTTCTTTCCTTCTCGTTTACTTTATTGTGAGGAAACCTCTATTTATCTTGATACCAGGAGGTTATTATTACTCTCACTGTAACACAAATATCTCTGATAGTTCATTACAAGCTACTAGCCTCAGTTGACTTCCTCCATAAAGGATGAAGGGAAAGAGATTATTTATAGCTCCCCGCCTCTATTAATTACTCACGGGGAAGTGAAATATGATTGATGTAGTCCGTAGAGTCTTCACACAATTCAGCTCTATTCCCAATTTCTTTATGAACAAAGGTTCGCAAGCGAGCTCTCTTAAGAGTGAGCAGTGGATGGATTCAACTTAATGGTAGGCAGGTAAGAAGGCATAATCTGATTCGTAGGTAGGTAGCTATTTCCTCACTCGTAGGTAGGTACATATATCATCACCTCAATGGTAGATGGGTACGGATGGCACCACTTGAATGGTAGAAAGTTAGGTATGGTTGCCATTACCTCAATACTATGTAAGTACAGATGGCATCACTTCAATGATAGGTGGGTAACTAGAGATGTTATCACTTAAACGGTAGCTAGGTACGAATGGCATAACCTCAATGGTAGATAGGTAGGTACGGTTGGCATCACCTAAATGGTAGCTAGATACAGATGCCATCACTTCAATCGTAGGTAGATACTGATGATATCCACTCAATAATAGCTAGGTAAGGATAGGACCTCAATGGTTGTTATTGGATGCTCTCGGAGGAAAAGGAAAGGAGCGTTCAGGGATAAAGCGATAGAATGCACCTACTTATAAATTTAAATTATCGGTAACCATGGTACCAGTTTAGACCCTATATTACATAGGTTCTTCTCCCCCCCTTAACGATATAACACCCGGAAGAAAATTCAGTAATAACGTTATGGTGTCACGTAGGAGGGGGAGTAACAGGGGGTTTATTGGAATTAGAACATCTTTGCTACTAGGAGTGGCAACGCTATCCTAATGAAATTAATGCAGTGCCACTAGTTAGGGCTATGGTATACCGAAGAGAAATCCGTGTGGGGGAGTCAGTTAATCGAAAGTAAGGCTGCCAATATACTCCATGTTAAGGTTAATTTTGTGGTTGTTGCCTAGTTGTTAGAGGGGGTTTGGATCTGAGGTTCCACCTTAGGTCCCCATTGAGAAGTACGATAAAGAATAAAGTTAATCGGTGGTAAAACGCATGATTTAAACAATAATTTACCACTTCTAATTCAAGAGTAATGAGGATTTAATTCGGAGAACTGAACCTATGAAGATGGGTGGTAAAAATTAACCTATAGTAATTGTTATCACTTATGATTCCATAGAGTTCAGGGTTTTATCATAAAAACTAAATTTAAGAACGATGGCTCTGTGTTCTTGCGTAAGAGAGAAAAATTCTATAAAAAAATCCTCCTTTTTCCTGCGTATTTGATAAATTCAGAGAATCTGTCATAAATCCATATAATTTCTTTCTTTCCAAATTCTGAACGGTCAAAATCATTTATTTTTATTCTAAGAAACAAAATAATGGCACTAATCCAGCTATGAACGCTAAAATTTCTCTCTTTCAAGTAAAGGGACAGAAATATATTAAAGACCACCCTATAAAATTTCCGCAAACTTAATTATAACCCTAAATTATAAAATACCCTAAATTGTCAGCAATTACCTCGGGAAATGAGAAATAACCCAGATTTATTACAAGAAAATATCAAGATGTTAAATCCTATTCTACAATCCTCTTTGTAATACAATAGAAGAATTCCCTTACGAATCTTGGCGCGATTCCTAAAGGAGCAAAAAAGGTAGCCAAATTTTCCACGAGAATTCGTCTAAAATTGGCTCTGCGCCTCACGATGACACCGGCTCGATAAGACACGTCTGGAGCTCTCGTTAGAAACTTAGATTTATTGTGGCAAAAACGCGTGCGGAGGAAATTCTTATAATGATTACACGTCCAACTAGATGGATCCATTGAGAGAAAGAGGAAGGGTATTTGGCTCCCACAACTATCATTTAACTATCCACATTTGCAAACTACTACTGTCTAGTCTATGTGGTTGGTAGGAGTTTCATCCTCTTATAGTTTTCAGCCACATAAGAAGGCTTGGCAACTCACAAAATTTAGTCCCACCTTCTTGCATTCTGAATTCTGTTTGGAATACAAAACAACTGACTACAGAGTCAGTTGCCGCCCGATTCTGCTTGCGAGTAGTCGTGCGCTATTCTGCTCTCTTGTCATATCCATCTTCTTTAACAACGAAAAGGACCGAAATCACTACAAGACTAGGCCTCTTCGTTTAGTATGGAGAGACGGGATTACTACAAAGTGTTAATCCTCTAATTATTTTTCATTCTTTTGCTCTAAAGAAGTGTTTTGTAATGTGAATGTTTCGAAACGAGGGAAAAATAAGGCAACTTTAGTTCGAAGAAAAAATTGTGGGGTGGGAAGCTTTTGTTATATATTTCCTATGTTGTAAAATTGCAACTTCATCCACCCTTTTTCAAACTACTTTGGAGTCAGCTTCCATCAAGGGTAGGTCACGAAAATACTAAATTATTGTAGTACAATATTTTTCTTATGTTTCTTATAGCCACCTTTATCTAAATTTCTTATTTTTCCTATTTTATCTCATCCTCTATATGCACTTATGCGTCTTTCTGTTTCTCTCATTGGACCTATTTTCCAAAACTCCAAAACCTCGTTCTTTGGAAATTCAGCCTCAAATTTTGCGAAATCAAAAACTCTATTTTCCCTATAATTAAAGACATATTTTCTGAAATTCAAAACCCCATTTTTCCTAAAATCAAAATCCTATTTTCGGAAATTAAAAAACCTATTTTCTGAAATTCAAAACCTTATTTTTTTCAAAATCAAACACTTATTTTCTAAAATTCAAAAACTTATTTTTTGAAATTCAAAATCTTATTTTTCCAAAAATCAAAAACGTATTTTTTGAAATTCAAAAACATATTTCTGGAAATTCAAAACTCTCTTTTTCCTTAAATCGGAATCTTATATTCTTTAATTGAAAAATCTATTTTAAATTAAAAACCCTATTTTCCTAAAATCAAAAACCTC
This sequence comes from Ceratothoa steindachneri, assembly GCA_963969495.1. NCBI lineage: Eukaryota > Metazoa > Arthropoda > Malacostraca > Isopoda > Cymothoidae > Ceratothoa > Ceratothoa steindachneri. The sequence continues at coordinate 243,723,728 of OZ018317.1, read as the reverse complement.
TTTGCTGAAATTTAGCAACTATTTTGCAAAATTCAAAAAACCTTTTTTTCAGAAAATCAAAAACTTATTTTCTGAAATTCAAAAACCTATTTACTGAAATTCCGACAATCAAAAACTTTTATTTTTCCAAAACTCAAAAACCTACTTTCCGAAATTTTCCGAAATTCAAAATAAATTTTTTAAAATACATAACCCTATTTTCCCCCATTATTTTTTCTTAAATTCACAAATCTATTTCCTCAAATTAAAAAAAGATGTGCATTTGTTACCAATCCTATCTATGCTATCCGCTCCTATCTCCCCTCCATCTCTGTCTCCTTGTGTCTCTCTATCTCTTTCTGTTTTCTTCCCCTCTCTCTCCCCTTGTTCCATCAGAAGAAATGGCAAAATAGAAAATGACAATTGGGCAATCTATCTCCCTCACTTCCCCAGACCTCCGAGAGAGATGGATAGGGAGTCCCAGAGAAACAGGGCGAGAGAAGGAAATGCAGTCACGCAGTGACACTAGCGCATAAGTAGAGAGTAGTCGTGTTTCGATAATGGGCCCGAGTAAGCTACATGACCCCGCTAAGTGCTGCTACTCTCCGCTGCTTTTATCCTATCGTATCCCTTATACGATCTTCTTTATCCCCTTGTTTGCTTATCGTCTTGTTCTTCACTCTCTTTTATTTTTATGCATTTCTAGATCATTTTTAGCCGTATTCCTAATATCTCCGTTTCATCTTTCTCTCCTTTGTTTCATTTTTATAATTCTTTTTCCTCAACATAGTTAGGCACCTTACACTACGTATGTTCGTACCTGTGTGCTTTGTGCCCTCCTCTACGAACGAATTTATGGAGGATTTGCCTTGAGCTCCTTACCATTAGTAGCAGTGGTGTTTTCCAACTCTACTTAGTTTAGGTCATATTTTATTTCTAATACTCAGTCCTAATTGATTAGGCCTTAGTCTGCGGTCCTCTGGGTAATTTCCTCTCCCAGTTATGACCCTGAGATTGGCACACAGTGCAAAGTCTTTCTCCTGTAACTAATGGCATAGTACTGAATGCCAAATTTTTGCCCCGTAACTAAGGGTTTGTCACTAAGTACCAAATCCTTATATTGTAGCTATGGGCTTGTCACTGAATGCCAAATCTTCATCCTCTAGCTAAGGGCTTGACACTGAATGCCAAATCCTAATCCTGTAGCTAAGGAATTGACACTGAATGCAAAATCTTCATCCTGTAGCTATGGGCTTGACCCTGAATTCCAAAATCTTCATATTGTAGCTAAGGGCTTGACACTGAATGCCAAATCTTCAGTGCTTGACACTGAATGCTAAATCTTCATTCTGTAGATAAAGGTTTGACATTGAGTCTTAAATTTTTATCGTGTAGCTAAGGGCTTAATACAGAGTGCAAGGTATTTATCTAATAGATAAGGGCTTGATATTAAGTGTCGATTCTTCATACTGCAGCTATAGGCTTGGTATTCAGTGCAAAGACTTTATCATGTACCTAAGGCTTGATGCTGAGTGCCAATAATTTATCTTGTAGCTAACGTCTTGACACTGAGTACTAATTTTTTATCTTGTAGGTTATGACTTGATGCTGAGTGCCAAGTATTTATTCTGTAGAGAAGGGCCTGATATCAAGTGCCAAGCTTTGACCCTTTACCTAAGTACTTGATACTCATTGCACCGTCATTATCCTGTGGATATGTGTTTGATATACACTGTCAAGCCTTACTACTCTAGCTAAGGGCTTGGTATTCAGTGATAAGTATTTCTACTTTAGCTAAGGACTTGATACTGACTTTCAAGTCTTTATCTTGTAGCTAAGGGTTGGATACTTTGTGATATGTCTTTATTTTGTAGATAAGGGATAGATATTTAGTGCCAATTCTTTATTCTCTTGCTATAATATTGGTACAGAGTGCTAAGTCTTTATCCTTTGCTAAGGGCTTAATACTGAATGGCAATTCTTTATCTTCTTGCTAAGAGATTGTTCCTGAGTGCCAAGTCTTTACACTTTGGCTAAGGGTTTGATACTAAGCCGCAATTCTTTATCTTCTTGCTAAGTGATTGGTACTCAGTGTCAAGTCTTTATTCTTTGGCTAAGGGCTTGATACTGAGTGGCAATTCTGTATCTTCTTGCTAAGGGATTGGTACTCAGTACCAAGTCTTTATCCTCTATCTAAGGGATTAGTACTTGGTAGCAAGTCTTTATTATGTCGATAAGAGCTTGACATTCAGTGCCAAGTATTTATTATGTGGCTGTAGATAAATCCTTGTGGTAATTATGGTAATCAAGGATAGTTTAAAATATTTTTTATTTCGTCTTTTTCCCATTTTCTTTATTAATTCTTTATTGCGTCTTTCGATGGCAACAGTGGTACGATGTGGATCAGGATTGACTTTTTTATATTTTGGCATTAAATTTCTGTTTATTCATAATTTATTTTTTACAGAATTAAGAACAAGCGTTGAGTCAGTGAAAAAAAGAGCTAAAAATAGGTCGTTTCGCCGAACTGAGTTCAATCCCAAATCGTGACCTATAGTGTGCCTTAATCTCTTCACGATCTTTCACCTCTTGGGCATCTAAGTTTCAACGATTTCCAAGAATCGGATAATTTACTGGTAATTTATTTTCGACGGTTTTTAACAAAGATTTGAACAGTATATGTTGTATCTCAGTGCAGATTCATATTTAACTTGGAGCGCTAGAAATCAGGGCAGTTTTCGAACGCTTTTTCTTCTATCGTCTAATTTTATGAATTCCTCTCCTTCATATCTCACTTTTATACCCATTCTTTTCAACTCTTTTACTATATATACATTACATGGAAAACATATATACATTAGAAAAAAATATAGAAAAACACTTCAAATTTAATATTAAAAAGACATCAAGGTATATCAATATTCGTTTTCTGCAGAACATAAAACTTTAAACACAATTATTAACTTCTATTAGAATAACCACTCGCATTATGTCAGTAAACAATGACTCATACTAATGTTATTTTTATAAATTATCGCTCACTCTCGATATATAATCGTTAAGATAATATTTCGTTTTATTTTCACAAATTTTCGTTAGTTTCATAAAGCAATGAACAGTAATATTTCGAGGCTATGATAAGTTTCTAGGGAGAAATTCTTAAAGATTCGTTAGTTAATTCTCTATTTTTATTTCTTTTTTAAAATCTATCAATGGTTTTGAGTGAAAATATTTTGTTTTTCTTTGTTTGCCTTATAAGTTAAATTGATTTTTAATTATATTAGTGTATATTTAATGTCAAACTTTAATTCCTGCATAAAAATATTTATCGTAATTGTTTATTTCTAGTGTTTTACTGTCTATTCTCGAAGAGAGACTGTGATTCTTGTTTTTTCCGAAATAAGGAATTATTTGAAATATACACAAGAGTACAAGTACACGAGAGCACAAATTCTCAAATTTTACTGCACCTGATATGTTTTCTTATTATGTATATCAACAACTATTTATCCCTAACAGGCAGTCATATACTTACAAAACACCAAATTAACAACAAATCAAGCAACCAAACAAAAAATAGTCAAATATGCAATCCAAGAAAAACTAAATCTTCTTCAAAATTCAAATTTCCTCTAATTCTCAGTTCTATGATACTTTTTTATCACTGCATCTTATTCCCAAGATACTAGAGTTAAAGTAGAAAATATCCAATTGTTATTTCAAGTTCTTGCATCAGTTGGTAGCAGTTGCACCGAAATAACTCCCTGTGGAAATATTTCTGAAATTCACCAACAGATGGAGCCAATTCTTTACGCCTATCAACTCGGTTTAACGGGAAAAAGGCTTTTCAAGACTTCTAGGCTACGCCAAAGGCAAGGAACATTATTGAGAAGAGAAAAAATAATGGGTTATTTTATGGAAGCTTATTTAGCTATTTTACGGTTGTTAAATACAAGTTTATTAGGTAGAATTTAATTCCATTAGATGGACTAAATTGACAGGAGAAGAAATTAGAAAAGATGTTAGACATTTAATTAAGAATGAAGGGGAATTCATACATTATTAAACTGAATTGTTACAGTGAAGAGTACTGAGGTGAGATGGGGCCTAACCATAAGAGAGAGATTAGTTTGTCTGAATATATGGGAGAGAGAAACTGTGTTTATGTATCTTCATTTGTGCAATCATCATTAATACGTTAATCTGACAAAAAATGTTTGACTTACGTGAAGTTAATATTGATATGTTGTGGATAACATTTTTTGGTTAATTTGGGGATAATGCCCACCCTCAATTTTGTGGGCACTTTGTTATATATATATATATATATATCTCAATTTTAGGAAATACGCAAATGCTATATTGAGTATATCATAGATATAGTCTATATAACTTCCTCACTACTTAATGTTGGAGAATTTCCAATTATGATGTTATGGCAAGAAAGAGATTGGCCGCCATCTTGGGAGACTATGAATTTTGAATCACATTATAGTCAATCATTTTGAAGTGAATTTTTTCTCAATTAAAATATGATTTGGACATTTTATATTAATCAATTTTGAAAAAAATATGATTGATTCAAATAGCATTCGGGGCTGAGGCCAAGATGTCTGAAATCAAGGAACGCGTGGGTTGCGGGTCACTAGCCCACAACCCCTAGATTTGGCAAAAAGGATTCTTTTACAGAACTGAAATCCCTCACACATGCAATTTCAATAACGCCCTTGTTTTACCTTTTTCTGATTCCTTTTCTTTGCTTTCCCGCCTCTTGAATAAATTAAATATTTCGGTCATATTCAAGTATCAGGCTACCCTGTGCACAATGCTGATTCATAATAATAACAATAGTATAGAAGGAGTTTATTCTGTCAATTGTTCAGTTTGTCCTAAACAATACTTTGGCCAAACCGGTAAATCATTAAGTGTACGCTTTACCCAACATAAATACAATATTAAGAGGGAGGATAGAGGTATTGCTTTCTTTGTCCATTTATCTGAAAACAGTTACCCTCATAATTCGAATTCGGCTAAAATTTATTTACCAATCTGATGACTTTTTTCAAAGAAATATTGTTGAGTGCTCATTCATTAATTCCTCGCCTAATTTTAGTATATTTCCTCTCTTCTTTCAACAGGACGCTGTTATTCAAAGGCTTATTTATAACGAAATTGTCCATTTTAAATCTTAGCCCTTTGATTTATTAATTTCGTTATGTTTCTCTCGGTTATTTTTATGTATTCAAAATTAGGTGTGTATATATTTAGTTCAGTGTCCTAAATGTCTACATTCTTCGCTCACGGTTGAAATTTACGGAAGTAGACCTTATCTATTTGGTTTTATGCTTTATATCCGTGTGTGATATTTTTCTATTTTGTGTCCTTTCGTTGTACATGTGCAAGGCATTACTGTGTTGCCTCTCATATATAAACCACCTTTATAAAACTTTTCGAAAGTATTTGGAATCCGCCTTCATTTACCTGTGGGATTTTTAGCATATATATATATATATATATATATATATATATATATATATATATATATATATATATAAGAAACTCACAAAGTGGTACATGAGTGAATAAAAAATCCCTAAAACCCACAGAAAAGATGAAAAGCTGAACCTATTTACTTTCGAACTTTATTCAGTTCATTCTAATGTCCCTTTTTCTTGTCTCTAAAAAACTCCGGTTTGTTTTCTCATTTGCTCATTCGTGTTCAATTTTCTCTTCCTCTTTTAATATATATATATATATATATATATATATATGAGAAAAATAAGCGACGCTCTCCCTACGTATAACAAAAGGATAGAAAATACTGTGTGAGCGAAAAAATAAAAATACATTATCAGAAATTAGGGATTAAAAGCAGGTACAAAATGGTAATGACAGATAAAATCTCTATCAAAATACGAAAGTTTGAGAGAGTGTGTGTGAAATATAGAAATATAAGTCAGATCACCTAGAATACATACATACACAAATATAAATACATTATTGACTGAACAAAAGAAATATAACAAGGTAAATATATCAAAGGGATGGTAATTAACATGGACAATTTAATTTCAAATAAGCTTTTTAATGACAGGGTAAAGTTAAAGAGACCTGGAGATATATCAATGTTGGGAGACGAGTTTAATGAACGAGCATTTAACGATATTTCTTTTAATATATTAATAGGAATGGTAAATAAAGAGCATAATTTGAATTGAGAGGATGATGATTTTCAGATAAATGAACAAAGAAGACACTTTTACTTTCACCTCTTCTAATATCGTATTTGTGTTAAGTCAAACGAACATTTAATGATTTTCCAGTTTGCCCAAGTAACGTTTATTGCAAACTGCCCAATTGAAAGAAGAAACTCCTCCTCTCTTCTTGGTATTATCATGAGTCAACAATTTATACATAGTTAGACTCATATTTACACATGATAAATATTTAACCATTTTAAGAAGGGGAAAAGAGGAAAAGACCTCAGTAAAGGGTAAGAAAAGAGAATTCTTAAAGTAAACGCTTGAGCGATTTGAATTTAATACAAGGTCTTTTTACCTAAATTTACACATGTATCAAGAAAATGTTACCATTAGAAATAATACAAATGACTCATATAACATGTTGCAAACATAAGTACAACTAAACAAACAAACCAAAATGAATTTGCCTATATATGAATTATTTTTATTTATATCGAAGTCTTCCAGCACTCAATTAATCCTTCAAACCGCCTCAATTAATCTTTACTTCTCCGTATTTACATTTTGACTTTTTCCAATACTTTCAAAATAAATATTAACTACCATTACTTAAAAATAATATTTTTTCTTAACATATTTTCGACACGTTTTTCGGATCATAAAAATATCGTCTTAAAATGTGCAGTTTTCCGAGGTAGTGTCCAATTAAAAGCCTAAAAATGATTTAATAAAAATTCATATTTTCCTTTAAGTTTATCCAATTAAAATGATACCCAGGTTGTTAGACCATCTTTGTTTGTATTCATGATATACAAACTCACTATTAAATTTATTATTAGTGACTCTTATCATTTATTTAAACAAAACTTGAATTTCCGAGAGTCTCCAATTTAATAGCAAAAGAAAAGTTAATAAAATTCATATTTTTCGTTGATTTTATCCAATTAAAACGTCTGTATTAAAGATATATATATATATATATATATATATATATATATATATATATATATATATATAATTACTAATATCCAGCTGGATCGTGTATATAGGGTATGGTAAGTAAATATAATGCAGATCGTTTGTATATAGGAGCCTGGAATCCGGGTATAGAATAGTGTATTAATATAAGTAAGGAGTGTTTATGCAGGAAACGTCGCGTCTAAAATTAAATCATGCCTTGACTCAATCGGAATTGACACGGTGTGGCGAGAACGGCCAAAAATTCAGCCCACGTTTAAATCAAATTATTTCAGTCAATAGAGATCATATTTGGATTTTTTCCCTAAAGGCGCTGATTTAACGTCACATACTCCATTTCCATACCTTTATTGTTATTTTTTACAAATATCTATGTATATATATGAGGCTAACGTGCTTTGTATACATAGATCAAAGTTGCAGGCTGTGTAAACAGTTTGGGCTGCGAAGGTATTTATTTGTCTATGTGTAACGAACGGTTATGTATACGAAGCAGGGAGTTCAGACTCTCTAAAATCTTTTTTGTGTATGTGTTTGTTTGTATGTATTCGTCTTGGTTGCCTTGGTAGCCTTAGTTACGTTGTACCTTTTTATTTGGGAATTTTATTTAAGTGGCAGAACATAGGCTTTTTTCTTTCATTCGAACGTATCCAAGGAGAAGATATTTACGGATATAAGAAATCCTAAATGATCATGAATATAAACAGTCTTCTTTCTTATTTATGTTTACGAGGGTTACGAGTTATGTTGCGATGCCGAGCAGTGCTATGGCTTCATATATCATTTGGTTTTATGTTGATCTATGTGGGGAATTGGTGTCTCCAGGAAAGATGTTCTATTTTATTTTATGAGTTGAAGGGATCTCGTCGAAACGCTGCTTTTTATTCTTATATTTAGTTTCCTGTTTATCTTCTATATTTCGATTTATCCTTCGTATGCTCGTTTTATCTTTACTCTCTCTGTTGCTTATCTGTGACATACCATCTTTCTCGCATTGTAATCTACCATGTATAATCTTTATTTCATTGTACAGGGTGACAATAAAGTCTAGATAAAGGGAAAAGGCATATTTTCAATAAGAAATTAAACAACATTTTATTTAATTTGTACGACATTAAATTTAATTGAAATATTAATAAATAGCTTCATCAATGTGATTTCCACCATTTAAGAGGCAAAGTTTCTTACGCTTTGCGAGATTCTCGCGACGAACTTGATGAATTATCTCCAAATTTTAGTCAATTTGAGCACATTGTTTATGATGCGCTGTTCCCTCGAGTGTCTCCTATCTTTAATTTTCATTGAGTACACCTTCTTATTTATCATACATACCCCAGGAAAAGAGGTCAAGGAGGGTATGGTCTGGTTAAGCATGAGGCCATTGGATACCCCTTCTTCCTTAGCATACCCAAGAAGAAGAGGTCAGGAATGTAAAGTCTGGTTTACGAGGAGACCATTGGTATATTACCTATTTATCCTGACTTTAAGGACATCCTGTATTGCACCAAGTTGTTTGTTCTTCTCCCTCTTTCATTAGTTCATTTTCCTCTTCTCTCTTTAATTTCCCTCTCAATACCCCATAAAGACCTCCTTAAGACAAGGAAAGTGAACATTTAATCAGATGTTTGTGGGCTGCCTATTTGTTCTTATGTTTTGTTCGTGTAAACGTATTAACTCAGGTTTGGCTCAAACTTTCGCTAGCTTTCTAAATCTGTGGAGGTAATATGTCTACCATTCAATACCCCAATTTAAGTATCTATTTCTCTCATTATAAATTTTTCTTTTACGCTATTCTTCCTTCGCTTTTTCACTTCGGGTCATTTTGCATTCCTTAGGAGTCGTCATTCCAATTCATTCTCTTCCCTATGGTGTATCCTCTTGGATCACAATAACTATATATTTTTACCTACCTCAACTTTATCATTTTAAAAATTATTATAGAAATATTAATAATAACAATAATAACAGTAATGTATTAATAATCATGGAAAAAGTTATAACAATATAAATAATAGAATTATTGGTTCCTCGCATCCAGTAAATATTGGAATGGGAATAACGTGGGAGTATTTTAATATTGGAAATATGTAGACAATATTGAAATATTAGGAGTTTTCTAGGAATATTGGTTAAATTCCTGGAATATTTGAATATTGGTAATATTCTATGCATATTCATGGAATATTTGAATATTAGGAATATTCAAGGGGTATATGTAGGGAATATTGTAATATTTTAGGAATATTCTGGAAATAATGGAATATTGGTAATATTACACAAATATTGGAATATTGGTTATATTCTAGGAATATATGAATGTTAGGAAATTCATGAAATATTTGTAGGGAATATTAAAATTTTGATTTCTTTCTTTGAAAATTTGAATATTGGAAATATTGAGATATGTGAACATTTTGTGAATATTTTGGAAATATTGGAATATAAAAAAATATTGGTAATATTCTAAGAATTTGAATTTTGGATGAAGTGAGATCTCAAAAATTTAGGAATATCAATAAATTAACATCAAAATAGAGTGCCATTTTGCCATCGTTCTCATTTTACAATTTGAATTTACCTGTGGCACTGCGTTAATTGTATTGGTGAGAAAGAGAGAGCGAGATTTAACACTGACTTAATAGCGTTAATCGATTAACGACATTGGCTCGATTTGGCACTCTTGTTTATTCTCGGTGGATGATTTGGCATCGCGAGATGGAAGATGTGGGGTTGAAGCAGAGTAGTGCCATCGTGTTTTACATATAATGGGACTCTGAGTTCGCGTAGTGCTATCGTCCACCAGCAGTGTAGTGGAATGCTGACTACTCATTTCTCATGAACTACATCGCTGGGAGAAGAGCACTGTTGGCCTGAAATTAGTGCCATATTCTCTATTATTTTTTTAAATATTTGCTTTTATTTTATTTTTTATTTCTTTTATTTTATTTATTCATTTTATATTTTATTTATTTATATTATTTTATTTTTGATTTATTATTTTTTATTCGATTCTATTCTAAAAAGAATGTCTCCTATGCGAAGTTGTATACATCTGTCACTATATGTAACTGATTGATTCAGATATACCAGGCCTCTCGTCCTTATTATTGTCTTTATATTGAAGGAAACTTAATTAAACTTACATTCTTAAACCTTAAACCCCATCTTGGTTGTCTTTTTCTCCATTGTTTATATAACTGCATTATTTCCGATGGCTTCAAAATACCATTCCTACCTTACTACTGACAAATAGAGGCTGCCTTTTCTCTTAATGGCTATTTCTGTCCTTTATTCTCTTAATTTTTCCGCCTTTATTTGTGTTGATGACCCATAAACAACGCTAAATAGTCATCTCGGCTGAACGTTGCAAAGAACGCAGCGTTGCCCCGTTTAATTCAGAATAACCGTCAGCATGGCATAATAAATAGTCATATATATGCTTAGCGCAGTGGCGGATTCAGGATGAAAATTGGAGGGGCGCGCATACCTGAATTCCTCTCCCTCTGAATAATCTAAGGAAAAGGTATTGATGATTACTAGTTGGTAATGATAAATAAATTTTATCTACACATAAAATTATAAATTCTAGTATTTGTAAGCCAGCTAAGGAGTAATACTGAATTTAATTATTATTTTTTAGATTTACCTGTATTTTAGACGTGTATCATATAAGATACATTTGATCGAAACGATTTATAAAAAAGTGTTTATATATATATTCTATATTATTACATAACTCTTTCTAAATTACTTAAGACAAATATGTATTAAAATTAAATATAAACCTAAACGCGACTGTATTGGGGGAAAGGGCTTCAGCCCGTTAGACCCCAATCTTGAATCGCGCATGGCTTAGTGAATAAATGAATCTGTGTTTGTATGTATGAAAGCATGTACAAAAGTAGATGCAATAATATATTTAGGATGTGTGTTCACATGAATTTTCTCTACATGTGGTGAAAACATAGCTATGATTTTGTCTTTTTTGCCATTTTCTTAAATATATTTTAAGATGAAAATGTTATTAAATAGTTTACCAATTTTACATTAAACTTTAAATTATTTGGAAATTTCTTTCGTAACTTCAGAAAATAACTCGGGAGAATCATTTCACCAAATGTCAGAAATGTTTTTGTATTTCTATATAATGACTAATAAATCAAAATCATGTAGACAAGCTATGTCAACATGTTAAGTAGATATGTAGATGATATATACTACATACTGCATCAATCATCCCTGTAGTAGGCTCTTTACCACAGTTCGTAGCAGAGAACTATATCAAATTGGCCTATTTAACAAATAGACCAATATTTCAATATTAAGCTTCATTTTTGACATAGTATTATAAATACTTCCTCACTCATTTCTCTCGTTAGTATTATCGAGGTCAGCAGAACTAGGTCGCGTGCTCTCAATTAACCTGACTTATGACTTTATGACCATATGACATTCAAGACTTTAAACAAGTGTGGTAATCCGACTCGTAGTTAGTTTCCTTTTAATAATTCCCGGACTAAATTTGAGAAGACCATATTAATTACATCATTGGAAAGAGAATGTAAAAGAAAATATAAGTTTAAAATTTCGTTACAATCATCCTAATAGTTACCCTTTTATTGCCAATAAAAATCATTAAAAAGTAAAAGTGTTTCTATCCGACTGAACGAAGTACAACCATAACAACTTATTTAATCGCGCGCCTAAAAAGGTTAACATTCTCCATTGGTTTGAGGGACAGCTAAATTTGTCGTTTAAATAGAAACTGTGGATGTGTTCTCCCCTAAATTGCGTGGTTGTTATGACAACAGAATCAACAGATTATTTCAGATAAACTCTAAGGAATTAGTATCCGTATTTCACGCCTTAAAACCCCTCAGCTTAAGTAAAGACAAAAGGTTTTACGTTCGCCCAAGTTTTTGATTTTAACTCAGGCACCGCCACCGAAATAATTACAAATTCAATGTTTAATTTAATTTTATTCTAAAATATTTATGAAAGTTAAATACAAAGTGAGAAATTGATATCTCTATTTTAAATTCAAGGCTCCTTAAAAATTGGCTGAACTAATAACTCCCTAAATATTGGCTAGTGTTATATTAATTTAGAGTGGTTGTAAATGTGGTCTTATAAACACACACAGATATATATATATATATATATATATATATATATATATATATATATATATATATATATATATATATATATATATATATATATATATATCGATAAGGCCTAAATTTACCGTTTAGTAAAAATCCAAAGCAAGGAAATAAGCTGACATCATCCTTTTTATTTACCCGAGATTTTTTAACACAATGCAGCCATCTTCTTAGGCCTATGCTCAATTATGGGCCCAAGAAAAGGACTGTATTGTTGATAGCAAAAAAAAGGGTAATGCTAGCTATTTTCCTCGCCTTAACATTTCCGCTACAAGAATATTTATATATATATATATATATATATATATATATATATATATATATATATATATATATATATATATATATATATATATATATATATATATGGTGCGGTTAGTATAAAGAATAAATGAAAAGTGATACTGCTCCAAGCGTCCCATGGACGGGAATTGGTGCCTCGTCAATGAGGCTGTTTTCATTGGATCATTCTATGATTCTCTGGTTTGGAAAACACCTTTCCTGGAGAGACACGATGCCCGTTATCATGAGGCTTGAAACAGTGTCGGTTATCAATTTTAGCTGTAAACCTACTGCACCACTTGTTCTGAGTTTCCCGAATTTTACACACACACACACACACACATATATATATATATATATATATATATATATATATATATATATATATATATATATATATATATATATATATATATATATATATATATATTCTAAAGATGGAAAAAATTCCAAGACAAATTGGTACGGTTAATGTATCGCAATATTTGAAAACTAACTCTACTTCAGATCCGTCTTTCCCATACAACAATTTTTTAAACACTCCATCAAAAAGATCCAATATTCACTATAGATCACCCATTCTATACCAGACTCTCTTCTCCTTAAATCTTTTTCAACCTTTTAATTCTCTATCTAATATAGTCAATTTTACTTCATCTCATTCTCTTTTCTAATTTTTACACCTTTAAGGGAAACTTTTAAACGTTAGAAAACACATATTCCATTATCTCCAATAAATGTCCTAAAAAAAGAAATCAATTTAATGATTGATTTAGGAATTTTATTTAGAATAACCGAATTCATCAAAGACACGACAATCGTATTATTTTGAAAAGAATCTTTTAAAGCAAATGATCGAGTCAGGATGAGAGACAATATGATGTTCTGAAATGAATGAAACATGACATTTCGCCCCTTTTTATAAAGTATCTTTACAAAAACTTACAATTTTTATTTTCCTTTTTAATGCAAAGATACTAAATTGTATATAAAGTCTTGCCTGCTAAAATATATTTATATAGGAACACAAATAAATAATTAATGTTTTTAGAAATTTAATTTATGTAGTGCTTGAGCAAAGATTTGGCCGTATTTTCTTTGCTATAAACACATCCTAATTACAAGGGATCTTTGGTTTTATACTGAACAAAAAACGTATACAATCTATTTTATCTATTTCTTTGAGAGAAATTGCCCATGTTGTTTTTTTACTGTCTAGAGATTCATACATTTTAAAATGAAAATTCCTCAAAAATTAATGTAATACTTGCTTGCTAATATCTGTTCTCTTCTAACTAAAAATTACATATCTACACTCCTTTATAATAAAAATTATATGCACGAGTTTATTAATATTCGATATTATTCCACAGTATCAATATATCAGAGTAGAACGTATTCATTAATTGTATGATCCAATTTATCTCTTAAATAGCCACAATAATATTTACCAAAATCCTACATTAGTATTAACATGAATCTTCCATGTTAATAAATTTGCCCCCACCATTCGTCTGAAATATCCATAAAACCTTCTCTTTTATTCTATCAAAATAACAAATAGGCTTCCACAATTCAGCTTCCTTTCAAAAGTTGACTAATATCCACAATTTGTGTAGTGCAGAGCAATAAATTGTACTTCAGTACAATACACAGTTACCGATCGCCACTTTTATCTACAGCTACCTCTATTTATGTTCAGCGCTGTGCGGCAGACAGGCAATTTATCAGTGTCTAAAGCTCAGCAGATAACAGAATACTGTGTTATTGGATTCACGAAGGCCCGTGTTTCTCTCCTGTAGATATGTGAATGGTGTATGGATACGAATAATTTATGTGATTGCAAGAGAATTTGCCAGGATCGGTCTGGTTACGCGTATATGTCAGGGAGTGTATGCGCTGAAGAGTTGAAGGGTATAATTTAGATAAATGAGGGAGCATTCGGTAAACTTGCTATGGTTGTGCGTAGATGCATAAAAGTGTCGGCATTCGTTAATGAGAAGATGAATGTATAGGTGAGGATAGGGTGCGTAATTACGAGAGTATTCGGAATATCTAGTATCTTTTTGTGAGAATGTATACAAAAGTTGGTACATGTGTGGAAGAGGTATTTCATAAATTTGTATACGTTAGGTGATTGCGACATCATTTGGAAAAAATGGCATGATTGTGTATAGTGTTATGAAAGTGATTGTATATACATAAAAGTTGCTTTATAGATATGTATAATTTTTCGGATTACAAGAGAATATGTATGAAAATGTTTGTGTTTCTGTAAGAGATTGTGTATAGATTTGGAAGAAACAATGTAACTATTTTTTAAGGAGTTGGTATAATTGATATAGGTTATTAGGGTGATTGAACTGTTTGGAAATGCATTCAGTCAATTCAAACTTATCTTATGTTGATAAAATATAATGTACGTTTGATTGATGTATACATTTTGTGTTCACGAAATGTTTACACGTTTTATCTAAGACAGAAACCCATTATCATAATATCAGCATAATTAATTGAAGAATAATTGTCATAAAGGGTTAAAGAATAGTCAAAAAATATTGAGTTTCCTGTTAGTTTTATAACCGAACGAAAGCACAAAATATTTCGGAAATATTGAAAATTTAATTGTGTAAATAATTTTCCCTTTTTATATATACTAGCAGAGATACTCGTCATTGCCCGGGTAAAATATGCGTTCGTAAATAAACTAAGATGGATTTGATCGTTTTCTTATTTTATTCTTCACAAACAATATTCTTATTCTATGAACTAAACTTAATCTTGTTCGGCAATGCTAAATAACCTCTTGGTATAAATTATTCTGAATTTTTTCTTGTGGAGTATAAAGAAACAGATTACTTTTGATTCTAGCTCTACATCAATCAACAAAGAGTTGACCATAAGAAAAACAGGGTTCCCTAAATTGTAACTATGCCACTAATATTCTCACCTTAAGACTTTTTGAATTTACATAGCAAAACTTACAGGGATTGAAGATTTATTGGCTATTCTGACCCCGATGGATTTAGTAATATTCTCTGAATGAAGACATCCTTTCTTTTTCCACCTCCAGTAAGTATGGTTGCCTCTATGACATGGGGGCATCAAATTATTTACCACCAAACCTTTGAAATTAGAGAGTTCTTTTAACTCAAACTTGCGAAAAAACATTATTTAGATTTACTACCTTCAGTCCAAGTTAGTAAGGAGTGATGTCAGTATGTTCTAGAGAGTTTAGGAACTCTGCAGAATAATCTACTATTTGAGTATGATCCAAAATTGTTTTAACTGGCTGGTAGATATTTGGACATCGTGAAACGGAAAGAAGTAGATGTTTATTGATTCTGCAGACAGTGTTTTTATTCGAAGCCAATGTAGCTCTTTCACGAAGCCAGTTGTGGTTTTTGTCGTTTTGCTAGCTCTATTGTAGTTTTAGTAATCTCAATATTGGCCTTGAGATTATCAATAGTATTAATAACTATGCAGATATAAGGGTATTTCTATTCCACAATCAGCATCAGGAGGTACTTTGCCATTTTCCAGGGTAAGAATGTTTTTGACAAATTGTGCTAACAGTTGATAAACAAAGAACTCTGGTCGCATATTTGTGTTAAGAGACACTGTTCTAATATTCCTACTGACAGAAGATGATTTTAGGAAAGCCTGAACCTCATCTGTCTTAAATAATTTAAGGATTACTGGAAGTGCCTGCTTGAAATCAGCTTACTTCAACAGACTGACACCTTCCATAGGAGGCTCACAATCCCTGATGTCTCGCATTGTCCTACCGAGTGCTTCTAAGGCTCACTTATACGTCACTAAATGAGGTACCTAGCGTTGCCGGAATAAAAAACTCATTAGCAAGATATAGATTGAAATTCTTATATTTATTAAAAATTATACTTTAACTAATGCTACATCATAACAATTCTTAGTAGACAATATTCTTCGTCTTTCCTTGTGTTACACACAGACACACAAGCAGACTGGCTTCATTTCTATTATATAGATATATTATATATGTATATCTGCCGTGTCATTACATTTCACATAAAATATTTTAATCTAGAAAATAATCTCACCTTTTTCTTCTGAAGTCGAGTTGGAAGATATATTTTACATTTTATCTTCCGTAGCTTTTAAGATATAAACTGTAATTATCGTTTTTAATTTTAAAACTTTGCAGGGAACTTGCCATCTTAAAATTCAACGTTGCAGAAAGATTTTTTAATTAAGTTGAATCGTTATAAG
Source organism: Ceratothoa steindachneri (assembly GCA_963969495.1). NCBI lineage: Eukaryota > Metazoa > Arthropoda > Malacostraca > Isopoda > Cymothoidae > Ceratothoa > Ceratothoa steindachneri. The sequence goes on along the minus strand of OZ018317.1, from coordinate 243,706,870 downwards.
ATAAGATATGCATTTTGGGAGGTTTGCTGCGCTATTCGCGTGAAAGAGAGGAAACATTTTTGTTACTTCAATTTGGGATGAAGCGTTGAAAATGATTTATGAGTACACGCCGGAAGAGGGATTCAAACATTTTTATTTTGTAGTTTGTAGAATGTACGATACACTGAGGTGATCTTGTTCATTCAGGGGCTGCTGTAGATTTCATAACATTTAGTTAATCGGAAGATAGTGAAAGGAAAATAGGTTAATTTAAATATCTGGCAAATATTCACCTTAAAATAAGTTATTTTATGCGAATAATGAAGAAAAAAGAATTCATAAATTGGGTAGAGTTCCATATAATGGCTTCTATAATAATGTCCTGATTAAAGCTCCAAAAGAACCTAATTTACTGGACTCGGTCCTGAGAACCATGATGCGCTCTTTGGTTTATTCCTGACTTAGAAAAAGATGGGAGTAGAAGTAGTAGAGATTGTTGCAGTTTTGAGTGGTTTTTCTACCTACTAGTACGAGTGTTGGATATTTTCTACTTTATTTTAGTTTATTTTGGTTATGAAGATGGATGACAAGTTAATAATGCATGGCATTGTCGTTAGAGAAAATTTTATCAGAAAAGACGTGAAAATATGAGGCGTCCAGAAACAGAGGGGCATCCACGTCACTTTTAAAGGTTTTCAGTTAAGCATGGATCCTGAAAGACATAAGCCTCATCTACATGTTGACAAAGGTTGGAAGTAAAATTAGCCCTGATAGCAGCTACACAGAGGGCAGAACGGACCTTGAATTATTTCGCGTCACATGCAAACCATCTCCGTGTTCTGGGAGTCAGCGAGGCATCCGCGCCAAAGGCAGCCAGCCATTCAGCGCGTACCTCGCTTATAAAACTCCCTCGCCCTGTCAATGAGCGCCCACAGGTGCAAAATAAAAATAACACTGATTGCCCTAAGAATATATCAGTGTCAACATTTTCCAAATTAATTTATTTAAAACATCAATATAATTGTTATCTTATTGCAACCATTATATTATGTATTTGTGTGGTTATTTGTACATTTTGTTATATTTTCAACATGTGGGTAACTTTTTGAAATTTATTTTGACATTTTGGAAATTGATTTAGAAATAAGTATGGTTACAGATTCATTATGATCGATAAAATAGTTATTATTATGCTATTACTGATGGTAATAGGATAAAAGGGAAAATGCCAAACTTTGAACGCGTTTTTCTCAAAGTTATACATTGGCGTGGATGCCCCTCTTTTTCTGGACGCCTGATATATGGGTTAGATTTTTTTGTTAAAAAGTTGGGGTAAATCTTAGATTACCCGATTTACATCATTTCGAATCCCGGATTGGACTGGTTGGTCATATGGTAGTTTGACTGAAAATTTGGAATCGTTGTTTTGTGCTATCAATTCGTATAAGAATTAAGTTTTAACGACCTTCCAAACAATGTTTACACCCCTCTCAAGCTATAGCCAAATCTGAAATATTTGTTACAATTGAGACTTCATCCATGGAATTCAGGCTAGCCCAGTGACACTGATGATAAAGATCTTATTAACATCGACAAACCCGTTAATTAATTCATATATCCGTCAAAATTGAAAGCTTTTCTTTTGAGTTCCCTTAATCTTTTCCAAAGGGTATTTCTAGACTTCAGATGAGTATCCAAATTTTTGAAAAATTAGAAATAAAACATAAATTTTAAGTGCTTCCAATTTATTCATTAGTTTCATAGATCTTGGCCATTCTCCGTTAGGGCTTGCTAAAGAAACTTTATCTGTGAGGCTCCCAAAGATACTTGAGTGGGTTTTAACAAAATTTCGCCTCTCTGAAAGCGAAGAAATTAGGCTTGAAATTTCAGATATCCTCTTCTGAGAAGGTATTAAATATTATTATAAAATAGACGCAACAAAAATAAAATCGGAACTTTTAACGGATTCAATGAAATTTTAAAAAAATCTTCAGTATTTGTTTTTAATTCAGTTGCAATTTTGTTCTGTTCAAATCAACTAATTGGGCAAATGGATTTGTTTTATCTATTTTAACACCTATTTAGCGACATTAAATCGATGAAAATCTTTTAGCGCTACAGGTTTTCATAATATCCATAGACACGAGGAATCGGGTGGTTGCCGGCGAATCTTTGGGCATCACAACTACTAAACTCTCGACAGGATGACAACTTCAGAAAGTAAGGATTTCCAGCTGTTCTTCGAAGAGCAAATTATATCTACTTGCTTTATTTCCTAAAATTCCTTCTTCTCCTGTGTGATCTTCATTGTGTTAGGTAACCAAACTTCTGTATATGGTAACTCTCTGATAACAGCAATTTTCGCCAAAGAGGTAATGCAACTTGCCAAAAATCACACGAAAGCTTAAGTAAGCAGAGAGCGCGGGGAAGATGATATACAAGTAATATAGGTTTTATTTTGGTAGCATGTTTACTTATACATACACTTCTCTGTTATAATGCGGCGTGAGAAATAAAAATGAGTTCATCCCTTTGAAAAAGATGAATAACGAGTCTTAATACAGAAGATAGAGCAGCACTTTTGCTAGAATTAATACTGATATAATTTTCGAAATTTCTTTTTCAAAATTTTCAAAGCAGAACTAGTAAAACAAATTTTCTTAGCACAGCCATTATTAATTTCCATGAAACTTATAAATAGTGAAGTTGAATAATTCTATCCCATCCAGCGTCATAGGAAAACGCCTCTTCTCTTTAAACCAAGGCGTAACCAAGCCAAATGTCTCGGGGCTTAAAGGCCTCCTGCCCCCTTTTTGAAATTAAGTTTAACTGAAAAGACACTAGAGATGATTTAAATTTCTATTTTATCATTTTTGTTTACAAATAACATCTATTAAATATTAAATATACAATCCAAATAAAAGCATCTTTTTGAAGAAAACGCCTTTTAGTTTAATACAAGTAGAGCAATTGCTCATGGGCATCAAACGCTCCATCTATCAGCCTTATAACGACTAAAAGAATATTTCACTAAGGCATTGCCTTTATACATCGAAGCATTAACCTTCCTAAAGCTTTTTGCCTCAGAAAAAGGAGAAATTGGATCTCACATCAAAGAGAGTCGTAAAATAAAATAATTTTGACCAGTGGATTCAGTTCCGTAGTGTATGTAATTTCTTAAAGAAAAATGTGTTCTATATCGTGCACGATCAGTAAAATGTTAATTGGTCATATTAATATAATGTTTAGAAAATGCTTATAGCTAAAAGTTAAAATAACCACAAAATATATTAAACTATTGAAATACAACCATAATTATAATTACTAGTTCCAAGTACGCTATGCTTATTTACTATTTGATTTTATTCAAATCTTAAGAATAAGATTACAAGTTAAAAAAAAAGTATGAAACTGACAACAACCATGCATTAGCAACGGTGTTCTCACGACTTATACTTTAACAGCCTCTCCATCAACATGCAAACAAATTAGTAATACTAATTAAAATTTTAGGAAACAATAGACTATTTTATAAAACTGTCCAAATTAATAAAAAAAATTAAATTCTATAAAAGTGACTACGAAGGATACCCCAAAATCTCTTGAACGATGAAAATTACAATGTTCGTTCTTAATTCGAAACTTAAGAAAAATAACATTAAAAACATTTAGAAATTATCTAGAATAAAAATCGACATTCAATTATCCTCTCACTTCCCTATTGTATGATATCTCTAAGATACATTATGAGCTATGCGACTGATTTCTTAATGAATTAGATATGAATTATTAATGTCTTAAGCTATATTTATCTAAATCCTAGGCCAGTATTTTTTAACACACTTTAAAACGGATAAATATTAATAGAATTATTCAAATCTGAAGATTTTCTTATTACAAAACAATATCATCTCTGGTTATAGATTCCATTTTTATCAAGGTATATGACGACGAATCTAGCATAATTATACAGGAAATTCTCTTTGGTTGGCAGTTTCCTACATTTCTCTTATGAGGTATTCGTTATATCACCTAAATTGTTATTTTTAATACCTTTTTTTCATGTGAAAAGAATTATTACAGCCAAAGATATTTCATCTTCATAGGGTGCCTGATATCATTCACTGCTTTGCTTTCTGTTTGTAGAAAGTTTTAATTCAATCACAATCCAATAGAAAGAAAACTTTGGCGCTATGTCGGCAACTTTTTGTAATATTTTCAGAACGTAAACTTTGTAAAAACTTTCTTAACAAACATAATTTTTGAATAAGAATTATATATAGAAATTAATAATTGAATTCGAATCAGACTAAACACTCCCATTTTATGATTCACTCAGTCCATAAGGAAACAGATTAAACTATCTTTAACTTATTGCATGTCATAAACCTACTCATTTAAGTGCTTATAAAGCGGCTTTCCTTTCGTAGGCCGCCGTCTGATGAAACCGCTTCAGGTAAAGGAATTTAAATGTCTATATACGAATATATATTTTTAATATTGCAATAACCACTCAACTAAGAAACTTGTTGCTTGATCTGTTCTTCAGCGAGTAAAGAATATTGGATGCTATATCCTTTTGGTGGGTATTGCGCACATATCTAAAGAATTTTGACCAGCTTTTAAAATTTATAATATTACCCTTGTATTCACTGGTTTATAAGCCATTCTCTATTATCCATCCGCTAAATATATATACAGGGTGTGAAAAAGTGTACTTAGATAATCATTTACACAATAAATACATTTTCGTACTTAGAGCCAAATAGGGACGCATTTAAAAGGTTGCAATGGATTTAACAGAAACATCGACACAGTATCACAAACAACAGCATGATAAAACTAATTGTAAAATTTTCCTAAACAGTAAATAATGATCAGCAAAAGAGGGGTCTAAAAGGGACAGACACTGAAAAAGGTATAATAGACAAGATACTAGTACTCTTAACTCGAATCCTAATAAAACCTTTAAATTTACTCACTTATGTATGGAAGCAAACGTTTGGTTCCCGATCAAAGGTTAGTTTCTTCAATTTATGAAAATCTTTTGACCTACCCTGTAAAAAACATAATGTCGTATTGAATGAGTAACAGGGAATGATTATTTAACGCGGCGAATATAACAATACCATAATAAAATGAACAAAATATCTAAAATACTATAATGATATGTAGAATAAACCTAAACTGATGCTATGGTATCGAAAGGTAAACAAACCAATTGTGATGAATGAAAAATTTGCAGTATCAAACTCTAATAAATTCATAATTTTGAGAAATATCTTTCCTTTCTTTCATATATCAAATTTTTATTAATGAAACACATTTGGAGGCCAGAAAGACATTTTGGAAAAACTGAAAAAAGGTCTGCTGACCAAAGTCGTGTGCTCTCACTTATTCTCATTTATGACCTTACGACCTTCAAAACCTTCAATAATTTCCAGACTAACCTTAGGAGGACCTTGGTAAGTATATGATTTGAAAGAAAATGTAAAAAAATATAGGAGTTTTAGATTTGCTTAGAATCGGCCGAATAGTTATGATCTTATGGCAAAGTCAAAATAATGCCCGGGCTAACCTTGGGAGGACCTTTGTAATTATTTCATTCGAAAGAGAATGTAAACAAAATGGAGTTTTTAAACTTCGTTAGAATCCGCCGAATAATTACAATTATATCACTAAAACAAAAAAAGCAAAACGGGGACCAACATAGTGAGATATAGAGTCGCACGCGACTAAGAATAAGAATAATGCAGCTAATCCTTCTACCGAGAGTAAGATAAACCATAAAGAATTTAATAATCATATGATATCCTTTTATTTCAAGATAATCTTTAGATTCTTTAACTATTATAAAAGTTCTTGTAAAAATTCAGATGAATTTAGACTATGACATACTGAACGATGTCCAACTCAAAGTATTTAAAAATAAACTAATTTTTGTGCACACCAACAGGTATAATACTTAATTTCATGAAGTTTCACTTCACTCAGTATTGGGTGAAAAGGTTATTTATTCATACTTAGAATGACTGATGGATGGTTAAATAAATTCGTTGCAAACTTTCAGCTATCAAACGGGAATGTCCGGATCAAAGTAGACATGTAGGTTTTTTCCTCCCATATACCAATTTGTTGAGCATTGGGAGGAACTTGTTGATTTTTGTAAATATTGCTTCCGTGTTTTGTTTTATTTTTATATCTGTGGTTAACTGGTTTTATTGCCTTTTCTCATTTTGCATACAAGAAATGCTTTAGTTCAATTTTAGGTCAAAAGTCATATAGATGAAAGAGGGACTCCGACACTTCGATAGGAATCATGGTGTGGACATTAATAAAAAGAAAGTCATTCGATTCCAAAAGACTTTTAGTGGCATCGAACATCAAATTACACTCACTGCTAATAATTGACTAAAATAAATAATGAGGGATTCAGTTGAAGTGATTTATTATATATGATAAAAATTAAAAAAAGTTAACTTATATTTAAGAAAGCAAACACGGACCGCATCGATTATAATTCCTTGCCGGTGAATTGGACCTTCCGTTTTATTCAAGATCAAGGAATGTGAGTTCTTGCGGTCAAAGAAGTTTTCCCAATAAAATATTGTTAGTAAAATTACAATTGTAGAGAATGATTAAAATATTATTTAAAACCGAAGAAAAAAAGTATTCATAATTTCCTACAGTCTATTTTAAACCTATTTTCTTTATAAAGAGCTTTATACTTGCACATTCGGTTGAGTTATTTCTACTTCCATCCGCTATATTTTTCCATCCCATCTCCACTTTAAGAAATATATCCAACGTATTTTGGCAAAGATAAGGTGACGCAGTTCTGGAAACCATTACTAAATTCCATAAATTCGAAATAATTGAAATAATTTTTATAATCCTTTTTCTCATGTCAACATCTCAATTTATGAGCGAGTAAGGAATGGTGCCGAGAAGTTATGAGCAAAAATCGGGCGTTAGAAAAATGTAGCTCGAAAATTGAACTAAATTGTCTATGTCCATTTTTCAGTTTTTATTAGTATTGGTTAGTGTGTGGGAGTGATAAATATAGGTAGACGGATTTACGTCTTGGTAAATGGGCACGATAACGCGTCAGTTTATAATTAATAGATTTATATATATATATATATATATATATATATATATATATATATATATAAATATATATATATATATATATATATATATATATATATATATATATATATATATATATATATATCTATATATATATATATATATATATATATATATATATATATATATATCTATATCTATATATATATATATATATATATATATATATCTATATCTATATATATATATATATATATATATATATATATATATATATATATATTTATATATATATATATATATATATATATATATTTATATATATATATATATATATATATATATATATATATATATATATATATATATATATATATATATATATATATATATATATATATATATATATATATATATATATATATATATATATATATATATATATATATATATATATATAATATATATATATATATATATATATAGTGTATCTCTTCACTTGGAGTATGATTGATTTATCTCCATCATTCTCTTGCTCTTATAAAAAATATACATTGTAGATTCGCTGCGCGTTTAACTCTATTTCTCTATTTCTCTTTTGCACTTGGCTTCGCAATTAATCTCCTTCTCTTTTAGTCGTTTAGATCGACCTAGCGAAGCAGGCCTTAAAAACGTGTTTATTTAAGATAAGTTTTTATTCTCTTGCGTAGCATAGTCATCTAAGGGATTGCTTTAATTTAGAACCGCAAGGAAAGAGAATTTTTACTGAATAATATTTTGGCACAATTCATTTTTCTAATCGAAAATAAACCGTTCAGATTAGGGGCTAGAATCAAGCATATTTAGGCAGCACGCAACCTCTTTGCTCTAAATTAAAGCAATCCCTTAGATGACTATGCTACGCAAGAGAATAAAAACTTATCTTAAATAAACACGTTTTTAAGGCCTGCTTCGCAATTAAGTCTCCTTCCGTCTAAGTAAAAATGATCCATGAAGCAAATTTAAAATTAAATTTCTTATCTGATCTTTCAGGAATCATTGTAGGGATAGAGAGTTGCAACATGAAGTACAAGCATGTAATTACCTTGGTACAAACCATCGATAAAAGTATTAATTATTAATAGTGACCTTGCGATACTTGCTTGCGATAATGCTCTCCAAATTATTTCCTTAATTTCTGGGTCTCTCTTTTTTTAGTTCGCCGTCCTGTAAATTTAATTAAATAAAACTATAGAAACTTTTGCAAGATGATACCTTGGCATAATTTATTTATATTTGTATTTATCCAATGAATTAGTGCAGTCTACATACGGTTTACATGAGTATATATATATATATATATATATATATATATATATATATATATATATATATATAAATATATATATATATATATATATATATATATATATATATATATATATATATATATTTATATATATATATATATATATATATATATATATTTATATATATATATATATATATATATATATATATATATATATATATATATATATATATATATATATATATATGTATATATATATATATATATATATATATATATATATATATATATATATATATATATATATATATACATATATTTATATATATATATATATATATATATATATATATATATATATATATATATATATATATATATATATATATATATAAGCTTATGACACTAATATTTGCTCCTTTTTTTTCTACAGAGCTATTATGCCAAGGTATCATCTTGCAAAATTTTCTATAGTTTTATTTTAAGGGATGTGCTTTAATTGACGGAAATTTCAACCTAATGCAATGGGTTCTTCGGATAAATCTCAAAATCTTTTCTAGCTTTTCATAACAAGTGTTGGAAATCACATTATATATGTTAAACACACTCTAGGTAGTCATATTTGAAAAATTACTAGCAGCAATCTTCGCCCTTCTTTGTCTTCAAAACTCTGAACTAAACCTGCTGTTCTAATTCAACGTCTCTAAAATACATATTTTTCACTTTGATATTTTCAACTTTATTCTTTTTAAATTTCTCTTTTAAAGCTTATATTTTTTTCCTTCTAAGTCTTAATAAGTGCGCTCGAAACAAAATACATTATTTTTATCCTGAAGTTATTATTTTTCCAAAGAGTAATTCAACTTTTAGACTACATATTTTGGACACGAAAATCCTTTTTCCCTCACAATTTCTAAATTACAAAAGGATTCTTTCTTCTTTAGTTGGAACTCTTTCCTAGTTTCTATATTACCATTACCGGAGAATTATGTTGATACGTAATAACACCGCTTGGATATACAGTTACGAATAATCGTAGTAATTTTCAACACTTGCTTAATCAAAAATGTATGTTTAAAGAACGAAAAAAATATTTTACTACAATTTTTTTGTAATCTTCTAATTTCTGCCTCTTTTCTGGTCCGAAGATTTGGTGGGAAACTCTTGAGAGCCTAAAATTTATAATTATATCCTCCTGTCTTTTTCTAAATAGGGTTTTTGGTTTATGATCACACACTTATATGTAATCTTTCAGGATTTTCTCCATCTTTAACCAAAAGGATCTGTTAAAACTAAAAAAATCCCAATTATTGGATTATATTTATAATTTAGAGGATCGAGTTCCGAAATTCGTAATTTACAAGATAAGAATATAGTTAGAGACAATTAAATACGGCGGGCATCAGGCGTAGATTGCTCTGGCTAAATACCGGGTATTTCTTTTGAGTGTTACGATCTATGTATAATGAAATTCTACGGTTTACTTTCGTTATGCGTGGATATTTGTATGACATAGTCAAGCTCATAAGGCTTTATTTTATCTTTATCAAGAGATAATAGTATAACGAGATAATAATAGTATTAGATTCTAGGCTAATTTCAGCATTATACGATCTTGCTTTCCTAAAATATGCATTAAATCGTTTGAAGATAAATTGTAACAGAATGAGGGACATCTTCTTCAGGAATTTGGCAAGAGAAGAAAACTAATGAAAGCGGCGAATAAAGGAGGAAACGCGAAGGCAAGCATTCTTCGAGATGTCAACCTCACCTGGCACCTCCTTCCCCCCAGACACCCCCCTGCATTGAAGATTACGTATCACCATGATACATGTCAAAACAACCACTTAATTGACTTAACAACCTGTCGAAATAGGATCCAACACAAGACCTAACAATTTATAAACGTATCGTGTACTATACAAAGTTACACGCGCAGTTTAGATGTTATTATCCCTACCATTTATTACATTCATTAAAATATAAATAGTCTATATTAAATAATAAATTTCTAGGGTTTTAAGTAATTTTGACTTGAAGAGAATAATGAATTATTGCATTCATCAGTATTTTTCCCCTAGGGATTTTTCATAATTAGTGACACATTTTCATCGAATTATTTTTGTTATTAATATTATCGTTAATTTTGTTATTATCAACAAATTAAATTCCTTTTAAATGCTACATAAAATTTATTCTTTTTTTTCAGGGCGATGTTAATACTTCAAGACCCTTTTAAGCTTTTTATGGATTGATTTAAGGATTATGGCTGATAGCACCTTTTTTAATTCTATCTTGCATTAATCTGTCTACTAAACACATTTCATTTCACCCCTCACCAGACTTTTCCCCTTAATATGAATATCTATTTCACCTCACGTATAAATGGATTATAAGTTTTTCCCTTCAAACTTTCACCATCTTTGGGGGCTAAGAGCAATTTATGGAGCAGACGCATCTGTTCAGCAGGCTCGTCCCCTCTCCTTCAAAAGTTTCCCCTCACAATGATTGAGCTGGGACCTGATAGGGTGAGGGAAATTCCCATCAGGGATATAATCTTTGCTTCAGAGAACGTGGTTGGTTTTCCTCCTTTACGGGTGAGGGAAATTCCCCTCAGGGATATAATCTTTGCTTCAGAGAACGTGGTTGGTTTTCCTCCTTTACAGGTCAGAGAACCTCTCGGACTTTGAGGGGAGAAGAAGCTTTCATAGGAGAAATTAACTGAACAGCGGATGCCTAAAGGGGGTACAGAGTTTTGGGGGGATTCCTAGAAGAGGATTGCGAGGGGGGTATTTGGCACGAATATAAGGTTGATATAAAGGGAAGTTAAACTTATATGTGGAAGTATATATGGATTTCTGTGGCCCGAAATGGAAGTCTGATGCATCGATTGCTTTGATAGAAGAAGCGGTGGTAAAATAAAAATGATAGTAGAATGGACAAGAGAGTTGAAGGAAAAAAAACTTCATATGTGAAAGCCTACATTCTACTAACCACGGAAACAAGCACAATTAATCCTAAAGTCACGAGATCGTTCTTATTTCACTATCTTCTAACAGGAGTGATTTTAATTTTGATCAAGGTACGGACTGACGTGGCTCGATTTTTAAATATGTATTGCTATTTCGTATTCAAACAGGCACACATTGGTATAAATCTGTTGTTTGTAATGGAATTGAGAGGATTAACATATTTTCCTCCATATATAATAAATAAAAAATATTCCACAAACGAAAACTCAAAGATTATAACTCATTTACAAAGAATATTTTACACAAACCAATTGATTGGTAATAGAACTTATAAAATTGACAATAGTGAGGAACAGATAGATATACTCAAGTAATTAATATACCTTCTATCGCCAATTAATAAAGACAACCTCCCTCGAAAAATTCACCATATATAGCCAATTTTTCCCAAAAATGACTTAGTAAAGAATACCACAATTCTTTTCACCCCGTAAAGTCATCTCCCCCTCCATCAAATTACCAAAAGTAATGTGGTACTCACGTAAGGTTCGGTTACAAAATCTTAAACGGCAAAACAATGGATCCTTATGAATCATATAATATCATTTTACTTTTTTATACTATTTTGACATTTTCATAAATACTTTCCTTCCTATTTGACTCTTTTGGTCAATATATTAAATTATTGCAGTGACTAAAAGATTGTTTATTTTTAAAAAGACATTTTTTTATGATAAAATTAATAGCTGGACAAAACAACCTTCAACATAGGTTTAAGTATTTCCTTGAAAACTGAAAACTGCATTAAGGTTATCTACCCAAAAAGGTTAATTAAAGAGGTAAATTAAATTCTTTGATGAAATTTAATATTATAATTATCATGACCTTCCATTTTCTCAACAGCAAATAATTTGTTTCTGTAAAGTAATGCACGAATATATAACATATGCTTAGCGCCACATACATTTGAATTATCTAAGCTTGGAACCGCTGCCTTATCTGTCATATTCACTTATAAATCCGGAGTAACAAATTTGCCTTGCTTTTAAAATATCAGATTAGCAATGAAAGATTCATTGATAAGGACATACGCAGAGAGAAACAGTATTTTTTGCTTTTAATCCAAAGTAATTTTATTCTAAAGCTCTTATTTTGTAATGAAAAGAGTTCTAAAAATGGATCGAAACTATATTTTCACTTAGAAAAGTAGAGCAGAGGATTAATTCGCAATTAATTTCTTTCTCTTATTTGCTTAATCACGGTTTTACTTTAATCTTTTTTACAAATTCTCTCCTTGCAACTCAGAAAGATTTGAAATTTTAAACAAAATTATACCCTACTCTATTTTCATTTTAATTTTCATCCCTTATTTCTCCCTAACCATAACTCTCTCTCTCCCTCTTTACCCCTTTGATCCTCCTTCGTTTTAATCATTTTGAAGTAATTATCTTTTTTCCATTCTCACATAACGTAGGGGAATCGTTTATTTAAACTTTTAAATAGGGTTTAATACGTTAGAACTTAATTATAATTTAATTACTTCGACATGGGTCATTTTATGATGTAGGTAATTTGATTTATCGGTCAATTTTCTTTCATAAATCTAAATTTTGATGGTTGTTAAATGCATCGCTTGGTAAAGACTAGTCAACTTTAGTTGATGATTCTGTATTGGAGAGCATGATTAATTTGGGGATTAATTATAAAATTAAACTCCCGAATAATAAGCCAATATAAAATGTGTTTCAAGAAAGCTATTAATAAGGTTAGGTTTCCTGTAAGAATGTGTTTTATTTAGGAATGATTTGAAGGGTAAGAAGTGTATTGTTGAGATCGTTTAAGTATAGAAGACTTTTTATAAATGGAGAGTTTTAATATGGAGGAGGATCAAATGTAAAGAACAATAAATTTGGAGAAACTTTCGTAGGTAACCGCTTTTGTTGAAAAACGTAGGCTTTTATTAGGAGGTATAAAAGTTGAGAGGATTTATAATTGGTAAAGGCTTTTTTTTGGTAAGTCTTTAAGTAAGGAAATAGTTTTATAGTGAATGATTTTATTTGTGAAATGCAAAATATGTTCTTATGAAAGTATATGGGGTTCTATTAACAAAGGTTTTAAGGCTTACAGTTTTTTAAGGCGTTTGCTCAGGAAATCATCTGGTGACGAAGGACTTTTAGGGAGCGAGCAATATAGTATTCGTATTACTAATAATGCAAAGACTTTAATGGAAAAGGCTTTTAATCAAGATGGTCTTTTATAGGGCCTGGGATGTTTGTGCTGAAAGTGTTTAGTGAGAAAGTGCTTTGAATTCTCAAAGCTTTAGTTGAGAAAGCCTTAAAGTGTCAAAGTGTATCGCGGTTTCTGGTTAGAGTAAACAGTGGAATAAATTTAGCCCTAAAATGTGTCTGCAAGGAGTGCAACGGAATGGATAACAAGGCAGGAATAAAAATATGATATTAATGGTTGTTCTTTTTCCATTTTGACGGATACATTTTCATATTTTTATTCTCTCATTTCCTTCTTATGCCTTTTTTATCATGCTCGTTTTTAATTCTCATTTCTCTCGTCTGCCTACCATTTTAGCCTATGTCTGGCCTATTATTTTTAATTACTCAGAAATATTAAGTTAAGTTATTAAAGTATAAATTATTTGAGTCCTCTTTATACGGTTCCCCTTTGATCAATTATGTTTATTAATAATTGCTACAATTATTTATTTTGAATGAAGACTAAAGAGGATATTATATATATATATATATATATATATATATATATATATATATATATATATATATATATATATTTATATATATATATATATTTATATATATACGTAGATCCTCCTATGGCCATTGATGTTCAGAGGCCACACAACTGAAGACGTTTAGGCATGGAGGGCATGCCATCTTTCAGATGTTACCTTTAACACGTTTGCCCATCCTACATCGGTGTTTTTATTAATAGATTTATCAATAACAATTGTCTATTTTATTATTCACTTTAAGCAAAAGATTTGATAAATAATCGTCGATTTTGAGCGCTTTTATCTATTATTTTATAAATCCCATTTAGAATCGCCTTTATTTAAGATTTTATTATCGCCTTAATTAATAAAAACCTATAGTTGAATGTATAACTAAATCCCCTTATACAATTTACATTCACTACACTACATCTCAACCACTGACTTTAAACATTTCTACCTTCTTACTCTCTTCTTAACTCCAAATTTTCAAATAATGGCTAATTCTGAATCTTGGCTGTTAAGATCTAGTTTGAATCCATCTAAATAAAATATAAACACACTCAAAATAAATATACCTAGTAAATCTATGGAACATGCACTAATACATATTTAGTCACGTTTATATGTATACATCTATGCCTACACACTGTATAAAAGGAAATACAAAGAGATGCTGAATTTACCCATGTTGCGTGTGAGAGGAAATTGATCAAAACCTGATTCCAAACTCTTCCTCAGGGCGCAATTTCCTGTCCAGGGGCTCTCCTGTATCTGGCAGCGACGGAAGTTGGACCAACAACGTGTAAAGGTGAATTGGAGAGGAAAATCTTCACTGCGTACATCCACTACATCTCTGACTCTCACAACATACCGCAGGATCTACATGTAGGAAGGGAGGTAAAGAAAAACTATTCTGGATGCGTTGATCTTAAGATGCTCATAATGAAGACCCCCTCAAATGAGGTCTAAATAATTTTCTTCGAGTTAATGAGTTGTTTGCACGAAAGATGTTTGGATGAGCGTGGCGCTCGTACTTCTCGTAATAATTTACCTTCTACAGTTTCACACACACACTTTCACCATTATTTTCACACTGTGAACCACTGTTTCAACGTTTATAACTATGACTAAACTTTACATTATAATGGATGAAGTTTTTTTCATAAAAATTAAATATATACCCCTTTAAACGCACTTGCACAATTCAAACTTTTTTACTTTGTCGAACACCTAAATTCCAACTAAAGAATTCAGCATTTTTATATCTAATACTAAGATCAACTTAATACTAAATCTTACAAGCATCCGTGCTAATACTTGGTACTCTGTTTAGACCTTTTTCAGTACATTAAGTATATTAGCGTCCAACATTTTTATTGGGAATTCATCGAAGAAAATGAGTCCAAGAATCGTAGTTAAAATTTATTTTAAAAATCTAATAATATTGATAAAAAACAACGGGAATTCCTTTATTTGTTATCTATTGTGGTGCTCTTAAAAGAGTTCTGAAATTCAATCAATCAAATTCTTACTAGTACCACCTAACGACACTTAGCCATTTGAGCCGGCGACTTGATAAATACCATCTCTACCAGCTCTCTTGTTTCTGGTTTCTACTTTATATCCTTCTCCCCCGTCTTTAATTCTCTGTTTTGCGGTTTCTTCTTATTTTTTGTACCTTCATGCAATAGAAGTAGTGGTAATTTCTCGTAGGTCCAAGGTAAGTTTCATGTAGGCAAGACCCGGTAAGTGGAGGGGTAATGAAAGTTTAACATTGCGGGATAAATTCATTGAATTCAATGAGTGAAATTCAAAGAATCATTTGGTTTATCAAAGAGCCTTTTGTTACGACTCAAACCATGGCATCTTAGAAAGAAGAGATGATGGGGGTCATGGCCCCATGTTTCAGTTTCCTCCTCGCTTGAAAAAAAATTATTCGTAACGACGAAAATCTTTTTTTCCCTCTTTAGACGTAATTTCCCTGCGATTAGCGTATTCCCGTTCGGTCAACGTAGAATCAATGGGTGAACGTAAGCTCTCTTCTAATGAGCGTAGATTTAACGGAGAAATCTCCGCAATTTTATATTCGCTATTGGAAGAGAGACATCAAGAAGTCAATGAGTCAAACGGAATAACTTTTTGGTCTTTACAATTTTCTTATTTATTTTGCTTGATGTTCCTTACCTCCTTTATCTCATTTTATTTCCTTCCTTGCCATCTCTGTTTTATTTGGTTATTATGTTAAAGTTGTCTCCTATTGTTCTTTTTTCTCTAATTTTCCGACTATTTCTTATACTTGGTTTCTTCAGTTTCCTTTTTATCACGCTTCTGTTTTCTTTGCCTTTTTTACTTCTCCATCTACATGGACAGTTTGTTCTAATTTCACTCTTTCACAACTTTCTGTTTTTTCTTTGCTTTTATATTTGTAATTTCTTGGAATTTTAATCTCTTATTTCTACTAATTCTGTTTTTTTGTTTTCATTCATTATTCCGTGTATGTTTTTTCCACATAATATTCTTTCCTTCTATCTCAGATATCTCTTCGTTCTTTAATTTCTCCCAATTATCTTCCTCTATAATTTCTTTAGCTATATCCTATCTACTTTTCTTTATATTCCTTTTCTCTCTCTCTACTAAGCTTCCTTGCTTTATTTATTTTATTTAAATCAATACTTGCACTTTCCGTTAGGTTTTCCGTTTTCATTTTATTTTGTTTTTCTCGTTTATCTGCTCTACTGATTTCCTTCTATTTCTTTTCTTAACACTTCTTTTTATTTAATAATTTATTTGCTTCTCGGATTTCTCTTGTCTATATTTTCTAAATAGCATTTAGAATCGCCTTTATTGAGGATTTTATCACCGCCTTTATTAATAAAGAACTATACTCGAAGGTATCAACGCCTTAAGCAATTCACATTCATTACATTACAATTCATTTCTTCACTATTACCATTTTTACCTTACAACTCTTTTCTTAACTCCAAAATTTCATTCTCTATTTCTATTTTTCCTTTAGTTCAAGGTTTTGTCTTTTCTTCATTTATAGGACCACTATCTATGAAAGTTCTCCGTGTGGTAACAGCCACCACAGTTTTGTTCGATATTCAATTACTGCCTTTCAAAACACTTTTGAAGACTAAAAGAAAGATGCAGAAACCTTGTGTCGAGGTTTAGTGAGTTGGTAATCCCAGTCCCACTTCCTGGACATATATTTTATTACCGCACCGAGGTGAAGCGGAGGTGAAGTGTACCTAATATACCTACTTTAGCCACTTCCAGTGAATAAAAATAACCCAGGTGCTTCCCTTTTGATCAAAATTAAGATGATGTTCCCTTAAGTGTGTTATCCACTCAGTATAAGCCAAACAGGAGCGGATTGGTAGAATAATGAGTTTTAAGCCGAGTGGATTGCTTAATAATTGCCAAAGGATCGTCCAAATTAGGTAAACGCACATATACAAAAAATAGTCTTTAATGTAATTGAATTTTAAATAAGCAAAAACGTATATAAATATAAATAGGATTAATCTTTCACTGAATAAATAAGTCTACAAAATGTTTGGGGGATTACTTGAAAATTACTCACTGGGATGTTTGCGTCTTAATGACACCAGAACGAAGGGAATATTATTATAAAGTTAAACACTGAATTAAGTAAGCAGTTCTAATATTCGAGGGTATGGGCTCGAGATGAGAATTCTAGTTCACAAATAAACTGGTGAAGTTAGGGCAGGGGATAATTCAATTAACGATACCTTTGAGTTCTTAAGTATTTTTGAAGGGGGAGGTAGAACATCTTCTTCTGGTGACGATTATCACACCTAGTCTGGCCATCTGAGGTTCATGAATGAGAGGGTAATCCTAGACTGGTGATATGCTGATCCTTTGCCGGATCACGAAGGTGAGCCACACTGTGACTCAAATCGAACTTCTTCCTTGAAGTACCTGTCCGATTTTTTGGCTCCTGAAGTGGGTAGCCAAAACCGATTACCTAGCTACATCTAGGGTGATCCGCAGAGGGAAATCCTGTGTAACCTCAGACTCTAAAAGAAGGGGGGGGGTTGCGAGAAGTTTTGGCACCTACAAGTACCGTGACGGCAACAACCAATTCCCCGAGAAGTTCCTTCCTTGCAGCGGGTGAACAGGTTCTTATGTGGATCGAGTTTCACACAAATTTGACGTAGGTTCAAGGGCTTCTGCCTAATTTCAGGGAGAAGTCTTCCTTTTATTTCTCCCACGAGCAAAATCGAGAGAGAGAATCGAATTCTCGTAAAATCCGTATCGTCGCGCGAAAGACCTTTTTTCATCTTTGGGCTGACGATATGTCATTCACGGCTTCGAGCCATCTCGGATTTTACGGCGGTGCGAAAAAGGGCGAGAAGTGCATTTGAGGATACGAGAAGGCGCACAGTTTTGTGTCAGAGTGTTTCTGCGTACATTTATGTACGCGGTATTCAGACTTCTAAACCTTGTATTGCACATTATATAATCATATACTTAAAGCGAAAGAGAAATTAGCCTGAATGAACACATGAAACAAATAACATGAGTTTTTAAAGGCTAGATACGTTTATAAATAAAATTTTAGCCCTTAATTCTATTTGAGGAGATTCGAATAGTTAGAGGATTAGTTCGAATTCCATACAAATATACAGTTATGATTTCATTTCACGCTTATTTACTAACTTGGTGGGTATGGTCATACATTCAATGCCATAATTATTTACGTCTATTCACGTTAGATAAGAGCTCGTTAGCTTTACTTTTTCGCAATATCTGTTCATTTATTAACGCATTTTTAGGCATAGGTTTACAAATTTTAGCATATATTTACGTATTTAGCAAATTTCTTACGCATTTTAGCATATCTTACGTTTTTTGGAATATTTTTTACGCAAGTTTTGGCATAATTTTACGAATGTTGCCATATTTATAACGCATTTTGAAATAGTTTTTACAACTTTTCCTATTTCCACCCCTAATTTTAGCTATTTAAAAGTTTTCACAATTGTTTTTAATATTAGACATTTTGAAACATTTTTCTCCTTCACATTTGTTACATTTATATTCTCTTACACACGTACCACTCCGTGAGGAGACAGTTCCGTGCAGGACAGTTCTTCGCCGACATTTCCGCGCATGACAATTCAACGCAACAACAATTTAGCGTAAAGAGAATTCAGCAACAACTTAGTGTAAAGATATAATAAAACTAAAAGTTTTGGGGACAATTTATTGAAATACAAAAGTTTATAAAGTAAAAGAGGTATAAAATAATTAAAAAACTAAAAAACAAAACCAACCAGCTAACAAACAAAGCTAAACCAACTAACAAACAAAACTCAGCCAACTAACAAACAGAACGTGATAACCTTGACGGCCAAAATGTAACTTGTAATTTAAGCAGAGCCGTGAAGATAGAGTCTGATAGTCCCGTGAAGTGAATATAAAACTGACTAAAAATAGCCTCATGGAAATTATTTTATCAGAAAAAGAGAAAAAGCACATTTTGTCAAAATTGATTTTTTTATCTTTTGGTTAGAACCCTTACTAATGAAAAAGAGTCATGGCGATGCACAGATAATAAGTGTAAATGAAGAATTCATGTTTATGGAGATACTTTGGAGAAAAGAGAAGGTCATAGTCACGTACCACATCCATCTGAAGTAGCAAAAAGAGTCATGCAATCTAAACTTAGACAGAAAGCTGCTGCATCAAATGATATTCCACGGCTTAATTCAAGAAGGTAGACTCAATTTTTGGAGACGAAGCAACCGTTATTCTTTCTAAATATACACGTCAGCCACAGAAAACAACTAGAAAACCAAATACCAGCACCTAGTAGCGTAAGTGAAATTCAAATTCCAGATTGGTTAGCAAAAACAAACAATGGAGAATATTTTCTAATGTTTGATTCAGGCTCAGCAAATCCAAATAGAATTTTATTTTTTTTCTCACCAAACAATAATAGAACGCCTTGTAAAGAACAAGCATTGGCTGGCAGGTGGTACTTTTAAAATTGCTCCCTAACTATTTTATCAGCTTCATGTTATTCCCATAGCTCGTAATGGCAGTGTCTTCCCAATGCTTTATCGGTTATTGCAAAGTAAATCTCAAGAATCTTATGATAGAGTACTTCGAGAACTAAAGATATTTTATCCTAATATAAGGCCAGAAAGCATTTTATGCGGTTTTGAAAAAGCATTTTATAATGCCGTAGCAGCTGTTTTCCCAACGCCTCGAATAGCTGGTTGCCTTTACCATCTTAGCCGAAGTGTATGGCGAAAAGTGCAAAGTTAAAGCTGTTTCAACTTTACCTAGAAGATGAAGTCATTCGTACGTTCTGCATGACGCTAGTAACTTTAGCTTTTGTCCCAGTTGATCAAATTGTGACTACATTTAAAACTAAGCAAGATGAAATGCCACCTTCATTGGAAGAATTGGTAAATTACTCTGGGACACATGGATAAGGCGCAAATTAAGGTGTAGAAGAAGAGATCCTGTATTTAAGCCATTTATTTATATGGAGAATTTATGAAAGAGTTCTAACAGACTTATCAAAATACAATAACGCCCTAGAAAGATAGCATAGAACTATTCACATGTCTTTAGGCCATTGTCATCGTACCGTTTATAAATTAATTGATTTTTTACGGTTAGAGAAGGACCACACGGAGTAAAATTTGCTGCGTTTAGCGGTCGGTCAAATGGATAGGTAAAAAACTCTCTAAATATTGTAGGGACTACGAGGCTATAAACACTGTGGTTTCACGGTTCAATGAAATTTAAAAATAAAATGGACTATCTTAAGGAAATCAGTTATAAGATTGAACTGCAGAAATAAAATACATTATTATTTTATATTGTTTATTTTAAATTATTTTATACCTTTTTTAAATTATTAATTTTTGTAGTTCAATGAATTATAGCAAAAATAGTAATTGTATATCTTTACACTGAGTTGTCGCTGAATTGTCGTTGCGCTGAATTGTCCTGTGCGGAACAGTCGGTGCAGAATTATCCTGCGCGAACTATCGGCGCGGAATTGTCCTACGCGGAACTGTTGGCGCGGAATTGTCCTGCGCGGAACTGTTGACGCGGAATTTTCCTACGCGGAACTGTCGACGCGGAATTGTCCTCCGCGGAACTGTAAGCACGGAATTGTCTTGCTGGAACTGTCGGCGCGGAATTTTCCTACGCGGAACTGTCGGTGCCCAATGAATTGTCCTACGCGGAACTGTCAGCGCGAAATTGTCCTACGTGGAACTGTTGGCGTGGAATTGTCCTGCGCGGAACTGTCGGCCCGGAATTGTCTTGCGCGGAACTGTCGGCGCGAAATTGTCCTACGCGGAACTGTCGACACGGAATTGTCTTGCGTAGGACTGTCGGCGCGGAATTGTCCTACGCGGAACTGTCGGCGTGGAATTATCCTGCGCGGAACTGTCGGCGCGGAATTATCCTGCGCGGAACTGTCGGCGCGGAATTGTCTTGTGCGGAACTGTCGGCGTGGAATTGTCTTCCGCGGAACTGTCGGCGCGGAATTGTCCTACGCAGAACTGTCGGCGCGGAATTGTCTTGCGTTGAACTGTCAGTGCGCAATTGTCCTGCGCGGAACTGTCGGCGCCGAATTGTCCAGCGCGGAACTGTCGGCGCAGAATTATCCTGCGCGGAACTGTTGGCGCGGAATTGTCTTGCGCGGAACAGTCGGCGCGGAATTGTCCTACGCGGAACTTTCGGTGCGGAATTATCCTGCGCGGAACTGTCGGCGCGGAATTGTCTTGCGCGGAACTATCGGCGCGGAATTGTCCTACGCGGAACTGTCGGCGCGGAATTATCCTGCGCGGAACTGTCAGCGCAGAATTATCTTGCGCGGAACTATCGGTGCTCTGTACCACTCTTTAGGTTTTTACACTTTTAGCTGTATTTTTATTTTGCCTTCTTCAAAAGAGAGCTCAGAAATGTTATCTTGGCAAACAGCGAGTTTCAGGTTTGTTTATAACATGTTTTTACCGTGCGTATAACAATTACGGATTTTTTTTATATTTAGAGGCGTTTTAAGTTATCTTAAAACTAGTTTGTCATTCCACAATATTCCCTATCCTCCCACCTTTACTTAGATTCTACTTAAATTCAACTAGAAAAACAGAAATGCACACTAGAAAAAAAGCAAAGTTAGAATAACTTTTATATGTATAGGAATAGTTTCGAGAATTCTTTTGTCATCTTTTAACTAAGAAATGAGTCGAGATGTATTAAAACTAGTCATGTACATAGAAGAAAACTTTGTTCTCATTTTTCTCTTTTCTCTCGATTAATAAGCGCGAACATTTCACTTCAAAGTCTAAAGAAACAGGTACATAATTTAGAAAAAGAAATACTTTTATAAACACAAGCGTCATTATTGTCAATAAAAAACCAAGGCTTTAGGGAAATTATACGCAACTTTGTGACAATTATAATACTGCAATGCATAGAAACATTGCATTCATCTTTATACGGAGACGAAAATAAAGACCCATGGAATGCAGTTTAAAAGTGAAAATGAAACAAAGAAATAGAGGAGAAATGTCTGCCCTTGGGAAATTCCCCTAGAGAGGAGATAGTACAGGACGAACGTGAAGGGAAAATTTGTGGAAGACTAACAAGAAATCTTTCAAGAATAATTTATAAATGAGACAAAGAACGTTAATACACTAATGGAAAGAAGGTGAACAATATTGACCATTTTTACATTTCAAATGCCCTATTTTACGTTATCATCTTTGTAAATAACATTTTTTACCGTGTAGTCATACATTTATTCAGCTGCAACTCTAACATGAACAATAAATGTTTGGGAGAGGTTTTTACAAACATTCTTGATAAGAATTAATACAAATCGCCGAGAGTATGGATGTTTTTTGCAGGAAGGACGGAAACGCTTTTTTAAGGAATATTTTAATTTATTAAGAGCTGTATCCAGTGTTTGTTGCAGAAGGGCGGCAAGAATGATAGAGAGAGGTTGCAGACTTGGGCAAGTCAAGTTGAATAATATATGTGCATTGATAAATGCCTAGTCAATAAATAAATCAATATATATATACATATATATATATATATATATATATATATATATATATATATATATATATATATATATATATATATGAATGCAATATCCCGCAGGAAAAAATGAAAAGGGGTTTCCAAGTACTTTCGAACTTTATTAAGTTCCTTATCAAGAATAAATATAAATATAATGTCCGAAGAGGGGAAGATAACAGTGCTTTTTCTTTGTCCATAAGTCAGAGAGGAACCATTTAATTAACTGTAACTCGGCCAAATTTATTTATCGTTCCAATGACCCTATAAAAAGGAACATCATTGAATGTGCTTTTATAAGCCAATGTGATAATTTTAACCTTTCCCCCTGGTTTATATAAAATAGATGCTATAATTAAAAGATTAATACTCAGAGGAAATTAGTTTTGTCTTGCGTTCCTAGTGTTTTTTTTTATATACATTCTTTAGTTATGTGGCCTCTATTTTATTTTTTTTATTTTTTTTATTTGTACTTTGTATTTTTCCCCCTTTTGCTTATCGTGTCTTATAATCTCCCTCGTTAGGCTATCTCCATTTCTTTGAATCTTTTACCCTTTCCTTCGACTTAGTTTGACCTTACTACCTGCTTCTTGTAATCCTTAATGTGTTTTTTTTACCTTCCCCCTTCCCTCTTCTTCATTGGTGATTTCTTGTTTTTGAGGCGGTCTTTCATATTTTTCTTTCGTATATATACCTCTAATATAATACTATTTCTTGTAGTTATCCTTGATAAGGAACTTAATAAAGTTCGAAAGTACTTGGAAACACCTTTTCATTTTTTCCTGCGGGATATTGCATTCATTTGCCACCCTCACGTGATACTTTGTGAGTTTTTCATTTTATATATATATATATATATATATATATATATATATATATACATGAATCCATTAAACCACATTGAAAGAGAAAACGGAAAGATTTTTCCTTGCAGTAATATTTTTATTACCTTTTTTCGAAAAATCCGTGGATTCATTTTCATCATTCTCTCGTGCTACTTTGATAGATATATACATATATATATACATGAATAAGGTTACAGCCACGAGGAAAATGAAACAACGGAGAACTGCGAGGCCTTTCGACTAATGGTCCTCGCAGTTCTCCGTTGTTTCATTTTCCTCGTGGCTGTAACGTTATTCATAAATTCCTCACGTTCCTTATTTTCGTGATTCAGTTATACATATATATACATAGGATACATAGACAGAGGTGCAACCATCGGTTTTTGAATTGATAGATGCTGCCCTATATAAAATGTTGTTCTTTTTATTTTCATCTTATCTATAAATGCTACCAATAAAATTTTAACTACTAGAAAAATAAACAATAACGCTAAAATAGGTATAATTTCACTTAAAATTAACAGAACGAACTAGGAGGTAGAATTCATATAATTGAATTATGCTCTCAACCATATAAACAAAACATTAAACTCTTCATCATATGTACTCCAAATTCTCTCCCAAATGTTACCAGTTAATTGGACAGCTTTTCAGCCCCGCCCTTTATTCCCCTATGGTTAGGTTAGGTTAGGTTAGGTTAGGTTAGGTTATATAACTCAATCTAAAATTATCTTGATATCCATATATCTCTTTTATCTTCCATTACCTTTCTCTCTCACTATCGGATTTTATCTATCAATAACTCTCGTCTATTTATCATTATCTATCCCCCTATATCTCTATTGCTTTGGCTCTATTTCTCTATGTTTAACAATTTTGCATTCTCTATCTATCGATCTATCTCCAAATCTCTGTCAATCTACCTTAATATGTCTCACTATTTCTCTCTCTCTCTTTTTCGTCCACTCTTTCCATCTTTCTCTTGCTTCCCTTATCTCTTTATCCCTCTATCTTCCTTTATCCATCTACTTGAATTTTCATCTATCTCTCTAGATTATTTCTCTATCCTCTTCAGTTCACTATATATCCATACATCTTGCTATTTTCATCTCAATCTCTATCTATCTTTCTCTATCTCTCTCTACCTGTATTTCTATCTACCTGTATATCTATATTATTTCCTTATACTCTCCTCCATCTCTTTATATATCTATAAATCTTCCTATCTTTCTTTATGTCTTTTTAAATTTCTTCGTTTCTATCTCTACTTCTCTTTCTCCATTTCTCTAATACCGCTCTCTATATCTCTCACTATATCCATAGCGCCCTCTATCGTAATCTCTCTTTATTACTCTTTACCTTTTTGTATCTCTATATCTCACTCATTATCTCTATGTCATTTTCTCACGCATTCTTTCTCAATCTCACTTAAATCTATCAAAGTATCGCTCATTTACTCTATCACCCTCCCTCTTTCTCTCTTTATGACTCTCTTTAACTCTCTACTTCTGTTTATCAATCCTTCTTTTACTATATCTCTATCTTTCCATATCTATCTCTCGCTTTACCTTAACAGTTTACCGGAGTTTCAGTCAAGTGAAGTTAGCGACCATGAATCTCCACCTCTTCCTGTGGTCCACCAGTTTGATCAGTTCCGCAGTTCTTCGTCCATCACCAAAGTGTCGAAGAATCGTGTCCACAAACTTTGATCTTTTTGTTCCTCTCGCTCATCTCCGTTCTATTCTTTCCTAAAGGCAATGCTTCTCAAAGTCGTACCCTCTCAAGATGTGTCCGAGGAATCCAAGTTGCCCCCCCCAACACGTTCCTTAACAGAGATCTCTTTGTACCGACCCTTCTTAATACTTCCTTGTTTGTTCATCTGACTGTCAACGGGATTCTTATCATCCTTCGCAGGAACCACATCACTACTGCTATATGTCAACGTTGACTTCACATAACATGTTAATATTCTTAATCTTAATTATATGCTTGGAGAGATGTTCGTCAAAATTTCCCGCATTTTTCTAAAGTTTGTTTTCGCAATGGCAATTCTTGTTTTTATTTTCTCCTCACAGTAATAAATTCCTTACATTGTTGGATAATTCTGCCTTGAATTTGAACAGTAACAACCAGTCTCCATTGCCTTTAGTTATTTCCATAACCTCTGTTTTCAAGATATTTATCATCAGTCCTCTTCTTTTACATGATTCTACCACTTGTCAACTAATCTTTGTATTTTCTTTTTAAAATCTGCCATTAACACGGTGTCATCTGCACATTTAAAGTTATTCACATTTCTTTCTCCTATTCCGCTACCCTCATCATTCTACAGTTCTTTAATGCATTTTGTCCATATAATAAGAAACAATCAGGTGATAGTACTCGCCCTTATCTGGCACATTTATGTATTTTTATCCAATCAGTCTCATCACTTTCAATCTTCACTGCTGCTTTTTGATCCTAACACAGGTTACGTAAGAGTCTTAGGTCTTTGCCATCCATTTCAATATCACTGACCATCCTGTCGCGGGAAGAGAGCTTGTGTGTACCTTTGACTTTTTGAGCTATGTCGGCGGGGGTACCTCTTCTGGGTACCCCTGGTAGGGCTTCTCTTGTCAATTTGGTCGAAAACGAGATTCCAGACTAAGTGCGTCATTCCTTCCTTTTTCTAATCTATCATTCTCCTTTTTTACTTTCATCCTATCTCTCCTACTTATACAAAAAGAAAAAAAAGAAAAAAAGCCTATTCCTATCATGTCACTCTTTCCCTTTTTTCCCTCTATCTACATATAAGGACCTGGCAGCTACCTGACGCGTCAGAAGAGAGGCTTTGGAACCTCTATAAACAACGCCAATCGACGTTCACTGGTTGCGAGAGACTAGGACTAGGCGTTGGGGCACGATGAATGGGATTAGGGTAGTGCCCCGTTAACCCCTTCCCTGGCGCGTAATTATTGACCGTTCATAGTGCCCGTTGACGGGTGCCTCTGGTAGCATCGGTCCGAGGTGACAGCCTTTTGTTCCCAGGTTGGTTGCCATGCCAATAAAAAGCCTTGGGTCGAGTCTCTTGGTGGGGCGAGATATCCATTGAACGCTGCTCGGAGATCCTGGCCGTTGTGAAGGGAACTAGTAGGAGTTTAGTAAGGGGCGTGCTTCGTTGTTGTTCACCTGGTGAGAAATCGATGGCCCCTTCGGGGACCGTCTGTGCTGCTTGGTTGGGAGCCACGGCACGCGGAGGCTTGGGGACTCGGTCGGATGAACAGCAACACATGGAACGTGCCTTTTGGAAGACTCCGAAACGACTCCGATCAATAGGCGGAAGCGACTCACGCGGGGAGAACTCACCAACCCCCCTTTTTATCATTGATTGGTCGCAAAGTATTGAAAGAGAGAAAGTGTTCAGAATGACCGGCACGAAAGGACCAGGAGCTCTAAAATACACGTGCGCAATATGCCACATAAATTAGTGGTGCGTGGACTTTCCGGAGGAGTGTTTTTCGAAATGCCACCCGGCCAGTTACTGCACCGACTGTATTTTAAACGGCCAAATCAAGGAACTAAAGGAAACGTGCAGGGTTTCCGAGGAAAGATCCAGGAAGTTGGAGGAGAAAATAAACAGCCTCGAATTAGAACACGCCGCACTGATTCGCAGGCTTGAGGTCAGAATAGCAGAGCTAACGTCAAGCCCTGTACTAAACACTGCATCTGCAGTATTACCCCCAGAGCTAGGTCCTCATGCTATTGATAAACCCTCAAAGAAAAAGAAAAGGAAGGGCAAGAAACAGGAAAAGAGAAAGTTGAAACAGAAGATAAAGTAGAAGCTGAAACAGAGAAAGTTGAAGCAGAGGAAGAAAAGAGAAAAACGGAAGAGTATGTAAAAAAGGAAAATAAGGGGGAAGAGATGAATAAGAAGAAGAAGAACAAGAAAAATAAGATAGAGAAGAAAGGGGGAAGCAAGAGTTTGCTTTCGCAAGGAAAGCCTCAAACCTCTGCACGGAAATGTCCGAGGGTTACCCTTGTGGGCGATTCCCAAACACAAGGTTTGCAGCCCCTGCCTGCGGCCCGCCTCCGCACTAGTGTGAAGGTGTGCTGCCAGCCAGGAAGGGGAAACCACCACATCAGGGTAGAGGCTGAGAAATCTCAGATCTCCGAGAATTTAGTCGTTGCCCTGATGGTGAGTGGGAATGACCTCTACCTCCGAGGAGGCAAAGTAGGCCCCAGCGAGAAAATTCTCAACACGGTCATGAGAGCCGTGGACGACTGTGGATTGAGAACTCGCAAACGGGTCGTTGTAGGGATGCTCCCAAGAAGAGGTCCTAGCCGGACAGCTCACCCAAGGAACGTGACCCTGAACCAGCGCCTGTCCAACCTCTGTACGGCGGAGGGGGTGTTCTTTCTGGACCCTTATCGAACCTTTTACGGTCGAAACGACCTTTACCAAAGCGTCGGAGTGCACCTTTTATTCAAGGGAAAGGCTGTACTCTGTAACTTAATCCAGGATGTCGTAGAGCGGACGCAGAGGAGCGTCCGACCCAAAGTGAAGGCGGACATAGGGCAGTATGCCCGTGTCACTCCTGGAACGACGTTCTTAAATGTGGCAAAGAGGGGTACTGCCACACAAAAGAATCCGGGAAACGGAAGAGCGTAGGGAGTCCTACACTGGGAGACTCCCTAAAAGTTCTTCTGTTCAACGCGAGGTCAATCAGGAATAAGTTTCTTGAGCTCCGTGGCCTCGTAGCAACAGAGGAACCTGAGATGGTGGCCATAACGGAGACGGGGATTAAAACCTCAAGCCAAGATTTTGAGGGTGAACTCACGATTCTTGGTTACCAGCTTTTCCAGAAAGATAGGCCAGACAGAAAGGGTGGCGGTGTGATGTTGTATGTCAAGGATACTCTCAACTCGACGGATTGCAACATCGTATCCGACTATAAACTACTAGGTGTTGACCTAGAGATAAGTCCTGCCAAATACAGGACCCTGGTGTTTTATAGACCTCCTGCCCAACTCGTTGAAAAGGACAGAGATTTGTACCAGCTACTAGGAGAACTTGTCGAAGACAGAGTGTGTATCGTCATGGGTGATTTCAACACACAAGTTGACTGTGAAACCAGAGAACCCTGTGGCGAGAACGTACTACTCCTGGAGTTCACGAACAACGAGTTCCTCACTCAATGGGTGAGAGAGCCAACGAGAGCAAACAATATCCTCGACTTGGTTTTCACCTCTGAGGATGAAATCGTTGAGGACCTCTCTGTTGGCGAAGAGCTCGGTGGCAGTGACCACCGACTAATTAGATTTGTAGTCAAAGTCCTCAAGGCAGAGCCTGCAACTAGTAAATCAAAGATACTCGATTTGAGAAGAGTAGACTTTGCAGGTCTATCCGCGGGACTGGCTGACGCGAGGCTAGAAGAGTGCGAAACTGTTGAAGACTCTGGGAATAGTTTCAAAACCACATTCATCAGTCTTCAATCGCGTTTTATCCCTCTGAAATGCACCCGTCGGTCCTCTGTTCAACCAAAATGGTTTAATCGAGAAATCGGGCAACTGCTTAGGGAGAAGAGAAATGTGTACCGGCAATCGAAGATCTCGGGTGACTTTGACGAATACCGGAGGCTAGCCAGGAGAGTGAAGTCCAGCATAAGGGCGGCTAAGCGGTCTGAGGAACTCCAAGTGGCGAGACTCTGTAAAAAGAATCCCAAGGAGTTCTTTGGGCATGTAAGCAGCCGTAGACCAATCCGTCGAACGATTTGCCCTTTGAGGAATAAGGAGGGGACATTAAAGCATTCAGATGCAGAAAATGCTAACCTCCTCAACGACTACTTCTTTTCAGTGTTTACTGAAGAGTGTGGTCCCATTCCCCAGCCGACGGATTCCTACTCGGGGAAAAAGCTGGAGGCAATGGACTTCACCGAAGGAGAAATAAAGAAAAAGATCGCTGACCTAAAGACGAATAAGTCCCCTGGACCGGACGGGTTTCTACCTAAAGTGTTGAAGGAAGTGTGCGATGAAGTATCACGACATCTGTGCGCTATCTTTAACATGTCAATCCGGACCAAATGCGTTCCTAGAGACTGGCGTAAGGCGGAGGTGACTCCTATCTTCAAGAAATGAGACCGTAACCAACCGTCGAACTACCGACCTATCAGTCTGACTTCGATAGTCGGTAAAACTCATGGAAAGCATCATGGTGGACAAAGTGACGTCGTATTTAGAGTCAAACCTGCTACTGAGGAGTTCCCAGCACGGCTTCCGAAGGCAATGGTCATGCCTGACGAACCTTGTAGAATTCTTCCACTTCGTTTTCAGTGAGCACGATCGGGACAAGGTGGTGGATGTGGTCTACGTAGACTTTCAGAAAGCCTTTGATAAGGTACCACACCGCCGCCTTCTCCGGAAAGTGCGAGCGCTTGGCATAGACGGAAAGGTAGCCGGCTGGATCGAGAACTGGCTAAGTGGCAGACGGCAACGGGTGGTGGTAAATGGACAGTCTTCTGAGTGGGTGCCCGTTACTAGCGGGGTGCCTCAAGGTTCTGTCCTGGGACCACTACTATTCATCATCTACGTCAACGACATGGACGGTGACATGGTTGCCAAGATTTCCAAATTTGCCGATGATACCAAGCTTGGTATGAACGTTGCAAAGGATGGAAATACTGCCCGCCTGCAGGAAGATCTTGGGAAGATTGGGGAGTGGTCGGACACGTGGCAAATGCCTTTTAACGTGGGCAAATGCAAAGTGATGCATATCGGCCACAGAAACCCCCAATCTCAGTATATCCTTAAGGGCACTGCTATTGAATCCACCGACACTGAGAAGGACTTGGGTGTAACAATCACTAGTGACCTCAAGTTCTCGAAACAGTGCATTGAGGCGGAGAAAAAGGCCCAAAGGATGCTAGGCTATATTAAGCGCCAGTTTGGTTATCGGAACCAGGAGATTGTACTGTGCCTGTACAACTCACTTGTCCGACCGCACCTGGAGTATGCCGTACAATTTTGGAGTCCTTCATTGCGAAAGGACATCGCGAGATTGGAACGCGTACAAGCCAGGGCAACCAAGCTGATTCCCTCTATCCGACATAAAAGTTATGAGGATAGACTGAGGGAGTTAGATCTATTTTCGCTGGAAACCCGTAGACTGCGTGGTCAGCTCATTGAAGTCTTCAAAATACTTCGAGGGTTCGACAATGTTGACTACCGGGATATTTTCACACTGAGTGAGAACAGAACGCGCAATCACGGCTTCAAACTTGAACTGAACCGTTACAACCGCAATCTGTGTGGAAACTTTCTCACCTACAGTATCTGCGGTAAGTGGAACGCACTTCCAGTGGACGTTGTCAACAGTGAATCTGTTGACCAGTTCAAGTCAAGACTAGACAAAGTCTTGAAAAGTGGCCGTTTAGGGACGCAAAACAATTGAGCAGCCATGTGCCCGCTCGATTGCTAGTCCAAAGGTACCCTCTTTGAATGGACAGTAAGGTCTCCTAGGGTACTTACTTTCCTTGTTGTTACTCCTTGAGGCACTCACTATACCTCTCTATATCACTCGCCTTTTTTTTATCTCTCTATATCTCTCCATTTTCTCTCCAGATCACCGTATCCATAGTATCTTCTCTCTTTCCCTCTATCTCCCGCTTCATTCTTCTTTAGCTCTCTATCTATATATGTATATATCTATCTGTTTAT
The DNA here is from genome assembly GCA_963969495.1 of Ceratothoa steindachneri. Taxonomy (NCBI): domain Eukaryota; kingdom Metazoa; phylum Arthropoda; class Malacostraca; order Isopoda; family Cymothoidae; genus Ceratothoa; species Ceratothoa steindachneri. Next base: position 243,675,172 of record OZ018317.1, on the reverse strand, counting down.
AGATATATATCTCTCTCTTTTCTCTCTATACCTTGAACCACGCCAATAGCTTGCCTTGAGGCTTCTATCGCCGCGGAAGTAAGTGACGTTGGGTATGAGTTGCGTTCTCTTCATTGACGAGACTAGAATGACTCTAGACGGATCTGACTGTTGGGCAAACGGTGGGGTCTATTTCGGAGATGAGCGTCACCAACATTTTCGACCTTATCGGCAGTGGGATAAAGAATCATGAGTTTGGCCATGTATAATTAGACACTGACTCAGTGGCCCAGTCACGGTGCCTGATGGTGTTAAGTGATCGCAGCCACCGACTTTATCTCTTAGAAGAGGTCTTGGATTCCTGGCTAGATAATATACTGTTATCACTTCTAAAGCCTTTAGTTTACATGCATGAAAACGCTACATCCATCTCATTCAGGGCCACTCAAGCGTTCCTAGGCTCTTAGAGCATACTGGGGGACAAGTTGATGGTGTGGCCGCCAGCTTCTTCAGAGTTCAACCGAATTCAAAATTTCTGGTCCATCATTAAATAAGATGTTTATCCCGATGGACGTCAATTTTTATCTTAAGGTGTCTTATGGGTGACAATCGAAGCTGCAGCAGATTCCATGCATAATATAGTTGTTAAAGTCTTCCGTCGCAATGGCACTCATGTGGGCAAATAATTCATTCTGTCCATCAATCGTCATTTATATTGATGGTTTTCTGTTAAATATATACGCAACGTATGCTTAATGTGTATAATGATCCTTCATTTTGTTCAAAATATGTCTAGATCGGCTACTTTATATACCTCTAACACGACAAATCTCTAATAACATTGAAGGACATAACGCCGCATAATGAAACCTAACATTAATGTTGCCATATTCTTTCATCAAATTTGATTCGAACAGAACCAAGAATTCCTAACTATTAGCGCGGTTTAGAGTGTATATTTATCAAAACCTCTTTATAACTCTTTCTATCGCTCTATCTTCCTCTGGCTATCACTCTCTAAATCTCTTCCACTTTCTCTGTCTCTGTCTCTCTTTTTCTCATGTTCTCTCTCACCCTCCTTTACGAATTATTTCTCTCTCTCTTTCACTGCATACCTATTATGAGCACTAACAGATAATGCCTTGTTCCATTGGAAAGTTGTAATCTCTTCTCTCTGATTACTATCAAAGGGAAAATAAGTTAATTAGATTAATTTTGTTAGTGAAATAGACTTAATTTATGATTTAATACAAAATAATAGCATCTAATTGCTTTTATGTATATATATCAGTCTATTTTTATAAGCTCCGTGACCCGAAATCCCTCATTAATTATTCTTAATTAGCACTCCAAATTTAATTGTAATATTACTCAGCTTTAGTCTAGACAATGAGGTTCGAAATGCGTTTAATTATGCATCAAAATTACATAATTACGAACATTATTTATAAAGCGAGTTAAGAGGGGCGAATATGACCCACCTCTTCCTTTACTGCGGGTCAAATGGCTAATTACAAAACTCTCTCTCATTCTCATTGTCTCTTACTCTCTCCTACTCTCACTCTATCTCACTCTTATTGTCTCTTACTCTCTCTCTCTCTTTCCATATAAAGAAGTCCAGTTTAGGACGTCGTTAATTCTGCTCCATCTAAAAATGTTTTTTGGGTACTGAAGGGCGGTGTGGTAGGGAAATCACGATGGTAATCGTTTTCGAATCTCGCATTAAGGCGTCTGTTCTAGGCGGATACCAAGAGAGCTCACTTGAATTATCTGGCACGGTGCCAATTTCATCTCCATAGCTCTTGACTTAAATTGGAGACAGTGCTTTCGCTTGTACAGTAGATAATAGATTTAATTTCTTCATTTTCCTACTTCTTTTCTTCTTCATCACCTTCATTCTTGTGATGCCCAAACTTAGGGGCTTGCCTGTTTTAATTCCGCAGAATGAAGAAAAATTAGTTACATAAATAAAATAATTAGAAAACATAATAGAGTGGATTACCTAAAAGTTTTTCAGGGTAACAAAATCTCCCTTCGTGATTGTAGTGCCATAGAATCTATGCCAAATAAGACTTAAAACGGAATCATGTGATTATTATAAAAGAAAGCAGCTTAATTTCTCTAAATCTCATACAAACACATATTACACATCAATGTTCTTTAGAAATTTCAAACACTCAGTATCTTAGACTAAAAAGCAACTTTATGATTACACAGAATTCCGCAATTCCCCCAGGGAAATTCAAAATTCTTTAGAATTGATTCAATGAACATACTTTAGAAACCTATTCAGAATCATTCACTATTCAGAATCATTCAGTATTCAGAATCATTCAGTATTCAGAATCATTCAGTATTCAGAATCATTCAGTATTCAGAATCATTCATTATTCAGAATATCATAATATTCAAATCATTTAATTCCTGCATTCTTGATTAGTAAAATTTCTTAATTCCAAATATAGAATTATTTAGAGAACATAATCAGACACAAGTCAGTATTTGTCACTTTCATGAATAAACTGTTTCTGAATCTTAAATTATTATGAAATTATTATTATCATTACCAGGCAATAGATTCTCCACTCCCACCTACGGGGGGAGGTTGCGATTCGCAACTAAGATTAAAATTTAAAATCTAAAGAAAAGCAGCCATGGTTAAATTTTTCTAAATTTTCTGAACTGCGCCAATTATAATAATTTTAAAAAAGAACTCTAAACTAAATTTCCGCCCTTTCAAAATATCACGTTGCTAAAATATAGTTATAGAAGAAGATTTATAAAATTATATTTTCTGAACTTCACCACTTGTAATTCTTTGGGTTTTAAAAAATGTACAAAATTTCGATACTTATATATATTTCTAAACTTCACCATTTTGTTTTTTTTAATATTATAAAAGAATTATTACAATTAACTTTGATAAAAAGCATAAGTTACAACCAAACTAAGATGAATTATTATTTAAATAGTAAAAAAAATCTCCCTCTTAAATTATAGAGTTAGTGATGATAATGATAACTCAGCATTATTGTCATAATTATAACTCGGTATAAAGTAGATGTAATTAGTTAGGATGTATTTTTTAGATATATTATCATAAAAACGCTGGAAGAATGTGGCACCCAATAGTAGCATTGAGTGACAGATTCAATTTTTAATTTTAAAGCTGCAAATGATGTCGTGTCAAAGGCAACATTGAGAGCGGCATTAAGAATAAGACTAAGAGAGAAATGCCCCAATAATAACTTCTCTTTATATGTATCTGGATCTGTGTTTGTGTGGATACAAGACCGTCGATCAATAAAAATAAGTTTGAGTTTAATCATAGTATCTATTGTAAGCAAACTAATAAATACATTATTTTGAAGGTAGACAGAGGAAGTTATTAAGCTTTTCTTTTCCTCAGAATAGGAAACCCCACATCCTTCTTCTCTTCCCCCTTCTCCCCCACTGGCGGCCGCGAGCCAGCGCTTCCCGAGTGAATTTTATATCCCAATATTTGACGTCGTCAAGTTCTTCTAGACGTCCGCCATCGGCCGTTTTTGCTTTTCAAAAACTTAAAATTGCATTGTGTAACTCGAATCAATTTGCAAAGGAATGAATTCCCAAATGTGCCCTCCTGCATTTCTGAAGAGGACATTAAAGGACAGAAAATATTCATAGAATTCCCCATTTCCCAATTCATACATCCATTAATGTTAACGTATTCATTGCACTCTAAAAGCAGGCTGGGAATCGAAGTGAAATAATTTTAAACACAATTCCACCTTCTGTTAGACACAAAATATCATACCAATTCTCTTCGACCCGATACACCTAACGTACAATATTCAAACCTGTTTTGCCATACCATGCAAAGCACTTGTCCCTGAGTATGAATGGCGCTAAGAGTATTTGCCTCCAAAATGTCTCACTAATGGACATCTGCCAAAGCATCAGAAAATCGATGAAAAATTTTTACCTTTTCCTCGTCATTTCCTTCTGACGAGAAGCTTCCTTTCAGCCAGATTGGAACGTTAATCTTTAAGCACTACAACGTTTCCGCCTCCAAACTCACTTCTCTATTTCATTTTAAATGGGCTTTTTCCCAAAGGGTATCTGCAAGCTGGGATTAAGATGAACCAGTGTCCTAAGAGCAGCCCATCGCTCCAGTGGGCCTCAATTATGCAGAGTTTCTAAAAGCTTCGTAAAACCTCTTTACTCTATCATTAAGAGCGATGGCGGATCTTGCCTTGTGATTTTAAAACTTCAATAAAAGAGTGGAGTAGATATTCTAGACAAATTTTTACATTCATACCAACATAACCTTTTCTAACTACAAGATGAGCCACGCTAATGGCATGGTAGATAATGTTATAATTTATCGGTTCTCTCTTAAATCAATTTTAATGAAACTTTTTCCAGATTTTCAGCAAATATGGCAGCACTAATGTTATGTTGTGTTACTTATTCAACTTTTATTTGAGATTCGTCGTTTTGGGGGAGAAACACGTTGATTGCTTTTGAATAAAGTAGCCCAACTAGAAATATATAGAGTAAACGAAGGATGATTATGCTTATTAAGCATGCCTTACGTACATATTTAACAGAAAACCATAATTATAATAGACTTATTATGGACATAATGAACTATTTTTCCATTTCCCCGCATTCTCGACAGATGACTTCAAAAACCTAATCATCTGTTAATTTCTTAATATTAGCAGGTTGGACAGCCTCTGCTTCTTATTTAAAGGTCGTCCATAATACTTTTTTAGACGAAAATTGACGTCCATCGGCCGCCACGCCATTAACTTGTCACCTTGCATGCCGTAAGAGCCTAAGAACGCTTGTGTGGTCCTGGCAGAGTAAAATAGAGCGTTGTCATGCACAAATATGATTCCTTAGAAGGGACAGCGGTATTTTATCTAGCCAGGAGTCCAAGACCTCCTTCAAGAGATTGCAGTAGGTGGCTGCGGTCACTTTAACCCCATCAGGCAGCATGACTGTGCTAAAAAGTTTGTGTCCAATTATTCGTGCCAAGAACACGACTCCTCCTCCCTGCTTTTGACGTCGCAAACGTTGGTGGCGTTAATCTCTGAAATTTACCCCCAAATTGCTAAACCATCGGGGCCATCAAAGCTCGCCTTGGTCTCGTCAGTAAAGAGAACGCATCTGATGTTCAACGTCATTTACTTCCGAGCCCATTGAATCCTAAAGGTCTTATGACAGGGTGTTAAATGAGGACGTTTCGGGGGATCTCTCACGGGAGCCATGGTCCCTAGAATACGGTTCCTGGTTGTTTTCTCTACATAAGGACAACCAGCGGCGGTGAAAATGACTTTGCTTCTTTGTCCGAGATTCTCAATTAACTGGCGGCCAATATTCATCAAGTTTCCTGCTGTCACAGTCATCTCGGAGGCCCCACAATCAGATCGCTTCTTTCAGAGTGAAAGGTTCTTCAAAAATCATCCAACCGTGTCCACATGGGGAACTAACGTATCCGCAATAACATGAATAGGTGTGCCTTTAGCCCTTTAGCACTATTTAGGATGATGAAAGACTTTTCTTCATCCTTGAGAACTCTGCGACCTCCTATAATTCCTAAAGAGGGTATATTTCATTAGCGTGGTTCACCCAAAATACAACTAATTCGAATTAAAAATTGAAGGACGAAACACAACATAGTGAAAACACAAAGTTAGTGTTGCCACATTGTGTAAACCAGCTAGGAAATGTTTTACACAAATTGATTTAGAGAACCGAGAAATCCAGACTTTCCAAGCTATTAGCGTGGTTCAAGGTGTATGTACAAATAAGTATGTTCCTTTATGACTTTATTTACGGATTTTGATTCATTTTTCTATCTTAGCCCTCACTGAAACTTTTAGATTTCATCCAGTCAGTTTATGGTGGTACACGATCAGAAATCATCTTTGCACACCTATCACTTATTTTAGCGTCACCTGTAAAACGCTCGGTTGGTGTAATGACAGCCTTTACCTAAACAACTGTAGCTGTCTTTTACACTACACAAATAATCAATCTGATTATAACCCCTGACCTGCATTCCTCGGTTCCTCTACTCATGTATCACTTCTTCTTCCACAACATTCAATAATACTTTGCCCTCATTTTTTGTCTGTGAAAATTATTTTCACTCGATTTTGAATCTTGATGGCGTAGGGAAGTTGTGTAAGGAGAAAGAAATAGTAGATAAGATTGTTAAATTGTTGTTGTGTATTGAATACTGTGAATGATGCGCTTTAAGGATTCCAGTTGGAAAATCAGAGAGACAGTAGTGAATGAATGGGGTGGAGGACTGAAAAGAGGTTAGTAGCTGGATAGGATGGGGAGATTAAGCCTATACTAGGGGGATAGAGCGGAAGGATAGATCTGATGTTAAATAGGACATCTCTAACCATACCATTCATCAAAATACAATTGTGTATTTGCTTATCCAACCTAAACTAAGAGCTGGCACCTAAAACATTACCTAACCCCACCTAACCTAACCATAACAAATCTAACCTTACCTAACCCCACCTAACCTAACCATAACAAATCTAACCTTACCTAACCGGCCAAATAACGACCATTTTCAGTTAATTCTTTCTATGTTTTTCCATTTCTATTTTTCTCCCATGATATGAGAAGTCCTGGGTATCAGATGGATTAGGTATGAGTTACCCGTGTCTTAGTAACCCGGTGTTGTCCTATCACCCTTTTTCCTTTGAGGTAATTGGGGTGAAATCTATTGCTTTGTAAAGCCAAAATTTTAATTAGATGAGGTGCTGTTTTGTAGAATAAATTTTCTGAGGTGTGTGGAAGAGTGGAAAATAGCTTAGTGCAGGAGTAAATGTGTAATTAGGTTTATTTTTCTATCCAGATCCATGTAAGTAAAAATTCCTTTCCCGTTGGATTATATAACAAGAAAAAAAGCGAAAAAAGTGAAATTCCCATAGAAAATGTTTCGTAGCGAAACAAAATTTAATTTCAGATTAATTGCACTTTTTTTCCAAAAATAAAAATACTCGTAAATGAAATTTCGCAATCTTTAATTAAATATTTTTTCATTCTTTTCTCTTTATCATCTCTTTATTTATTTTAATTAAGCGTTCCCAAAATTAGTGTTAATTTAAAAAAGATAGTTTAATTACTCTTGTTTCGAGAATAGTCATGGCGTCATGATATGAAGGAAGACTAGAAAGACGACTTAAGGAGAATAATCATGACGTCATAATTGGAAGGAAGAGTGCAAAGACGTCATCGCAGAAATGTGTCGATTTGTAAAGTTATGAAAGCCGGTTTAGTGGATGATATTAAATCGAGTCTTTATACAATTTTAGGGCGGTGTATGTAACTAAACAATTGTCATGAAAATCTTTAAGATCTCCAGTGGGTCTTAATTATGCCAAATTCCTAAAAGCTTCGTAAGAGCTGTTTTTCTTTTTCATTTTGAGCGATCGTGGATCTTTCCATGGGATCTTAAAGCTTCTAGAAAAGAGTGAAATACATCTTACATCTTCTCGACAAATTTCTACATACATACCACCATTGTTATTTCTAACTATGTCTATACAAATAAGTATATTCCTTTATGTCTATGATCCTAACCTTAACAAATTCAACCTTACCTAACAGAGCAAATTAGAGCCCTTTTCAGTTAATTCATTCTGTGTGTTTCGTGTAAACTGATATAGTTGTTGTTAACTCCAACACCTTGCATTCGTTAATAAATCTGCATCTTTCATCGTCTACGTATATATTCGCTCTTTTTCTTGCAGACTGGTATAATCTTAAATTTTTCTCTATTTCTGCTAATTTTATATTTCTGCTCGTATTGAATCATTCCTCTTATTTCTTCTTCTTATCTTGCTTGAAATTGGCTGTGCCTGTACAGTTACATAATCAGTTGTGTTATGTCGCCGCGAATTGTAAGTTCATATACCCTTAAGTAGCCGGTGGTAGAATGCCTGCGGTGTAGATAACGTATAATACTAGCTTCAAACACCAACCCAGGTGAACGCCGGTTTCTAGCTTATATCATACGCCATGATGACTGTCTGTATCTATATACACATCACAGAGTTGCTGGGTATTTCTTCACTTTATTTTTTATTCCTAGTTAGAATACTTTATATTAAATGACCCTCTGCCATACTTTGTCAAAGCTTTAGACACGTTACTGCAGACGATGGCTACATCCATCTTCTACTTCTTTGCTTTGGTTATTTCTGCTATTATTTGTTTTCTGTTTATCCGGAATCTGAGTTGGCACTTGTTACAAAAGAATGTTTTCTTCGTGGTCTGATCGAGTCTGCGTTTTAGGATTTTTTTATTTACCGTCCCGATGAAATCTAGTAGGGGAAGCAATGGGTAATTTTCTACTAGAAAAGGTGATTTTATACTCGTAGGTGGTCGTAAAAATAACCTGTATTTAGGAACGCATTGAAAACCTTCTTTAGCTTTTCTAACAAGTTGTTTTGGCGATTCTACGTAATTTTTTCACCTAAGTCCTGATGTCCCTAGTTTTCTTCCTTAAAGCTGCTTATTGTTCTAATAAGCTCTTCGATTGTGATGATGCCATTAATTTCTTCGTTGTTGTTCCTGTTTATGTTCACAAAGTAGTGAGGGTGTGGCCTTTTGATTATTTTATTAAGTTCTTCTATAATCCCATTTTCAAAATCGATGTGAAAGTTTTAGTTTTTATGCTTTTTATGCTTTCCATGGTTCCTATCTTTTCCTTAGTTAGCTTGTTTTCCATCCCGTTCAATCATTTCCAAAATTCTTTTGACGATCTTCCTTTGTCTTTTTTGTGGATAAGTCGGTGACACTGTTTGTCTTGCTTTTCACTTATCATGATCTTAACCTCTCCTTTTTCTTCTTAGATCAATGTATAGTTCTATGGTTTGTCCATCTTTACCTATCTTTTCAGAAATCGTTCTTATTTCTACGTTTTTATCAATCAATTCAGGACCATCTGTGACCATTTGAGGCTCTGAATAGTTTGTTTTAGGATTCCATTATTATCTGCGTTTATCAATGCTTCTCTAATTGTCTGGAGCTCTTCGTTAACTTCTTTTAATGTCGCTTCGTTAAGTGTCTTCGGTTCATATTCTCTAATGATCTCTATATTTCATCCAGACTGACTGATATATAAGTTCCGTTCATTTTAATGGCTTCTGTATGTGGAGTTGATTAATTGTTGGTAGGGATGCTATGTGGTCGGTAGTTGGGATGTCCACAGGTTCTAAGTTGTAATTAAAGGGAAAATTGAAATTCAACAAGCTGATATCTGGTTTTGATGCTATGTTGTTGTTGAGGTAGGTTGGGAATTCTGGCTCTAGCATTTCAAGCATTCTCTGATTTAGTATCGCCTTTATGTGCCTGCCCGGATTGTTTGTGTTAGCGTATTTGTTGAATAATCCTGTGAAGTTAAGAATCTGGAGGCCGTCCTCCCTTAAAGGTTTATATCTCGTCGCTAATATAATACTATCGATTTTGAGCTCTATTTCTATTGCAGACTGTAAAGACATTACTACATCTTGCGTCTTGTTCATAGTACAGCTCCTTTTTGACCGCAATGGTGGCTCCGTCGAATCTCTATCTTAGAGGCTTAGTTTCTATGATGTTATATTTCTTATCTTCGTGTTTTTTACCTCTAAGTAATACCTTGTCCTGATATGAGTATTATATAATGGTCTAACTTTCGAAAAATATTACCGAAAATGTATTCTTCATCTTTCCATCTGTTATTATTTATCTGTGAAAACTTTATTTTCGTCTATCTATTATGGTTTCGTTCGCTTCCTGTTTCTGGTAGCCTCGAGTAGTTGGATTTAGTTTTTTTTCTCTCGTTCTGTTGTCGTGTATATCCTGCTTTTTCTTTTCAGGGGATTAAAGTAGATGGAGCCGATATTTTTTCTCTAGGTCAAACGCACTTAGTTAAATGGTTCGATTTTCTAGTTTTCCGTGCTATTTTTCATATCATTCTCGCTTGATGAGCGGATTCCTTTGTGCTATTTTCTGAGTCAGTTTCTTTTGTATCTGTTTCGTCGTCTTCTTTTTCTTCCTCCATTTCTTCCTTCGCTCTCTACATCGAATCCTTTGTGTTATTTTCCGTTATATTTATATTGAAGATCGCCGAACAGTCAACTTCTTTGTGGAACTTCATTGACTCGAGCCAATTATCTTTGAGACTTTTTTGAGTGATTTAGCATAGATTTCTGGATTCACTATGTATATAGGTCAGACCTTTTACTTATAGTTTCTAGTCAATGTTAATTGAGTTTCATTTCTTGGTTGTGTGGTTGTTTTTGTCGCTGCAGCATATGACATCTTCCATTGTCCATTTGATCTTTCTTTGCTTTCTTCTTCCATCTTCTTAACGACATTCTTCCTCTTCAGGCAAGACATGGCCATGATCTGAGGGATCCCTCCACAATAAACGCATTTCTTCGTTGTATTTTCAGTCCCAATAGGGAGAGGACCTTCTAAATCACATTCACAACATATCAGGAGGTCTTTTGGGAAGCATTCCATGGTAATGTGCTCTTCAAATATGTAGCAACGGAAGCAAATCTGGATATTTATAAGAGCATCGCTTTGTATGTTGGCATGGAGGATTCTCATGCATGAGGCAATGGGTCCTTTCTCTATGATCTAAGAGTCCATTTCAGTGTTTTTACACACGATTTCGAATACGTGTGTTCTCTGAATTTGAGTACCTCATGTATCTTCAACTATGGCTCACGTTGTTCGAGGTTCTCTTTTATTTATTGTGGTGCATGTGTTCCAACCCATGGTTTGATTTTTCTACAGACCACACTCCTGCTACCGGTGATCTGGGATGGAGTCTTCGCTTTGAGGTCGACTTTCCCGAGAGTGATGCTTCCTGGAGAGGTTAGTAATTAATCCACGTATTTGTTCTCGGATCATATTACTATAAATCCCGTCGATACTTTTACGTATTTGATGACGGGAATTTGGAGATTAGTGAATATCCTATGAGGAACCTTTCGCCATGTCCACTTCGTTCAATTTGGTGAAACTCTTGGGAGGAGAAGCTTGATGAATGTGGGTTCCATGGTGATTGAGAGGGAGGGAGAAACTTCGCCTTCGCCTACTCTGAAAAAAGAGGTCTAGAGGTCTAATTACTAGACAGGTCCTGTAGCTTTCAATTTCTTGATTACCTTGCCGTTAACGCACTCTTCATCCATCAGCCATTAATAGTACCACTCTATTAAACGCCTCTCAATGGTCTCCGCCCTGTGTGCTTAGGGGATCCTTTTACTAGCGCCTCTTATCAAAGTTTCGTTCCTGGTTGCAGTCAACGGTGCTACCAAGAAATTCTTGGCCATGTGAAGGGTTGTATTATGTTTTGAATATCTGAAAATAAGGTAGAAGTTAAAAAGCGCGAAGTGTGGATGATCGTCTATGGGAGATAACCCCGTACTTAGCAAAAATAGGTCTCTTAAATGAGGTTAACAACGCAGGTAACTTGGGTGGTTTAATGATGACGTCATCGTGTCGTCCAGAAATTAGAGCGGAAGAAAAAGCACGTCGGCAGAGTTCTCCTCGGATAGAACTAACTGAAACCTAAGACGATGTTCCACAAACGCCTAGTGACACGAAAAGAGGGTAGCAGGGGGAGAAGGATTAATCGTGGAGCAGAACCTCACTTAGAGAGGATGGGGATCTCTTGACATCTAAAAAGAGGTGAGCGTCGAGGAAGTGAAGCATCATGATGGATGCCGCCAGGAATTTTGCCAGATCAGAAAAGAGAAAGAAGGAGGAAAAATGCTGTGGGTGATTCCCAGGTATTAGGAGGTAGCTTCCGCTAAAGCAACCTGGAAAAAGGTAGCGCAGGGGAACTTAAAAGGTATCCACTCGCTTGACAGAATATCCGCCAAGCGCCAGACCTTAGAAATGCCGCGTAAGCTAGTTGGACCGAGGAATGCGACAACGAAGACCCTCCTAATACGAAATGCAGAATTATTTTCAAACGAGCGAGACCAGAACGATGACTCGCGATGGACGTAAGGCCACATAGTAGAGCCTCGTTTACTCGTGAGCATAGAGAAGGGTCAATCGGCTCAGCGAAAGCCTCTAGACTTCTCCAAGACACCGTTTGATAGGACTAAGGAAAGAAGTGACCCTACCTCAGGGCTTGAAGAGGTAAAGTGGCAGTACTCTCCCAGGAAAAGCTTGACAACTTTGCCAGCAAAAGCCTTCGTGTTTTTGGATACAGAGGGCGTGTATCGGCTGATATGCAGCCTGGAGTGAATAAGGTATTGCCGGCTGTCGTTTATGGACACCGTCGTGTTCATCCTCTTCTCCACCCTGCCTGCTATCGTCCCTCTGAGATTCTACCTTAGGGTCGTGAGGTGAAGTCGAGAAGGGGCCTCCTTGTGTAGAATTGATACACCCGTGGCACCAACCGGTGACCGTGGGCCATGGTGATCAAGGACGTCAAGGGCAAAATCTAAAATAGGATCAACTGCTATAAGGGCATATTATTCCTGACATTCCCTTGCTTCTGCGACGTATGAATCCGGAAAGTGGTGGACGACGGTTGGCTTCCAGGACGATGAGACAAAGAGATCGACCTAGACGCTGCTCTCATTGTCATAGAGAACTGTGCGTTTATATACATTTAGATATACTGTAGTACCGGTTTCGTGTTCTGAAAATATGAAAAAACTACGAATTACCATTAACACCCTATTAAAAGGCCATTCAAATCCCAATGTTAACGACAAACTTTTTCCTTATGTTGCCATTCAATGGTAAATTAGTCTTAAATTTCTTGCGTAACTTTGATCAGCCAACCAAAATTTAATTAAAGCCTGAAGGAAAATCTAAACTACGCTCTATCATTCTTTTCCCATCTCTCATTTAGTTCTTCTAAAATTATATGTACAGAATTATTGCACGTTGTACAAAGCAATAACACGCACGTTAATTTCTCCCCATAACATAAAAAATATAATGCAGAAAGTTTGGGAGAATATGCATGAGGTACAAACTTCTAAGTTATACAATGGAGGTAAGGAAAGCGACTTCAAAATTGCCAGCCACTTCCTTCCACACATGGATAACATAAGATATATATGTAGGCTTTTAATAAAGTTGCCCGAATTAAGTTTGGAAATTGTAATTAACTTAATTATTGTCTCACTCAAAGGATTTCTTAATATACTTGCCAGAACTTCTAAATTAAATTGAAAACTTTAAATTGGTGAAGAGATAATTTTACTAATCGAGTTGCCATGTTAGAAATTGGCGTTAATTTCAAAGAACATTTTAATCTAATGAAACTTACTTTCTTTTCATTATCTCAAGTGTAAAGTTTTCGAATTATTATTTAAACATATAAACGGAATGCACATTAGAAAGTCAGGAAACTAGCACTCGACACTAAATATAGAAGGTTTATCTTCTTGATATTTTCTTTACCTTAACCTGCGTTGGTTTAGTTTATAGGTGTTGTACCCATTATGAGTTGCTTGGTTAACAAGGATGCTTTATTACCGAGTTTTTGATAGCCCTCCTGGGTAGCCACACAGGGTTCTGGTTAGTGTTAAAAGTACTTATTCAGTTTTTTGTAATTGGCTTTTGTGTCTGGGTGATAGAGTTCTCTTCTTTTTTTATTGCAGGCTGGATAAAGATGATTAGTCATTTCTTTTTTATAAAGAAATCTTTGACGGTAGATTCAGTATTCTTTATTTGGAGGGAACTTGAAAAGTCTTCAGATGTTGCTATCTCAATCTTGAGTCACTTTTCAATTCCCCTTTTATACCTTGGAACCACACACCTCCTGGCAAAAATGAGTTACAAAGTGAACTTACTTTTGTAAATTCAACATATGTTTCAGATAATATTAATATTGTACATTCTACCCATATTTATTTTTCTCACTGTTTAACATTTTTATATAATGTTACAATGGTTATTTAGTTATATACAAGTATTTTAATAAGGTTGTTATCGTTAGAATTTCCTTTATTAAATTCGATCATAATTACAAAACAAAACTTTTTCACTCTATTTTATTACATATCCTCTATTTTCTCCTTTCATATATTAATTTTACCAGTAATTCAACAATTCTCTCATATAAGTTGTTATTTGATATCATTTGAATAATTCACTGGGATAAGCTTTGACATCAGAATAATTAAAATGGTGACATCTGGAAAACATCACTTCAATAGTTGCTGAATGCTGACAAATCTTTCATTTAGGGCTCAAGGCAAATTTTGTTTAGCAAATCCTCCATTCATTTGAGAAAAAATAAATATATAGAAGTCATTGATTTTAATTATTACCTACACTCGTATACACAGAGTTTTATCATTATTAAACTTAAAATATTATATTCATCTCTCTTGTTTCTTCTTTTAAAAACGGTACTAAGGTTCCTTGAGTTAGCGGAAAAAATAAATTAGTTATGGACAAAATAATGAACTCCGTACAAAAATTATATCAAATTGGAAAAATATGACTGAGGCTGTTTATTTTATTACGTTAAGGAACATATTGATTATGAAGTTGACAGTTTTTCTTTGCATGAAATTTACTAAATACTTTTCTGGCCAAACCTTGGATTCAGGAGAGTGCTTTTGTTGGTTTAGAGAACATTGCCCCTAAGATCAAGCACGAACTTTTCTCAATTTATTTAAGGGCTTTAGCATTATTTCTAGGTGCTCGTCATTGCTTTTAGAGTTTTGCACTTTTATTGACCTTAGTTGCAACGCTTACACAGATCACAACATAATTCGGAACAAAATAAAAAACTCCGTCATTCGACTAATGTCCATTCGGACACTTACAAAGAGTTACTACACTTAGGGAGAAAGCGTTTATTTTAGACCACTATTATCATTTTGGCCTCCCTTAAATTAATCGTTTATTTGATTCGACGTAAACCTATTATAATATTCAATAACATACATCAAAGTATTTATTTGTGTGGTTTATTTGAGTCTTTTGTTGTTGTTATAGACTCTATTGCGCTTGCAGCTTCATACGCTCGTCTTTGTTGATTTTCTCTTTTTTTTTTGTTTCTTCCTCTTGATAGTTTATATCGTACAATCTTTAGTTTTAAGGTAAATATCTTTAGTTTCATGTGCCTTGTTCCATATTCGTTATTATTTACATTAGGAGGTGTCATCTTACACTTGGGAATGGTATATTTCTTCCTTAATTCCTTGAAATAATATTTCTTCCGTAATTCTCTAAAAAAGTGGATGAATTGTAGTTTTAATGTATAGGTGTTGAGGTTGAGTTCATTTATCTCTTATTCCTTTGCAACTTTAATTCCTTTCTAGGTCTTCTTTGGGTTATTTTTTTGTGTCACCTTATAGCTTGTTGGTGTTTTAATCTGTTTATTTAAATATATTTTGGGAGGTGAATTACACTTCACCAGTTGAGAGACAGGCGACCGTCCATTACGCATTGCCTTTTTAAAATATCCCACAGGAGTCATTGTCACTCGGAGGCCCCCTTCATCATATTATTGTCTTTCTCCAATGGCACGATGTAGCAACGGTAAAAGATCCTGCTAAACCTAGCGAATCTTCCAGGGCCAGTATGTACCCCAAGGGTTAGGGTCAGGTAAAGCAGGGTCCAGTGTGCTGTAGCACAGCAAAGCAGAGCGCTACCACATAGCCTATACAAGGATTTTTAAAACATAGTTAGATAGTTATATCGTAGTTAATTACTTTTTGCGCGAAATATTTTGAACAATCTAACCATACTCATTGAAGCAAATGTGCATAAATCTGATGTATATGCAGAGAAGACATCCTTTACTTGAAAAAATAACCAAGTCGTTTCTTTTCTTTTTTTTCAGATCTCTGGATCGGTGTATCTCAAAATATGAGATCTTTCCAAAGAGGGTAAATATTTGGTTGGAGTGAGAATGGCAGAAGCCTCAGTAGCTATAACTGTCGAGTTGCTTAAAACTTTAAGAGGAACTGTGTCAAAAGTCTTGCTGGCGGCATACAAAAACAAAGGAACTGGTTCTAAATACCTAGTGGTAGCATACCAAAACCAAGGAAAATCTAGCTATGGGAAGCGTAACACAGAATAGAATAAGAGGTGAAACTCAGCAACAGAGGCCGTACAACATAAAAACGCATTGTGTTGATAAATCACAGAACCGAAGCTACTAAATTGGATGCAAACCTTTATCAACGCGGATGCCATTAAAGTGAACACAAATGTGACTTCCTAATCAAAACTCGTTTAAGTGAACATGCACCGAAATTTAAAACAATAGTGCAACTTAATGCGAATGTTTAGTAATAGTGACAAAATTGGAATATAGCAAACTTCAAAGTGGATACAAAGTAAATGAGATAAGTCAGAAGAAAAATGAAATTAATGAACATAGTAAGTCAATTAAGGTTAATAAAGCCTTCAACTTACATGAAACAGAATATAAACCATGAAAAACACGATTCATTCAAAACACATAAAACATACATAACACTACATAGCAAGGCAGTGCCCAACACAGAAATTCACACAATGGCGTGAATGATACAGTACTCACATGAATGAGAAAAGAACAAATTTGGGAAGATGTTAGTTGGAGCTCCCGATTGCCTTTCAGTAGAGCAAAAAAGAGAAAAGTGGAATAGAATTAAAGTGATAAAAACAGTTCTTGCTTCAGATTTCACGTTAACAATTAGGTCCCAAAACAACGAAACAATTCCATCCTATCCTCTTACCTCCCCCCCCCTCAATACAAAGAAGAAGTCCACTGAGATCAATTTATTATCTCTTACTATTGTTTACTTTTCGGCCTTCTTTCATGTCCTCTTCTTCTTCTCTCTCCTTGGCCCCCACCGTTTTTTTTGCCTTCTGGATAAGGAGGGTGGCTAAGGACCAAGAGGAGTGTACCGAAAGTCTTTTCCCCTCCTGACCAACAGATGCAGGAAATGGAATGTCCGCAGGCTGATTTATTTATTTCGTCCAAACCAAAAATAAGGGACTTGAGCAATACCTCTTGTGCCGCTAAATAGCGTTCCCTCGTCATTTATAATTGATCCTATAGAAAATTGAATCGATTTCCTATTATGTACGTTAAAATAGAACGGTTTTCAGTTTTCTTTACACGTTTTCGAAAGATCGATTTCATCTTTTTGTTTTGTTTTTACTTCGCTCTTTTCCTCGATCACGATATTCAAATCAATTGCGTAGCTTTCAATGCGCTATTTTCTTTAAGCAAGTGAAAATGGCGCTTTCTTTCTCTTATACCAAACGTCACAATATTATTAATGCATGGTGAGCTTCTATTTGTAGTGGGAGTGCTTCCCTCGTAAGGAACACATTCTTATCGAACACAATAAATACTTTCCAAACTTTTGGTACGTCGCAGCGATCCTGTTTTAGGGGAGAAATTCCATTCTCTCGATCTGCCTCATTTTATTGCGAAACGCATCAAAACTTATCGTTAAAATCATGATTTTTTGGTGCTTTATTTGAAAAGACGCTTTTAGGTTAAAACGTCACATTTATTCTAAATGTCAGCGTAGCTAAGAGATGAGTATACTAGGAATAATGTCATGGCAACTAAATACACCTGTTTATAATGCTGTGATTTGTTAGCCAGACAATCTTGAAGATAGAAATAAGTATAATTTCAAAGAACAATATTGGAAATTTTATCAACTAGCTTAGAGAGCCAAGGCTTTCGGTGGATAGACTATCCACACCTTGGATAGCCTTTCTATGGAAATATTAAATAGTTCTGTTGTAGGCTCTCAAAAATGGCATAAATAACACTTGAACAGCGCTGATTTGTTGTGGAACTAATGATTCAACATGGCTCCAAAATCATTTCAATTCGTCATTGTCATGCAAGATATGATATACGATTATATAAAAAACAATCCAGAGAAATTCCGCCAAGTAGAATGCACAGAGCACAATTCGTAATTTAAATAGAGAAAATTTCGGTCATCAAAAAAGTGGGAGTACGAAGACGAATATTGGCAAGTTAATGACTTTAATTATTGCTGATGAAACCACTCAGTGAGATAATTTGCTGCTGAGATACACTTGAATAGAGAAGCTGTGGGAAATATTCTCAAAATAGATCTTAATTTAAAGCAATGCAAAAGTCAATTTCATTAACAAATATCAATGTATGATAAGTAACGAAGGTTGTCGTTTTGCCTCAGGGTAAAGGAAATGTGAGATGATAAACAATTTGTATTGGATAACATACGAGTAATTTCTAGTGATGAAGGTCACGTTTACTTGAAAGGCCAAATAATCAGAAATATCGGAAGTGGTACCTAATTAAGCCAAATAATCACTTTCAAAAACCTTTGCACTCCCCAGAGATAAGAGTATCGTGAGTTCATGTGGAAATAAGATTTATGGTCCATATTTCTTTAAGGACCATTAAACAGGACAAGCTCAGTCAATTAACGCTGCCAGATATCTTGACATGTTCAAAAGCATTTTCGCCAATAGCACATAACCTGACGAATGGTATCAGCAAATTTGCGCTACAACCCACGTTATATCTGCCACCATAAGATGATTGAAACTTCGATTTCCTCAACAACTAATGTCGCATAGGTCAAATTTCCCCTGGCCAGCCAGGAAAACTGCTTTGTCACCGTTAAACTAAATCTATATGGTTTTGTAAAGGAAAGACTATCTCTAGCTGCACCATCGAATATCGTAGAACGGAAGAATGAGTCTCGAGAGATCATTGAATCCATCAATGTCAATATTTTGCAAAATGCCAAAAGAAATTTTGATAATTGTATTGATAAGTTCATAGAATTCGGTGGTGGTCATTTCGAATATTAAAATAGCTAGCTAATAAAATTTAAAATATTGTTCTTTGGAATGATTTTCTACCTACAAGCCTTAATTGCTAACAAATTACAACATTATAAAAATGGACATTTTTGGCTGTTACCCGATATTATGTGGCTAATATATAGAACGCAAATAATGTTTCACGAAAGTGTATTTTTTAAAATGAATTCGGTAAGTGAAATTGAAATACGGGTTTTTTTTACGCTTCTACAGAATTTATGTGTTACTATTTATTAATTATCCAAGTTTGCGCTAATAAAAAAACAGTAACTTAGCAAAAGATTTCCTTAACTTTTATTAATCCTAATATCCCTGCTTTATGGTTTTGACTCCCTCAGAACAAAACGAATCAAATTTTATTAAATTTTATATGGGTCCTAACGATTTATAATTTCATCCTCCATCGTTAGATGGCGCTGAAATCGTTAAAATAGCCTCGCACGAATTCGATAAGCAAAATTAATTTCTAGATTTTTATGTTATTCTATGCTCGTCCAGGTGAGGGGAGAACTTAGCCCCTATAGAAGTGTGAGCATGTAATTTGTCTGTCAGTGAGCGCTCTGAATGCAGAATTAACAAATTGTGTACATTGATCTCATTACTCCATTTCGATCCAATTTACCACCCTTCTCTGAGTGGGGATGTAAATTCGTCCCTCGACCAAGCCAACATTTTTGCATAAATCTTTTCGATCCAATTTGGTATTAATGAAAAGGAAAAGTCCATCCATCACATTTTACGTGTTGAAGCCACAAAAAACTCTTCGATATTCGAGAGCATTTTCGCCTGGGGGATTTTAGTGGGCAAGATTTAGTCAACTTTGGTTTATGAGAAGTTTTTTTTTACCAGAAATAGTTTTTCTGTATAAGATGCTTTCTATTAACTTTTGTACTCTGCGAATATGTGTGTATATGTGTCTAATGGATGCGATGGGAGCTTCAATATTTGCGATTCCTAAAAATCTATTAAATTTTATTTTTCATTTACCTCTTTATGGAATCCGTTTACGACTATTTCTTTTCACAAAAAATCTTAATGGAATCGTAAAGGATTTTAACTCTTTTTTTTTTTGCAGGAAACAAAAAGAACCCCTACCCAAAAAGAAGTTAAAGAATCAGACAATCGAGAAACAACTATCAAACTCTCAAACAAGTGGAGGAAAAAACATCAAAAACCCATTTATAATGGAATAAAAACCCCCGCCCTGGTTTAGAGGCGGTTTTATTTATCTCCAACGGGAATGAAGCCAAATGAAATGAAACCTTTTTTGTGTTCAAAATCGCTCATTTTTGTTTCTATTGTTGGTTTTATTATTTTTTTGTCGTAAATATTTCTGGGGATGCAAATGTTTTGTTGTGATAGTTAAGATGGTATTTTTTTGTGTGAACGAGTTAAGGTGAAAATATTTTGCTCAAAAATGTATAATATAATCTCTTAAAATTCTTTTTCATGCAATTTAATCTAACTTTCAAGATCTTCAAACATGGTTGGCCTATATTCCATCCAGGTTTACACTTTTTTTAGAAACCTAATTACTATTTTCACTCTCATATTGATTAACCTCCACAATCAATTTGTTGTTGGCTTTTGCCCAAATGGATGTCAATGTGATGATGTCGGCTTGAGGGTACATTGTGTCAACGCGAATTTGGAAATGGTTCCAATACTTCTAAATCCCGGAACTCAACATCTTGACTTGTCCCATAATCATATCAAAGGGATTGTACCCGGGTTTGCTTTTTATCATGAACTTCAATACCTGGATATGTCAAATAACGATGTTGCATCATTAGGAAATAAAAATTTCCTCTCCCAGCTACATTTAACTACTCTTATTTTCAGTAATAATAAAATCACCTCTCTTCAAAAAAAAACTTTTGATGGTTTAATGGCTCTGAAAGAGATCGATTTAAGTGATAATCATATAGAAGTAATTGAAAGCTTCTCTTTCGATTCTTTGGTGGGAGTGAAAGGGTTAGATTTGTCTAATAATAATATTAGTAATTTTTATAATGGTACATTTAACAGTTTAAGACATTTAAAAGTTTTAAATCTATGCCAAAATAAAATTAGAAATATTTCCAAGGAAATCTTTGCGTATTTGAATGAATTAGAAGAGTTGCATCTGTGTTCTAATTTTATTACTAGTATCAATGATACTGTCTTCAAAAATTTAACTAAGTTGATTCACCTGTCGCTCTTTAGCAACAAGATAAAAAGTCTTTTTCCGCAGTCCCTTATTGGTTTAGGAAGCCTTAAAGTGCTAGACGTCCACGATAATTTGCTCAATAATCTTCCCTCTGTGTCTGTAAATGTTTTGGATAGACTCGAAGAGCTGAATATAGGAATGAATCCATTTTATATATTGGAATCGCATGCATTTGCAAATTTGATTTCGTTAAAGAAACTCTATGTGTCCCATTGTGAAAATTTAACCCACTTATCTAACGATGTATTTGTCCAACTTGAGAATCTATTTTATCTAGAACTTAGCTTCAATCCGAAGATAAATAAATTAAATTTATTTATTTTTAAGCCATTGACGCAACTTCGGAGATTGGTCCTACGCGCTAATGGTTTACACGCCCTGGAGCAGGAACTCATAAACCTGCAGAGTCTGCAGTATTTGGATGTGAGAGATAATCCTTTTGTGTGTAACTGCTCCATGAAGTGGCTTCAGGAAATGGAGAATAACAGAAGTCGATTAATTAAAATTGAACAAGTCACTTGTTCTTTACCTGAAGGCATAAAAGGCAAAACCTTAACCACTCTTACTGATTACGAACTTGAGTGCTATAGTCAGCTGTTGGTCATTGCGTCATGCGTCGCTGTAGTGATCGCCGTTATTCTTGTGGTAATCATGATTTTGGTCATTTATTACCGCCACTGCAAAAAGATGAAAACTCTGGTTCATGACCATTGGCCAGAAAAAATTGTGGCAACATGGAGAGACCCTGAGTATGAAAAACAACTGGAGGACGAGGAGTACACATTCCAGTCCGCAAAGAGTGTTAGTCAGATCCCAATTCCCGTCATATGACAAGAGCCCAGTGGGAGTCATAGTCGGGGAAAATTAGGTCCCCCGACCAACTCTCACGATGGGCTTCTCGAAAAACCATTAGGGAGAAAGAATTGCGTCAACAGCAGCAACTCAGGTTGCGAATGGCAGACGCATGAAAACCAAATATGTGTTAAAATCAATGGGACGCCGAAACATGATATTGAATCTCCCTATGCCACTCACTCTCTCGTTGGAGGTCTTTGGAGAACGCCGCGAAACTTACAGAACGAGTCATCGTTGGCTCTCTATGCCGAACCAAGCATATCTATGTCGCAAGCTTGGAAACCAGTTTCACACCAGGTTTTAAAAGATTCTGGTTATTACTCGTGCGACTTCTTAGACAGAAATCCCCCAAGATCGAAGAGAAATAAGGGAAAGTACAGACACAAGAATGGATCGGTGCGACATTACAGCAGGGGAATGCATCAGCTGACACAATGTGAGAGTGAAACTGATGCTGTCTTTACTTTATCTCATCCTTACATGCAAACTCCACCGCAATCTGGGAAGAAGTTTAGTCAGGATGGAATATACGACAACATAATCTGAGCAAGTTTTTTCATGAGAAATCTTAGGTATTAGCAAAATTAATATTGTATTTTTTATTATATATTGGATAATCAAAAAGAAAAATTTGGCTAATTCATCTAATTAAATTCGGCCTAGTGTGATCTTTTGCTCTAGTCTACCGCCATAAAATGCAATAGTCTGGCAGGGATTTAATATAAAATAGAATAAAAATTGTCAATCATGAAAGTAATATAATACAGGAAAATGTATGAGAAAATTAGCGAAAAGAGTTTGTAGGCTAAATTTATTACATTATAAATATTAGTATTTTGTATATATTTCAGTCTTCATATCACAATTTATCTAAATCTTAATTTTGAAACTTACACTAGTTAATAACGAAACCAATAAACGCTAGATTAGATTCTAGAAAAAATGAACGCGCTATGAAACATTTTACCAATATATTTTTTCAGTAAATTATATAAAAAAAAATGATTACAGTGATTTGGAAAAGTCTAGAGATGTTTTATCTATCTAATTTCTAAATTCGAAGCTAGTGACTACATCGTCAAATATTTTTAAAAACACAAATTACACAATATTCAACTTTCATTACATCTATCGAAGCTGTATAGAAAAAAATTGAGAAAAGACAATTTAATTAATAAATTTACGATAACTTCTTTACATTCATTGCAAACAAGTCAATTATTTGGACATAAAATAAATTAATATTGGTTCGATTTTTCTATCTGTTATTCGCATATTTCATTTTAATGTCTCTGCTCAGGTTATTTAATGAACAAGTCAATAGATGTTCATGTGTTTACTCTCTCACTTTATCGATTTAAATGTTCTTTATATACACGCAACACTTAGTTAAGTATATGTGAGCACTTCAAACTCTACACTTTATTCAATGTACATATGTTTAATATGTGATTATCATGATATAAAAAATGAAAAACATTATGCGGATAGCAACGTCTCTTACTCAATATCTGACCTATTTTTTTAAATAAAAATTGTGGTTTTATCTAAAAATTGTAGAAATAGAAGTGAGAATTGTTATTTATTCTATTTATTTACAGATAAACACTGGAATATTTTGTTAAAATTAATAAGTTTAGTAGGATTGCTTATAAACAAGATTTCCACTAGGATTATTGATATCATATAGGTGCATTTTAAGAACTTTTGTTAATATTTTATATTGAAATTTATTTTTATGTTAATATTAAGAAAGTTTATTTGGAAAATAATGAAATTGTTTTGATTCTAGGTGAAAAAAGAGTAATTTTACATTAATATTTAGATTGATATGAATTTTTGCCATATTTTTACCTCCCTCACGTATTCCACACCCCTCTCGTTCCTATTTTTCATGAGACAATTTTTAGCTGGGTTTCTTACATCTTCCTAAAATCGTTAATCGATATTATAAATCATTTTCTCACATAAATTGAGAAACAATTCGCTTGCGACCTCGTTTAAAGAACAACTAAGAATCCTCTCCCCTCTGTATTCATTGTTTTTGCTAACAGTATTAAACAAATTCTTGATCATTAAACTGAGATAGAATTTAACATAGGCAAAAATTAGTAAATCAACAATTTTCGAGGTTTTATTCAATGGCGAAATTTGATAACTATTATCGGTGATTTTTAATTTAAAAGTACAGTGTAGTTAATGGTATAACAATAAAATGCGATGTACTTTAAATTACTCATAGTGTAAAATAATGGTGCGCTTATTTAGTTTTTTCCAACTTTTGAAGTGAAATATAATTTGCCCAGATCCCAAGGATGGGCAGAGTTCTGGTCTTGTGTATCAATTGGT
This sequence comes from Ceratothoa steindachneri, assembly GCA_963969495.1. Taxonomy (NCBI): domain Eukaryota; kingdom Metazoa; phylum Arthropoda; class Malacostraca; order Isopoda; family Cymothoidae; genus Ceratothoa; species Ceratothoa steindachneri. Next base: position 243,650,946 of record OZ018317.1, on the reverse strand, counting down.
CAGTTTGTAGAAGGATACAATAAAGGATAAAAAAGAAATATCCTGATTTGACTCTGTACACAAAGCGATGGAATTAACAGGTAAACATAGAGACAGGACGATAGAGGAGGAAGAGAGAGAAAGGTCAAAATAGAAAAAGCAATACAATAAACAGGTAGCCATAGAGACAGGACGATAGAAGAGTAAAAGAGAATTCAGAATAGAAAAGCTTCATTTGTTATTAAACCAGGTAAAATTATTGGCCAAAAAGCTAATAAATCTAAAGAAACATTTTTCCATTGATTAAAATCTTTTGAATTTACCACAAAACGAAAGAAACCATTATAGTTATTTGTAGAAAATAAAATTACATTTTATTTATTAAATATAATGATAAATAAATATTAAATCATCTTGATATATATTTTACAGGAGAATGAAAGAATCTCACAAATTAAACACCTGCTATTAAATTTTGTTAAAAACTTAATACACACAAAAAAATAGCATAAAAAAAGGTTAAGAGCAAAAACTGAAAAAAACCCACTTTACCACATAAATTCCGCCGTTAGCATCGAAAAATGAGACCATGGAAAACATTCATTGAAACAGACAAATCTTAGAGTTAAACTCTACAAGAGAATTTTTTTTTAATATTTCTCGTAAAATTTATGGCTTCAAAATTTTTGCATATGTAATTAATTTGAGGTTTATTACTTTTACTAAACTAAATATAAAAATATTAAAATTTCCTATGTAATATCCAAGGCGCATTTTAGCAATGCTAAAATTACATGAACCTTGAAAGTCAAGTTATAAATGTACATAATTTTAAGCACATTGTTATTGTGAAAATATTACATTCCGAAAGCAATATATTGTATATAATTGTAGTTATAAAATATTTAAATGCTTCTTATTTACTATTTCATTAATATATGATGTGCAGCCTAGCCAATTTCGACTTTATGTGTATAATACAAATTCTTATTACCCAAAGAGCCACACAGCTATAGGGGCACTAGTCAATTCTTTGATCATGAGTGTCAAATAGAATGGCACTATAAGATTCTGGCCATGCGAGATGGCTGCTTATGGTAGGTAATGAAAGCAAGTGGTCAGAAACAAACTTAATCGTTTTTAATAGCCATTTAGCTACCGTCGGAGAAATGCGGGAGATTTATAACTTTCACTTCTTTCAATTCTAATTAAACCAATTATATCCGTTGTTGAGTCGTTATTTATTCCATCGCTTCCATATAAGTGGCCCCAGAGATACATGACTCTCGCTTAAGCAAATTAGGATTGAGTTCATTTAGGTTTCTTCATGGGGAAAATGGAAGGAATGCCGTGTGACGAATGATGGTGTCTCTACCTAGCAGATAAACAGAGAAGGAGGGAGTAAACACCGCAATACGGAAGAAATCACTCGCTAAAGATACGGAGGGATCGATAAAATCAAGGAAAATGTAAATATTGACATGATGAAAACCGGATGAAAAGAAAAATACCACAGGGTTTGAGATCGTGATTCCACCTTCCTAAATTGGGGGTTGTGGGAGAATCCTTTTAATAAGCTTCCACACATCTGCATAAAAGGTGACTTCTACTTAAAATATACATGTAGAATACAAAGACTGTCTAGGATTCAAGTACTACAGAGATGGCTGATCGGATGGTGGTTGCCAGGCAAAATATATTTGAATTGGAAAGTGATCGCTTTCATGGAAATCATCCCACATCCAAATTCCGAGTGTGCATCGAGTAAGCACCGGGACGCATCAAATGCGCCAAGGGCAACGGTTATAGAAGAAAACTGCCTAAATATGTACTTCTTTATTATTAAAACCGATCTTTTGCTATCTAAATAGTTCAGCTACTACCCAGCAGTTAAAACTGACCTTGTAGTCCTCACACATAAATTGTTTAACACTCAACTTCCCAAGAAGGTGAAAGGGTCTCGTCCACAAGCCTTAGAAACTGCGAAACTTTGTCTCACCATAAGTGGCTTAGGGTTGAAAGTTCCCTTAAGACAAAACTGTTCCTTAGTGCTATCCTGTTTGGGAGTCAGTCCAGACAAGGCAAGATCTTCCCACGAGAAAGATCCAGCCATTTTGGGGCTATGCCTCCTTGGTTCTAATATTAGGGTGTCGGCTCACTTTGGAAAATCCTTCATTGAGGTATCCTTTTTCATGTTGTCTGTTATCCTAACTGGGACCTCCATGAAAAAATGACGCGCGACAGGGAAGATTTCGTAGTCTGATACTGTGAAAATGATGGAAGATCTAAGGCTCCGCAAATCGGTCTCATAGAGGACGACCGTGAAACCAGCGGTATTTTTTTCTTTAATTAAATGCGTACATCTGGCAGCTGCCTGTAAGAGCACAGCCGTAGAAATCATGAAAATGCATATATTTTAGCTACTTTAAAAATAAAGCCAAGGAAATCAAAGGGCACGGAAGCCCTATCAGCTTCACATGTGCTGAACGCCACACAAAGGCGAATAACAACGTAGATGATACAATATTACCTAATGCACGAATGTGTGTCTTACAGGAAACGGTACGTTTCTAACATATTTGGTAATGCCTACTTAGGACCAAGACTGGTTTGGGGTTAAGCCGAGCAAGGCGGCCAAAGTGCACCGCTTCTACCTTGGCCAAAGAAACCCGAACCTCGTGTGCTTTGGAATAGCAAGAGATGCAGTAGAGTGTCTTGATATCGCTGATGGTAATGGCCAAACGTTTGACAATGATGAAACTTTCCTGCGGGACATCCAATTCCTACTCAAATATAACGTAAGCTGAATCAAAGATCTCGCAGGAACTATACAAGAATATTCGGGAACGTCCCCTCGCCCACATAATATGAAGGGTCTCCATGATACGCTATCTCTATGCGGTATCAACTACTATCTCCAATTTAAAGAAAACCGTGCCCTATTGCTTTCTACTAATGGAGGTCTTACAGATAGAATTTCTATTAGAAGCAGAACATTCGTCTTGGAGTCAAAATTATGAAAACCGCAGTGTGCAGGAGACAGGTGAGACAGCTGTCAAGAAAATAAGCTAGCCTAGTATTAACTAATTTTAGCGTCAACCAATTCATCCAAATATATAGACAAGTTTTGTTTTAAAGTAACTGAGGTAGAAGGATCTATCACCGGGTTATTCAAAGCAAACACGGTCACTATTCGCCAGGAATCATAGAAGAGATCTTTTTCAAGATCCTGTTAGGCAAAATTAATATGACATCCTTTCTGAAAAAGTAAGGACGAAACGTATCTTTCTATGTATAAACAGGTCTTTTAAGGATTACACCATTCTAGAAGTGACGCCATTTCAGCTACTTTCAGCGAGACTACAACGTGCTTTTGAATACTGGTGTCACTGCACTCTGACTAGTGAATATGGAAAGAGCCATCGAGAATGAATTCGCCATGGAGGCGGGGCCATAAATTGCGGACCCATCCTTCAAGAAAAATGGAGAGGGTGATGCAAGAGCTTCTCCAGAATCATCTTAACACCTTTCCACACCTCTGAGAGAGAATCCTTTCTGGTAATTTAATACATATGTCATCTGAGACGAGCAGCGACCGTGGCCCCAAATTATAGGAACCTAGCCCTCACTCGATGCAATCCATAAAGGATAGATCCTTAGAGTGGCACTAGTAGGACATATTCATTTATATATCGCTTCTTCCTGAGGTTCTCTCAATTCCAGCCTACTCCAAAACATGAGAAAGTCGTAAAAATGGCCAGGCGATCGTGGAATGGTAGGATAGAACGGGGAATTGCAGGATACGAGGTACCGCAACTCCTTCCAATTACTACTAAAACAACCGTAGTTTTATTGAAGAAAATGGTACCTAGTTAGAAGTAGATGTGGCGGCCTCTAACAAAACGGCAATAGCCTTTGGTTTCCAACAAACATAACTACGGGCGCCTCCTGTCTCAGAAAAGTGCTAAAGAGACTGTTGAGGACGATGGTTTACTGGAGAAGGCTTGGATCGGCCTACGAGCCTTTATATCCTCCTAATTCGAAACCTTTGGCTGGTGAGGGGCTTATTGGTTAGAGGATCATTTATCCTTATGAGAGACCAGCTCCAACAGGATAGCGCCCAAAGAAGACTGGATATGCTGAAAGGTTTCAAATTGGCTGAGAGATGTAGGAATTCGCAAGTCGCACAAATCACAAAAGGACTAATTTTTCGGCTATTCAAAATGAAGTTGGTTCGCCAGCCTGACCGCCAGGATCCCCTTCTCAAAGAATAAGAGTCACATTGTTTTGAGAGAGCTAAGTTCGGATGGACAAAAGTCTGAGATTTGAACGTACACGACTCGGCTTAATTGGTTAAGGTTTTAGAGAAGTTCACAAAAATTCTATTAGTTTTGAGACCTAATAGAACTTTAGGGAAACCGGCCATCGGTGCCATATAATATCATTATTAGCGGGTCGAATAGGGGACGGCCTAAAGTGTTCCTCCGCCAATAGATTTCTTAAGGGCGCCTCGAGAGTCCCCTGCTGCTTGGTTCAGGGAAGGTTACTCCCGATCCTTAAAAGCAAACGGGGGCCGAATACTAGGACCGAGTCGCAGATGGGGGACTTTGAAAGAGGTGGTAAAAAGAAAACCTTATTCGAAGAGGTTTAGAGGGGTTCATTAGAATGCTAACTGGTGGCTACCTCTATTTGTGACGCGGAACTGCCAAAGGGTTGGTCCAGAAGTGGTGTATTAGAAACGGCTTTGCCAAATGAAAGTATTGGAAGATGATTTTTCTTCCAAATGCTCAAGCTAAAGGGTCCAATTGAGGATAAAATCTTCTTTCGGGATAGGCTGATATGGGTTACGAAGTCAAAAATGGATTAAGCCATTTATCTCCAACGAAACGCAAAAGAGATGATCCCATTGCTTCTGGACGGCATTGTCTAGAACGTTTAATGTTATAGCAGACACCCATTTTTGGTACACGGTAAAAATTCTACTAAAAATGGTTTACATTTTAGTAGAAAAAGAGATGTGAAAAATTTTTTATTCTTTGTTGGAAGTGTGCCGCTGAAAGCTAGTGAGGAATCCATTACTCCAATCATGAAACTCATCTCCTTTAAAAAAATGATGTATTGTATAAGGAGATGAATATAGTTTTTCAGCCAATTCTTAAACAGGTGCCATCGGATTTTCTTTCCTTTTTATTTTGAAAAGTTCTTAATAAAGTTCTATTGGTCTCTTGAACGGGATTCATCTTGGAGAGTAAAGCTGCCCAAGCAATAACTCTGAAACCATTTTTTGGCAGTGGCTCTTTAGCTGTTTACTTAACATTGTTGACTTTAATAATTTTCTAAAACATAACTTTGCTAATTTTTTTAGAAAATATTAATACAAAATTAATAGGCCAGATATATCGCAATGAAATAACTTCGTGTTAGGCCAAGAATTCCGGGTACCTAAACTTCGAGGTTAGTAGACTAGGCTATTATAAAAACAGACCCGTTTATCGATTATTGATTTCAATTTAATGATGATAAATATAAATAAACCTTCCTTTCCTATGAGATAACATAATATATGGTTATTATTTAATCTAAATTTCTCTGTTAAATATATTTAAACCTGGGATCGGGCTAGGCACATTTTCTTTAGGGAATCCTTGGGTGCTTTTATAAATAGACCTTTGCAGTTCATTTGTGATGGGGTTGGGGGTGGAGGGGAATGTGTCATTGAACAACTTAAACTGGTTAGATTATTAGTGGCCTCACGTACTAATTAGAGAAAGATTCCCTCAGATTCCGCAAGACAAGAGTAGGTGAAGTAAGTAAAAAAAGGAATGAGACCCGATTCATACACCTAAAAATTCAGCAGAAACTCGTGCGGACGAAGTTATCCCAACACTACGATTCCTAGCATCATGTTTAGCAGTATCCGCTGCACCTTTCTCAGCTTTGGTCGATCACTGCAACATAGGTTTTTTCACAATTTTGAGATCAACGCCATTCACGGACTGGAAGATCAAAATCCTGGACTCAGTATCGCTTTCTCAACTGAAGGAAATCATTGGATTGAAAAATCTTCAATCAGGTTTTGCGGGGACAGGGAAGAAAAGGAATGTCGCTACTCATACATCCATGGAAGGAAGAGATAGGGAAAAGTTCATTCGAACATTAGGACGAATCGTCGGATTTGAACAATTTGGATGCCCTCGCTCTCAATCAGGCTAATGTTTTCAAACTGCATTTATTTAATACTATTAGGCTTTTGTTATTTAATGCTCTCAGGATTCATTTATTTAAGACTATCAGGCTTCATTTACTTAATGCTATTAGGTTTCCTTTAGTCAATGATATCAGACTTTTTATTCAATGCCGTCAAGCTTACTTTATTCAATGGTATCGGGTTTTTCCTTCATTTCTATCAGGCTTCCCCTTTATTCCTTGCTATCAGGCCTCCTTTATTTAATGCTATCATGCTTACTTTATTTAATTTTATCAGACTTAATTTATTCATTGCGGTCAGACTGTTTTTATTCAATGCTCTTAGCCTTCCTTTATTCAATTCTATCAGGCTTTCTTTAATCAAAGCCTTCAGGCTTCTATTATTCAATGCTATCAGGCTGACTTTATTCAATAGTAACAGGTTTCTAATATTCAATGATATCAGGCTTACTTTATTCAAAAGTATCAGGTTTCTATTATTCAATGCTATCAGGCTTTTTTATTCAATGTTATTAGGCTTCCATTATTCAATGCTATCTTTCGGATTTCCTTTATTCAGTGTAATCAGGCTTAAATTATTCAATGCTCTCAAAACCTTTTTTATTCAATGCTATCAGGCTTTCATTTTTTTCAATGCTTTCAAGCTTTTTTATTAAGCTCTATCAGGCTTCTTTCATTTAATTCTAGCAGGCTTCCATTATTAAATGCTATCAGACTTACTTTATTCAATTCTATCAGGCTTCCTTTATTCATTGTAATCAGGCTTCCTTTATTCAATGTTCGCCTGTTGGAGACGGCGTTAGATTTCCGGTGTCGGAGTTCACAGGTTTCCATCCCAGTGAGCGTCCACACAAATCTAAGTGTATGTGAGCTGAAGGAAAATTTGTTAAAGTCATTCAGGATGTTTGATATGTTTTCCTGTCTCGATCTGGCTCATTTTCAGTAAAACCATAAGCTATTCAGTTAATTTTATTTCATGTACTTACTGCTGGTTTTTAAGTTTGTTCTTTTGTTTGCCTTCCTCCCTTATAAACCCCCCTCACCGTCTAGCGTCACTTTCAGGGGTTCTCAACCATGACGGGGTAGAGGAGGGATTTGGACTGCAAGATTGTTCAGACTCAAACAAGTGAGATAGTGGTTTTTCTACAAAAAAAATTCTATAGATCCTACATAATCTACTGAATATAATTTTTAATTGATTGATGCAGATAAAATTCAAACTAAAGGTAACAATTTCATAAAATTTAGATTAGCTTGTAGTCTCCTTTAAAAAGACGGAATGGGATTTCTATCTCTGCTTCAAAAGGGGCAGAACTAGAAATAGACTTATTATGTTTTCCTCTTTCAGGAGTGCATAAAAACAATCAACAATGGAGTCTTTAACGGTGTCTGGAAACCACATTTGAATTCCAAACCTAAGGTGATTATTTTTGAGATGAAAGCTTTGCCTCCCATAGCTCCGAATCGTCAAAAGAGAGGAGTTCTTCAAAGGGAAGTGTCTTGGAGCATTCAATGACTCGTCTGACGCAAGCGTAAATCTGAAATGAATTGCCACATTTTAATTAACCTCAAATCCAAGAAAGAAATAATAATTCTTAATCCTACTCACCTATATATAAATTAAATTTCAATGGCTTCAATGCTAAGTAAATACAAATACCTTAAAAGGCAAGTAATTTAGCTTAAAATTATTAAGGACTAGAGCTCTCCAAAAACCTGAACACGGTGACCCGCCTTGACCGAAATACGAAAACGTCAAACCCGAGTATCAATCGGTCTCTTTCAAATTAAATTACACCTGGAGGCAGTGACAACCTGATTTCCTTAATGAACATAACAAGGAGACTTATATTAATTTATTGTAAATAATCCTACCTAACACATTTACTATCTACTTCTAAGTTATTATATAATATCCTACTTCGCAAATGTATAATAAATCCAAGTGCTGGTACCAGCATTATTTTCCAAGGCCACAAAAACTTTGTTAAGTACTTTATAGTGTGAAAACTGATACCGGAATTGAAATCACTGACGAAAGGAAGAAAGAGTTTAATGAATCAATTATAATTTAAATCTCACTGGCGAGAAAAACCAAATCAATCTTGAACGAATCAAGGAATTCATAGATCGAGCGAAATAGAGCTAAACCAGCTCTCCCAAAACCGTATGTCGAATTATTTCAAATAAAAAACTCAAACAGATTCCAGGTGGTAAATGATCAAGATGCAAATTACAATTGGACAAATCTAAATGACAAATAATCAAATGCAAAAAATAAATAACCAAAGAACTTTTGGCAATCGAATACTAAAGGCTACTTGAAAAGCTATAGAAAACCGAGTAAATCATGTATTGAATTAGCTTCCCAAGTGCAGGCTACAAATTTCTCTTGGCAGAAAAGGAAGCAAACAAGGCACTAGAGAAATTAAAGATAAATCAATATCCAAGTACTTACATGATGACTGAGTACTAAAAGTGCTGTTACCATTGATCACTTAACGAAACTACCAAAAACCTTTATAAGAACAGTCATTTAACAAAACGGCGCAAATAAGTAAAAAGAGATCGTTCCTCAAAAACCGATAGAATATAAAAGACTTCAACTCATCAAAGATGGAATCCAACTCTCGAAATAGATCCAAAACTCTCGATCTTTTTTCATTTATATTGATTGGTTTGTTAAAAATATTATTGTGTAAATTAAGGTGAATTTATACTCTAATGAATGGCAGATTCCAAAGCTAAAATGGATTAGACGGAGTTAGACATTGAGAGACAAGTATAAATACCGATCTAAAGTAGTGCCACCCATACCTGACAGCCAGGGAGAATGAAAAGAAGTATGGATTTAGCTTCTCGAAGATTCCTACTTCTCCTTCCTCTTCGAAGACATAAAACTTCCTCACGACGGAGTTAGGTTCACGTCTGAAACCAGACTATAGGTAGCTGTACAGAGGCGTGAGATAACCTATGAAACCAAAAGAGAAACCAGCTCTTTTGAATCAGTTTCCCATCAAATCTGCTAATGACGTTGGTTTAAATTTGGGAGATTCTCCGGTAAGAACCTTTAGAAAGAGGTACATTTCTGTCGTGGTATAGGTTTCTATATACCATACATTTATCTATTATATTCGATTTTAGAGTGCGCGGGGTTTCCTTTTAATACCTTTGGGTCGGTCGTGCCTGATTACGAAGTCAGATTCTCGTAAGGGAGGGCTAGTCTAATAGAGCTACTTTGATTCTCTCTATTGCCTGAGTTTTTAAATCTTACTTAGTTACAGGGCTATTACACGGCTATGATGAGCTCAAAGGTTGAAAGTAAAGGAGTCGACAAAAATAGACTTTAAAACAACAATAAAATACATAAAATAAGACAAATAGTTACGGTGGTTAACGTGCCAGTAATGAGATTATATATTTAAAATGCAATAAAAATAAGTAGACTGGATGAGATCAAAATTGAGCTTGACACGGGGAAATAGTAAGCACACAATGCTAATGGGAGGGGGGACAGCAGGCGGCAATTATGAATTTAGGGAAGCTAAAATATATGCTACAATACCTTGTACCAAATGGAGGTGGATGGACGATGGTCGTGTCTTACGAAGTGGGGATAGAGGTTGAGTCACTTCGACGGGGTACAGGGTCAACTCACTTGGAGTTGAAGTATTCCTTTCAGACGAAGGGAAGGAGGAGACCGGGGGAAAGCCTTTGAGAGTGGTGGATGTGAATTCTTCCGCGGTAATTTATTCGAAGAAAACGGAGGGTGAGTTTTCTTCTGAGACGTCAGACGGGTTGTTTAGACGACTATGCGTAATTGAGGGGGTATTACGCGAAATCAATCTTCAATAAGGCCTTTTGGGACAAGACTTGGGTTCTTCTTCGGAGATGGAGACGTTGCACGGAGTCAGACGGGTATTCTTACCCGGAGAGGATTCTTGACTAATCCAGGGGGAATATTTGTTTTATCCAAGGAGAGATATTCGGTTTTATCCCGCAAAGTCCTTGCATTCGGCGTATGACAACCCGAATCGAGGAAGAGTAAGATATTCTGTTGCACGTGAGCTTTTCTCGTGCAATCTCCTTGATTCGTGTCGACACGGCTAAATATGTACGCCTGGAGTGAGGGAGTTTACCCCATAGAAGGGGAAGGACTATCGTCCATCGTTTGAGTAGTGCGAACGTCGTTTACCTTTAGGCGATCCCTTTGTGGCTGTAAGGGAAAAGCATTCCTTAGCCCGCTCCTGTTGTTTCTTACGCTTTTGAGCTTGGATAAATGCTTCTAAGCAGCAACGAGTTCCATTACATGGAGGCCATGCTTAAAAATCAACGGTATTTTTCCCATCACGTGCTTGTTTCATCGCACGCCTGTCGTTTAGAGAGTTGGATATTTTCTCCGTAAGAAAAGGAAATAAAGGGAGAAAAGGGAAAACCCGATACTCTTTTAAGTGGGGGCGGGGCGAGACTCAGTTCCGCCTCGTTTTCTACCGAAACATAAAAGAAATATACACAATATACGAGGGACAGTCAATAAGTTTTGCGAATCGATAGGACAAAATAGAGGAAGTATGATGGCTGTTTGTGGGGGTGTTAGGGCAAGTTATGACAAGTCAGGACCTGCAGCCGCACGCTCCTGCTTCGTCTATTTAAGAAGCAGTAGCTGATCGCAGATCGTCAGTCACAAATCTTACAACAATGGAGAAGGTTGAGCACCGCGCAGTGATCAAAGTTTAACTAAGGAAGGCAAGAATTCAAAAGAGATCTATGAACGCATGGTTGCAGTGTACACCGACACCGCCCCTTCCTATGCAACAATTGCTCGCTGGAATAGAGAGTTCCACCATGACCGTGAGTTCTTGAAGATTACCCTCGTCCAGGACTCCCGTCAGACGTGACCAACGAGGACAATGTGGCCCGTGTGGAGAGGATGATCCTCGATTTTAAACGGGTGAAGGTCTAAGAAATCGAGCGAGAACTTGGAATATCACATAGAAGTGTTATCAACATCATCCACGACAATTTCCCCATGGCCAAGGTCTCTGCCCGTTGGGTCCCTAGAAACCTCACCAAACCTCACTCCCCATGATCGACTACAACGTGATCAAAGTCCACAAGGCCAGAGTTGCACAAGCTGCCCTGCGCAAGTGTGGATTCGAGGAGCTCAACCATCCCGCCTACAGTGTAGATCTGGCCCCTAGCGACTACTTTTTATTCCGCCAGCTCAAGGTTGCACTTCGTGGACGCCGGTTTGGGGACTATGAAGATGTCCAGCTCGCCGTCCAGGAGTGGATTTTATGCAGTCAGGAGATTTCTGGTTGTCGGGAATTCGAAGCCTCAGAGACACGTGTTGCCAGTGCATTGAAGTCGAGGGTAGTTATATTGAAAAATAATAAACCACTTTTCCTCATATCTCGTTTCCTTATATCCGAATTGCAAAACTTATTGACCGCCCCTCGTACATACACTGTTACCAAGATATAAACTACAAACAGAAAAATGACATGAGAGTACCGTTTAATTTCTCACACATTCCATTGGTCTCTGGGTGGAAACGAGTGGTAAACAAGGGCTTTACCATCAGTAATTTTCCCACATGCTCCATTAATTCTGAAGTAAACTGTCTTCCTCTGTCAAGCAATACCTCCTTCGGAACGCCTACTCTCGAAAAAATGGATATGAGGGCCTCGGCACAGGTAATGCTATCTATCCTCTTTAGTAGGACAACCTCGGAGAAAAGGATGGCAAAATCCACTAGAGTGAATATATAGCTGTGCCCTTGACTAGATTGGGGGTCAATGGGGCCGACAAAGTCGATGGCCACACGGGAGAAGGTTTCAGAAATGATGGAGCCTCTCTGAAGGGGAGCGGGGTTTTCGAGACCTTTAGTAGAGGTCTTCTGACAAATATCACACGAGTCGCAATGCTTTGAGATATTAGCTGCTGTGCCGACCTAAAAGAAATTTTTGAAAATTCCCTGACCTGTCTTGTTATGACTAAAGTGGCCAGAAAAGACACTATCATGCGCGACCTTGAGCACCATGGGGACACGAGATTGGGGAATGCAAAAGGGAGAGATCTACTGAGTTAACGCCATCCGTAGTCACTCTGTAAAGGAGGCCATCCTTTTGGACGTAGGACACGATCTTGTTCCCACGAACCGAATCTTGCTCTTTATTTTTCTACTTTTTCCATAAGGGGAGGAGAATTCCACACTCCTTCTGGGCCTTGGCGAATTCTGGGTTTAGAATTCCCTTAAATTCTGAGTTAGCGGAAACTTCGAGGGGGGCAGGATCCTGGGATTCTTTCCTCGCTCTTGCGCGTGTGGTGACCAGCTGCGCCACTGGGTTTGTGGATATTTTGGGACTTTGTCCAAATAGTACAGTCGATGTAGCACCTTACAATTAGGAAGCGGTTGGAACGTCGTAGGTAGTCGTGGACTACTGCAAATTTATCCTGGTCAGGAGACAGGGGAAAGAAGCTTCTCAGACACAATGATGCAAGTACACCCTGTATCACGGACGATAGTGACGTACGACCTCCGTTTACACTGCTATTCTCAAATTTTAAGGCTCCTGGTGAGCTCTTATTAAAAATATAATTCACTTGGTGATCCGGAGGGCCTTGGGGAGATGAAGAAACAGGAGGACTCAACGGGAATAAGATGGAGAGCGGCAGCAGTTCTTACTTGGTGAACCTGTTGAGGGGGGTTGCTCCGAATTTTAGAGTTCTGGGGACAGTTTTAACTCATGTGGTTTGCTACTTCGCACGTATAGCATACAATGGGCCCCTTTAGGAAGAATACTGGAGGGAAAGAATTGAAAGGGGGCTTCACGTCTCGATGTTCAGTGGAGGGAAAACTTTTTGGTTCGGAGGGGCCTGGAATTTTCACGAAATTCGACTGGGAATTTTTATTAAATCGGGGATTTCCGGTTTTCAATTTAGGGGACGGTGGGGAGGGCTTCTTGGAGTCCTTAGGGTACAAGTTATAACTTCTCGCAAAGATGTATTCTCTTCAACGCATTCCTTGAAGGATCAACAACGCCGGTCCTTCACGGCTGCGCGAATCTTTGAGGGCAGCGAAGCCAGTAACTGGTCCCTTAAAACAAAATCTAATAATGACTCATAATCGGGGAAATCTTTGACGACTCTAGCCAAAACTTAAGGTTTCTTTTGAGGGTATACCCAAACTGTTGAAACGTTTGACTGGGTAAGATCCTGGCGCCACGGAACTTATGGCGGTAGTAATCAGGGGTCATATTATGGACTGCTAGTAATTTAGCCTTGAGGGTAAAATAATTAATTGTGCATTCTTAGGGCAATGAGATGAAGATATCTCTCAATGTCGAGGTGAGAAAGGGCACCAATTTCACTACTCCTTCCTTTTCCAAATCAATGTGATTGATTTCGAGGATTTTCTCAAAATGCAACTTGGAATGAGGAAAATTCTTTGTCCCCCTTAAATATGGGGATTTTAAGGGGGACACCTTGCGGGTCTTCCGATCTGCCACTCACAGATTGTGTTCCTTCTTGTGTTCGCATCATTTCCACTTCGTGCTGACGTATTTGTTGCCTTTCTTCCTGTTCACGTTGTCTTTCTTCTTGTTCTAGTTTCTCTTTATTTCTTTTTCTTCCCTAACCTAACTTTCTTTATTTTGTATATATTCTCGCCAAATCTTTTCCAGACAGGCCAAGAAATTCGCCTTGTGCTAACAAAAAATATCACGCTGATGTGAACCTACTGCGTGTGCGCAAACTTTTACCTACACTAACGAACTATTCGAATTCCTATCTCTGGGACAATCTCAATGCACGAAAAAAAAATGGTCAGTCTATCTAATCCGCCTGGGAAATTTTACGCTCGACTCTTTGTCGAGGTCTGAAGTACAAAAAAATTAAATACGAGGAAACTTTAAAAGATCTAAAAAAACCCTTTTAAATCCACCTAACACAATTGACACCAGATTTTATAATATATATATATATATATATATATATATATATATATATATTACTATATGTCATGGTATAGGTTTCTATTTACCATACATATATTTATTATATTCGATTTTAGAGTGCGCGGGGTTTCCTTTTAATACCTTTGGTCGGTCGTGTCCGATTCCGAAGTTAGATTCTCGTAAGGGAGGGCTAGTCTAATAGAGCTACTTTGATTCTCTCTATTGCCTGAGTGTTTAAATCTTACTAAGTTACAGGGCTATTACACGGCTATGATAATCTCAAAGGTTGAAAGTGAAGGAGTCGACAAAAATAGACTTTAAAACAACAATAAAAGACATATAATAAGACAAATAGTTATAGTGGTTAACGGGCCAGTAATAAGATTATGTATTTAAAATGCAATAAAAATAAGTAGGCTGAATGGAATAAAAATTGAGCTTAAAACGGAGAGATAGTAAGCACACAATAAAAATGGGAGGGGAAACAGTAGGCGGCAATTATAAATTTGGGGAAGCTAAAATATATGCTACAATACCTTGTACCAAATGGAGGTGGATGGACGATGGTCGTGTCTTATGAAGTGGGGATAGAGGTTTAGTCACTTCGACGGGGTACAAGCTCAACTTACTCGGAGTTGAACTATGTCTTTGAGACGACGGAAAGGAGGGGGGGGGGAGCCTTCGAGATTGGAGGAGGTGAATTCTTTCGGGGTAATTTCTTCGAAGAAAACGGAGGGTGAGTTTTCTTCTGAGACGTCAGACGGGTTGTTTAGACGACTATGCGTAATTAAGGGGGTATTACGCGAAATCAATCTTTAATAAGGCCTTTTGGGACAAGACTTGGGTTCTTCTTTGGAGATGGAGATGTTGCACGGAGTCAGACGGGTATTCTTACCCGGAGAGGATTCTTGACTAATCCAAGGGGGGATATTTGTTTTATTTAAGGAGAGATATTCGGTTTTATCCCGCAAAGTCCTTGCATTTGGCGTATGACAACCTGAATCGAGGAGAAGTAAGATAGTCTGTTCCACGTGAGCTTTTCTCGCGCAATCTTCTTGATTCGTGTCGACACGGCTAAATATGTACGCCTGGAGTGAGGGAGCTTACCCCATAGAAGGGGAAGGACTATCGTCCATCGTTTGAGTAGGGCGAACGTCGTTTACCTCAGGCGATCCCTGCGTGGCTGTAAGGGGAAAGGATGCGGGGAAGACGCTTTGTCTTAATACTCTGATTGATAAGGGCTGCATTCCTTAGCCCGCTCCTGTTGTTTCTCACGCTTTTGAGCTTAGAAAAATGCTTCTAAGCGGCAACGAGTTCCATCACGTCAAGGCTATGCTTAAAAGCAACGTTATTTTACACTTGACGTGCTTGTTCCATCACAATATCCATTAAAATATTGTTGCTGTTGTAATTATTGGCATAAAGTCTACGAGGCTGTATATGTGAGGTTTTGTGTGCCTTTTCTTGTGTAAGCTATAAAACAGCATGAGTTTTTGTTTAGGGTGGAAAGTAGGCCTTTGGGAGCCAGTTTATCGCCTCGTCTTGGAATTCATTCTGGAACCGCACGAACATTTTCTCCCACCTGATGATATTATTGGAGGCGTATTAAGAAGAAGGTTTCGGGATCCGATACTCCCCTGCTTCAGCCAAAGAAGTGAAGAAGAAAGGCCCTTTGCTCACCCCCTCCTTCTTTGACGCTAAGGACTGTGCAATTATTGCAAACCTTTGGCAGATTTAGGAGAGTTGCCTTCCATCCAAACCTTCTGCCTCAATTTATATCTACCGTGCCCAAAGTCCCCACTTTTATTAAATAACCCTTTAAATAACCTTTAAATAACCCTTCCTTTGTTTTTTATGTTTGTTTGCCCTCTGTTTTAGTTATATAAAGGTTTTCCCGGTTGGCTCTTCCTGTTTGTCCCTCTTACGAAGCAAGAAGCTATCAGACGCGTGAACTACTCGAACGATGCTAAAAGCGGAAAATAAGCATTAGAAACATCTTAACCATTATAATTATCACACAATTATATTTTAGTTATGATAACGATACTATGAATTTAAAAAGTTGGACAAATACTCTACACTTGAGTTTCGATGTTTTTATAATTCAATATAAAGAAAAAAACCTTGCGATAGACTCTCCCAAAGCAGTGATTTTAGTGGCTCGCACCGCAAAATCGCTGAATTAGTCCAAAATATCATTATTCACAATGGCTGATTTGTTTTTACTTTTTACTGCTAACTTCGATCTGACACATGGCTTCTAATAATTTGTGTTCGCTAAATCAAAAGGAACATTCATTGTTGCTACTAAATATAATATCACTACTAAATTGTAACCGATTATAGTGATTTTCACATTAATCTTAATCCTATTTTTAATTTAAATTTCTGTTCATTAAAAGTTATATTTTAATATAAACAAAGAAAAAGCACAAAAATAATAGTTTGGCAGACATGTTTTCTTAACTTACCTGAGATGAGATCCGTCGCTCATGGAAACCCTCCACGTTTAGAAGATTTTCGGGTGTGTTCTATGTACTGTAATTCCCATCTTCCTTGGCATCGCTCCTCCATAGCTTGGTGTGATATATTTATGGAATCTTTCAATTTGCTCATCACTTTCGCCAACTTGATTGTAAAGAAATTCATCAAGATGACTGTAAAGAAAGTAAAGCTTAATGCTCTTCCTGCTCCCTCCCCCCAGGCTGGGATAATGCTGAAGTAACGTTTTAATAAAAGCTTTGAATTTTTATTTGCTTTTATAATTTGTCTGGAAACCTTTATAAATTGCCATCAAAGAATTTAATGTGTTTTTTCCATAACATACAATGCTTTTGAATTGTTCATGCCAGGAAATTTGATTATACATATTTACTGAAAACAATCACCTTTTTTCTTTACTTCTTTAATATAATGCTTCAATAGACCCAGCTTGATGTGGAGAGATAGAAAATAATTTTAGCATAATCTAGCAGTTGTGCTGATTCTTTTAAAATGTCTAGCTCTCTTAGTACGTCATTTAATCTAGCCCAATTAAGACATGGAAACATGTAGGTTGAATCAGGGTCTTAACCATACGCACTGGAATCTTGTTTGTTCCAATCACTTCTCTTGTCCTCCTCGTCCACATGTGAAGGAATCTCTTTTAAAAACATGTACAGGGATTGTATCCAAATGGACGCAATGGTCGAGGTAGCGAAATTAGAATTGGGTAGTATAGTTTTTTGCTTAGTTTTATTTTAGTCAAACTTGAATTCCCAACCAGGCAAAATATATGTCAAATGTAAATTTTTCTCTTCTTCACTCAGTTCACTGTCTTACTTTTCGAAAAATTTCACCCCTTATGTGGAGCTCTTGAGAGAACCTGATCGCTAAGTTTTAATTTAGAGTAAGCACAGTACACTTTCTTTACAGAATTACTTATATTCATTCATTGACTGGGAATATTGCAGCTACAACATATACAGGGTGCGGCAGAACCGATTGAGCAGTTTTAAGGAGTTATATAAAAGTAAGGGAGGTATATAGAGACCGTACCCGAGGAGAGCCCTGGGCGGTTTTGCCCAGTGGAGCAAGCAATTCCTCGGAAACCGGCAAGGGGACACCTCCCTTCCCCCTCCTACCCCTAAGCATTGACTCCTCAAAACTGCTCAATCGGTTTTGCCGTACCCTGTATAACAAAATATTTTTGCCTATTCAAACCTTTTTTACAAGCAGCGGAGAATAACAATGTAAACACAGAGACATTTTAAACTTGTGCACAGTTATTGATCGATGGAAGTCGACTACTTAAGCCGTACTACCGGCTGCACAATACCAAGACTCGCTCACACTAGCATGCCTCATGATTCAATGTTGTGGGTATGGCCCAATGCAGTAAATAAATATTTGTATATATATAATAAGTATATAGTAATGAACGCTCTTATGCTTAAAATAATAAGATTTATTGCATTGCGGAAGTACATATTGCCGGGTGCATCTCTATGATGACCAATACAAAATGTGATATGCTGTAAAAAAAATTCAATTTCATATTTTAGTTATGTGTATAAAAACCCCGCCAAAATTACATTAAAATACTCTTTCATTTTTATGTAGAGGTAGAAACATAAGTATTGATCAAACTATTAAGTATTTTTATGCAGTGCTAGCGAAATAAGTATTAAACCAATTGAAGACTATCAATACAAATATTCAGTGAATCAATCATCGGTGTTAATTTTAGATTAGAGACAACAATGCCTCTAGAAACAGGTTTCTCACAACCGGAAGGTAGATAATTGATCAGGGAATCTTGCTAATGGAGAAATTTCTTCCAGATTTTTCACTAATTCAACATGAAAGTTAAGTGAGAGACTTCATTGGACCATTCTAACATTTTAACCTGATCTATAAATATACTTTCTTAGGTTACTTGAAAGTATATATATTTTTAGTTGGTATTATTTCGTCTCGTGTGAAGAGTTCCGTTATTTTCTATGGAAACATGTGATAGCAATTTAACACATTCTATAATCTTCTACTTATTTTTTTTTCAGTTTGAATACAGTAATACAGCTAAGGCGAAATTAAATTATTCATTACCTAATTATTATTAATTTATAGTTTATCTACACAAATGAATAAGTTGTATAACTCATTCATTTTTGTGCCCCAATAGTTTATCTGAATTCTGGATTCGGGCAGAAGTCTAAGACTGATACAATGGTATCCAATTTGGGGCCAAATTTCGTTATAAATTATTTAAAAGTTTTTGTAAACAGTTCATAACATGTAAAAGCAGTTTGCCTTTTGGAGAAACTGGCTGTAATGTTCAAGAGGGAACATCCCCTCAGAGAGGAACAGAAATGTTTCTTGTAAAATCTCTCGGAGATCAAAAATAAACAATTACCCAAACAAAGTTAATTAAACTTGGACGGAAACAATTTCCTGTGGAGTTTTAAGGGAAACTACAAAGTGGGAATGAAAGATCCTACTTCAAATGGAAACATTTAGAAACATTTCGAAAGGCTGAAATTAGTTAGATCCCTATTAAATCTTTAAATATTAATTGATAAAGTAATATTCCTAATACAAAATATGTGAATAAAAATACCAGAGCTTCACTAAAAAGCTTATCACAATAGATAAAAACTAAACTACCTCTGGATTAATGAAAATATGTGAAAAAGAATAATTTCTAATAAAATTTCACAATTTTACATGATAAATATTTATAAATGTTTTGCTAAGTTTCACTTTATGCTATAAAATAATATTTATTTTATCTAACATCTACGCTTCCAGGTTCCCTTGCTATTACAGGTTTTGACTGCTAGAAGAATATTGTAGAAGAGTTCTCTGGTAAACAATACTTAGAAATAATGAAAAATAATGAAATATTTATAAGTTAATAATCATTGAAGCATTAAATGAATAGATAAAACTTAGTAAAGGGGATTAAAAAGGGTTTGGAAATTATCAGCAGCTCAGCAAAACGAAGGTCAGTAAAGCTGGGATTTAATAATTACTACCCACAATTTATGTGAGTTACCAATTCAGAATAAAATTGGATTAAATAAGACATGACAAATGTTTGGACTTAATTTGGTTAGGTATTAAATTGCGTAGGGTTGGTGAATGAAATAATTTTTTTACCAGTTAAAATATTCATTGCAATCTAGGATATTTTCGCAATACTTTATGCAATTGCCAAAGTCTAATACACTTGGTCATTCTCGAGGAAAAATTATAGTTGCACATTAAATGTCTTAATCGGTTTTAGTATATTACTTCTGAATATACATTATTTACATTAAATCATGTACAATGCTTTTCTTAACTTTCTAGTTGGTAAGCACAAGATACATATACTAAGATTTTAGTAGGATTTACTAGGATGTTTTAATTGGCACATCTTGTAGGAAATAATGAAGAGCAACCTGTATTAAACATAGATAGAGGAAATACGTGTAAATAATCATTTTAAAGAGGCAAAACATTTATTAGTGGTAAATTGATTGCTCTAAGACGTCTTGGTAGTAAAAGATGAGTAAGAAACCTTTAGACAAAATATATGAAATCATTATTGTTCTTATTTAGTTTATGAGAGGTCTATAAAGCTGTAGCAGGAATATGGAAAATGTTTTCGGATAAAGACGCACTTCGCCTTTCTACAATTCATAGATATGAAGAATTGGAGCAGCTTAAAACCATTCGAGTCCCCCGAAATTATTCTCTCACCAATTAGCAAACAAATTGTGTGGTTTATACTTGGCCCAAATTTTCCTAGAGGAGAAAACTTTCATTAAAGGACATTGAAGATTAGTAGTATTTTAAACAGTGGAATATTTATTTCTTTTGGTGCTTTCTCATTTCATTATTTCTTTTGAACCTACAGAAAATTATAAATTTGAAGTTCCTTATTTACATGATTGTGCCGTCCCCTTATCGAACTATTACTCTACAATAATAACTAAATGAAGCTGAAATCAATTATTTTTTTAGTACTCGATTGAGAGAAAATTGCCTCTATATGAATCCCACTTGGGTGCTGATACTAATGAGAAAATTACTTAAGCAGTAATTACGTAGGTCTGCGCGATATTATCAACATATAATTCATCACTAGATATAAACTATTCTTTTGGAAATTCCTAATCACCTCTATAATTCCAAAAAGGTTCTTAGGTCAAATCGTACATGCTGGCGTCTAACCGTGACCTAAGTAGTGGACATAATATTTTACAAATTACTTAAATTTACGTCGTTTTATTGTCCAAGGTGATTGACTCTTATTTCAAAAAAAGGTTTAATTCTTTTTGCCTTTCGTAAACCTTCCTATGCTTCTAGTAAAATGCTATGCACATCCCAGTACATTATAGAATTCAAGCGGAAGAAACAAATGTCACATAGAAGTAATATCATAGTACATCGCTAAAATATAATGACGGAAAGTTTGCGTAGAATTTAGCAGGTGAGATGTCAAATGCCACCTGAGAGAGATGTCGGTTTACGGATGATAGCTAAGACAAATTTAGTCCACCAAATATTATCAATTTTGCCTTTAATTATCTTAACACTAGAAAGAAACTTTTTCAAATTAATTTTTTGTATATTTCATACTTAATATGTTAAATGAATTATATTTTTAAGAAATATCTTATAAGATTCTCAATTTAAACGGAATCTAAGGTTGCTGTCACTTGTTTGCTCACTTATATATCAGCTCATCTTATCTTCGAGAGAGAAAGGTTTTGCCTTTCAAACGCAAGAGAATAAAATTTGTCTCATATTTTGAGATGAGAAAAGGTTGAATAGTCTCGATCACAGCGTAGCATAAACGTTGACGGTTTAAATGCTTATGATTTCGTTTAGAAGATAAAAGTGAAATTAAAAACAAACTACGTTACCTACTGTTTAGCAAAACACTTGGGTTTTCATTTACCAAAGTGTACATCGTTTAAATCTTTGTTAAATTTTGGTTTGTTTATCTTTATGTAAGGAAAATTGAGGTCTCTTATGGAAAAGATGGAGTTGATCTTCTTCATGTGGTTCTTTTTCATATGGCCTTTTTGTCAAACCCTTACAGCCGATGCCCAGTACTCATACTTTTTATATATGTACAGGGACTTAGAAGAAGACCCATCAGACATCCTACGGCATTACAGTAGCCGTAGTGCCACGTGTAATTTACTCAGAGCTCTCACTGCACTTTATGAGTCGATTACTATCACAATTTGTTCTCTAAAAAGGGCAGGGCGCGTAATCTCCCAAATCGAGTCAGGCAATAGAACCAAAACTGCCTTGAAGACAGATGCATCACATATAAGAGACTTCCCCATCTTCAAACAGGGACAGAAGGAGTGTAAGCTATCAATATACACTGCCACGGATATAGTGTGATAAGAGGTGAGAGAAAAGAAATACAGTGACAGTACTCCCGGCCCTTTAAATAGTTTGGCAGCATAAAAAGTGTCAACTAACCTTCACAGTTGGTAACCTACAGGCTATTACCCTGGAGAAAACAAGCGACATCCCTGATAAAAATCTACCTCAATCTCTTTAAAGAGTTTCTCTGCCCTAAACCCAGCAACTCCCGGTATGTTTGGCCTCTCACGTCGAAATATGCAGGATACGATCAGACAAGGACGAATTAACAGCAGGTGTCGATCTAAGAAGACGCTGAGCTTGCAGGTAGAAGCGCGTAAAGGACTGTCTACGACGTAAAACGAAAGGCAATCTCCACCCTCAACAAATGCGCATTCTTGATCCAGTTAAAACGAATAAAAAAGAATAAAAAAAGTATGCGATGAGCCCTATCAGCATCACATGTGCAAAACGCCACGCAATGAAGAATCTCCATGACGAGGTTATATGAGAATATAAAGCCTGAATGTTCGCCTTACAAGGATTGTACAACGTTAGAGAAAGCCTACTTAAGAACAAGTCTGGTCTGAATTTAAGCCGTGGATGGAGGCAGAAGTGCACCCACTTTGTCTTGACCAAAGAGAACCAAAACCCGTCCGCTTCGGCATAGTGCGAAATGTGGTACAGAGTAAGTTGGTCGATTCACCAAGGTAGGCTTCTGGATCTCACTAAAAGAGACCCAAAACTCCTCTACTTATGGCTTAACGCGAATATCCTGCGGAAGTACCGAGGTGATATCGATGATGCTCATGAAAAAATGTGCTATGCTAATGAGACTATTAAATTTAATAGACCGTAAGACGAATCGACGCTCTTGCAGGAACTACGCAAGTAAATTAAGAGTCGTCCACTCTTCTACATAGTATGAATGGTCTCCATGATACGGTTTGTGAATGCATCAAAGGCCTTCTCGAGCTTAGAGAAAGGCGTACTGAAGTGCTCACTCTGCATAAAGGTCTCGCAAATTGCAGAATCAGTCATAACAGAGCATTCAACGCAGAGTGAAACTTGCTAAATTAGCTCTGTACAGGAATCCGGCGACCACAACTGTCCATAGAATAAACCAGCCTAGCATTAACCAATTTCTGCATCAACTAACTTAGCCAGAAATTTAGAAAAATTGAGCTTAAACAATCGGCCAGGAATCATGGAAGTTACCTTCTTTCCAGATCATGTTGAGGAAAGTTAATAAGGCTATCTCGCGAAAAGCTAGGGTGGACGACAGCTTAATTAAGGTAAACATGCTTTTATAGGGCTGTACCACTCTGAAAGTTACGTCCATTTGGCTACCATCAAGGAAACTACGACGTGCTTTAAATGTTGGCTTCGCAGAATCCGCCTACAGAAAACGGAGAGAACCGTCGAGAAGGACTCCGACACGGATGCGGGGCTAGAAACTGTGGTCCCATCATTCTGGCAAACTGGAGACGGTGTTGAGAGAAATTTTCAAGAATCATTTTGACACATTTCCAAACCTCTGAAAAAGAGTTCTTTTTTGTACGAGGGGCTGGCAATAAGCTTGCCAATTCGGATATAAGGAAACGAGATATGAGGAAAAGTGTTTTATGATTTCTCAATATAACTAACCTCGACTTCAATGCACTTGCGCCACTTGTCCTGTCGTAGAATTCTTTCTAATAAAAACCCTACTTACCTGCTACCACTTTTTTTTAGTGTCGTAGAATCCCCCCCCTTTTTGTTCTAAGAGTGCTAATATTTTGATATCGGAATATCTTAAAGAACAGAGCCGTTCCGAAACACGTAAGGATATAAGAGAAATGCCTACTAATTCACAAAGTAAACTTATATTTTAACTTTAACTACTGAATACACAACATCTAAACATTACTATAGCAATAATATTATCATAAACCCGAATTAATTAAATTAGTTTGACCCTCAAAAATTGGTTAATTTCTCTACACAGAACAATAATATAAGATTTAGGCTTACGGACTCATCTGGAGTTTAAAAGGACTCAGGAATGTTATTGACTCACGACGCGTGCTGTCTGAACAGATGTAGATGGGCAGGATCACAAGGTCCTTTTGGCGAGGGTAGCAGCTGGGGGGTCCACACGGTATTCCAGGGAGGGTTCTTCAAGGATGAGAACGATTACGGTGCTTTATGCAACAACAAGGGAATCATGGCTTCTCTGTCGAGAGGGAGTCGAACTTGGTTCTTAAACCAAGTTAACTTAGGGTGCGGTGTGACCACCGAGTAACGAGCTCAAGGGGGAGCTTTTCTCCTTCTTCACTTAATTCCTTATGGACGAGAACTGAACTCAGGGAGGGTCTTCTTCAAAGCGCGAGGATCGATGTGGGGGGGGGGTCTCTGACGAAAATAAGTTACTTAAAGTTCGGTTTGGTAACCGGGAACTAGCTCGAGGATGAGCCTCTTCTTAGTTCCAGTCTTCCTCAAGGGCGAGTATAACGGGGGGGGGGGTTCTCTGACAAGAATAATTTAAACTTGGTTCCTTACCAAGTTAACTTAGGAGTTCAAGGTGGCCACCGAGTAACGGGCTCGAGGGGAAAGCCTTTTCTTTCTTCTTTTCTTAATTCCTCAAAGACGAGGAATACCCCTGGTGTTTAAGGTGCACCAGGATATGAGGAGTCTCTCTGACGAGAGTAAGTTGAACTTACCAAAGTTAACTTATCGTTTGGTTTGATAACCTGGGACTAGCTCGAGGATGAGCTTCTTCTTAGCCCCTTAAGGTTGGTAGCTCTGCCTCTCTTGCAGGGTACTTCTTGGTCTGGCAAGCCAAGTACACTACCTCTCCAGTCTCGGTAGTTCGGTTTGATCCGAAGACTTCGTCACCTAGAGACTGACGTATACTACCACGATTTTCCTCAGGGTTCCTCATTTATACATAGTCACCCCACTGCGGGAGTAGTAAAAGGGGGGAGGGGCTTGAGGACGGCCCCAGGAGAGTTCTTTTGCCCAACGGTTTTTCCCACTAAGTCTGACATCGTCTCCTCGTTAGCCTTTGAGCTTGGGAGAAACACGTCTTAAATTTCTTATTTGACGTGAAACTGGATCTCACTCTCCTGGGAGAGTTCTTACATTTTGACCTTTAAGGTCTTTCATGGCACCGAGTTGTGCCACGCTGCGGTTACGCTTTTAACTCGCGGATGCCTGGGCCGGATGTCTTTTCGGTAACCGCCTTGTGACTCCCCTAAGAGTAAACGGGGGGGGGGGGGGGGAAGGGACGATTCCCCTACACACCTTCCTTCAAAGAACTTAATGGGGGGGGGGGGAAGACTCCCGGGAACTCAAAACAACTTACTCAACCTAGTCGAGATTAGCAAAGTTGTATTTATTTGAGCCCTCTCTTACTTTAAGTTTCCTTACACATGAGCGCCCTCTCGCGCGTTTACACAGGCAATGTGTCGAACTAGACCTACTTGAAATACAATTTTACCTTCAAATAACACAACGCTAATTCGTCGATTACCCGCAAAAAACAAAAAACAAAACAGGCTACTTCCTTACCTTTCTAAGTTTTTGAGAACTTAAATCCTACCGATAAATATTAACACGTACAAAAAATGAAAACATGGT
This sequence comes from Ceratothoa steindachneri, assembly GCA_963969495.1. NCBI lineage: Eukaryota > Metazoa > Arthropoda > Malacostraca > Isopoda > Cymothoidae > Ceratothoa > Ceratothoa steindachneri. The sequence continues at coordinate 243,625,330 of OZ018317.1, read as the reverse complement.
TTCACGCTCATTAGGTGCTGAAATAACGCTCAATGGTATTTCGTCTCCGTCTATAGAGCAGCTGTCCTTTATCGGCTCCTTTGATGTAGCTGATCCTAAAAAGGTGCTCTAAGACTAATACTTTACCGCGCCTGAGTCGGCCGTTCGGGTTATTGAGTCTACCCCAGTATGTTACTAAATGGTAGCGGTATTTCAACCTACTCGACTTACCCATATTATGGTACTTGACTACCTTTAAATTGAACATTAAGGCTAGAGCGGCCTGTTGCAGCGGGGCATAATTGATGAGAACTTGAGTCCCATAGCTCTCCTTTAACCAGGTACACGGGAAGATCGTGTCTGGGTTCGATCTTTGGGGATCGAGAAAACTTTTCCCCACGAGGTCGTTAATGGGCGTGGCGCTCACTACGACTTGGCGATTTAGCGGTAACTCAGTGGACGTTTCGTTCGGGGAGGAGACTACTAGGGGTAGGGGATACTCATCCGCGTCTACCATTTGACTAGTCTTACCTGGGTATATTGCAATAGTACCACTTTCCTCCTTCCTTGTCAACTCATTTGACTCACTTATCTTAGTAGGTAGTTCCTCAGGTACACCTGCTCGTACCTCTAACCTACCTTCTACTTCTTCCCTGATAACCCCATTTGGCTGGGTTCTCATCGTAGGTTTTCCTTTAGGTACTCCTGCTGGTACCTCATCCCTACTGCCTACTTCTTCCATCGTTACCCCATTTGGCTAGGTTTCCCTCGATGGTCCTTTCTTAGGTCCAGGCCGAGATCCAACTTCCTCGACCTCTATCAGATTCTCGATAGGTGCTCTTTCGAGTGCGAGCAATCTTTCTTTTTCTTTAAGCTTGAGCACCTTCTTTTTCCCTCTGTATTCTTCTTTCATCGATTTCTTGTTTAATCTTTATTCTCCTCTCTTTCGACTCTTTTTACATCTTCATTCTCCTTTCTTCGGCTTCTTTTTCTGCTTTCGCTATTTCGTTTTCCCGTCGAGTTCTTCTTTCTTTATCTTCCAGCTTTATCTTTACTCTTCTTTCTTCATCTTTCATTTCTATCCTTATTCTGAATTCTCGTGCTTCTCTTTTCAACAGTATTATTCTTTCGCTTGTTTTAACTCCTCTCAGCATTCTTCTTTCCTCTGTTTCTATTTTCCGCTGTATTCGGATTCTTCACTTTTTCGGTTCATCCGTATTTCCATTAATCCTCTCCATTTTATCCTCTCTTACATATTATATCCTCTGTTTGTCTATCAAACTTTATTAATTCTTGTTCTTCTTCTCTATCCAAAACTCTTTTTTCCTCTCTGCAATCTATTCTTAGTTCTGCCATGACGTATTAATGCATTTCTGTGCCTTCAAGTCCCAGACTTTGGGCTTGTTGGTAAAATCTTTTGACCGGATCCATTTTGTGTTGGTCCGTCGATTTTTTCTTTCTGTGTTCTCAAGTAATTATGCCACCAATCACCAGGTAGCGCTTAGCATAACTTACCCTTAATCCCACTACTATGTTGATTGAAGTACCACTCCCGACAACAAATTTACCACTTGGCCTATCAATTACCTTAAGATTGTTACCCCGGCTAAGTCTACCAATTTCCTCTCGTCAATTATTCTCTTACTCCTGATATTCGGTGGGCCAAGAGCGTGACCCCAGCGTCGCTTATCTCGGTGCCATGAAAGACCTAAAGGTCAAAATGTAAGATCTCTCCCAGGAAAGTGAGATCCAGTTTCACGTCAAATAAGAAATTGGAGACGTGTTTCTCCCAATCTCGCAGGCTAACGAGGAGCTGATGTTTGACTTCGAGGGAAAAACCGTTTGGAAAAAGAACTCTCCTGGGGCCGTCCTCAAGCCCTTCCCCCCTTACCACTCCCCCAGTGGGGTGACGAGGTATAAATGAAGAACTCTGAGGAAAATCGAGGTATTATACGTCAGTCTCTAGGTGACGAAGTCTTCGGATCAAACCAAACTACCGAGACAGGAGAGGTAGTTTACTTGGGTCGCCAGACCAAGAAGTACACTACAAGAGAGGCAGGGCTACCTACCTTAAGGGGCTAAGAAAAAGCTCATTCTCGAGCTAGTCCCAGGTTATCAAACCAAACGATAAGTTAACTTTGGTAAGTTCAACTTACTCTCGCCAGAGAGACTCCTCATATCCTGGTGCACCTACCACTGAGCCACTGGTAATTGCATTCTACAAAAATGCTCTCTAGTTAGAAGTAGATGTGGCGGCCTTCCGCCATAACGGGAATAGCATGTAGCTTGCTGCAAACAGAATTACGAGGCTGATGAAGACGAGGTCTTACTGAAAGAAGCTTGGCTCTGCGTACGAGTCCGTTATTCTCCTTTCTCGAAACCTTTGACTCGTATTACGCCTTTGGGGTAGATGATCCCTCATCTTTAGTATACACCAACTCTAACGGGATGGCGCCCAGGAAGGTTGAATACAGAGATAGATCTATAAATGGATGGTAGGTTTAGGAAGTTGCAATTCACGCAAGTCGCGAAAGGAATAATTCTTCAGGATTCTAAATAAAGTTTGTTCTCCAGCCGAGACCAACAAGACCTCATTATCAATTAAATACGAGTTACTCTGCCTCGAAAAAGCTGAGGCAGTTCGACAAAATTCAGAGTTTCGGACATGCACGATTCAGCTTAATTGTTTTTCTTGGAGCAATTCACGTATATTTTAGCTACACACGTCTGCCAACCCAGACAAATTCTCTTAGTGTAAAAAACCAGTATCAGTAGTAGCATCTGCCTATGTAATAGATAAATGCCAGAAACCTTCGAACCTGTTGAAGAGTTTAGCGGTGAGACTCGAGTCCATTGCTTATTACTTAATCACAAGCTTGACCTTGATCTGGAGTAGTTAACTTGTTTCTTTGAGTAGACTACTCCTTTTACGAAGTTCATTGTTAGTGCAAAGTCACATGTACAGGTGGACCATCAATCACCTGAATAACACTTATATTGCCAACGGGGCAAGGTCAGCTGCATTAACAAAAAGGCTTCGATCCGAAGAATGGAAACCTCTGTCTTGCAATCGAGAACCCAGCTAATACTTGACTCTGATAAAACAAGTGTCCTCTGGCATCGTCGTCCCATAAGTAGAGAAAACTATCAGAAACCACTGAAAGATGGCATAGAAGAAAGAGTGATGCCTTTCGATAAGGATTCACGACGTCACCGAGCATCCCGGGACATAACGTCGACCTGCTAGTTCGAAATTTGTTCTATCCGCGTGAGGGCACCATAAAGCAGAACTAACATTCCTTGTTCAGGTCACCTGCTCAATTAGCACGTGACCCTTCCCTCAAGCATCTCCACGTAAAGGAGAAGAAATATTTTTGGGTGAGTAATGTGGGAGGTGCGCCCTCTTCTTCCAACCCACTCTCATCCGATGGAGCTGACATAACAAACGAGCCAGCTTCGACCTGGTCGTTTGCCTAGATCGCCTTGGACCTGGCCTCCCTGATGAAGAAGAGAACTCCTCCCCCTTAGATTTGACGTGGAACTCTGTCTCCTTGGAAAATAAAACTTGCCGGCGATTGGACTTAGGATAGTTTCCGTCGATCAAAAGTTCTCCCAGGGTGAAGAAACCCCTCTAGAAGAAATCAGGAGTGGTTCATAAGGATGCTTTGTGGTAGCTGACTCTATGATAGAACGGGTTGAGGCCGCTTAATTTCAACCACTATCACATGTTATTTAAAACCACGATGCTACCCACGTGCATCTTCGATTTGAAGCCTGGAGCCTTATCGCAGCCACCTGAGTCAATGTTTAAACAAGGAGGTTTATCTTCCCCCCATTCTCCCTATGCGCCGACCTCGCCAGATTGAGTTAGGTTTATGGGCAGATAAGGCATTGTTCTCAGGCTCTGCTGTGCATTCCCGTGAAGCTCCCACTCCATTGTACCCCACGCCAAGGGGTGTCCCGACTATTTATTTGGAAACTTTACCACTAAGATCAGATTGGAGATCCAGATTTTCGTCGCGAAACATCACTACGACCCACTCTCACCCTGTGCGCCAAGGGACCTCGACCTTGAGATTCACCATCACTTGTTTAGAAGATGGACAATATCCCTTGAGTGCCAAGGTTCGAGCCTTCGTGACGCCAAGTTCAGAAAGAGAACAACGTTAGAACGGCCATTGTTCTTTCGAGCCCGTTGACAAGAAACGGTTGTTCAGAAGAGAACAACGTAGAACAGCCATTGTTCTTTTGGAGCCCGTTTACCAAGAAACGGTTCTCAGCCTTTCCCCTGTTGTTCAGGAAGAGAACAACGTTAGAACAGCCATTGCTCGTTTGAGCCGTTGACAGGAAACGGTTCCCTCCCCCCTCCACCCCCTGTTGTTCAGAAGAGAACAACGTAGAACAGCCATTGTTCGTTTCAGCCCGTTCGACAAGAAATGGTTCTCCCTCTTCCCCCTTGTTGTTCAGAAGAGAACAACATTAGAACAGCCATTGTTCTCGAGCCCGTAGACAAGAGACGGTTCTTCCCCCCCCTGTTGTTGAGAAGAGAACAACGTAGAACAGCCACTGTTCTTCAAGCCGTTCGTCAAAAAACGGTTCTCATTCCCAAGACGCCACGTCAGGATCATTTAATTCCCCCCCCCCTTCGGCTGGAACTTGCCAGCGGACCAAAGATTCCTTCACGTCACCTTCCTCTGCACCGCAAGTATAATTACGTAAGCTGAACGTTACCTTTGAGTATTTAACCCTTTTTGTCAACACTAGCCGGTGCTTTAAATGGTTTAGCAAACCATCCCATCCCTTTAACTTTATATTTGTTTTACCTTTTTAAATCTATCTTTATCCTCGGATTTGCTCGATTCCCCACGACCCTTTCCATTCTTTGTTTATGTCAATATTTTCCGTTTTGTGTGTTGTTGATAGTTATTATTAATAAAACTCTATTTTATTAATGATAGCAATATTATTATCCTTGAGCTCAGTTCCACTTCTTAAGCATATCGAAGATACATAACATCGGCCAGCCTAGACATCCACGCACTCTAAAGATAATTAAATAAGTTCCCTCAACGAATAGTTATATATGGTATATCGTCGAGACTCCATTCTACGACAGGCTCCTTTAGTCAGGCGGAAGCGGATTTGCCTTTACCAAATGCATGTGTTAGAAGAGGATTTTTTTCTTCGAAATGCTGCATGTAAACAGGCCAATTGAGGACACTATCCTCTTTGCGTCCACTCTTTTTTTGCTCCTGTTTTCTCCCATTGCGGACCTTCTGCTTAAGTTTGGCTTCAAACCATGAGTAGCTTCAGCATTTTGCAGCCAGTCTGATGTCGCTTTGACTCGTGCCTTCAATTGGCGCCTAACTGCCACCGATGTGGCTTAAATTCGTTGGCATCGAAATCGGTCATTCCATCTGGTTAGGCCGAGTAAAAATGAGGAAGAACACCTTGAGCTATGGAGTGTAAGCGGAAAAGAACCCATAGTGCCATGTAATTTTGAACTTTTCTGAGCACTATTACCGCTTAGACAATAGATTTTATGAACCTAAATCTATGGGTCATATAGAGGTTATATGTAGTTCGTAACAATAGATTATTTAGAACGCGAATGCTTTTTAACTTACGAATTTAAATAAATTTAATTCCTTAAATTCTCCGGATAAATATTTCTGTTCTGATGTGTTGCAGTGGTGTTCAGTAAACCTTGAAAGAAAAGTTGAAGTATCTTCCCTTATCCGCATTGCACATTAGACACAAATCCTAAAAACACAATATACGATCTCTCCTCAACCAAAATAAGGACTTTACTTAGGTAAATGCCCCTGTTGTTCGAATCTTATTTATTATTCATCTTTGGGTGCCAGAATTTAAGATTACCGGCGAAACTCCTTGACAGATATTTATGGCGTGATTAAACAGGATAATTGCAACGTGAGTACATAATTATTTGGTGCTCTTAACCAGGATAATGGTTGCAGCTCCATAATATATAGTCTTGATCCCCATCCTGAGGATTTTGATTTGGTCCTAAATCTATCACATCGCGAATTCTTATGTAGAGTACGATGCTCTCTACCACGCCTTTGGGATTGATGAACGTTAGTTGCTTTTAGACAATTTATGCACATTAAAGTTCTATTACATAATACCGGGCATCAATTTAAGCTAATTATGCTCGTTCTAACGGTATTGTCTTATACGAGTATCAATTAAGTGTAATTATTCCCCTTTGCCACAAAATAAGGAATTTTACCGTTGCATTCACTAAGCCTAAAAGCATTCAAATGGTTTTCAAAGCAGGATATTATCTTAGGAAACCGTTTTTTGGATGAATTTAAGGTGTGAATTAATTACCCTAAATATTAACTGTTGATAAATAAAGTTAATAAGTTCATGATTTTGTTATCCCCAAAATATGAGGGGAAGTACATAAGGTTAATCTTTAGTAAAAAATAGCATTTGCGGGTATTAAATAACAGATTTTGACATGGGTATAATTGACCACAAATGCTATATATATTATAGCTTGTGGTGCTCGATAGATAGGTACTATGTTTTATACGATGGAAATGGATTCCGCTAACCTTAGGTCAGCACTAAACTAGGCGTAAAAATAAATTTCCGCTTTTGCTCCAGGAGGTTTTGAATCCTGTGCTTAAGGTCTTTTACTCCGCCCCACCGAGAATTCCATCAGGGTTCCAACAGGTGTGCTTAATTAGATGACTTATCTCTTCCGAAATAGGGACCTGAAAATGTTTTTTGAAGGATAAATCTGGTGCCACCATTAAGGGGCCAAAACCAAACGAGAGATTCCCTCCCAGAAGATTTGGGACGACCAGTTTTTAAAGAAAGTGAAAAATAAGATTAAGTGAAACTCTGCTGAAGACGCATAGTTTCATTAGTCCCTATGGAGACAAGTTTTAAGAATTTGGACTAAGAGAAGGACAAGTCTCTTGCGATAAAAGGATATGGCGAGACATAAACCTCAAGTAAAGTGATATATCAAGACTAGGCAAATACTAGTTTGTTGAAATTCTTCCTACAAAGGTACTATAAAATCCTGAAAAAAATTATGATAGGTATTAAATGTAATATTTCCATTAGTAAATACATTTGGAACTACGATTTGCTCAAATATGTTACAACAACTTACACGTAACTCTGGGTAAACGCTTCAGAGGGAGGATCCAAACTACAAAGCTTACAATTAATACGACGACCTGACACACATCTCTTGCTTTAACTCATTTAAAAATGGATTCCTTTAAAAATTAACCGAGGAAGAATAAATTACATTTCAATTAAGAAGAAATTAAGATGCGGTAGTAATCTCCTGATTGAACAGCGAATCTACTACCTCAATGACAGTAAGTAATAGATATCCATTAACTCCTTGGCTTCTTTAAGTCTTTAAACAAAGTAAAAGAAATAGGCTTTTGGCATCTGACTTTTATTGGGAAGAATAATAATAAAAAGCATATTATTTTAATAATCATTTCTGTGAGAGAAACATTATTAATTCCGTGATGGAAATATATTAAGAGCAGCTCTATGTTCCTGGCAAAAGATGATTTATTCATCAATGTGATTAATTATATTTAGGAATGGATATTGAGACCCAATTGTCTTGCAGAAATTTATCCAAAGTGTCTCATTATTTTTATCTCTTGCACGACACTAATTTGGATCCTCTCAATCTCTCTGTTTGCTTTATGCTTGGCCAAATAAATTTATCCACCACTTTACAACAAACCAAGGATTTTCAAGGAACAGTGGTTTAGTTATATATTCGGAGTTTGAGTAAACAATTAGTCAAGAATATCTATCTAATAACCATACGTTAAGAACTAATCACTGAGTTTATCTACTTCAAATAAACATATTTTTATAAACACTAAAAAAATAAAGGTGCATCTGGGACTCTTGGCTGCTTATCTTTAGCACGCATGAAAGCGGTAGAAAACCTCTCTGAAAGCTGCTTAGCTCTTTTCATCCTTCTAAGAACCGAGAGGGCACGAACCTTACCGAAACCGGCCTCTAAGTCTAAATGAAAACAAAAAAATGTTTAGAATAAATTACAAGGAGTAACAAGGAAAAGAAGTACCTCAAAGGCCTTGCAGCCCATGCCGAGGAGGCACTTTTTGCGGTTTCAATTCTTAGCACGTACTAATTACTTGCTATGAGATCATCAAGTTTTCAAATACAATTTGTCAAGTCTACTTTTGAACTGTTCGACGCTGCTACTCTCAACAACTCCCGCTGGTAATCTAATCCATGTATCGCAAATGTCATATGTGAAGGACTTACCCACCAGAATAGTATTGAATCTGGGCAGCTCCATCTTCCTGTAATAGAGCAGCTTCACTCTCTCTTGACGTTTATGGATCTCCCACCATTTTGTGATTTATAGACGTTGGTATTTAATATTTTCATCAATAACTCTATAATTGAAGAAGGGGAATTTTTTCAGTATTTGAATAATAATTTCATCTTAGTTTGGTTATGACTTATATTTTTTTATTAAAGTTATTTCTAATAATTCTTTTATATATCAAAAAACAAAATGATGAAGTTCAGAAATAAATATAAGTATCGAAATTTTTGTGAATTTTTTAAAACCCAAAGAATTAAAAATGGTAAAGTTCATAAAATTTATTTTATATATCTTCTTCTTCTATAACTATATTTTAGCAACGTGATATTTTGAAAGGGGAGAAATTTAGTTTAGAGTTCTTTTTAAAATTATTTTAATTGGCGAAGTTCAAAAAATGTATAAAAATTTAACCATGGCTGCCTTTTTTTTAAATTTTAAATTTTAATCTTAATAGTGAAGCGCAAGCTCCCCTCGTAGGGGGTGGGGGGAGTGGCGAAGCCATTGCCTAGTTACTTTAGGCTATATGTCTCTTCTCTTTTGTGATTGATATATCTGTAATTTCGTGTTAATTATATTAGGCTTGGTTTGTTTGAGTTTCGTTAGGTTAGGTAGTGAATCATTGTGGCCGAGTGTAACCATAGCTACACCAAGGAAATTACATTTCAAATCAAAGAAAATTGCATTTCTTAATCAGAGTAAAAAAATACGGCATACTTTTAAATTTGCGTAGCCAAGGAATAAAAATATCAGGTGACCACTAAACGAGAACCAATAATAAAAATATTATAAATGAAATGAAATATTCACAAAAGAGAGAATTAAAACATAAATAAATATAAGACTAGGAAATTAAATAAAATGAAAGAGATTTTAAAAGTGATTAAATCATAATTTAATTTGATGGTAAAATTAAATAAAAATTATTGTTTCCAAAGCAATAATAAAAGATAGCTTGGTTTGAAATACTCCATTGCACAAATGAGAAATCATGAAAGAGAAAATTCCGGTAGAAGTTGTGAAAGTAGTGAAAAGCCGTACAAGAGGCTTGAGAATTTAATCTGAGTTTAAATTTTTTTAAACAAATGGAGTTTTACCACACGACTCAGGCCTATTTTTAAAAGTGGTTCAAATTACATCAGTTTAACATAGGGAAGTCATGGCCTTAATTAAAAGAGGGATTTATACTTCTTTAGGCTCGACTTTAGTATTTGTCTCACAAAGGACAAATGAAGTTACATTCGTAGAATTATTATCTATATCTCTGCACACACGGTGCACAATTTAAAGTCATGAGTTCTCAATGGCAATAATAAGCCTATTGGATACTGCATCAAACATGACTCGGGGACTCTCTTCATAAAAGCCAAGCGGGTGTTGGTATTGCAATAGACCAATCATGGAACAGCACTAAAAAGAACTGATTCCATTGGTTATTTTGTTATTGCAATAGACCAATCATGGAACAGCACTAAAAAGAACTGATTCCATTGGCTATTTTGTCATTCACTTGTTTTCATTCATTCCAAGGTGAAAACGACTGTGACCTTTGGGTGCTGGTGTAATGTGCGGTTGACATAGAAAAGGGATTCTAGTTCTAGTTTTTGTTCGTTCTCCCAAAGATAATAATAAGTTCAAGAAACCAAAAGCGAGGGCAAAAAAAGATTTTATCCAAGACATTTTCATTTGAGTATTCAAAGAATGTGTGGTATAGTAGTTTCTCTCCGTTTCAGAGGTAAAATAAATGGTACCAAAAATTCTAATCCAAAGAGTCGAAGCCATAGTTTAGGGTCATATGAAGTAGAATTTGGACGGCTGATAACTCACTGGTCATCATCCTTTCCTAAGTGAAGGCAGTGTCATGGATGCAGGCAAAAATAGGAACCACGAGTAAAGAATAGATGACCCTTAGGGAAACATTAGTATCTATATTGTACTTAAATACACAAAAAGGTCAGTTATACATTAGAAAAAATGGTTAACTTAAACAATTGCCTCCAAATACCATGGCGGGATGCAAAGATTCACGTGGGGAAAAAAGATGAGAGGTGTTAGCCGCACAACCTTTCAGTCTTTTTGGATTATCTTTGAGCAGAAATTATACGGAAATAACAACCTGAACAGTTTATCATACTTTAAATTAATAAAGGATACATATTTTTAGGCATACATTCTTTGCTCTTTTTTAAATTTTTGCTTAGTTTTCAATAATTATTTAATGAATAAAAGCTATTATGCACTGATTGGTCGATTGAATAAGCCACTTGGTTAGCAAGAATTAGCCGCATCCCTCAAGCCCCCTTAATAGTACTATCCTTTATTCACTGCTATTCGGCTTCTTTTATTCAATGCATTCAGGCTCCGTTTATTCAATAATTTATGGCTTCCTTCATTCTAGACGTACATCACCGCTTGCTTCTTCGGCGGCGGAGTTCTGATGGAGACTTCTTAGATTTCAGGCGTCGAGGTGACGGGTTTCAAACCCAGGGAGCGGCGATACAAATCTTAGTGCATGTGACTCAAACGGAGACTTGCCTACATCATTCAGAGTTTTTGATGTGTTTTCCCGACTCAATCTGGGTCTGTTTAGTAACCTTAACCGATGATGTTTATGTTATCTCTTTTCTTTCCCAATCGTATTAAAGATTGTTCCTTTGTTTGCAGACTAAAACAAGTGACCTTTCTACAAATACAAATTTACAGATCCTACATAATTGGATTATGATACGTGTTGTCTGTTCACTCATCGCCGAGGCATTGTTACCAGACGACAGAGGAGATGCCGGAAATAAATAATGATAATTGAGTAATACACGATTAAATAAACCCTAACAAATGTTCACAAAATAGTACTTTCCCTATAAAATGATTGAATCTGTGTAATTTTATCTTTATATACCTTCATCATACAAACTATGAGTCAGATTTATTAAAGTTACACTTTTTTAATCAGTGAGGACAATACTCTTCCCCCTGCATAGAATTTTGTCCTGCGACAAATCTTTGTCAGCATCGCTTTTTCGAGATGGTTAAATTGTTCAAAATTTGCTAGAAGATGTTTAAAGATAACATATAAATAATGCTTAGGCGCTTTTTAAGTCAAATTTGATAAAACCTTTCATTAGTGGCTGTGAATTCAAAGAAAAAAAACTGCCAGGGGTAGAGGCTCCGATACTGCAATTGATCTCGATGTTCTTAATGGCATTTTAGAGTCTACTCTTTGGACAGACCACTCGTTAAAGGACAATAATATAAAATGTGCGAAAGAAACTGTGTACAAATCTTGTAAACTAGGGAAAATGCTTATCTACTGATTTGCAATACCAGTGAGCCATTTCTGGACAGAATTGTTACGGTAGATGAGAAGTGTGTTATTTACTGTAGTATTAATCGAAAAAATGAATACATGATAGCAACCAAAAAGACATTCTCACATGCTCTCCACCAGCATAATGTTAAGCTTTGCATTTGGTACGACGTAAAAGGAATTATTTAATGTGTACTTCTCCATAATTAGAAAACAGGTACTGAATGCCTACATATGTATATGTGGAAAAATGGCATCGTACATCATCATCATCATCATCACTAACTCTATAAATTAAGAAGGGGATTTTTTGAATATTCGAATAATAATTTCATCTTAGTTTGTTCAGGATTTATGGTTTTTTTTATTAAGGGTTATTTCTAATAATTGTTTTATAATATCAAAAAACAAAATGGTGAAGTTCATAAATAAATATAAGTATCGAAATTTTGTGATTTGTTTTAAAACCCAAAGAATTACAAATGGTGAAGTTCAGATAATTTATTTTTATATATCTTGTTCTATAACTATATTTAAGCAACGTGATATTTTGAAAGGGGAGAAATTTAGTTTTAATTTCCTTTTTAAAATTATTATTATTTCGGAGTTCAGAAAATTTATAAAAATTTACCCATGGCTACTTTTTTAAAATTTTACTCTTAGTAGCGAAGCGCAAGCTCACCCCGTTGGGAGGAATGGCGAAACGATTGACTAGTATATATATATATATATATATATATATATATATATATATATATATAAAGCTCGTGGCCATAATATTCTTCATTGGTCAACCGAAAATGTGTCCTCCTTCTTTACGAAAAACAAGCCCACACGTGTTAGGTTTTTCGTACAGCTGTGAAATTTTATCATCTTCCATATTCATCACACCATGAAATATTACCATTAATTTGGTTACGGAGAACATTGACAATGATGATCAAAACTGAGCTCAGAAGACAAAGATTTAGTCCCTTGGTCTGTTTAAAATAGTTGATCATACAGGGGCTTGTAGTTAGCATTGAAAGAAGAGAATCGGGACGTTACTACCTTGGCAACTGTGTAAGAGGATTCCTGAAGTGACTATCTCGTACGCTGTGTGTAAAATGGGGCGTAAAGCAGATGTTTTTGAGTGGCAAAAAGGAGTGATTTCATTTGGTCATGCCAAAGGCCACCCTCTGAAGGATGGACCGTAAATTGGTAGTATATCTACCTGTACGGTCATATAACTCTACTTGTAAATTCCTGCCAGAATTGTGGCCGAAAGTCCAGTGATGTATAGATTGTATCCCTCATTCGATTCCTATCTCGTATCGGTGTCATCATTCTTTTTTAGACGGTAAAGATCCATTTATCCTAAAGTAATTCCGAAATCCCCCAAATAATACGTTAAGTGCAATTGTTCTTAGCAATTATGAACATTTTATTATACCACCATGAGAAACCCTTCACAAATTCCTCGTCAACTAAGTCCCGTAGATCTAACAAGGAAGTAATGATTTTTAAATTTTTATTAAATAAACAAATACCGTCCAAACTCCGCCTCCATATGAGCCAGGCAAAAGTTGCGACCTCGGACCTTTTTTCGAAAAAGGTAAGAAGACACAAAGGCAAATAAATATATGTAGATTGGGGCTCAAGGCAATAATTTCGGAACTTTTATAAAATGGATTTTGTTAAAAAGGCGCCTATGCGGTAAAGGACTTGAGTGATAGGTTGTCCTTTAATGTGTTGGTGCGGCTCGACTCACGTCGTATTTTGCTTAAGTTTCATAAATTTTGACATGAAATTGGAAAGCCTGAAGAAGAGCTTAGCGGAAAAGTTGTTGGTGTGAATTATAAAGATGTCAGGGTGAGTTTGGAAGTATATCTATGCAAGTAGAGATGGGAAATTTTCGCGAGAATTTTAACGAAGATCCATTAAAATTATAAAGTATTAGTGGTAAACCGTGAAAAAAGAAGAGGGAAAGAGAGAGAGAGAGAGAGAGAGAGAGAGAGAGAGAGAGAGAGAGAGAGAGAGAGAGGGAGAAAGATATGTTTCGCCATGTAAACATTATTTAAACGACGTATTTTTTTAACATTTAACTTTGGAATATGTTAATAATTACATAATTTATTGGCGCAATCTATTAAAAAAATATTTGCCTTTTACCTAACAAATCTAACCTAACCTAACCTAACTTATCCTACCATAAACTTGAAGGTAGAGTGATTTATATAATAAATATAATATAATAATTATCTACATAACTCGCCAAAACCTAACATAATCATGTTAAACCACATATAATAACCTTAGTTATTCTAACCAAGTTTACCATTATCAAACCATACCTAATTTTTTCATTCTAACCCGACCTAATCAATCCTGACCGACTGAACTAAGCTGTAGTAAATTGATCCTAACTTAATTAATCTAACCTAACCTAACGTAATTAAAGCAAAGATAAACTAACCAAAACTGTATAACCTAAATCAACCTAGTAGACGAAACCTAATTAAACCTTAGATAACCTAACATAGTTTAATCTAACATTTTTTTCTTTAACGTAACCTATCCCAACCGACCTAACCTAACCTTTTTTTATTTAACTAACATAATTTATATAAACTTATCTAAAATAATATACATTGTCTGAGTTAACAAACTTCATTCATCCTATATATATTCACTTTAAAATGTATATTAGAGCATTTCGATTATAACCTTGCTGGTTTGCAGTCGAGGTCACTATGGCAACAGCATAAAGATTCCTAGACTCTCCTTTAATCGAACCCGTTCCATGGTTACATCTGCGAAGGGTATTGGAAGAAGAGAAAGATATAGTTTCTCTTAGACAAACCAAGAGAACGATTCTATTTTTGTACTGATTAAGCCAGAAATTCTGTTGATGCGTTTTTATAGGTGGTTTGTTGTACTCATAAATTTAATATTCATGAAACATCAAATTATTATGCAGTTGGTTTGAAATCTTGGCAATAAGACTTCGAAATTATTTTAACATTTTTGAGAGGTCAGAAATAAAATATAAAAGTTTGAATGCATGTCTTAAAAGTATATAACGAGATTTTGACATTGTGTCCGATTTTTTTTTTAAGCGACAACAATGGAATCTCAAAATGCTTAAAAAAAAATTAGTGAAATAAATATAAAGAAAACTTAAAATTTTCACAGAAATGAGAAAAAAAATGTATACTATCCACTCATTTGTATCCCCCCACAGAAAAATAATGGCGACTAAGAACTCAAATAAGTCATTTACCTGATGGTGGTCAAAATATTGATTGGGTAAGGCCAATGAAAATTATAACATTTCGAAAATTCATTATTGCTTTTGTAAAATTTTTTAAATAACATCAAATTTTCACCATTGGAATTTCAAAAACTGGTAATTTTTTTTAGATTTCATTATGTTTTGAAAAAAAAGAAAAAGAAGTGAAATCTCATTGTTGTTATTTCAGAAAATTGTTCGGATGGTAAAAATTATGTACTTCATCAACGCTTTGAACAGGTAATCATGAAAGAAATGTTTTATCTGCGTGAATGATGAAATGGTGTTTGTCAATCGATCTTCTGATTAAATCACTGTCATCCATTTCATTGAGAAATTAGACAAAACATAATTGATGTACTAGTTGCAAACGAGCTGCAGAGTTATTTAGATACAAATCAGTATTTGTTGCTCCTTAACCCAGAAAAAAGTGATTGGAGAGTGTGAGAGTCAACGATACAGGCTCGGTTTGTGACCATTAGCGAGATATTTACGCAAATTGCGTGATTATCACTAAATTTCAAGCCTGTATCATTCTGATACAGGCTTTTGTGAGAACACAGACTTTGGACTGCTAAGTATTTAATTTAATTGTTAGTTATTTTATATTTAAAATACTATAGGCAAAGCGTCTTGGTGGCCGAAAGGGTTGATTCATAATTTAGTCTTTTTATTGAGCCGAGCCTCCGACATGTCGTAATATTGGGTACTTTATTATCTTTATTCGACCTTATGTTTAGAATATTTAATTAGCACCAACGGTATTCACAACGCAATCATGTGGCTTATGCTCTTTATTTTAATTGACTTGGGGTGTGTAAAGGGATAATGTTGAGATTTCGAGCTGTATTTTGACCAAATAGACTTTCATCTAATTGCCTTTTTTACTTATCTCTGGAGGTTGTGCGGTTTTCCATTGTTGTTTATGTAGGAATGGCACATTCTCGCTTCCTTTTTCTTCGCGTACCAGGTTGTATTAGGGGATAGGGTTCTGGTTTATCCAATGTTGCTACAAATTAGTAAATAAGATTTGCCTCGTGGGGTAGCTCTATGTACTTGTTAAAACAGGTGGTGAGAGTAATTAGTAATAGGTGGGATGATTGTGTTTAAGCCCTTTGAATGTTAAATTTAAGTGGATAGGAGACTAAGAAGAATACAAGAATTATGGCTTCGTAAGGAAAGTGTATGGCAGAATAATAAGAATGATGTGTGCCTCTGATACAAGAGAGGAGAAGGGTTCGTAGGTTAAGAAGAAATAGGAAGAAATTTGAGGAGTTTGCTAAGCTTTTAGATCTCGGTGAAAGCAACACGACACCGCGATGAATCCCAGCGATATTCGCGCACTTGAATCTTTCATTATTGTTCAAGTTTCTTTAGTAATTTCTCCACTGTCCCGATCGAAAGTCATTGGTTTCGAACTAAGCCATGAACATTCATTGCTTTTCTTACTGATACAGGTTTGTATTGCACGACTCAAATAAGCCAGTTGCTTATAGTCAGAACTAGACATTGTAGCGTTTGTGAAGATCATTTCTGTAGAAAGGAGATTGACCTATTCAGTGGCTCGGCTGTAGCCTCATTCGAAACAAGTAAATCTGCTGTTTACTCCAGTAGTTTCCTCTTTTTTCATCATTCAATGCAAAAGACATCTCTTGCATGTTTAACTGTTTCCAGCTTTCACAAAGCGAATGGTTTCTACCCTAAAACCAAATTTCTGCAATTAGAAAGTGATTTTGAACATTTTGAACATTTTTTATCTCACAATAATGATCTTTTGTAATTTGTACTACTAAGTAAAATTGTAATGATGACACCCTTGATGCTTTCAAATTAAAATATATAATGAAGTTTCCAAATTATTACAATTTTGACCTTATCTCATTAAAGTAACAACAAATATTTTAGTAACATCTTTTATTATTCCATTTTGATTGATCGAGTGTTGTTTCTATCCTACTTTGCACGTCGATTCCTTCGCTCGGTGCAGCAAAATTCAAGCTCCTTTTGGAAGAACAAATGTGCCTGTAATCTTTATATATCTAGTAACACCTCAGTATTGTCTATGGAAAAAGGTATTCATTTTCATTTCAACCTAAGGAATAAATGTGTTGAGACAAGTGTCGTATGGTTCATGTACTTTTGTATTCCGCGTATCACATCAGTTCCCGATTTGTATTATTTATTCAAATCAATTCGTAGCGGCAATATTAATTCTGTTGTATCTAAATTAATGCACATTTGTGACTATTATTTTAATGTTAATGAGTTAATTCCCATTTGTGACTATTATTTGCATGTAAATTCAGTTTCTTCATTTACATCTCAATTGTAATCTTTTATATTATATAGCCACAAATCTTGATGTAATTCATTTTGCCAAAAAAGAATAATTCGCTTTTTCTCGTTGCTCAATGAAGTCTACATATTCAAATGGGCTAAACTGGTGTCAGAATTCACAATCCTGCTAAACTCATAAGGTGAATTCCACTTTTATCATTTACCCTTCAAGTATCTCCTTTGATATTCTTAGATAATTAATAACTTAATGTCTTGACTATATTCAAGGGCATTACAGATTGTTACTCGCGACTCATTGTTTGCCTCTTATCTAAATTTTTTTTGGCTATTTATATTTTATTTTAAAATTGTTTTATTTTGAGGCGTTTGTTTAATAAGGCTGAACGAGAAAAATCTTTACATTACATTCATTTATGTTCCTGTAATATGTAAGCAAGAATGGCACTGATAGGTCTCAGTTGATCAGTGAATCAGTACCATTGGAGCTAATGAGTATTTTTCAGTGCCTGCATTTATTTTGATTATGATGATTATATACCGGGTTTAACATTAGAGAGGTTTTTCATCGCCATAAAAGTTCATTTGGTAATATTCTTTATTTCCATTTGATCTACACTTAAAAAAGGCGCTCAAACGGAGCGAGGGTAGGGAAGTATTATTTAGCCCAATCCTTCGTCCCACACCCCGTGGTTTACTCTTACGGCGACTATTCAAGGACATGACTTTGTATGTTCCGCAGGAATCCTTTCATCTGTACATAAAAAATACATGCTAAATACACTGCATTACTCGTATCTTCTCAATACCGAACCTCAGCAGTGTTGTGTAAAGAACAAGGTAAGCACTGTACCCAAGGAATCAATCACTCACTAACCACATACATCCTGCCAAAATGATAAGGGCCATCTAGGAACTGTTTAACCCTTTCTTGCTCACACAGCCCTCTCTCCTGGCTGCCACTTCAATTTTTCCCACGTGCTTTCAAACTCTTGACTATACCATGCTAGCCGAAGTCCAACTTAACTACCTGTTCATTACATGTTTCTTGAATTATGAAAAACAAACCTTAAATTAGCCTCCCTCTGCCTACCAATCAATGGCAGAAAACCTTTTGTGGATTTCTGCTGAACAGGCTTAGAAACGTCGCCCTTCAAACATTTAAACAACAAATATTTGAGCTTTTCCGTTGCTTGACTTACTTTGATGTTAAATGCACACTCACTCTCTTTTACAGCACTTGTTGTCTCCTCAATTGGGTAAAAATTTGAACAATTTTGTTCGTTCGTGAGTTCCCTCTTATCAAAAATTAACCAAACCTGCCAATTTTTGCTGCTGGCTTCGAGGGCAAAGGTAGCGCATGCAGAGATCAGAGGACCCTAGGTCCAAAAATATGGTTTAGATACATACATATTTTATATTCTAAATAGATATAGCGAATACATCAAGCTTCTACTTCTAGCGATTTTTCCGTTCGGAAATCAATTCAAGCGATTATGTAAAGGTGGATTGAGCGGTCCGGAGTGCCCACAACGCTTACATATATTCTAAAATTGTAACACTTTTGTTCTCACCTATTCCAGGCGTTCCATATGCTTGTAAAAGACCTACAAAAGCTTTTTCTCTGATCTTCTTGTTGTTAGCGAAGGAAAAGATTCTTCTAATGCTAAACCAAGAGCTGCGAGCTTAGGCATGTTAAAAGTTAACAGTGTGCTTTGCGCAGGATTCATCGGTAGTGCATCATGTCAATATTGATATTAGCAACCAGACAATCAACAGTAAATTTTATTCCATTCAAACCCTAACAGTGTGCCTTTCACCATTCTTGAAAGATGTATTGTTGTTTTTACACTAAACAAACACGATTTTTATTGGCTGACTTGGCACGGGTGAAGTGATTCGATTTTAAGCTAAGTTTAGCATCATTTAGGTTAAACCTATACATTTTAGAATTAACTTATTAGTAATTAACTTAACTTGATTTGTGTTAGCCTTTTTACGAAATAAATAAATATGGATGTTACTATTAATGAGAATTAGAAGAAAATGAATTAAATAACAGTTACAGCGTCATAATTCACTTAACTATAAACAAGGACATATAGACTACATTTAAATTCGGAAGAAGAAGCATAAGTCGTGAAAACCTCGAATGGATCACCTCAATTGGTGCAAGGGTTACATATCCTTAACTCTTTTAATTTAAGTCAACTGCAGAGTAAAAATCTTCCAGCGTTTGATCTTTACTATAGGAAGAATATTATAATGAGTCTTGTAAAATTCATCTTTGCCAGATAAATGTCAATTCCACCATATATATATATATATATATATATATATATATATATATATATATATATATATATATATATATATACATAAACATGCAACAAAGCCCACAGGGAAAATTAATACGAGGATTCCAAGTACTTTCAAACTTTATTTCGAGGTCTTTATCAAGGAATTTAGTTTGAAAGTATTTGGAATCCTCGTATTAAATTTCCCTGTAGGCTTTATTGCTTACTAACGTGAAACTTTGTGAGTTTTCCTCACACACACACACATATATATGTATATATATATATATATATATATATATATATATATATATATATTTAAAGGCCACAGGAAAATGAAAATTGGTTACACAACCCGAAAAAACACCAATAAAAGCTTAAGAAGGAAAATGGGAGAAGTAGAGAACGGAAAGATAGGGCAAACTATTTTAACCGTTAAATAAAATAAATAAAAAAGTGGGATTTGAATCTGTGTCATCAAGCGCTCATCGCTTATATGACCACGAGGCTCATCGCCATAGCTACCATCCTCAACCCTCCAAAATGTTGATTCAAGAAGCCTTTTGATTAACGAAGTGTAGGTTTTTATTCAGTGAGAGACAAGACAAGTGTTTTTCTAGCAGAAGGGGCAAGGGCTTTTTTATTCGTAATAATTGAAAATCACATGAAGCGTGATATATATATATATATATATATATATATATATATATATATATATATATATATATATATATATATATATATAACGAGGCTTGCCCAATGTTTAGTAGAAATCTGAAATAAAATTGAATCAAGGAAATAGGTCCAGTGACTTTTTTTCCAAACCTTAAGAGAGCATGAAGGGCATCTGTTTTTATTCTAATGACGATATTAAAAAGAGAGCTTTCACATTTCTTTTTACCTCAAAGAAGATTATTTTAAAAAAGAATGTTTTAGCTTCTTTATCTTTTAATTTTATTCCCATTTTCTACGAACCTTAAAAGATCCATCCCATATCATAGATTATTTATTTTTATTTTTGATTGATGATTTACATAGAAATTGAAGCAGAACATAGTTCCATAATATTTTGCTAGAAATATCCTAGCAGTATTTTCCCCAGCGTCAAAGCTTATTCTACGATGCCATATTTCGTGAAAACCTAATTAAATTTTTACCGTTTCTGAATTTTAATGCCAGAAGCCATGACTGAGTGGTGTTCAATTAAAAAAAATAACCGCCACACATAACACACACATCACACAAAAGAGAAATATAATTTTATTTTCGTCTTTAATCTGGTTAAATTATATATTTATAACTCCAATTCTCTCTTTAAAATAAGTTATTTTTATACTAGAGTCCTAAGAAGAAATTGTTTCTACCACAAGTACAAACAAGAGCGTATTACTTATTGATTGATGATGAGTGTATATTGATTTATAACTCTTAGCTAAAAATATTTAAAGCTCGAGCGAACTGCTTAATTGAATCTCATCACAAACGAAGGAGTCACAAGGAGTCACAAGGAAAAGAAGTACCCTAGAAGACCTTACGGTCCATACGAGAGGGTACTTGTTACGAGTCAGGGACTCGTGAGCCTGTCAGCGAACCAGGACTTTATCCAGGCGCCTTTTGAACTGCTCCACAGAGTCGCTGTTCACGACTTCTGGCGGAAGCGCGTTCCACTCGTTGCAGATACTGTAACTGAAGAAGTTCCCGCATCTGTCCCGATGATAACGCGGCAGCTCAATTTTGTAGCCGTGGTTTCTCGTTACGCCCTCGCTTAGTTGGAACATGTCCCCGTTGCCTACGTGGTCAATACCTCGGAGGATTTTGAAGACCTCGATTAATTGACCGCGCCGTCTTCGGGTTTCCAGTGAGAATAAATATATTTGAAAAAGGAATAGGGGCGGAGCTAGGTGCTATAAAACAAACCAACAAACGAGCTGACTAAATCGATGGTATGAATAAAAAAACCATAGATATAGAGAATTGTGGGATGAAATAATTGTCGATAGTGTCATAACTTTCGATTATGCTTTGTATGGATAGCAATGACGCAAACTCCCGTACTTTCTCTCCTGAACGAAGTCTTGTTGCTATTTTTTTTTAGATATAAAAAATGCAAACGAATACTAAAATTTGAAAAGAAAGGCGTATACTCTACGGGGAAATATCCCCTCTTGTCTTTGGGATGATAAAGCAATAAATCTTGAAGATTTTCTTTCCTTTGGTAGAATTATTCACTTTTCCTCGTTGCTCAATCAAGCCACTGTCCGAATTCTCATTCCTGCGGCAATTGATAGTTTGTCTTTGGTTTTATCATTTATCCGTCGCGTATCTTCATTCATCTTTGTCGATCATTTAGATCTTTATTGTGTTCACTATATTTAAGTGCCTTTCTTATAATCTGATTCTACTATCATTAATATCTTAAACTTTTGAAAATATAATAAAATATTCGGTCTATTTCCTCAACGTTTATTCTCTTATTCATCTGTGATCCTCATTACAGTTCTTGAAGTGTGATATGTTTTAACTAGCTTATTAATTTTCACTTCTGATCATTACTATTCCTGACTATTTAGAATCAAGGTTGGATCTGCAAACCATCATAAGATTTTGCAGGGAAAAACTAATATGAAAAATATCTGAAAAAATAAAATATCAGCCAGGACACGAGTAGAGTGTTATATTAACAGAGGCATGTACAGGATAAACTACGGAGAGGATGAGCCACGTAGACCTCGAAGGCACATCCTAAATTCATCAAAATGAGATCTCTCAGCGTTTAAATTATCCCCAAATAAATCAACAATTAGGCAGAACTGACGTTACAAACGTCTTTGCAACAACTAGGCTTTTTTGGTCGATTGTTAGCAAAACACTGCATATAAGACATTATAATATAGTAAATAGGTGAGGTTGGGTTATAGTAGAAAAACTAGGCGATCGATGTCTGGAAAAAGGTTCTGAAGCTTGGCATGTGAGTGTGAGTGTTTGGGGTTCTTTTGCTGACGAGTCACTCGGTAGGCTCCATAAAGTATCCAATGAATTAGGACAACATGGCTGTCACTCAATTTTACAGAGCCATGCTATCCTATCCAGTAACCATTTTATCGGTTCATATTATAATTTTCAGCTCAACAATGATAATAACCAAATGCCAGAGTGCGTCTTTTAATGATGTGCAAAATAAATAAAAGAAATGTAAGCTAATAATCATGTATAAACACATTCAGTCTCTGATTCCATTCCTATCCAACTCTTGTGGTATTTTCTGTATAGATGAGTGAGGAACAAACAAACAACAATGGCTATGGGATTGTATGGCTAAATTTAGGAATGAAACTCAAAAAAGGCATTTGGTTTCTTTATCAAATAAGCTATTTTGGTGAGTCAAAATTTAATGTTATTTTTCTCTATATCTTTTGTTATGTTCTTCGTTTTCACATTAAAGCTGATTTAATAACTCTACTCTTTCATTTACTTCCTTTTTACTCTAATAAATTCTATTTATTAAAGAAAATGAGTTTTGTGTTTCTTAATGGCCCATGAATGGATTCTATGGCCTCGTAGAAGTCGTGTGTTGTCATAATTTTGGATTTCCTTGGATTGCGCAGAAAAACAGTTATTTCTTTGGTTTCCCAAGGTCATTTATTTTGGCCTTTTTATACTTCAAATTTATTTACAAATTCATGGATGATCTTTTTGATATGTTGGTATCATGTACCGGATTTTTCACTTCGACTATTTTTAGATTTCTCAATTGTTTTCGTCAAACCTCTCCCTTTTTTCTCTCTTAACACTCTTAACAGTCCCCCGAATTTTTAAGGGAACAACTTTGCTCTTTATTAATCAGTTTTTAATGTATTTGCATTAAGATCTTATATCTATATTGGAGAAGGGAGAGCTGGTCCTTATCTGCTCAGATCCACAAATATTCGGGTAATTGTGAGGTCTCTATGGCAACTGAAATTAGACTGATATACTGAAAATATTAGGCCAAGCGTAGTCTATGTGGTCTCTATGGAAACGGTGATGCCGTTAATGCACTACATATGTATCTATATATGTACAGGCTATTACGGGAGATTTATTATGTTGAATTTTCTTGAATAAATGTTATTTAGCCGCCATTATATTTTATAAATTTATGTATTAGATTACAAATGAGAAAATAGAACATCAATCTAGTGTTTGGAAAGATTTAGGAGGGTTGCAAATACATTTATTTCATCTCTCTTTGAATTTAGTTAAATTAATTTTAATGAATATTTGCTCACATCTTTCTATGCTACGAAGCATTAAGGCATAATTCTAAGAAAAAAATAGGACAGGTGAAAGTTCCGCATGGAGAATTTTATAGAATTGCAACAAAGACGTTTCTTTGTCATCATCATCATTATCATCATCATCACCACCACTAACTCTATAATTTAAGAACGGAATCTTTTGAAGTATTTTAATAATAATTTCATCTTAGTTTGGTTATGAATTATGTATAATTTAAATATTTATCAAGGTTATTTCTGAGAATTCTCAAGAGTTTGAAAAATCAAAATGTTTTAGTTCAGAACAAATAAATATGATTATCCAATTCTTTGTAATGTTTTTAAAAAAAATGAATTACAATTGGTAAAGTTCATAAAATTTATTAAAATTTAAGTTAGGCTGCTTTTTTATTTTATCTATAACTATATTTTAGCAACGTGATTTTTTGAAAGGGGGAAATTTAGTTTAGAGTTCATTTTTAAAATTATTATAATTGGCGAAGTTCAGAAAATCTACAAAAATTTAGCCATGGCTGCTTTTTTTCAGATTTTAAATTTTAGTCTTAGCAAGGAAGCCATTGCCTGGTATTTATATTTGAGTATCGCATTAAATTACAGTTCAATTAAAACCAATTTTAGTCTCTTCGATCCTTGATCAGATTCAGTATTGAACGGAATTGCAAATTGTTAGGATATTTTTCTCTTACTTTGAAATGTTGAAATGATAAAGAGTATTTTCTTTAATTACTTTTTATTTCTTCCACATAGGAATCATATTTTTGTACATCTTTATATTTATATAGCTATCGAGATTCTGAGGCTGGCCCCTGTCAATGCTGAATCTTGTTTATCAATGCTTTGATATGATAATATAATACGTGAAATAATTCTCCTTTTCACTAGAGTTGTCATTTTCCGTGAAATATATAATCTTCCTTGTTTGATTGCAGAGTATTTATCCTATAACGGAGAATATACTCTCAACCCTATGGGTGAAAAGGCAAGCTGAACCTTATTGGGGTCAGTAGTTGTTTCGGAAAGAGGCAAAGAAAATGAGTCAATTAGTTTCCGAATCATTACCAAACTCATCACTCCTTCTCACTCCTGATCTTTGAGAAAACAACTGCTTTGAAATAGTTTTATTTTGCCAGGAATTCAATTTAAAAGAAGCTTCAAAACAAATTTATGATTTTTACTTACAAATAACACTTATGCGTTCTCATGATAAGGATATAAGTGCCAATTCTCATCAAGCCTTTTATTTATCGGTTGAGAAAAACTTTTCATAATCTGCCATTCTGATGCATCAGCAGTTTTAGTTGGATCTTTTTCATCCCACTTTTAAAATCATTGTATGATGAATGTTTGTTGGGGTAAAAGCATTTATTTTTATATTATTTATATACGGTAAGGAATTCTAAGCAGATCAAGCCGAAAGTGATAGACCACAACATAAGGTAATTTTAAATTGACCTTAACTAAACGATTCTATTTAAAACAAAGACTTCCTTTTATTCAACAAATAATTATGACGAAACAAAATAACAGATTATTTTGGGGGAATTTCCCCACAATTCACAAAATAGGATATAAGGTTACCGTCGTCAATTTAGAATTAAAGAAAGGAGTATTTTTTTTAATTTTTCGATTAAGCTTCAAAATATAAACACCTAAAAATGATTTAATATGTGCCTCCGCGGGCCATACGAAGTCAACTCGAGGGCCAAATTCGGACAGCCAGTGACATTTCACGAGTATTATAGTTAAGGTGGTAAAAATCCGTTGAAGGGATGAAAGGATTACTTAGATCGTTGCGAACATGTGTCACAGGCACGCAATTCTTTCTGGGTTTGCCTCGTTCCATAGTCTTTTCGGAGGCCAAACTATTGATAGTGGTAGAGGATGACCTCAGATGTTGCTAACTAACAATGGAAAAACCAGGTTATGTTGATTGGGGCAGGGTAACGGGGCTCTGGTCGGCTGCTCTGGTGGAAGCAATTTTACAATATTGTTGTCGAGTTAGAGTTGAGTTGCGAATGCGCGCCTCAATTTAGTATCAATATTGGTTTGCTCTTACGAAGCTCCGAAACTAAAACGGTTTTCAAATCACTTCAAGTTTAGATATCGATACTTTTTATCATTCATTTTAATAAACGTTTCACGAGATAAATCATTGAGAATAAAGTAAAAAGTATAACAAGAATAATCTCGGAATTGTACATTAATGGGGGCTCATAATATGACTAACAAATTCCTCTTAGTCATTTTTTCTTCAACTCCATGTGAATTAATGAGAGATTTTCAGCTAAAAAACTTCTTAATTCACACTGAAAGAAAGGAGAAGTAATTATGCCATTATAGCCAGGTTAGATTTCTCCCATATTTAATTCAGATTTTAGTTTATTACCTACTAATCAATTTTACGTTTTGTTAAAATGGTTGATAATTCTCTTAACAAATGAATGAACTTTGTAGAACCTTTTTAAAACATGAGATTACACCATATTTTGCCCCTTATCTCTCTTGATAGCTACAAATGTGGAACAACAGATGCGCCCTCATCAGTGGTTGGTAGCAACTCAGGATTTCGACTCAGATCGAGTGAGAATGAGATTTTCTTGAAGTCAAAAGATTTATCGATCTTGCATCGGCTAATTCATGAATAATGAGGCCATTTGTCGCAAGTCTGACTTCTATAAAAAAAACAGGCTCCTTTAATCTTTGTCAATTTTATTCTACAACTCGAGTCTTTAATTGATATCAATTTTAATGTTATAAAGCTAGTCGCACAAATAAAAGAGGATGAATGAATACATGATTCACTTATCTTTTTATATATTACAGTACGCCTAAATGATCTCAACTTCAAAGTACAGCAAACGAGACAATCACTTCACGCATTATTTCCTTATAACAAAGTAATCAGCGCTGGAGGAGTCAACTAAACACTAGGACAGCTAGAGAGAAAACAAACTATGTATAGCTAGTATGATTTCTATATCGATTAATTAAAAGTTATTAAAAAAATATTTCTCGGTGAGATTTTAGGATTTTAATATAAAATAATGAGATTCTGACATATTTTCAGTTCCACTTAAAAATGTAATTGTTCAAGGATGTAAAAAATTGATTCTAAATAGTTAATAAGAATTTGTCCTAAATGTCTTTACACACAAAGTAGCTAATATGTTGAAAAGCAATAAAATCACTAGTAAAATGAACCAATAGGTGGTAAAATATTCCAGTTCGTTCAGTAATTTTTTAATGGTGACCTTGTGGTAAATCGTTTTCCTCAGGAATCAATCACTGAATAAGTGCACAATTCATTGGGCGGATATTGTTTAACCTTAATTTTACCACAACATAAATATATATCGACTTTTTAGCTATTAGTTACCCTCTAGATAAGGATAAATGCATCGTATCATTAAAAATTTAGGCTGTGACGTTATTATTTATAAGGAACAATTGATAATATTTCTTTAGTTCTTTTGTTTAATAAAACGAATAAAGAATTTTGGTGGCGCATCTCAGGTCAAAATTCCGAGCATTCGCTGTTTAATTCTGCGGACCAACGAAATTTTATTTGATTAATCTTTACGTAAAGATGTGGCCAAAAGAATAAAAGTATTTTAATTATGATCTATCAGTTATCATCATCACTAACTCTATAATTTAAGAAGGGGATTTTTTTGAGTATTTAAATAATAATTCAATCTTAGTTTGGTTATGACTTATGTTTTTTTATCAAAGTTATTTCTAATAATTCTTTTATATAAAAAAACGAAAATGGTGAAGTTCAGAAATAAATATAAGTATCGAAATTTTGTGAATTTTTTAAATCCCAAAGAATTATAAATGGTAAAATTCAGAAAATTTATTTTTATATATTTTCTTCTATAACTATATTTTAGCAATGTGAGTTCCTTTATCTTAGATTTTAAATTTTAATTTTAGTAGCGAAGCTTCCCCTATAGGGGGGGAGTGACGAAGCCATTGCCTGCTAATTTTAAAAGGAACTCTAAACTAAATTTCCCTCCTTTCAAAATATCACGTTGCTAAAATATAGTTATAGAAGAAGATATATAAAAATAAATTTTCTGAATTTTACCATTTATAATTCTTTGGGTTTTGAAAAATTCACAAAATTTCGATACTTATATTTATTTCTGAACTTCACCATTTTGTTTTTAATATTATAAAAAAAATATTGGAAATAACTTTGATAAAAAAACATAAGTCATAAACAAACTAAGATGAAATTATTATTCGAATACTCAAAAAAATCCCCTTCTTATATTATAGAGTTAGTGATGATGATTAATAAGTAATTAGCATTTAACGTGGAGGCAATTATGTTCAAAGATGTTTCACATTTGCGAGACGGGAACGAGTCAACTATTGAGACTCGCAACAGGAATCTTGCTCTATTCAACTTGAAGAATTCCCCACTTCTTCAAAGGTTTTCGGATTCTTCGCTTTAGACCTCTCTCCGAGTGTCTTCCAAATATTCTCGATGGGTTTCAGGTTCGGACTCTATGCCGCCCACTTAATAACGGGGATGTGCTCATCGTCCAGGCTACAGGCAAATGCAAGACTTCTATTTCTGCGGACTGATCAATCACTTGACTGCGCAACTTATATATATATATATATATATATATATATATATATATATATATATATATATATATATATATATATATATATATATATATTTAAAGAATCATGTGTAGAAGTTAGAGATAACCAGATGTCTGAGGTTCTCGGCTTTGCAGGGGGAGGTTGGTTTTTCCCTCCTGGATTTTGCTCGGGGTCATTTCCGATAAGAACTCTGGTCTTGTGTTTCCCTGTAAATTTTCACGCACTAACCTGATCTTGGAACGTAGCAGATATTTTCCCTCTTGCTCGCCAATCAACATATGCATATATTGAAGGGGGGGGGGATAATTTGTCACTAGACTTCAAACTAAAAGCAAATTTAACGGAGAATTCATTTCTGTAGATATATTTATCAAACTTGAAGGTTAAAGATCTAAATGATGGTCCTATTCATTTTATTTAATGAAATCGCCGTCGGCCTCAAGCCAGCCTTTCAATCAGCGTCAGAACCTACTGCAGGCCTTTACGGGAGCCCTCTTGTTTAATTGAAGGACAACTGCGGTTATCCTGGACTTAAGTTACACCTTGGTGGTGACGGGGACTTGCTTGTCTCTCTCAAATACACCTTACACATAATAGTCCAAGAAATTTCAGTTTTGGGAGTTAGGAGGACAGATATTCGGGGAGATTTGGTCAGGGCAATTTGCTGGAAACCAAGTCCTGGTCATCCTGCTTGTGTAGGATGATGCAGTTTCCACCTGCAACAAGTATTGCCTTCCAAGCAGCCACCTCTTGGATCAAAGGCAAACCTATCTCATTTAATCACTTGATGTAGTTCTCCGTATTGAGTCAGAGGCCCTCCCGGAGATAAACGTAGCATAACGTAGGAACTTGGTTCCCATAGCTCTCAATACATCCTTTGGGGACACGATGCTAGTTGTTGTTTGGTCAAGTCACCCATTCATCCTGGCGGAAAATCTTTTCTTTTCATAAGAACCAAACCTGGCAGGCTTGGTTAGAAGTTTTCACTTATTCATAAGCTTCGCAGTACTTTTCGTCCGCTTTTCTTTCATCTTATGCGAAGGAAACTGGCTTTGTCTTAACTTTTTATGAGTAGTAGCACATTTACTTATGCTGAGAGAAACTGAGATTCTCTTGTCCCTATTTATGAACCTCATTAACTTGCTGGGATCGTAGGCAATGATGGCTAGGATCTCCGTATCAGAGTCAGCTTTTATTTTCGTATCAGGACGCTTAGTTAGATTGAAGTTTCCGAGTCGCCTGACCCTCATAATCCAACTCTTTCCTGACGCTCGTCGGAAATGTTCACATTCGACCTCCTGGCATGAATCTTAGCAGCCCAGCTTGTGTTTTTCAGATATTTAGAGGAACGTATTCAGCCCTAGTCTTGCTTCCTTTACGTACGAAGCACAAAGTAGTCTACTCTGATAGGAAGAAGAGAGAGGCCACGCCACACAACATTTATAGTGTTGATTAGTAGATAAACCTTTTCAAACTTTAGTGACTCATATTTTTAATAGACTGAAGGTACAAATTGGACGTCTATGTATCATGAATGTCGCATTCTATTAGCTAAATAAATGTAATTTTTCAAATAAAAGGAGCTTCCCTTTGTTCTTTTCTCAGTTCATTAAACTAAAATCGAACTTAAAAAATTATTTAAAAAATGTATTAATTGCTTATGACTTTTTCCCCATTTTTTGTCTTTTGTTAAAAATTAACTTCCGATAAAAATTATTCATTAGATAGAAGCGAAAGTGTGCCTCATTGAAATATTGGTATGAATTATGAAAGCGAGTGGAAAAATATATGAAACTACTTTGGCCTCCTCCATTATAAGACATCGTGCTTTGTAAATATGGTCTCTCCATAGTGCGAAATTAAATTCTTTCTCTTTCGACCACTTAGCATTATCTATTTCAACATAGCTTTGCTCACTACATGATTCCTGTACTCAGCAAGAAACACAAAAACTTTCTGCATTGAATTCCATTTAGCATTGTAGTGACCATTTGACAAGCCTTAAAAGATCTGTTGGTAGTTTTATTCAGACATCAACAGATGAATTTCCTCACTGATTTGCCTCCTTTTCCTATTTCATCGATGCACTCAATCATAACTTCTTTGTGTCGTTCCCAAATTTCGTTAATGCGCTCATCTAGACTGGATTGCTAGAATACGTCAGTCTGCAGGTGACGAAATCCCCGGATTAGGATCGGGCTACCAAGAATGGATTGGTAGAATACTTGGCTCACCAGACCAAGAAGTACCCTGCAAGAGAGGCAGGGCTACCTACCTTGAGGGGCTAAGAAGCAGCTCATCCTCGAGCTAGTCCCTGGTTATCAAACCTAACGTTAAGTTAACTTTGTTAAGTTCAACTTACTCTCGTCAGAGAGACTCCTCATACCCTGGTGCACCTAAAAACACCAGGGGTATTCCTCATCCTTGAGGAATCAAGAAAAGAAGAAGAAAAAGGCTCCCCCTCGAGACCGTTACTCGGTGGCCACACCAAACTCATAAGTTAACTTGGTTGAGGAACCAAGTTCAACTTATTCTCGTCAGAGAAATCCCCCTCCTATATCCTCGCCCTTGAGGAAGACTGGAACTAAGAAGAAGCTCATCCTCGAGCTAGTTCCTGGTTACCAAACCGACCTTTAGGTTAACTTATTCAATTTTAATTTATTCTCGTCAGAGAAATCCTCCCTCCTCGATCCTCGCCCTTGAAGAAGACCCCCTCCCCGAGTTCAGTCCTCTCACATGAGGAATTAAGTAACGAAGGAGAAAAGCTTCCCCTCGAGCTCGTTACTGGGTGGTCACACCGAAATCTAAGTTAACTTGGTTTAAGAACCAAGTTCGACTCACTTTCGCCAGAGAGACCACGCCTACCTTGGTGCCGCATAAAGCACCGTAATTGTTCTCGTCCTTGAAGAACCCTCCTCTAAATACCGTGTGGCCCCCCCAGCTGCTACGTTCGCCAAAAGTACCGCGTGATCTCGCCCACCTACATCTAGGCCGGTCTGCACACGTCGTGGCGGCAATAACATTCCTGAGGGATTTAAACTCCAATAGAGTCCATAAGCCTAAATCTTATATACTGAAGTGTGTAGCGAATTTAACCAATTTTTGAGGGGCAAGCTAATTAAAATAATTATTGTGTATTATAATATTCGGAGTATTTCTGTGGTTAATGGTTAATTTTTGTGGATTAAATTTTTAAAGTTAAAATATAAGTTTATTTTTGGAATTATTGTGCGTTTCTCTATATCCTTACGTGTTTGAGACGGCTCTCTTCTTTAAGATATCAATATTAGCACTCTTAGAACAAAAAGGGGTGCATTCTACGACAATGCGCTCATCACTATCAATTTTGCTGTTTCACTTTAAAATGTATTGAAATGTAGAGAGATAAATAAAGAGGCTGCCAAAACATACTGTCGTGGTATAGCTCTATATACCATACATATATCTATTATATTTGATTATAGAGTTCGCGGGGGCTTCCTTTTAATAGCATTGGGTAGGTCGAGGTCCGGTTACGAGGTCAAATCCTCGTAAGGGAGGGCTAGTCCAATAAATGTTACTTTAAATCTTGGTATTGGAGGAGAGTTCCAAATCTCACTTAGTTACAGGCTGTTACACGGCTATGATGACCTCAAGGGTCGGAAAGTAAAGGAGTCGGCAAAAATAGACTTTAATAAATATTAATAATTTAAGTTAAATGGTACAACAATACACAGACATATAATAAGACAAATAGTTACAGTGGACAAAGGGTTAGTAAGAAGATTAGGTATTTAAAATGCAATAAAATTGGGTAGGCTGGAAGGAATTAAAATTGATCTTTACACGAAGAGATGATAAACACACAAATGATAATGGGGGAACGGTAGACGGCAATTATAAATTTGGGGAAGTTAAAATATTCGTTATAATACCTTGTACAAAAATGGAGGGGATGGGGGAGACGATGGTCGTTTCCGGTGAAGTGGTGAGATGATGGTTGGGTCACTACTACGGGGTCCAGGATCAACGTGCTTGTAGTTGAAGTATTCCTTTGAGATGACGGAGGAAGGGGGGGGGGGGCAGAGCCTTCGAGAATAGAGGCTGGGAATTCTTCCGGTGTAAATTCCTTTGAAGAAAACACGGAGGGTGAGTTTCTGTGAGATGTCAAACAGTTTGTTTGGTCCACTATGCGTAATCAAGGGGGTATTACGCTAAGATTAATTTTCACTGAAGCCTTTTGAAATAAGTCTTGGTTCTTGTTTGGAGATGGCGTCGTTGCGCGGAGTCAGACGGGCATTCTTAAGGGGAGAAGAGTTTTTAACTAGTTCTAGGGTGGATATTTGTTTTATCCAAGGAGGGATACTCGGTTTTATCCCACTTCGTTTCCTTGCCTTGGGCGTATGACAACCCGAATCGAGGATGAGTAAGATCGTCTGCTCTAGTGAGCTTCTCTCGCACAAAAATCTCGAGATTCCTCCTCACACGGGTACATATGGACGCCTGCGAGTGAGGAAGCTTACCCCATAGAAGGGGGAGACTCTCGCCCATCGTTTGAGTAATGGCGAACGCGGCCCGGCTGGCGTTTGTCTTAGCCGCTCCCAGCGTGGCTGGAAGGGGGGTGGAGACTTCTTGCCTTGTTTAAATACACGGATTGATAAGGGCTGCATTCCATAAGCCCACTACTATGCTTTCTCACGCTTTTGAGCTTCGAAAATTGCTTGTAAGCGACAACGAGGCCCATCACGTTGAGGCAATGCTTAAATGCGACGTTATTTCTCCCATCACGTGTTTGTTCCTTCACACACCTCCCTTTTCGAAATTTTGACCTTTTCTCATTCAAAAAAAAAGAAATAAGGGGAGGAAAGGGACAACCCGATACTCTTTAAAGGGGGCAAGGGACTCAGTTCCGACACTACAAACAGAAAATTGATTAACTTCTTCAAAAATTGCCATGTGACCACATAGAATACTATACATACTACTAAGAAAAAAGAATACTTAATAAAAGATATAGGTATATATAAAAAAAAATCTAAAACCCCACGACATATGGTTTCCACTTGGGGAGTTTAAACCCAAAAAGAAAACATGAAGATAACGGAGACATTCCCAAATCATATCGCGACGAGTTATTCTCACTTCATAAATACATAAAAACTACAAAGAAATGGGCGTTCACAAAATAATCAAATATCCTAAAAAAATAATTTAACAGTACCTTAAATTCTTTCGGATATAAATATATACAGGGAGGAGAAGCTTCTCAGATACAATGATGCACGTTCACCCTGTATCACGGACGATAGTGGATGTATGACAGCCGTTTACACTGCCATTCTCAAATTTTAAGAACGACACCTAACGAATCCCCGCCACTTTGGGCGTGACAGATTTAACCTCTCCTCATTTCCTCTCAATTAGGAGAAACAGCTCATTCTTAACCCCCATTATAAGAGTATGGTCCAACCCCCTAACATAAAGTAAGGGAATCGGTCCTCGTTCCAAAGCTTGGATAGGATCAGGAGAGTTGCGTATCCTGACTCTTAGTACTTCAAATAGGCTGTTTCTTCCACACATGTTTACTTCTCATATTTTCACCAATAAGATCCCCCTTTTAAATATTTTATTCGCGGGTATTCCATCGTCGGGTTTTTTTCTTCTATTATCTAATAATCCTCCTTATTTCGTTCATTTTTTTCAGGCGTATAATAATGGCGTAACCATTTAAGGTAGCTTCTATAAATACTTGAATTTTAATAATTATGTATTAATAAACTTTGATTTTCATTCAAAAATATCACAAGAGGAAAAAGATGATTTATCGATTAAAGAAGTAATAATTAAAATCCCGGTGGTGAGCGTCATTGACAAATCCGGTAATAAAAAGGTCTGCTGACCAAAAGTCACGTGCTTTCACTCGTTCTGATTTATGACTTTACGACCTTCAAAACTTTCAAATATTTACGGACTAACCTTAGGAGAACCTTGGCAATAATATGATTAAAATAAAAATGTAATATAACATAAGGGTTTCAAATTTCGTTCGCATCGGCCAAATAGATATGATTTTATTGCCAAATAATTACCTGGTTAACTTTGGGAAGACTTTGGAAATTATATCATTCGAAAGAGAATCTAAAACAAAATAAGGGTTTCAAATTTCGTTAGAATCGGTCGAATACTTATGATGTTATAGCCAAAACAAAATAATTCCCGGGCTAACGTTGGGAGGACCTTGGCAATTATATCATTCGAAACAGAATGTAAAAGAACATAAGGGTTTTAAATTTCGTTAGAATCGGCTGAATAATTACAATGTTATTACGAAAACATAAAAATGCAAAACGGGAACCGACTGACCCGCATAGTGAGATATAGAGTCATCCGCGCCTGGATTCGCACGTGACTAAAAATACAGCCATCGCCTCTTTACAGTCAAATGACATTAATTTCATCTCAATTTTTTTTTACTTGGATCGATTTGTATATTTTTAAAGGATTCGTATTTACATAATTCATAGTGTTATATTTTCTCTATAATTTACCGTTAGTATACAAGGAACATACCAATCAAGAGGAGCCACACTTAAAGTGGGGTCTTTTTGCCTGAAATGTATTTAAATTAAATCTGTAATCTCAATAATGCGTATTTGTTAAAAGAATTAAAGATAAGTTGTATTAACATTTTCTAAATACTAATGTTATATATTGAATGTAAGGGAAGATGATTCTATATAATGTATAGTATAAATATTGATTTCTATTAAAGACGATATGATATGTTGATATAAATTCGAAGGTAATTTTTTCCCGTTATTTCTAACACAGTGGTTTTGTCAAGTGTGTAAGTATAAGCTTTTTATTGATAACAGGCTTGTAATCAAATATTTTGTCCTTGTATGTTTTGAATGTTTCGTGGAATTGGAATTTTAGGGGTTTCAACACATCGTATTTACTGCAAAACTCAAAAATTACTCTGAAAATGAAATTTCAACTAATTTAACATAAAAATTCCTACAAAATTTCAATTTCTATAAATTCTAAACCCTGAAAATGGTGAGTGATGCAACAGGGTTAAAAAAGATACAAAAATATATTTAGTTTACATAAAAAAGCGATAAAAATCGAACAAATAAACAAAATGAAATTGTTAGGGAATAATTCTAAAACCAGAAATAATAAAAATGATAAAAGAAAGAAGAAGGTGTAGGGGCGGAAGAAGAGACCGGAGCAAAAATAAAATTAAAACTAAGGATAAATCCCACCCATTCTTGGCTTAAAATATACAGGGGAAATGAGCAATAATTTTGTTTCTTGCTGAGGCCAGAATTGTTGTTGTTTTCCGTCTCTGGACTTTTTAGATTTATTTCACTTTAGAACGTTTGACCCCCCATTTCGCCCTTTGCTGCGTCTATACATTCATGCAAAATATAATTTATGTGACTTCTTTTTACTATAATCCTCAGAGTAGCTGCATAAACGTGACTAAGAAGGTTTGTCAGAATATTTCGGCCCAGATATGTGTTTACAGGACTGTATACTGTAGAATATAGGAATCTCTTGTCTAGTGACAAACAGAAATGAGTAATGTTATCTGGGAGCTGTGGAAATTATTTTAGCCTGTTAATCGAACTCCTAGACGACCGAATGCGTTACAAACGTAGAAAGATATTAAAGGATAAATTAACCCGGAAAGTTTTATCTTCTAATCAACGAATGTATCTCCATTTGCCATTACAACACTCCTACACCACATGTTTTATTGATCATATTATATTTAGGATGGAACTTCCATGATATGAATTCATTTGGGTCAATTTTCAAATGCGAGGGGCATTTTAATTGATTGTTTTAGAAGATTATTTGGAGTGGATAATGCGGAAAAGTGATAATTAATCTTTATTTTTATTACACATTTTCGAACTAGGCGGAAGATATTGTCATATATTTAGTCATTAAAACTTGAAGATGAAAGGACAAAGGCAATCCCGTGAACCCAGTGTAAACTTATTATTAGGCAAAAACAATAAATAAAATACGAGATGGCAACTGAAGGCATAGTTTCCAATTACGATTTTGTCATATTTATGAAGAGTAAATTTACTTTAAATAATTTCTGGCAGTTGAAATGATTTAAGTGGAAAATGAATGTTTGAATTAAATAACGAAACTATATTAGAGGGAAATCTTTTGGTTCTATTCTAATGGTCAATTAATTAAAAAGGACTATTTATGATTACCGAACTTTTTTCGAACTCCAGTGAACCAGAATACATTAATACACGCAGTTGACCTCACCCACAAAGCGCTTCAAACAGGGCAAGAAATTCTCCGCACCCACTTTTCACCGAGCACAAGCTACTCTCCATTACCAAACCTAAATTTCTCTTGCCTATCTAGAGTTGGAGCACCCAACACCCCTCCCTTAATAAAACTAAACTTAGAATAGATCCCGACCATTCCCCAACAACCTGAAAACCACTCGCTTCTTTCTCCCTCGCCCTAGACATCTCAGAGCATATTGAAATCAAACTTCCCTAAAAGAACTCCGAGAAGACGGTGCCCCTAGCATCATTCACAAGGGGAAGCGGGTTTGAATAGAGATCTCGGGGACAGAAATTGAGTGTTCACACCTATTAACGGCTTTGCCATTCTGAGGGCCTAGGTTGATGAACGAAGGTAGCGACCGAATCGTACCCCAACCATTTCAAATGTAAATATTTACCCCTCAATGCCACGTCACTCTGATAGTAGAACATAAAGAATAGGTACTATTAAATAGCTTCAGCCATACACGCCCCATTATCATAACATTATAAAATAAATCTAATTGACGTTGTTCACGCCCCGAAGAGTAACTGAAAGATGATATAGATTAGTTCCAAAGGTTAGATCGAGAGGTAAAGGAATTAATTCCTCCATTTCCGGATCGACCTCATATAAACGAGAGGAAGCAAAGGATTTCAATATAAAGGGAAGTGAAATCCTTAAATATTGATATCAGGTAACGGAAGAAGTTAGAACGATGCTCTGCCTTTCTCGATTTGGTCTTTCATAAAGCCTTCGATTAACGATCGTCGGTAATTATTTTCTGCAACATCCAAAATCCATAGGGTAAGGTTTAACAAAAGTGCTTGAGATCACCACTCTAATGCCTATGTATCGTTCCTAGGAGCTGTTGTTTTGGGATATTCTGATGCCATTATTTGTCTATGCGGGTGTTGACATCCCTGAACGCGTATAAACTCGAATTAACCGAGGCAAAAATGATCCGCTGATAACATGAAGCGTCTGGTGCAGATGTAGATGATGATCGCAGTAAGTATTCTATTGAGTTAAAAACACTCTAATTGAATTAAATGAGCAAATTAGAAGTCAACACAAAGGAAAGTAAAATCTCTCTGGTTGTGTATCGCTTAACAAAAGAACCTCGCTTTCGAATTTTTTTCCCCTAAAACTGCCCGGTCTTTTTTGTTCCGCTGATGACATCAATGAAACGAATCATCCGAGGCGAATGGATCTATTTACATCAATTCCACCATTAATTAAGGCAGGAATTATCTTTTTAACATATCTTACGAACTTTCTATTAATAATTTAGTCTTCGCAGTAGATTGTGGAAAACAGTAAAGTCAAAATATAGGAAGGTGCAAGGCGGACAGTACAATGAAGCAGGTAGGGGCCGCAGTCTCCATAACCTGTTTAAACACTATGGCCAAGACGGATAAACCTGCATCACGTATTGGAAAAGTGATGTGTGAAAGATTTCCCATTCACACCAAATTGAAACCCCACATGAGAAACAAATCTTTGACTGAGCTGAATTGGAACTCGAGATCGGAACTTTTGTAAGTTCATTGACCTTCCCAAAAGGGTTTCGATGAGATCAAAATATTTGGCGGAGGAGAAATCAATGAATCCTTGAATATCACGTCATAAAGAGCTTTCCGAAGGCTGAGAATCGACTCCTTTATGGAGCTCTCTCGCTGTCCCCATCAGGTAGGATTGGATTTCGACAACTGGGTGTCGGGTTTGATCCCAGGAGAGAGCAGACAAGAAACGATTGGGGGCTCGCTGGGGCTAGCTACTTATGCAACAGTGCGTCGAAGCTGGTCATACGCGTACACAACCCAGGCCAAATACACAGCAGAACTCTCGGCCCCTGTAAGGGGCGCGGCGATTTGCCTTCCCAGCCGTCGTGCTGACGGGACTCAGCGCCCCGTCCAGCCCCAACTTATACTCTTCTCCTTCTTTCAGACAGCCTGTGTTTCTTCCCTACTTCATCACTTCCCCTACAACCTCTCCCACAACTTTTTCTGGTCGGCCTCTATTTTCACAGGGTAGATGCTGACCTTCTACTTAGCCAACTAACCCTGATCGGGGCTGAGGGGGAAGGGCACAATGTTTCCTATCCCCGTGGGCTTCGGTTTGTGATGGTGGGTTTTTAACAACCTGCTTAATCTCCAATGTAAAAGAACACCCTCTGACCCCTTCCCCCCAATTTATTGGAGACCACGTACGTTGGTATCCCACTGTGGACGACGTCATTTTCTGTTCGAAAATTCACGAATTTTCGACTCCTGGGCGCATTCGGAAAATATTTCCAAATACTGCGAACTCGTCCTATGCCCCCCACCCACTCCGGTGACGAGGTGAGAAAGAGCCGCACTGTCTCGTACCTCGCTGCTAAATGATGAATCGATTACGCCTCTGGATTAAGATGTCTGGAGCTTGTGACTCCTTTCTCCAAATTCCCCCTTCCCCTCAGAATCGGACTTATAAATACTTGGGTTATTCTGTAGTTCAAAGAGTCCAGTCAGCACCTCAAGGCCGTCCTCGTCGTCTCAATTCTAAGTAAGTCCCGTGAGCGTTCGTCAGACAGCTGCCTTCTTCAGCCGTGATTCTATCCAAGTCAATTGGTAGCGTCTCCGATCGGCAAGCCTTTGAATTTGCGTAACAGTCTCCGTTCGTGTAATCAAACCGAAGAAAATCTCCATCAATTATGTACCTTTGAGGAAAAGAAGATTCCTCTTCCAGCGGAATTACGAGAATTCCTACATTCCCCGTCGAATGTTATCTTTGAAGTTTGGTTATCTTCATCGGAAGGTTAGTTTGGATCGTGCCCCACCTGCCTCATTCGGATCGTAACCCCACTTGCCTTATCGGATCGTTCCACACTCGCCTCATCGCAAGAAGGACCTTCCTCGAAGTCACCGACCCGTAAGACTGAAACCCCCTCCATTATTAGTATTGTCAAGTTCCTCCTTTTGATCTGAGCCTAGTAACATTAATCAATTAATTCCATTTGACGACACTTCCTCATAATAATTATCAAGAGACTCTATCAATTTAAATAATTCACCTTTGCCTATTATTATTCTTAATTTGGTCTGTGTAAATAAAATTATATTTTTGTTGTTTCATCTTTGACTAACCTTGAACGATACTCTCGGCCTATTCAAGTAAATCTCGCACTCTGTTCGATTATTAGGGATTTGAAACCCAACGCCTCAAGTGTGACCTCGTACTCGGTCGTTAATCCCTGCGAACAGTCCTTCAACGGTTCGCGTTGCAGTAGGTGATTAAGTCACCTACCCACATAATATAGGAGTAGTGTATGGTATCGAGTGGTTGTACCACGACACCTACCCGTACCTTACTCACATCCTTTATACTTCTCACTTCACTATCTATCTTTTTACGCCGTGCCCAATGTCAAGCCGCCATGCCGAAGGGCTGACAGGTCACCAGGCGGAAGAGGTGGATTAAAATGGCGGCACCTGGCTCTGTCAGCTCCGTACGCACTCCTCACAGAGCGGATACTGCGAGGGGTGATTAGCGTTTGCTTTCCGCAGAAAGAATAGGGTCCCCATGCCCGATGATGTAAAACCCCCAAATAAAACCTCTCGTTTACCCCTCACCACCGACGGAGCTGCCTTCGAGGGCAGCTCTACTGAAAAAGTGGAGGTCTCACCCCTGTGCTCTCGCAGGGGATCCCCCAAATCTCTTTAACCAGAGAGGAGGCTTACTCCTCTCCTTTGTCTGAGGGTGTAGGGGACTCCCCCTCACCCCTTTGTCTGGAGGTGCCCTCGGGTGTCTCCCTGTTTCCAGTGGCATTCCACCATTTAAAACCAAAAAAGCCACCAGGCAGCCCATATCCCACCGCTCCCCGTTTAATCTGCTCGGTATGGGAAGACCCATCGGTCGGCCCTATCTCTCGAAAGCCCTGCTCGCTCGAATATTGACCATAGCGGGGGTCAAAGCACGTGCTCCTCCCAAATAACCCGACTAGTGACACCGATGCTAATGGAACCTGTGAAGTCCTGGGGGGATGGGGGCAAATGGAGCCAACCCCCGAGATAGACTTGGTCCTTGAGGCAATCCAGCCAAAGACGGTAGGATCTTCTATGGGGTTGAATCCTGGTTCAGCGCCAAACACCGAACCCGAGTCCGCTACTATTCACGGTCATCCTCAGACGGTTTGGGTCTCCAAGGGAGTACTGGGAGGGGAGAGATCTCCTCCTCCGGTAGGTGCTCCTGCGACCGCGAGGATCTTCTCGATCTCGGGGAAGAACCTTGCTAAGGCCGGTCCATCTAGCCTGGGGGCTCCTGCCGACGGAGTGGAGAAGTGGGTTTATTCCCCGCCCTCCTCTCCTAAAAAAAAAACAAGTAAAAGACGAAAAAGACTAGGGGCTCCTCTCCATCCGCCGGAGCTGCGGTGACGGATTGGTCTGTTGTCACTTCGGTAAGCGACCAAGTCGAGATCGGCACGTCTGGCCCCTCTGCACCCCCGGGTGCGGACTCCATGACTAAGCCCGAAAGTGTTAGTGCGCAGAGCGGAGCTTTAATTACGTCGGGGCCCCTCATTCAAAGACTATCTGGAGTTTTCGAGCCCGCTAGATTTAAACGCTTCCTGGTTATTCGCTCTACTGATGGGGGCATGTTGGCTAAGGGCACCATGATCTATTAGAGGAGAGCTTTAGCTAGTGTAATTTGTAGAGAGCCGAAGGTGACCCATTTCTCGGACAGGAGACTTTTGGTGAATGCGTCGAATCCCTCCCAGGCGGCTATGATTAGTGCCCTTCGGACACTTGATGTCACGCCTGTGAGTGGACGCCGCACTCTACCATGAACTTCGAGAAAGGGGTAGTTTAAGCGAGGGAACTCGTGGACTACTCTATAGATGACATCACCTTAGAGCTGGCGAACCATGGAGCGTTCAAGGTCGAACGTGTTATGATAAAACAAGGGGGGGGGGCTTCAAGACCCTTCCCTTCACTTTTCGACACGTTCGAGTGTGACAATCTCCGTAAGTTGGTGCGTGCTAGTTGGCATCGTTATCGCGAGAAGGCATTTGTGCCACTGCCGCGGAGCTGTTATTACTGTCACCGCCTTTGGCCATGCTAATCGCAGATGTCGACGTGCAAAGTCGGGGTTACCCGAAATCTATGTAGGTTGCTCTAAGGCCGCACACGAGAAGTCTGAATCGTGTGTGGCCAAGTGTGTCAATTGAAAAGATCTGCACCACGCTTCTTCGATGCAATATGGTGCGTATCTCTTTGAGAAGGAAATCCTGGCCGTTCATGCTCAGGATTGCCTATCATTCGCGAGGCTAAAGAATTAGTCCTGGCGCTACCCGGGACATCCTATGCCTCAATCTTGACAAAGACACCCTCTGCTAACGGCCCCTCCAGGCCTACGAGCACGGTCATTTCCACACCCAATCGGAACCTTTCTGCGGGTTATACCCAACATGGGCCCTTCCCTGATAAAGCTGGCGGCACATAGCGAAACGGCTGCGCGCCTCCGCCGAGTAGTTAGACTCACAGGAGGCAACAAACCTGAAGAGGGTCGTTGGGCCATCTCCATGGGTTCCTAAAGCTGCCCCCGAAAACAGGACATCACTAAAGGAGCTTTGGCACATTAGCCCACAACAAGTGGTAGGCTGGGTGGATGGGACACGGTGGATCCTCGAAAAGAGGGCACCCCGACTCCGAAACCACCCCGCTCGCCAAAGGTTTCAAGGCCGAGTGAGGAAAAGACTTGCATGGCGAGCCTAACCTCCCCAAATAAGTCCTCGAAGGCGACAGCGCCTTCAGCGCATTGTCTGGCCAAAAGCGAAGATCCCCGCGTCTTATCCGAGCTAGGCATAGAGGGCATATTCCTTCAATGGATTTGCCATGGACTCCGGGCCAACTTGGACGAGTTTAGAGTATCGTCTCCTCCTGTTCCTCGTTAGCTATCTTTTCGCAAAAGACCATGCTGGACGCATGCCCCCTGCCCACTCTCCCAGGGTATAAGGGTTTTGCGACCCCACCACCATGGGATGGGGGCTAGGGGGGAGGACGTGAGATTTACACCTGGAATGATGTCTCCGTTATTCTCTTCGCTTTAGATACGTCCTTTCAGGCACTACATGTGCAGCTGCACCTGGATAGGAGGTATACTGTTATTTCCGCGTACATTCCACCGTCAGCCGACTTCCACGCGGGGGATTTCCGCCGCGTCATGGCACGGTTTCCGAGGCCCTTTCTTATGTTCGGAGATCCCTCTGTGGAGACTACTCGATTAATCCCCGGGGTCAAGTCCTTGCCGTCCTGAGCGAATATTTTGAGATGGGTGTCCTAATTGTGGATGAGTTAAGCACCACTGCCCGAAAACCGCTTCATTTTCCTGCCTCGATCTATGTTTGTGTGCTTCAGATGCACAGCCTGATTTAGATTGGGGGTTGGTCGATGCCCTCCATGGTAGTGAACACTTTCCCATTCAAATATCAGGTTCTGGGCCGCTGCCGCCCTGAGAGCCCGCCCCGGTGGTGTTTGGCGCTGTTGCGATTGTCTGCATTTCAGGAAATGACTGAATTCTCTATTTCAGTCGAGAATTTAGGTCGGTAGATGAAGCCGTTGAGTTCTTCTTCGGCACCCTCATCGCAGCGTGCTGAACTATTATTCCTAGAAGGTTTGGCTGTTTTGCACTCCGACCACTCCCGTGGTAGTTAGCCGAGTGTGAGACGGCCCTTAAGCAGAAGTGTTATGCCTATATGCGCTATAAGAGCCGCCCGAACAATTTCACTGTCGGTGAATTCCGTCGAGCTAGGGTTATGTTCCGGTATATTTTGAATCACGCCTGCCACTTTTTCTTGGCGGGTATACGTGTCTTCACTTAACGGGAAACCCCTTTAGCAGAGGTGTGGAAGCGTGTCAAGAGGATTAGGGGCAAGTTCTCGCAGGACTCCCCACCCGTTCTCCAGCAGAATGAGACCGCAATCTCGGACCCCGCGTCCGTGGCCAAATCCTTCTCGACTACTTTCTCCGTATTCTCTAGCAGGGATGCTGCTCCGCCAGCATTAAATGCACGCCCTGATGTTGCGGAAATCCGCCGACTGGACTTTACCTTCAGAGGCGGAGAGCCCTTCTACGACAGGTTTACTCTGAGCGAGTCACGTTTCGATATCGCTTCGTGCACCCCTGTTCCGGACGATGTCCGTCCGAAATGCTTAGACATCTTAGTGAGCGAGGCATGGCCCTTTTGTTATACTTGCTCAACAGGATCTGAGTAGAAGGTACCGTCCCAGATTCCTGGCGAAACGTTACTGTGCTCGCTTTTCGCAAACCGGGGAAAGATCACCTCCGCCCGGTTTCCACCCAATCTCTCTAACCTCCTGTGTTTGCAATTTGATGGAAAAATTGGTAAATGTTAGATT
Organism: Ceratothoa steindachneri; assembly: GCA_963969495.1. Lineage (NCBI taxonomy): Eukaryota > Metazoa > Arthropoda > Malacostraca > Isopoda > Cymothoidae > Ceratothoa > Ceratothoa steindachneri. The sequence continues at coordinate 243,581,222 of OZ018317.1, read as the reverse complement.
AGCTTTTTTTCTTGAGAGCGTAAGCCATCTGTCTTCTGCAGAGTGCGGCTTCCGCAAGTTCCACTCCACGTCGGATGCTCTGATCCGACTGGAAAATGTCGTCAGCGAAGCCTTCCTTAGTAGACAGCACTACACCACGGTGTTTTTCGATCTGGAGAAGGCCTATGATACCGAATGGCGATACAGTATCAAGGAGTAACAAGGAGTAACAAGGAAAGGAAGTACCTTAGGAGACCTTACGGTCCATTCAAAGACGGCACCTTTGGACTAGAAATCGAGCGGGCACATGGCTGCTCAATTGTTTTGCGTCCCTAAACGGCCACTTTTCAAGACTTTGTCTAGTCTTGACTTGAACTGGTGAACAGATTCACTGTTGACAACTTCCACTGGAAGTGCATTCCACTTACCGCAGATACTGTAGGTGAAAAAATGTCCACACAGATTGCGGTTGTAACGCTTCAGTTCAAGTTTGAAGCCGTGATTGCGCGTTCTGTTCTCACTCAGTGTGAAAATATCCCGGTAGTCAACATTGTCGAACCCTCGAAGTATTTTGAAAACTTCGATGAGCTGACCACGCAGTCTACGGGTTTCCAGCGAAAACAGATCTAATTCCCTTAGTCTATCCTCATAACTTTTATGTCGGATAGAGGGAATCAGTTTGGTTGCTCTGGCTTGTACGCGTTCCAACCTTGCGATATCTTTTCGAAACGAAGGACTCCAAAATTGTACGGCATACTCCAGGTGCGGCCGAACGAGGAAGTTGTACAGACAAAGTACTATCTCTTTGTTACGGTATTCAAACTGGCGCTTTATGTAGCCTAACATCCTTTGGGCTTTCTTCTCTGCCTCGATGCACTGTTTCGAGAACTTGAGGTCGCTAGTAATAGTTACACCCAAGTCCTTCTCAGTGTCACTCGATTTAAGAGCAGTGCCCTTAAGGATATACTGAGATTGGGGGTTTCTGTGGCCGATATGCATTACTTTGCATTTGTTCACGTTAAAAGGCATTTGCCACGTGTCCGACCACTCCCCAATCTTCCCAAGATCTTCCTGCAGGTGGGTAGTATTTCCACCCTTTGCAACGTTCATAACAAGCTTGGTATCGTCGGCAAATTTGGAAATCTTAGCAACCATGTCACCGTCCATGTCGTTGACGTAGATGATGAATAGTGGTCCCAGGACAGAACCTTGAGGCACCCCGCTAGTAACGGGCACCCAATCAGAAGCCTGTCCATTCACCACCACCCGTTGCCGTCTGCCACTTAGGCAGTTCTCGATCCAGCCGGCTACTTTTCCGTCTATGCCCAGCGCTCGCACTTTCCGGAGAAGGCGGCGGTGTGGTACCTTATCAAAGGCTTTCAAAAAGTCTAAGTACACCACATCCACCGCCTTGTCTCGATCGTGCTCACTGAACACGAAGTGGAAGAATTCCAAAACGTTCGTCAGGCATGACCGTTGCCTTCGTAAGCCGTGCTGGGAACTCCTCAGTAGCAGGTTTGACTCTAAATACGACGTCATTTTGTCCACCATGATGCTTTCCATGAGTTTACCGACTATCGAAGTCAGACTGATAGGTCGGTAGTTTGACGGTTGGCTTCGGTCTCCTTTCTTGAAGATAGGGATCACCTCCACTTCACGCCAGTCTCTAGGAACGCATTCGGTCCGGATTGACATGTTGAAGATTACGCTCAGGTGTCGTGCCACTTGATCGCGCACTTCTTTTAACACTTTAGGTAGAAACCAATCTGGGCCGGGTGACTTATTCGTCATTAGGTCACTGATCTTCTTTTTTATTTCCCCTTCGGTGAAGTCCATATCCTCCAGCTTTTCTCCCGAGTAGGAATCCATTGGCTGGGGGATGGGACCACACTCTTCAGTAAACACTGAAGAGAAGTAGTCGTTGAGGAGGTTAGCATTTTCTGCATCTAAGTGCTTTAATGCCCCCTCCTCATTTCTCAAAGGGCCAATCGTTCGACGGATTGGTTTACGGCTGTTCACATATCATAAAAACTCCTTGGGATTCTCTTTACAGAGTCTCGCCACTCGGAGTTCCTCAGACCGCTTAGCCGCCCTTATGCTGGACTTCACTCTCCTGGCTAGCCTCTGGTATTCGTCAAAGTTACCCGAGATCTTCGATTGCCGGTACACATTTCTCTTCTTCCTAAGCGGTTGGCCGATTTCTCAATTAAACCACTTTGGTTGAACAGAAGACCGACGGGGACATTTCAGAGGGATGAAACGCGATTGAAGACTCATAAATGTGGTTTTGAAACTGTTCCACGAGTCTTCAACAACATCACACCCTTCTAGCCTCGCGCCAGTGAGTCCAGCACGAAGACCTGCAAAGTCTGCTCCTTTCAAATCGAGTTTTCTCGATTTACTAGTTGCAGGCCCTGCCTTCGGGACTTTGACTACAAATCTAATTAGTCGGTCGTCACTGCCACCGAGCTCTTCGCCAACAGAGAGGTCCTCAACGATGTCATCCTCAGAGGTGAAAACCAAGTCGAGGATATTGTTTCCTCTCATTGGCTCTCTCACCCATTGAGTGAGGAACTCGTTGTTCGCGAACTCCAGGAGTAGTGCGTTCTCGCCACAGGGTTCTCTGGTTTCCCAGTCAACTTGTGTGTTGAAATCCCCCATGACGATACACACTCTGTCTTCGACAAGTTCTCCTAGTAGCTGGTACAGATCTCTGTCCTTTTCAACGAGTTGGGCAGGAGGTCTATAAAGCACCAGGGTCCTGTATTTGGCAGGACCTATCTCTAGGTCAACACCTAGTAGTTTATGGTCGGATACGATGTTGCAATCCGTCGAGTTGAGAGTATCCTTGACATACAACATCACACCACCACCCTCTCTGTCTGGCCTATCTTTCAGGAAGAGCTGGTAACCGGGAATCGTGAATTCACCTTCAAAATCTCGGCTTGAGGTTTTTATCCACGACTCCGTTATGGCCACCATCCCAGGTTCCTCTGTTAGTACGAGCCCACGGAGCTCAAGAAACTTATTCCTGATTGACCTCGCATTGAACAGAGTTCCCTAGTGTAGGACTCCTTACGCTCTTCCGTTTATCGGCTTTTCTGTTTTTGTGGTCACACCCTTTTTGATGACCTCCGAGAAGGTCGTTCCAGGAGTGACACGGGCGTGCTGGCACACGTCCGCTTTCGCTCTGTTTCGAGCGCTCCTTTGGGTGCGTTCCACGACGTCTTGAATTAGGTTGGCGAGAAAGTCCTTCCCTTTAAAGGAGAGATGTACCCCGTCCTTTTGGTAGAGGACGTCTCTACCGATAAAGGTACGATAGGGGTCCACGAAAAAGACTCCTTCGGCCGTGCAGAGATCCGCCAACCTTCTGTTCACTACGACGTTTCTTTCGTGAGCGGTTCGGGATGGACCGTCTTCTCGGAAGCATCCCAACCACTACACGTTTGCGGGTTTTAAGCCCTATGTAATCCACGGCTCCCATCACCGTTTAGATGGTCTTACCACTGAGGCCAACCTTACCCCCTCTGAGGTAGAGGTCGTTGCCGCTCACCATCAGAGCAACAACTGAATTCTCAGAAATCTGAGCTTTCTCTGCCTCTACTCTAATGTTGTGGTTACCCCGTCCTGACAGGCAGCTTACCTTCACGCTAGTATGAAGGCGGGCTGCTAGCAGCGGCTGCAGATCCCGTGTTTGCGAGTCACCAATGAGGGTGACCTTCGGACACTTGGCCTCTGAAGACGGGGTCTTCCCTTGTGGAAGAGGCCTCCCCTTTTCCTCTTTACTCTCCACATTCTTATCTTTCTTTTTTATTCTTCTTTATCTGTTTTTCTTCTATTTTTGGTTGTACTTTTGTTGCAACTTTATTCTTTTGCTTTTGTTTCTTTGTTTTTCCTTTCTTCTTTTTCTCTTTTTCTTTCGCCTCAGCTAGCTTAGCCTCAGATGATGCCGGAATCTCCGCTTGGGTACCAGGGGATTCCGACACGTCAGTGGGCGGCGCCTCTTCTAGGCATCGAATATGAGCTGCGTTAAGGACTTCGAGTTTCTCCAACTTTCTTTCAAGGATTTTAGCTCTCTCCTCTGAGGCTCTATAGAGGTCTTTTAATTTCTCCACCACTCGCGTCAATATGCAAGTAATGCAAATACTTTCAGGGCTGCATTTTGAGTAGCAGCCCTCCGGAAAGTCAACGCACCACTTTTCTAACTGGCATGTTGCACAGTTGTGTTTTAGACGAACGGGTCCTTTTTTGCCTGTCATTTTGAGCGCTTTCTCTCTCTCTGAAAACTCGTGACCAATCAATGATAAAAAGGGGGGTTGGTGAGTTCTCCCCGCGTGAGTCACTCCCGCCTATCGATCGGAGAGGTTTTGGATCTTTCAGAAGGCACGCTCCATGTGCTGCTGTTCGTCCTACCGAGTCGTCAAACCTCAGCGTGCCGTGGCTCCCAACCAAGCTGCACTGACGGTCCCCGAAGGGGCCATCTATTTGTCACCAGGTGAACAACAACGAAGCACGCCCCTTACTAAACTCCTACTAGTTCCCTTCACAACGGCCAGGATCTCGCAGTAGTGTTGAATGGATATCCCGCCACACCAAGGAACTCGACCCAAGGCTTTTTATTGGCCTGGCAACCAACATGGGAACAAAGGGCCGTCACCTCGGACCAATGCTACCATAAGCACCCGTCAACGGGCACTGGGAACGGTCAATAATTACGCGCCAGGGAAGGGGTTAACGGGGCACTACCCTCATCCCATTCATCGTACCCCAACGCCTAGGACACCTCTAGTCCTAGTCTCTCGCAACCAGTGAGCATCGATTGGCGTTGTTTATAGAGGTTCCAAAGCCTCTCTTCTGACGCATGAGGTAGCTGCCAGGTCCTTATATGTAGATAGAGGAAGAAAGGAAAAAAGGGACATGATAGGAGTAGGTTTTTATTTTTCTTCTTTTTGTATAAGTGGAAGATAGGATAAAAGTAAAAAAGTAAAGGGATAGATTATAAAAAGAAAGGAATGACGCACTTAGTCTGGAACCTCGTTTCCGACCAAATCGACAAGGGAAGCCTTACCAGGGGTACCCAGAAGAGGTACCCCCTCCGACATAGATCGAAAAGTCCAAGGTCCACACAAGCTCTCTTCCCGCGACAAGGGGGCGTCACCTCTCCCTCTACTTTCGTTATGGATGCTCCCACACGATGGTGGCGAGTTGACGCCTCCCAATCTTTATATCTGAATTTATGCGAGATGGTTGATTCGTCGTACGGATGGGGGAGCCCTCTCCGGCCCAATAGAGGAGGAAGAAGGAGTCCCGCAGGGAAGTAGGAAAGTGTCCTTAGTGTCACACTCTTTGCCCTGGCATCAACGGCATCACCTCAGTGCTGCCGGAAGATGTTCTCCCTACCCTCTAGGTGGACGACCTTTCGATCTCTTTTGGCGCGGCCCAGAGGCCAACCCTGGCATTGAACCGCGTCTCTCGCTATCCCAAGGCGCACAGGTTTCGGTTTTCCTTGGCCAAGACTAAAGTTGTGCACTTTCGCCGCCATCCATGGCTCTACTCTGACCCAGATTTGTTTCTCAATGGGGTACGCCTGGAAGTAGTTGAATCCCACCGTTTCCTTTGTCTTGTATTCAAACGACGTCTCACCTGAGAGGCTCATATTCGCAGCCTTAGGCCTCTTTTAGCTGCGCCATGGATATTCTTCCTTCCCTAACATTCAGCACTTGTGGTGCTGATAGGGCTACTGCCAAACTTTTTTATCGATCCTTTGTTCGTTCGAAGCTCGACTACGGATGTGAGTTTTATGCATCCGCAGCTGAGCGTGTATTGTGGAAGGTGGACTCGATCGACCACACCGGCCTTCGCCCGGCGCCTTTTGCCTTCCGCACTTCCCCCATTGAGACCCTACTTGCGATGCTGGGGAGATTTCACTCGCTCTACGCCGTACACAGTTCATTATTTGACTGTACGTGAGAGTTCGGCGCCTCTCTCAGTCTCCAACAGCTCTCACAGCACCTGAAGCTGATTTCGACGGTGCCTACGCCGCCGAGAGATGCTAGGCATACTACAAGCCTTTTGGGTTTAGGGATTGAAAACTACTTCGAGAACTAGGTATAGCTCTCGGGCCGCTGGCTCCTCTGATTCTGTCCAGATGCCATCATAGATGGGACTACCTTTGGATATTTGTCGCCACGCCTCTGCTCACAAAGCTTGTACAGCGCCGGGAGTATTGCGTTCGACCCTTTTGGAGCACACGCCGTGTCACGCTGGAAACATGCCAGTCTATATGGGTGCTCCAACTCCCAAGAGGGGGTCGGCTTCCACGCCATATCCCTTTTGTATTGCTACTGCCGAGCTAGTGGCAATACACCACTGGGTCCGGGAGATTAGGCGACGTGTCTGGTTCAAAAACCGGATTGTGATTTATATCAACTCACAAAGCTCAATGAGTACTTTTGTGGTATTGGAATCTCCGCATCCCCTGGTTTACGATATCCGTGCCGCCACAGTTTTTCTAAGCCGGGCAGATGTCGAGATTATCTTCTGCTGGGTTCCTGGACATGTAGGAATTGCGATGAATGAGCGTGCCGATGAGGGCGCCAAATAGTCCGCGAGGACTAAGCGACCGGATCATCGTTTTGCTCTTCCTCACACCGACTACATGGCAGGAATACGGGAAGCTCTCCGGACCGCTTGGCAAAGAAGATGGGAGACGGTCGAGGGTAACTTAAAGCTGCGTGCCATTGCGCCGCGACTGTTCCCAAGCACCTAAACCCCAATGTCGTCCCTTAATTGGACACACTCGCGGGACGCACCACCATTTGATAGAGCGCTCGCCAGCGCTCTACTGTTAAGATTGCGTTGTCCCCCACACTGTTTGGCACATTCTTGTTGAATGTTCCAGTCTGAGCTATCTTCGCGCACGCTACCTGTCCCGGTACCAGGACGAGCGGGGTCGCTACTGCTGTTGTTCGTGAGGTTGTTGTTTTCTTTTTAGGTGAACCACCGACATATTTTATGGCATCACGAAAGGATTCAAACCCAGCATCGACCTGAAGTTGGGCTTGCAAAGCCAACACCCTCCCCCCTAAGAAGAGGTGAGCCATAATTATGTGCACACGTGAGATTGTTCTCCTGAGTGTGTATGTATATACAGGGTGACCAATAAAAAACTTGGTTAACATGTATAATGTGTCAACATGGAAGTAGATTAAAATCATGCATCACCAGGTCTATTTTTATGTGCTAAGGCCCAAATCTGTTCTTCTTTGTTGTGAAAATGCTTCATTTGGCAAAAATTGCTACCTATTTGCAATTGCTGTTTTGTACCTAGGTTAGGTTAGGTTAATTTTGATAATTATTAAAATCAAGAATTTGCACAAGAGGAACGAAATGTGCTTTAGCACATAAAAATGAACTTGGTGAGATCAATTTTAAGTTTAATTATAGGTTGACACCCATTACACATAATTACCAAAAAGGTTTACCGAACTTGCAATTAATATTAATTTAAACCTTTTAGCGATGTTTGGGTTTCGTAAAATCTGTTTTGTCTCGCAGCTCTTCCTCGTTCGCTTTTGGAAATTTCATTAAATTTGCCCCCGAAGTGAGCGACGGCTCCAGAATTCACACATGTAATCGGATCCAGATTTCCACTTTCAAGTCAGGAGAAATGCACGGATTAATTGAACAGGCCATGAAACTTCAATTTCTAACTATTCGAAAATCGCATGCATTTTTTTCTACTGTTGAACAGAAGAATGAAATTGTACCTCCTTTTATGTATGAATGATTTGAACCCCATTGCTCAATTACATAGTAGGGAGAAAAGGATAGTCGGTGTGGTCGAATGTGTTTCATTACATGACACCGTATCCATCACATATTTCTCCCTACTCCCCCCATTTTCCTTAAAGTGAAGTTTGGAGTTTAGGTAAATATTAATATTTTTATTCGACTTCTAGAAATTAATTTCTTCTAATCTCTATCAATACTTTTATAAGTGCTCAAACCATTCTACTTTTTAGAAGTAAATTGATCTTATAAATTCTAAGTTAACTTTTTTTTTACACTTTATTTATTTCTATTTTTTATTAAAATATCTTTACACTTTCTTTGCACAAATAATCGGAAGTTCATGCTCAGATTATTAATTAAGGTCCAATTGTTTTTTGACTTATTTACTTCTCTTTACCCAAACCACTTTACACTTTACCTGAACACCAATAATCCGCGGTTCATATGCATATTAATAAATAATATTTTAATTTACCTTTGTATTATTATTTACGTCTTTATCTATACCAAAACTTTTATCGGTAAACTATTTGTGCATTCATATATATTAATAATAATATAATTAATATTTTCTCTTTTAAAACTATTCTCTTTCCTACCAACGCGTGTTTATTTTTTGAAGGGGCCTTTTGGGAGACCAGATCTTAGTTGCTATGGCGATGCCGATCTTTCTCCGAGAAGAGATTTCACCGCTCTAATTATTTGAGACAGGTCTCTTTTAATTTTATTAAGTGGATAATATGGTTATCGCCATAAGAACCAGTCTTTGGTGATAGTTTTGAATATTACTAGAAAAAAATATCCAGCGAGAGCTGAGAGAAGCCAATTTCACGTTTGACAGCAGAATGTCTTCTTTCATCATATGGAAGAGATGTTTTGTGTCCTGTTGTAAAAATGATTTGCGTTCTTCATGTTTTTGTTTGGTGTTTAAAAGATTCGATGTTGCTAAGAGAAATTATTTTCCTTTTAGAGACAGGTTATTTTGCATTCAAAAGATTGTGATTGGAGTTTGGGAGAATTAATTTAATGTGATAAGATTCGAAGTTTACTTGGAAAGACGAGACTTCGGATTTGACAAAATTTAATACAACATTTGAAAGATTAGATTTGTTAAACAAATTATTCTCCTTTTGGTTTTAGATTGAGAGGTGTTTTTTATTCTTGAAATCCTGTTTAACGTTCGATTTTTTTTACATTCGTAATCTCAAGATCTTGAATGCCCTTTTTGTCGAAAATGGTTTGTAGTTTCAACAGAAGTCTAGGTTGTATGGAGGAATGAATGAATTATCAAACTGTGAGTGAGTTTGGTATGCAATCTAATGCAAACATCAGCATCGGAGATACCTGGATCTCCAACACTGACTTCCAATGCGTAAATCGTCTCTGCATATTTTTGCCTATTTTCAGTAAAAAGCCGAAGACCAGGAAATTTCAGCCTCGTCTCCAAATCCTTACGATCTGGTGTCAAAGTTAGGACCAACTTCAATTTCCTTCGTTCGTAAGAAGCTTACCAAAGAACTTGACATTATCCTCAAAGGGCATGTGTCCTCTAGTACATACCACGAATAGACTTCTCCCATTTCCTAGGTAGGTTTTAATAAACAGAGTACTCTAAATAGGCTTCGCTTTAATTGCTTTAGAGGCCAGTATGACGTTTACTCCTGTTTCTTGGTATTATCGGAATGGTTCTTCATTTTTTAGTTTCTTATTGGTATCTTAATCTATATATTTTTGTCCATTTTTCCAACCCTCCTTTTGGTGAAACCAAGGTTTTTTTGCAACTTTGTTTTCCGATTATTTGATAAATTGAGGAGAATTATTATATGAAAACTTTGTGTCGGCGAAACCTTTGAATAAAAAGATCGCTTGGCAATAATAATGAACCCTTAATGTAAATGAAAACCAAACTATTAAAGTAGTATATTATCAACTCAAATACCTTTTCCTTTTGGAGGTAAAAAGAATCGCTAGAAATTGCCCCTCATGAAAGATTGTTGCATACGATACGCAATTAAGAACTTCCTTACAGATTTGATCGATGAATTCAGTATGGTCAACTTTTGTGCATCGCTTATAATCTATTAGATGTGAGTTCAATTAAGGTGTTGAAGTTCAGAATGAACTTGAACATCATTGATCCAGCCCTAGATTTTAATGCGGCCAGAAGTGGAACCTGGATCAAAATGAAAAAAAAATTCCAATAAGAGTGGAATGACGCCTTCAAGACAAATGGTGGGAATTGCGCTCAGTATCTTTGAACCTATGGTGTTATTTCATTTCGCTAAATGAAGTATTGAATATTTAGCGGTCTTAGTGTTCATGTAGGTGAATACTGTAGGTGTGTAAGTATGTTTATATGAATATAAAAAGTATCGGTTAGATTAAAACAGCTTGTATGTGAATATTATGAATTTATTTCTGCATTCTGCAGCGTCTGTTTCCATGGTGATGGAAACTTCAATCTACACACATCGAATTCACCTCAATACATTTTTTGGTTCAAGCGAATAATTTCTATGTAGAACGTTTAACGCCCTCCTTCACCCTTTATTGGGTCTAAACAGGCGCGAAAAAGAAAGTGAGAGATTTAAAAGAGGCGCAAAAGAGAACCAGAGAGAGGGGACACCACTTTCGCATTAGGCACTGGGGTCAGAAGGGCATGCGGTTGTTTCAGTGGGAGTCGGGACATTTGGAAGAAATTTGGGATAAGGAAAAGGAAAAATTTAAGGTAATTGTATATTTTAGTGGAGCAAAGAGAAATTGTAATTGCAAATTCCTGCAAATTTAAATTTTAATTGCAAATTCCCACTAAGGCCAATTTAATGGATAAATGCAGCGAATGCAAATTTTAATTTTAATTACCAACTATTTATTCATCATTGATAAATAATCGCCAGGTTAATGTTTGTTTCCATTTCCCTTTCTATTCAGTCTTCCTCTCCAACCCTGAAGGTCTTAAACCTAGGCCACTATTTTATATTGTATCCTGCTTTTCTTTTATATTCCTTTTTTCGTGTCTCCATTCATTCATATTATTTATAGTCTTTAATTTTAATCATTCGATTATTATTTTTTATCGTTCACTTCTGATGTTATGTGAAACAACAAAATAGAGACTACAAACGGGTCTTGATTCTTCTCTTTTGGGGGGCTTTAAAAGATTCTTCTTCTATGATTCCCAGTCTCGGTCTTTTAGAAACCCTTCTTGTCATTCCCTCAAATGGAATGGATTTCTCTAGAACTACTCTTCTAAATCTCCCCTGGCAACTTTTGATCTTCCTCCCACATCCATTCAATAGCGTCCAAACCTTCCATTTGATCTATTTCGAGAGCCTTAAGAAATAAGTTGAAAATAGGAAGACTTCACAAAATCGAGAGCTCATAAAAGTAATGCGGTCGATCGGAATCACTTTTCGTCACAACCAACGAAATTTAACTGATGGATGACTTATAGAAACTCGCTTTGAGATTTGGAGAGAAAGATCAAAACTAAAGTAACAAATATTTATTATTTGCAGCAAAAGTAAAATGTTCCACCCTTTTCTCTATTGAATAAAAATGATGAGATTTTTTCTCCATCTCGAGAAAGAGACAACTTTGGATTCATAGCATAAAAAACATCAATGAAGGCTTTTCAACTTTAGTTTAATTCATAGCAATTTATCTTTTGAAAGTCATTGAACCCAATACTTTTCATCAAAGAAAATGCGAAAGAATTTTAATAATGTTGATGGCTATGGTGGTGTGGCCAAATAGGCCTAAATCTGTGTGCGGCAAAGGAAAAAGAAAAATACGAGAGTGAAGATGAGAGAGAGATAAACAATTATTAACGAGACGAAAATTACAATATTGCTTTTTAGTTGCTTTTCATCTTGACCAATGACTGCGTGCCAATCCCTTACTGAGGAGACGACTTTAACCTAAAAGAAACAAAAGATAAATTTATCGATTTAAGGAAAGGAGCATGGCGCACTTCAACGAGGGCAGGTCTAACTACGTAAGGCGTAAAGAACGAGGAAAAAAGACAGTGAAAGGAAGAATTGACGATATCAGAGGAATCGAGCTTATTTACACGAGTTAAAGAGGAAAAAAATCTGTATTTTAAATTTGAGGTACGCGAAAATAATAAATCAGCTCTCATCTCCCTCAAGTGGAAAGAGGAGAAAGATCATTTGATGAAGGACGAAGAATTGCAATAAATAAATGAAGATCTAAATGTCCTGCGATGAAAGAAGAAGAATTACAACGAAGAAATGTAGATCAAGGGAAGAATTGTGATGATAAATTGAAGATCAAGGGAAGAGGTGTGATGAAGAAATGAAGATTAATGGAAGATTTAATATGAAAATGGAATATTAAAGGTTAAGTTGGAATGAATAAATGAAGATGAAAGGAATGAGCGATAAATATAAGAAACTAGGATCAAATGAAACCTCAATGTATCGAATCTTCTAAGCGCCATTAGACGAATTGCCAGCATCAAACCTCGAGTACGAGACCCCATAATTATGCTTTGGCATCCATACCCCTTTCTCTCATTTTAAATGGGGGAGAGGGGTATCCACTTTGGAGGAAGATTCTTTACTTTTGGATTAAAATAACTACATGATACCTGCTGACCTTCCTCATACAATGGTTGCTTTGATTGTTCAAAGCATTAACTTCCTTCTTTTCTTTCGGCAGCGGATGCGAATACGTCAAAAATTATTCGTATGCCCTTTCAACGCTTGCGGATTCGAAGGGGTTTAATCTCCTTTTTCACCTGAATTTGGGTCCATTCATACATGGGTAAGTATGAGTAGAGGGCAGGTTTGAAACATCCAGGAAACAATTTAATTAGAGAACTGGGACTCAAAATGATTAATTTGCACCTGCGTTCATCGGCATGTAGGAAAAATTGATTTAAGGAGGCCAGAACTTAAGATAATAATACTAATAAGAAAAAGGGAAATAATACTAATAATTGCAAAATTACAGAGTGGCAACGACCAGAAGAGCCGCTCGAAGCCAGCCTAGAAAGTAAAAGATAATTAAACCCTCTTTTGGTCCCATTTACACTGTTCATCATGCCGTTGTCTAATCAGTCCAGTCCGTCTTTTCATATAAGGGTTTTGCGACCCCACGACCATGGGATGAGGGCTGGGCAGGAGGATGCGAGATTTACACCCGGCATTATGTCTCTGTTCTTCTTTTTGCTCTAGATACCTCCTTTCAGTCAGTAACTGTACAGGTGCAGATGGATAGGAGGTATACTGTTATTTTGCGCACATTCCACCGTCAGCCGAATTCGACTCAAGAGACTTCCTCCGCGTCGTGGCGACTACTCAATTAGTCTCAGGGGTCAATTTCTTGCAAACCTGATCAACGAGCTGGAGATAAGTGACCTAAATGTGAATGGGTTTACGCATCAATGCCCTAGAACTGCTTCATTCTACTGCCGTGGTCTATCTTTGTGCTATCCGGATGCACAGCCTGATTTTCGGTGGGGGGTAGTCGATGACCTCCATGGTAGTGATCACTTTCCTATTCAAATAGCATTTTCTGGGCCTCTGTGGCCTGTAAACCCTCCCCAATGTGCCTGGCACGGGCGCATTGGTCCGCATTTCAGAATGTCATTCGAGGAGTTTAGGTCGGTAGATGATGCCGTTCAGTTCTTCTCTGGTAACCTCATCGCCGTGCGCCTAACTACTATTCCTATAAAGTCTGGCAGTATTACACATGAACTGCTCCCGTAGTGGTCAGCCGAGTGTGAGACGGCCCTCAAACATGCGCTATAAAGCGCCGCCCAAATGACCTCACTCTCTGTGAATTTCGTCAAACTAAGGCTAGATTCCGGTATGTTTGGCATACGCCTGCCGCTCTTCTTGGCAGACATACTTCTCTTCACTCAAGTGTGAGAGCCCTCTAGCTAACGTGAGGAAGCAAGTGAAAAGAATTCGAGGCAAGTTATCGCAGGACGCTTCTCCCGTTCTCCCAGATAATGGGACCGCAATCTGAGAGCCGGCGTTCGTGGCAGAATCCTTCTCAACCGCTTTCTCTACATTAACTAGCCGAAATACTGCTCCACCAGCATTCAATGTGCGTCGTGATGTCGCAGAAAGACGCCGACTGTACTTTATCTCCGGAGGCGGAGAAGCCTTCAAGTTAAGTTCCACTCTGGCTTCGTGCGCTGACACGCCCATCATACGGATGATGTCCCGTACGCCATGCTTTTCGAAAACCTGGGAGAGATTTTTCTAACTCGGCCGGTATTCACTCAATCTCTATAATTTCTGGGTGTGCAAGTTGATGGAGAAATTCGTAAAAGTTAGATTAGCCTTTTTCATGCACAACAGAGGCCATCTGTCCGACTTTTACAAGTTATAGCATACGTCAGATGCTATTATCCGACTGGAAAAAGCCGTCTGCGTGGCCTTCCTTTGCAGACAACAAAAGGCTAGGGTTTTTAGATCTGGAGAAGACCTATGATACCGCATGGCGATACGGTATCATGGAGACTCTCCACACCATGGGGGCGAGGTGATGCCTCCCAACATTTTTATCTGAATATTTGTGAGATCTTCGAATCTGCGTACGAGTGGGGGAGCCATCTACGGTGCTGCCGGAAGATGTTCTCGCTATGCTCTATGTGTACGACCTTTCAATCTCTTTTAGCATGCACCAGATGCCAACTCTGGAGCGTCGAATCCAACTGCCATTGAACCGTGTCTCTCGATATGCTGTAGAACACAGCCGTCGGTTTTTCTTTGGCCAAGACTAAGGTGGTGCCCTTTTGCACCATCCACGGCTCGACCCTGACCCAGAATTGTTATGGGTCGTGTGTTACCTCATCGGGAGGAGACTCTCTTTGTTCTAGGTCGTATGTTCCCTCGAGAAGGAGACTCTCTTTGTTGTAGGTCGTATGTTTCCTCGTGGGCAGGAGAATCTCTTTGTCGTAAGTCGTATGTTTCCTCGCCAGGAGGAGACTCTCTTTGTTATAGTTCGTATGTTCCCTCGCCAGGAGAAGACTCTCTTTTTTATAGCTCGTATGTTCCCTCGCCGGGACGAGAATCTCTTTGTTGTAGGTCGTTTCTTCCCTCGCCGAGAGGAGAATCTCTTTGTCGTAGGTCGCATGTTCCTGCACTGGGGAGAGGCAAGCCTGCTCCAGACGCCGAAGCTTCTTTAGTTCTTCTTCCTGCGCTTTGTTTTTTTTTTTGCTTTTCTTGTTTGTTTGCTTTTGTTTTGGGGGTATTTTTGTTATTTAGTTTTTGCGTATTTTTATATCTTTCCCTGTTATGCTTTAACGTGATTACGGCGAGATTGGCCATAGTATGCATTTGAGAGATGGGATCTTTAAGGGGTTCATGAAAATAAAGGGAAAAGCGAAGATAATTAACGGGTCTAAACGTCTCTTTTAAGAGGTTGCCACCAAGGAAAGCAACCTTTGGCTGTATGCAAAGGTGTAGCAAATCGGTCTCCACCTGAAACTGATGTAAGTGAAGGTATCATGACTACTCTCGAGAGAAGATAGCATCGAATCTAATGTCCATATATTTGATTATATGAATTAGATAGTTAAGAAATCCAAGATTATCAGGAATGCTGTCACCAGAGCCTTACAATGAAGCTAAGACACCACAAAGAGACCATGAAATCGAACCTAGAGGCACTTCAGTGTTTTGTTCCAAAAATCTTCTAGTGATCTATCTAGTTTTGGAGCTCCTAATCTGGTCGTTTAACTTTTTGACCTTTATATATACAAACAATAATTATACAATTAACGCACAAATTACATCTACTTCTGGTATGAGGGGTGCAGACCTGATTCTGTCAATTTTTGTGTTTGAAGGGTGGATAATAGTGTAATTTAAAGAGAGTAGGAAACCGCACTTTAAAAATTGTTGTCAAACTATTCTATAGGTGACTCAGATCAAATAGATTTTATTGTGTCTCTCAATTCAACAGGCCTTTCTCGTACCACTCAAAATTGTTAATGCTATAAATTTTAATCATAGAAACATATTTTAAATTTTACACCTTTTGAACTTGTTCTCAGATGGTACGTCTATCTACTCTTTGTACTAGCCATGATTGGCGGCCTAGTGTTTATCCCGGTTACTCAAATAGAAGAATAAAGAGATAATGGTGATGTTTTCTTCTCCTAGTCTTCAGAACCGGAGTTTCTACCATAGGTTAACAAGCGTTGGACAGCGCGTGATTTATGTTTGGTTTTGAAACGTCATCCCTTTTGAAAGCGACTTCTATGTGCTCATTTTATTGATTTATTCATGATTGAACAAATGAGGCCCTGAATTTCGATGGGGTTTGGTGAATGAAGAACTTCAACTCAAGGGCAAAATATGCGAAACTTAAACTACAACAGTTTAATTCGTGTCCTTTAAATGGTCTATAGAAGCATGGATCGTGTCTAAGGAATCTCTTCGAGTTACTCGAGCGGAGAATTCAGGAACAGGATTTTGAAAATCAATTTACGTTTGCTACCTGGATTCCATAAACACCGTTGCCATGGCATAAATGATTACTAAATGAACTTCATGTTAATAATATTAAAAGAATATTTCTAAAATTGTTTTAAGATTAGCTGATATAAATTAAATACCTGTACTAAATGGAGTTTCAACTAAATTAATATAGTTACGCAGTGTAATTCTGCAAGAATCTCCTTTTGGAATCATTCATTTGATTGTGTATTTACTTAATATCGATTCTTCTATGGGAAACCCATATAAAAATTTTAAGACGACATGAAGGTTGGGGAAAAATGAGTAATGATGGAAGAAGAACAAAAATACAGACATCTTTAATATTATAACGGGGTTAGTTAAAGTGAAATCAGTGGGTACCAACGTATTAAGAATTTTATATTTTCCAACTGGATAGAACAATATACAATGTACCTGACTCAGTTAGAATCTTTAACTGTTAGAGTTAGAAAGTCAATGAACTCTTCAAAGGAGGATGAATATGGAAATTTGATTTTCTTAAAGTGGCACGTAATATCCTGTTGACTTAATACTTTCTTAAAAATGTCACTGCTCTGATAAAAATGAGGTGTCTACGAAGCGGATACACTGTCCGATCTGTAAAGGTGACCTCAGTTTTTAAAGGATTTTTTTTTCAAAATATAAATCTCTCAAGCAAAAAGTTCGTTAATTTTCAAGTAGCTAAATATCCATGGAGGTACGTCCAAGATTCCATAGTTGTTGGTTTATATAATGAAATGGAATGGATATATTAAAAATCTACTAATTTTGTTACGACTATTGTGGAATATCATTAGTTGATTTCCTGTCAATCCTCTCCCATTTCTTATTCTATTGAAATCCGTTCATCAAGAAGGCAACAAGTGAAATTAATTTTTTTAATAATTGCCCTTATTATCGACTACGTTAAATTTTAAGCGTTAACGTTATGTCACGTTTTATTAGTTTTCTGAACTAATTACGACATTTGAGAAAATGGCGATAGTTTTGGACCCCTCAATAGAGAAATATTCATCTCCTTCTCGACCTAAGCCCTATTTAGTTTAGAGAACGCTGACCTGAATATTGGTTCGAATCGATTTGTAGAAATAAAGTAGATTAATACAGTTGAATACAAGGAATAAGTCGAAAAAATAACGAAGTGGCAAACCCGGATACCCAAATATGCTACTTCAATTTGCGACGGAATAGCTGGCTTGTGGCTTGTTTTAGCAGAAAACTTTCAGAGAAAGCTATCTCTCTTACTCTCCTTCTATCCCTCTATTACCCTATGCAAGATTCGAACAGAAGTATTAAATGTTGTGGTTGTCGCATTCGTAGTCGATCCCTTGAACTTTGGTCTCCATCGTAACAAATTAAAATGATTTGCTATTGCAGGAGATCGATCTTTTTCACTATTCATTTCTATATATTCCCTTTTCATTTTTCGTATTTTTATATCAGCTAGGAAGGCCATGGTTGTTTATTTGTCTCCTTTCTCACGTAAAATTCAAAGAACTTAAAACCACTTGATAAGTTCTCCACCGGTTTCAAAATTTAAACTCATTTTAATTAAGGTAACTCATATTCAATGATATAAATACCTAAAATTAACAATAAATTACCCTTTTTTTGGTTGAAATAATTTTTTTCAGAGATTAATTTAAAGGATTAAGATAAAATTGATCTTAAGTTAAAAGCAGGAATTTATCGGAACCAGAATTTTCCTCCTATTTAAATTTTTTAAAATTTTAAAAGAAAAAAATTCAATATCGAAAAAGGTATAAATTTGAAGAGTTGGCGAATGGAGATGGAGATACGAATAGGAAAGAGTAGATAGGAGAGTAGATTAGATAAGAAACGGGAGGAGATTTGTCTGTCTTTTTTTTAGTACTGAAATGTATTGATTATATTATAGGTGAGGCAGTGAGGACGGGTGTTTTGGAAAAATTACAAAATCATTAATTTTAGCTAAAACAAATAATCATAACATTAATGTGTTCGCATTGAATTAGCATTTGACAAAATCAATCTAGAAAATAACATCCCACATGTGCTGTGCGTTTTCAGTGATGCATTTCTGAAGGCCTTCTTGGAACTTGTCCTTTACTCTTTTCAGCATTGCTCTATCGATTTGGTCGACTCATACGCGAAAAGCTTCTTTCAAATCATCCATTATTTGAGGCTTATTTTGAAGGAGTGTATGCATAAGTGGAAATGAGGTGGTGACCGATAAGAGAGTGAAGAACGTCCCTTTATTATCTGGCTGTTTGGGTCATTGCCACACACTGCTGAAACTACAGACATCGGGTAAGAAAAGGTTTTCGTCGTAATTCAGGCACAAAGTTGTTTACAGTAACAAAATTTTCATTATGGTCTTCAAGAAGAACGGACCAATGACGATATCTCTTTCAACACAACACCAAACAACCACTTTGGGGCTGTGCTTTGTTCTTTTGTGAAGTTTCTCTCGGATTCTCAATAACGACCATTCTGTACATTTACGATGCCATTGAGATGAAAATGAGCTTCATCTTTCATTCGCTAAATGAAGTCGTCATTTGCCTCAAAAATTGCTTTTATCTGACGTGCCAATTTAAGCTACTATGCAACGTCCCCTGCCCTCAGCTATTGCGCAATGACCAATTTGTAGGAATATAAATGCGGGTTTTCATGCAAAAGTACGCCAGACCGAACCATTCTCGATACCCAGTCCAGTAGCACACCTCCGAGTAGAGTGGTTTGGGCTGCAAAGCAAAGTATGTCTGACTCATTCCACCTACCATGGCGTACGTACAGTTCGTGGAATCAGCCTGATTTCCAGAAATATTAAATCGGTGACGAAAATCACGCTGGAGTGCTGTAATAGACTCGTTATTCTTCATAAAACTGTAGTAGGCTAACACGCGGGGTTCTATCGTCTACAGCACCATAACTTCACCTGAAAATAAAAAGAAAAATGCTGAGACATCACAGAGTGAATGCCACCTGACGGATCTACAAGCTTCCGCCTGGTACTGATTAATAGCCATTTCAAAAACTCTTTAGAAGACTCGCAACCAAATGCACTTTCACGGCATCTAATTTTTTATATTGTTCTCCATTTATGTCTTGTGTCAGTTCCAGTTTTCCTTGTTTCCTCTTTATAAGTACAGGTTCCTATTTGTTTATTCTCTACGTAATTTATTGCATCTTTGATCTGTCTACTTTTTTATCTTATTTCCTCTCTCCATTATATTTTATTTAGTGTCCCAAAGGCCATTCTTTGCGAGCGCCAAATAGATGACATGGGATCTTCTCGAGCTCGTCTCCAATCTCATCTAAGGAAGGATCTTAATCCTTATCATTTTGGTGTCCCTCGCAAGAATGAAAGGAACTCAGCATGGGGCAGATGCGCCCCCTTGGGAGAATAAAGAGGAGTATACTTATAGCTATTGGGGTCTTATGAGAAAAGAGATTCTCTTGAACTTTCCCATTCTGGCAACGAAGAGATTCCTGTGAGGAGAGGAATATAGAAGAAGAACGGATAGAGAAGCACTAGAAGACTATTCAGGAAAATCGTGCTCGTTTACCACCATCAAAGTATGTGACGCCAAGTAGTATGTGAGGAAATGCCCTCGAAGTACCAGCGTAAAAGGGAGCCACCCTCGGAATACCTCTTTCAGCCCCTTTGCTTTAAACCCCGTGGTTCTTGGTGTGGGAAGATTAGAATCTTTGAGATGGAAGCAGTCCCGCGCTGAGTCACCAGACCCAGCTGTATTTGATTTCGGACGCTCCTTGCTCCCCTTTCCCCTCGATACCGCCAAACTCTTGCCCCCAGGTTTCCCAGGCCTGTCTATTTCCCCACGAGTGCAGAAGTACTAACCCTATCCACATATCCTGAGGCAAACTTCGCTATCTGATCGGATTCTAAGTAAGTTTACATAGACTGACGTCGAGAATCCTCTAGTGACGGCCATGTCCTGGGGCTATCTATTAGACCAGCCACCTGTCTATTTAACCCTTAGTCCGCCAGTCCTCGAGGAGATTGAAAATCTGCTAATCCTTCCGTTAAGACCGTTTTGTCTGTTCCCTTGTGAAGTCCCTCTACCCTAGTTTGAGTGGTACCCCGTCGTTAAGATCTCACCAGCAGATCTCCCTTCGTGGAGCTTTGCCCCCTGTACAGAGGAAAGCTATTGAGCCACCTTATTCCGGGAGAACTATGCGGCCCCCATCATCTTGAAGCTCCTTCAAGACCCGTTCTTTCGTGTATGAGACACCCTCCCGAGCCGAATAACCTTCTAGTATTTGAGATTCCATCTCTATAGAGCTGATAAAATCTCGTTCTGCAACTAGAAGTACCCCCAAACCCCCATCTACGATTCCTCCTCGTTAGGACTCCCCGAAGTATCTTCTTAAAGACCTGTCCCGTTGGTCTTCCCCCTTCAGATCACCACAATGCTTCTAGGTAAAGCTATCTTGTATTGTAATCTCCTGATTACACCTCGTCAATCGTCACCCACATCCACGTTTGAATTAACTTTCCGTTCAATCGTAATTAATATCACTTGTTCGAGTCAACGTTAATTTTGCTCCTTCCGCTTAACTTTGTCATATCCTAATTGTTACAATCCAATTAATTACGTTATCGAGTAATTTTTTTCCTTTTTTTGTAATATATATTGCTCCATTTATTATATATATATATATATATATATATATATATATATATATATTAAAACTATATTTTGGGGTCTTGTTCTTTATATATCCTTTGAACTGTAACTTAGCAAGCCATTAGATAAAACACGGTCAACCGTAAATCCCAATCTGTATAAAAATCAAGGAGGCGGCCCCCTACTCCTTTAATTGCCCCAAAGCATATCGTAGGAGGCCTCGGGTCGGCTATCTGCCCGTGCTTGTGTATGCGCCCTTGCTCCGAGCGAGTCTTCACAGCGATACCTCGACATAGTCTCCTTTTTAACTCCATCGGGTTATTTACTTTCCAAGGATTCTCCCCTCGCCTTACTTCACTACTTTCTTCAGAAATATTTCTTTCCGACTGTTGAGCAGTGATTCCTTCGTTGGATTACACTTTTAAGTGAATTAAATTGACAAGAGGAAAACACTTAATGAAAATGGCGGCATATCATAAATTAGGACCAATTAAAGATAATCCCCATCTCGTGCCAGTTCTGTTTAACGCGATTATCTCCACTCGTTCATTGGCTACTGAGGCTATATTGGCTACTCAGGCTATTTAACCTTCCTCATACTTTCACCTTCCACAACTTTACCAATTTAATTACGAACCATTCTAAATATCCTGCCAAGAATCCCTCAGGTGTTGGTTTTTGTTGTTCTTTTTGTGGTGGTCTGGGGACGTACCGTTTTCGTGTTCCCACTTTCCTTACAAACGTTTTTTGAATTCATTTGCTGCCAAAAACCCCTCGATTGCCCCCCCTCCCTTATGATTTCGGTTAATGAGGGTACTGAGTTTACTGACGCGCCCTCCGAATATGGAGGGTCCGCTTATCCTCACTTACCTCAACATCGCCGCTTTCATTACGAGTCATTTAAATAACATTGCTTCCATGTATCATTCCACCGTCTGGTGTTGTTACGGTCACACTGCCCCCCTCTCTTTCTCCCTCTAGAGCAGCCCCCCCCCTTTCCCTCATATCTTATCACCCTTTCATTAAAATAAACTACAATTAATTCGAACAAAATCAAACGAGGATATTATCATTAAAAGGGTCCCTCTTATCCTTTAATGTGGAACACCGTCTTCATAATCTAGGTGCAGATAAGGTCCTTTTAAAGTCATCTACACATTTATAGCACTTCAAAGATCCTTTAGAATCTTTATAGACTTCTAATAATCACAAAAACTCCTTCCATCCTCTTTTGTCACCAAAAAGAGTCCTCTTATTGATAAATTTGTGGAAACTTCCTCTTCCGAAAGGGGATTCGACCCCTCTTGTTTCTCATTTTGTGTTATCTCGCCGTCGGTAAACCACGATCTAGCGGAGAACTCTTCTCACACAATTACTGAAGTTAAGCCACAAGGCGTATGCATAGTCAACAGATGGAAGTTGCGAGTTGGGTAAGCTCTGTGGCGAATGGCATTTAATGGCCCGTGGTTCGGACCCGTCGCTAAAATGTACATCCTCACTGAGATTGGCATCAGATAGTGTGAATCAGTGGCGAATTTTTTTTTTCAAGAGGGGGGGATATCTGCGATTTGGGAGAAATCAACGAGAGAAATTTCAATCGATACGAAAGTAAAGGGAAAATAAAAAAGTATAAAGGGGAAAGAGAGATAAAAATTAAGAACTTGAATAATAAAATAGGTTAATACGACAAAGACTGAAATGAGAAACTTTGTTAGCAAATTCCAGGAACAAGTTCGTATCTGAGAGCGCACACACTCTCAAGGAAGAACATTACACTCAATGACGAGTTCCGAATCCTCTCCCTTCACGTTCCATCTTTGTTCCAAAATTCCGGTGCCAAGTTCCCAGCCTTTATTCCCTATAAGAAAGGAACTAGATCCACCACCCTTTGTAGGCGTTATCCTACCTAACCTGCTAGAAAAATTGATTGTAAACCAGCACTGCAACCATTAACAAACTGTATTTTGCTAATTCGCCTTATCCTATTTAAAGAAGACATCTTAACATCCATTCTTCTTCCCTTTACCGATGGAGGCCTGTAAACAGCCATCAGAGAGATTATTAATTGAAGAGTTTCAACATTTATGCAATCCTGACCCTTTCTATCCTCACTCCCTTTTCACACAAGGTGAAGATTTTTCAGCGAAACATTCACCCTGATCTCGTTTGTTAAAGTTCTTTGTCCTGAGAAATAAAATGATCTGCCCGGGATCGAAAAATGGCCGCCCTGAACCATTCACCCTCGTGACGTCACTCGAGCTTTCTTTCCCCTAATTAACCCTCCCGTTGCCGTGGCTGCAACTGGCCACAGATTGTCTCTCGTTACTCTCTCAATTTGAGTTAAGATCGAGTGCATACGTAGATGAATTATTATTATTATTAAGACCCAATAACAAACTTGACAATCATCTCTACCGTAGAGTAAGGAATGAAATTGTAAAGAAAGTTAGGAAAAGGAAGCCTGGGAGGAGACTACCGGTGGCTTTGAGGACCGAAAAAGTGGTATCTATAAAAGCTGCCCAAGTTCGACAATTCTCATTGCCCTGGAGCATTATGGATGGGTCGGCACGCAATCCATGCTCTGTTCGCATTGATCAGGTTGTCGAAAAATGTCATTTACAAAATACTTTATTTAAATTGTATGTCTTTATATATAAGATTGATCAATCTGTTTTTCGTAACTTTTAGTACAAATATCATAATGTTTCGTGCAAAGAGAGTTAGTTTCGCAAGTTGATTTCGTGCCTTTTAATCATTATATTTTTTTGTACCTCTCGTTGTCTCAAGCTCAAGTGATCCATTGCCGTCTCCATTCGTTATGAGGACTCGGTTTCACGTATGTATTTCCAACTTGGAACTATTTACGCCTTGGAGGTTGTTGCCTTGTAGCAAGGTCACATTAGAACCATTATTTCCTTTACGAGTGTTCATTGATTTGTGCCAAGCCTACAACACCTTGTAAGTGTGAAACCACTAATAAATCTGTGATAATGATTTGAGACTAGTTTTTCTATTTTTTTTAAAGGAAAGGTTCATTTGAAATGTATATATTCATGCAGATACACCCCCAAAGAAAAAGTAAAAAACGATTCCGAGCGCTTTCGTCTTTATTCTTAAAGACCTTTTCAAGGAATGAACAGGAGACTGGACATACATTGCCTTAAATAATGGAAGGGGGGGATTAGACTACCCACCTCTGAACCTAATTAAGGTTCAGAAGTGGGTAGTCTAAGACTCCTGTTCATTCCTTGAAAACGTATTTAAGAATAAGACGAAAGCGCTCCGAATCGTTTTTCACTTTTCCTTTGTGGGTGTCTCTGCATAACTTTGACTCACGTGCACTTTGTGAGCTTCTTTCGTATAGATTCATATAAATACTTAAAAAATATCAGTAGAATATAAAAATTATTCTTAACATTTAATTTAATCTCATTTTTAAATAAATACGGAAAAGTGTAAGAATAAGATGAATATCTGGAAATAAGGAGCCAATCATGTTTCTTCCCTCACATTGTTTCTTATAAAATAAATTTCAAAACTGTTAATAGTCTCGTTCATTAGCCTACTTTATCTACTACTACTTTAGTGCAGCCTATTTTAGGACTTATATTATATATTCATTTAATCAGGGAATAATAAAACAATGTAAGTGGCGATTCAAATGCCTCAATAGCGCTGTCTGTCACTGAAGGGGCGTTACGTGATGATTCGAGAGACTCGGAAGCGACGGAGTCATCGAAAATCTCCGAGGAGACCGATTAAAGGAACGACGGTCAATGATGATTGGAATTCAGAACCGCTTCATTCATACATAATTGTTGTTTGTTCGGAGCCGATCGCTTGTGTATGAAAGGATTGAAGTCATGTTTGTTTCCAATAGGTTCTCTTCTCTGTCAGTCGGTCAGTGTTCGGCTTTCGCTTAACCTACCAATTAACAACCTCCATTTTCTTCCTGAACCATTCTTTCTTTTCATACAGATCCACACACGCCCAGACTCTGTGATTCAATGACTCGCAGTTAATCCTATACATCAATTCAAGGTCTGAATTATTAAGGATACTTCAAAAATTGAGGAAAAGACTGGATGAGATGCTACAGCCAGGTTTCCCCCATCAATCCTCCAACTTAAGCGCATGGAAAAACTGATGGGTGTCATTTTCGTCGATCGTACCTAAAGACATGGAGAAGTTAAGGTAGGTTTTCGTGGCATTGATTCTCGCCTTCACCCCAATGTGCGAAATTAGTGTTCAACAAATTGGAAACTAATAAGTATAGAAGCTCCATTGCGAAAAAGAAGGAATACCAACCAATTTAACACAAATTGTCCAAGTTTACATTTGTACCTTAGGTTAAGATTGGTTGGGTTAAATTAAGTTGTACTTTAGTTCGGCCTTGTTGGCCGAACAAGGCACTGTCGCCCCAGAATACTTATCGGGGGAGCTTGTACTCGCAAGCATACTTTCCTCCCTCCACCTCGAAACCTTAGGCCTGGCGAAGGTCCCTCCTTTGCCGGGTCCACCGTCTTCGAGCCACCCAGCCCAGCCTTGGATAAGGGCGTAGGAGCCGAAGCTCCTTTGGTGCAGTCCTCAAAGTGAGGCCATGTTAGAAAAGTCTTGAAAATTCGTGCGATGGATCATTTATTGACTTAAGCCGTCCGTCGCAAAGGGACTTTCATATTGATTTTGCCACTCATCAAAATGGTGGGGAAATGGCTCATTCCTTTTTGATCAACCTATAGGGAAATTAAAGAACTGACGGCATCTTGTCCAAAACGTTATTAACTTTTTATCTCACAAATAGACAAACGATCCGTTTAAACATACAAGCCAACTAACTCCTTTTGTTATTTGAATTTGTCTCGTTAAACGTGGAATTTCTCTGCCAAACACCACGAAACACCACCGAATCATAATTTTGTCTTGATCGAGCATTCGGATGTAGAAGTTTGCTCTCCCTCATCGAGTGATTTTGGGGGAATATTTCATCCCCTTTTTTTCCTGGACCAGCAAGGGGGTGCATGGATTAGGAGGAGCAATGACCACATTACAACTGAAACCAGGAGGGGTAGCACGCCTTTTGACCCAATTACAACGAGAGAAACTGGCACGCTCTCTTGTGTCATCTTTGCACCTCTTTTAAATCTCCCACCCTCTTTAGAGCGCCAGCTTAGACCCAGGAAACATGAATAGAGGGCGTTATACGTCCTGAAGACTATTTACTCTCTGTAAAATATTGGCTGCAATATTTGCTTCGATGTCTTGATGAACTCACAAGTGAGATGTCGTTGTAATTCATTTTCATTAAATCTTTGTTTCTTGGCATAAACATTCGAACGGATAATTTCTAGATTCTACGGGCATTAAAATAGCTTAAATAAGCAATATTATTAGACAGTCCTGAGAACCACCAGGGTCTATCAAGAATCATTGTAATCAATAGACAATCCATTCTATCCAGCACCAAATTTGCCTCATAAAATGTAACTATCCCCCAAAATTAATCTATAAATTGTATCCCGCACTCAAAGCCTCTCCTTAATCTGTATCCACAGGGTTATGGCCAAAATACCGTCTCATCAAGGATCATATAACTTTTGACCAGGTTTAGACTAACAAGGGATATTTTCATCACAATTGAAAAGGGAAAGCAACGGAAGACACCTCAAGGGGATTTTCTTTGATCACGAGGGTCAATAAAGAAAACATGGTCTGCTGACCAAAAAGGTCGCGTGCTTTCATTACTTATTCTTATTTATAACATAACGAGCTTTAAAACTTTCAATATTTTTTGACTAATCTTGGAAAGACCTTGGCTATTATATCATTCAAAAGAGAATGTAAATCAACATAAGGCTTTCAAGTCTTATTAGAATCGGCCCGATAGTTTTGATGTCATTGCCAAAACAGAAAAACACAAAACGGGGACCGACCGGCCAACATTGTATGATATAAAGTCGCACGTGACTAAAAATAGATAACCTTGTCGTCATGGTTAGGTGACAATAAAAGTTATGTCAAGTTCATGATGGTTTTTTTTTCAAAATGGCAAACATTCGAAGCTATGCCTACAAACGACCGAGCCCCAGTCCACATCACATCCTCAGCAGCGTGCTGGATCTCTCCAAAACCAACCAAGGCATCTCCGCTAAGACGTTTCAAAGTGGGGTGTCGTAAAGAAAGTGAGAAAGTGTTGAAGATATAAAGCTCGAGTGGTCTACCAGGAGTAGAGCATTCAACTATCTACTTCACATAAATTAATGAATTTAAACCTGTTTCTTCTCCCTTACTTGGGACGTGGACGGTATGCACTCCTCCGCTTGTCAGCGGGGCACCGTTTTTCCGGTGAGAGCTGAGAAGCCTCTTTTGAAGAAGTTCTCTTCTAAACAAAAGGATAAATCAGATCCGTTAGCAAACGAGATTGGGATAGCAGTAAGACATGTCTATGTACTGGTAGAAAACACGCAATACGTGAGGCATAATGAAGAGATTATAACTCAAAGAATTTTCTTAGGCGAGGCAAAAGAGTGATTTGTAATAATAATGATAATAATAATAATACAAGTTGCATATGGCGCTTTTACAGCCCTCAAAGCCTTCTCAGGGAGCCCGTCCATCGGCTAGCTAAAGGTCCGACAGAAGCGGTGGACTTTTAGAGGCCGCTTGAAAGCGCCAGGCAATGAAGGGGAGCCTGCAACGAGGCAGAACAGACCAAGGCAAAGCCAATTAGAGAAAAGGCACCGGCACGGTTACCCATGGAGCAGAGCCGTGGACGAAAAAAAAAAAGCAAGAGGGAAATTCCCGAGCGAAGGACTATTTTGTCTGCCCGTGCGTCAAATGACCACAGATTATATTCTCTCTGGGTAATGGCGGCCTGAATATCGGCAGAGATTGCTTATTAATGAATCTCCAGGTGTAAGATTCGATATAGGCACGGAATGGAATTAACCGCATGGAGGTATTTAGACTTCTGATCGTGATTGAAGAGTTAAGTATTGGCGTGGGGGATCGAGTAAGAGTGTAGATCGAAGTGGTGGATAGTACTTTTTATTTAACTCGAATGGTTAAATACGTAAAGTTTTAATTTCAAAAGTTATGAGATGAGAGAGGGGATCTGGGGGTTGGGGCTGACCTCTCACTTCTAGGGTTGAGGAAGGAGATTTTGCAACATCCGACCAATCCGAGATACCTACGTCAGCCTTCGCTGCCTCGCAATCTCCATGCCGTTTTGAAATGCTGCTCTCTTCTTCCTGCCCCCTTAATACCCTGCCCGAATACTAAGGGGCTAATGGCCAAATGTTGTCTCGATACAAAGGAATCTAAATAAGGATCTCGGAATCAAAGCTTTCTTACCCTCCGGTTGCGATTGCACCTCTGAGTGGCAGTAGAAACTAAACCATGAAAATGGCAGAAGAATAAACAATCTCACACTTATGGACGGGAAAACCTTGTGAAATCCATCTCATTATGACGGGCCGCCTGAAAAAATTCTGGCTGCTTATGGGCATGGAACATAACATGTGCTCCGGTCCATTATGGGCGGACCACATGAAGATCCGGTGCCTAATTATGAACGGGGCACATAAGGTAAACCTGCTTCCACGTGGTATGTATAATTCTGCACCAATAAATTTAATTTGTGAAGATGTAACAAACATTCACTAGTATTCCTTCTACTCTCTCACAAATGACAACAACCCCACCCCATCTCCCACTCGAGGGGTCAGACCTAAGAGGTGTCTTAGCTAATCGCTCACCTCAGCCTTAAAAGTGAAATTGAACCATCCCTCGGTTAAGAACATGGATACACTCTGGAGAGTTGCGTATCTCGAGTCCAAGAACTTCCAGTAGTCTATTCTCCTTCTATTATATAAGGATCCCATTGTCTATTAAATGTCTATTAAATTTAATCATTCTCTTATGATCGAAAATGAAGCTTAACAAACTCGCATCAATTTACACATGATCCAACCTATTATAAATTAACTATCGGTAAATCACTAAACTATTTAATATATCTCGACGAGACGCTTACTCCAAATAGTCAAGAAAAGAGATCATTTATTCTCACCGAGAGTTTTATGTTTGTCATCCTCATATCCTTATAAAGATAAAAATCTCCAACATATGTATGAGAAAGGAAGACAACATAAATTTGAAACAAAGAAATTTCTGCTGAATAAATTTGAAACGGAGAAAACGAAGAAATATATCATAGAAATTTAATGATGTAAAATTCACTCTTTCCAAATATTTCTTTTTAATTTTGATAATGCAAAAGTGCTAAACCGTAGCATAAAAATATGTACAGGCAGCCAGGTAACGAATAGTAGGAAATGGTTTATCTTTTATTCGTCTGACTCTGTAGTATTCAGGACTAAGCTATTCCGAGCTTTTCAGATCCTGAAAGGTTTTGACAAACTAAAATCGAAGAAAAAAATCCATTGAGCGAAAATTAGAGAAGAGAGAGTAATTCGATGGAAAATAGGCTCCAGATTTTATTAGCGAGAAAATCTTTACGAATAAGTTTTAAACGATAAATAACCTTTCTATCTATATTTTTATTCATAGAATCCAATCAAATCAACCTAATTTTTATTAATGAATCCTAAATATATCTTTAATCCTCTTCGAAATGTTGGAATTATGTGTCATAGTAAAATACTTGTTTTTATATCGATAAAAACTTCTAGTAACTTTACTTCTTTGTCATTTTTTGTCTCAAGCATCAACAGGTAGAAAATACTTTTAATGCGCTAAATATAACTATTTTCTGCAAAAATAATCAGGGTACTAGTAATCACTATGAGAGCGACTCCTACCACCAACTCCATTTTGATTAAAACTCGAACAGTCTTCAAGTTGTTTTAAGATGATAGAAAAGCTTATGTATGTTATTGTTTATCAGAAACAAATAATCAGTGATTTTAAGGACAAATATAATAACACTAAATATTGATTTGGCTTAAAGAAAGCTTCCCATGAAAAACAAAAATCCGTACAAAGTATTTTGAAAGAAAACAAAATAAATTCAAACTTGTAAACTGTAGAAGAACGACCTAGGAGGAGCACTTCCCTCCCCCCTCCACCCTATTTTCAAGCAGAGATTCTCAAGTGGAAGCTGGTGAGACACCCAGCGTTTGCATAAATCAGCCGATTACCCCTCTTCCCCCACCATGACCCGTGGATAAATTAATCTCTCACCAGACAGGAGTCTTCAATCAACTCCATGCATCGTGTCAAGAATTAGTGCCAGACGAGCATTTTTTCAAACATTTATTTCAAACAGAGCTAATCCGTTAGGCACCAGTAGTGACCTTGAACAACAGCCGTGCCCGGAGGCCTTTTAGCGACTAAGCTGGCTAAGTATATATATTCAGGGTCCTCCTTAACTCCAGAGAGAGAGAAAGAGAGAGTACAGCTCACGTCCTTCGAAGATACGTCCCCCTTTCGTCTCGAGTCGAGACACTGAAGTTTAAAGGTTTCATCAGCTCGATTACCACCGTAAACTTTTTACCATCCTCTATAAGCAAGCTCCTGAAGCGGTTTCTTTGAAGAATTCATGTGACATACCCCTCTCATCCCGTTCACGAAAGTACGTCGCCCTGTCCGAGTGCACTCCCCCAAGCCTAAGTGTATCTCTCTACTCCACTCACGAGTAATTCATTCTGCTTTAACCTCACCTCGCTTTTTCTTGATATAATCAACTCCCATTGCAAGATCTCAGCGTCGCGCGGAAGGATCTTCTCATCCCGTGCACCACCTTCCCCTTCTCTAAGAAGCTAGTCCGCAAGGTTAAGGACCATCCGCCCATTTGTTTAATCTCCCCTGGAGTTTGTTCCACGCTGTCCATAATTTGTTAATTACTGAGTCTCATTTTCGTTTTTCTATTGCATTAATCCATGTCCGTCTACTCATTCCAATTGCAAAATACCTCAATCTTTCCCCGTGTATATATTTTTTTGTGATTACCTGTTTTCTTCTTTTGGAATCAAATCTTTTATTTTGAAGTAGTCTTTTTAAATAACCTTGAATGAATCCTGACATTTTACGAACCCTTTAAGGCCATCTCACGCACTCACTTACGCCCCCTTTTGTTTGAGCTTTCCATTGAACTGGAGCGAGGCCTACTTGCCCAACTCTCAGCTTAGGGCCTTTCAGCTTTTGGCCGCCTATTTATGCGCGTACGGACCCATGGACTAGGCTGTACACCCATAGTACCTCAACATAAACATATTTTCATTTAAACCCTATGGTATCTAGAGTTATTGAGTAATTAAATATGTCCGTAAAATATTCCAGACCTTATTCTAAAAATATTAAGGTGTTATCACCTATTTCCTTGACTGTTAAACATATCTCTCTCAATTTAGAATCATATTTATTAGTTTGTGAGTTATTGACAAAATTATGATTTTCTTTAAAGGCAGAATAATTGCATCTTGCTCCTAAGGATAACCCTTGGACAAATTAAGTAACACAATAGAATTCCTTCACTCTGGAACCTAATTCAAGCATACTGAATTAAAATCTGAAATCAGATTATCTCTAAATGCTACAGAATTTTCGTAATATCAATAACTAATATTATACAATAATTTCCATTTTATCACGCCTATATCATCATGCCCTGAAGTAATTTTGAATCATCCTTTGCGTTATTTATAGTAAAGCAGGTTTTTTCCCTAAACATTTTATTGCAGATGAGAAGAAACTTGAATTACACATTAGGATTACAAATACTGTAATCAAATAGATGGTAATTTATTAATGACCTTACATCAGGCTGGAGGACCTCTTCTTGATTTCAATCGGGCAAAAATTTGCGTTTGTATCTCTTTCTCTTGTAGGTCTTCTCTGGCTGATCTCTTCTAATCGTCCAACAGTAGTCTTCCATCATGTGTCTATCCCAGTGATCTTTGTAGCGCTCTTCCATCGTCATCAAATCCTGATGGAAGCGTTCCCCTTGTTCGTCGCTCACGGCTCCCAGATTCTCTGGGAATCGGTCGAGGTGACTATTTAGGAAATGCAGCTTCACACTCGTGTTGTATCCCAGATCACGATATGCTAAAAGGATATTAGTTACCAGATCATCTTAGATATGCGGTTTTTTGTTTTCAAGAAGTTACAAACAACTGCTGAAAATAAGAGCGAGGCTGCCTTCTCTTTTTCATTCATGGTGTTCATAAATCTAGAATCACTCAAAAGTCTTCGGATTTGGGGACCATCAAATAAACCTGCTTTTATTTTTTCGTATGACAAAACAGGAAACGCCGATACTATGTACAGAAAACAATCATTGTCAGTGCTCAACACCTTGACATACTGCTTCATCAATCCCAGTTTGAGATGAAGTGGAGGGAAAAGGATCTTCACTCGACTTACGATTGGCTCATTAACAATGTTTGGCATTCCTGCTTCCAAAGTTTCTCGAACTGGCCAATCGTTTTGGGACCAGTGTTTGTCACGGGCTCGACTGTCCCACATACAGATATAGCATTGAAACTGTATATCCCTTCTGCTGGCCAAGGAGCAAGTTGACCATCTTAAGGTCTACACATATGATCCAATTGTGTTCATGGTACATAAGTAAATCCATGACCATTCGTATGTTACCGTGAGTTTTTCGCAGATGGACAGAGTGACCAAAAGGAACTGCACCAAAGTCATTACCATTATGCAAAAGGACACACTTGTGGCTACGCTTGGAGATATCCAAAAACAGTCTCTCCTCAGCAGGGCTATAGGTGCCAAGACCCAACTCGGTCAACCGACCAGAAACATCGTGGCAGTATACAAATTGTTTGTTTTCAGAGAAATACTTAACAAATGTACTCTCTCTTGTTCAGTAATATGATACCCGTACCGACCTGTCAAGCATCTGTCTTTCATTGAACCTGGAAGCTGAAAGTCCTTCAGCTTTCTTGGAGAGCGCCAAATCACGTATCAAGTCATTCAAATCCTCTTGATTGAAACAGTGAGGAGCTAATGATTGTTCAGCATCTGATAATAAATTTAAAGACTCTGAATCCATTCCGTGAACGTCCTTACCAGGTACATCATTTTCATCCTCGATGGAAGCATATTCACTGAAAATCGGAACTGGTAAAGACTCAGAATGAGGTGCTGGCGAGATCGCCGAAGGAATGTTGGAGTAGTCAATCTTGTGCCGATTTTTCTTGCCAATCCCTTTAGTATTCACCAGACAGAAATAACAGTCAGATATATGATCCTTTGTCTCTCGCCAAACCATGGGGATTCCAAAAGGAAGAAAATGTCTCTTTACCTTCGTCTAATCACAAAGATGTTCGACATAACTATGGCAAACAGCATGTGGTGCCCACTTCTTATCTTGATCGCCATTAGGAACATCAAAATATGCCTTATAAGTGCGGATCACAAAGTTTGATATATTGCGCCTTTGACGAACTAGCATGTAACAGCCACATATGTAGCAGAAGGTGTCTGGATCATTAACGCAATTTCCTCTTGACGAAACCATCACTCTAACAAGAGACTTTAAAAAAGAAACAACAATGTCAATATTTTACACAATAACACTTATTACTATCTTACTACTATGTACTGTAAAGTATTTGCTTTCTACAAGCACCCTCTCTGTCCGTCCAGAGGGCAGTTTTCGGGGAAACGAAAAAATAGAAATTACAGAATAACTATAGCACGTAGTTAAAAATGGATTATATATTTGAAATCAGCATAAAAAAAACTAATTAAAATTGGCAGATAAATCTAATTCACCAGAAAATGTGATTAGAATTGTTTCCCTGTGTTATCTTCACAATTGGAAATTTCTCAACTACAAACAATTGCTGCGAATAAGATAGAGAAATTCAATTTTTTTCTCTTTCGTTATTTACATTATTTTTTAGCAAATTTCTAATTCATTACATTTTTCATCTTTCTTTATCAATTATTTCCTTCTATTTTCATTAAATTCGATAGATTATAATCTATATAAAACACTCATTTGCTCAACAATCTGTATCCAACCTCCTTCTCTTTAGTTCGTTTCATAACAGTCATCAGTTTTTTTTGTGGGTCAAGTGTCAGCCGTTTTGTACTTAATGACGTCAGTTGGGGTAAATTTCAGCTTTGATTACCACAATCTCTCCTTTTAGGGGCCCGAGCGCCTTACACCTAGGCCGTCGTAATTTCGTCAGATCCATTTCTACATGATCGAGAGAAATGTCTTCTCTGAACAACGTTATCAATAATTCACAAAAATAACAAAATGTCGCGATGAGTAATTTACTTAATTAGAAATTGACTTCAAGAGGAATATGGCAACGAGGAATTTGTAAAACCCTTAGCAATTGACTAAGGCTGTATCATTTGCCATCATTCTCGCTGTTCCTTGTGGCCCGTGCGATTCACTCTTAATCTAATATTTTCAGAGGATTTAACGACATTATCTAGATTAATAGAATTGAACGGATTTTCTCTCTATTTTAAACTTATTAAATGAAGAAGTTTATCTTTAATGACTTATTGATTAAACATTTTATCCGAATAAATGCATAAATGTGTGTGCTAATAATTCATAAAATTTAGTCACACCACCTTATCTATGCGAATAGTCTAATTTTCTATAAGCCATCACCACCAATCCTTCTTATCAAACTAGATATCAAACATTCCACTTGCTACCACATGTGAAAGAATAGAGTTTAGGAAGCCCCGCGTGGAGCCTAAAAACCCACATGGCTATCCCACACGAGGTCAAAGTATAAGACAACGGGCCTAAAGCAACGCAAGAGGCTTCGGAACGCAAATATATTTACTTATAAAAGTTTTTTCCACAAGCCTTGAGGCAATCTTGCCCTCTTGCCACTATCTGGAAGCATATGAGAGTGAGGGAAGACATCCGTTATCACAAATTCCTGGCTGAAAGACGTCCATCCGTAGCCCTGTGTTTACCTTGGGAGAATCCCTTCCGTGGCCGGAGGAGATTTTACACCAGCGTCAGCCAGGATTTAACGTCAGGCTCATCCGAATCAAAGCAGTACAGGCTCACCATCCAGCACGAGACATATCTCTTCTCGATTTGGATCAGCTTTCGTCTCCATGAGCGCAAAAGCAAGAAGCTCTCCCGTCAGAATTCCTCCCAAGTCAATTGGCGATTTCCCAGTAACGGCCGTTCTCGTTCACTAGCGCAAGTACTCCTTCGCCAAGGTATTCCGAGGTAAATCTAAACCTTCTGCAATTCTCCTCCTTGAACTGCCTCTTCCCTTCGTCGTCCAAGCATTAAATTCTGAAAGACGTCGACGTGTGCTGATCCCTTTAATCCTGCCATCCCCTAAATATTTATTTGTATTTTGGCTCAGCGCAGCCTTTAAAGACTCAATCGGAGTTTGGTCATTTCCCTTCCTTAAGACTATTAGCTTGTCCCTTTTACCCGACTATCGAGCCTCCAAATTCCAGGATATTCCAATTTAATTTTATTTGTGTAAATATTTATTAATTTCTTGTTGTGTTATTAAATATTATTTCTCTACTTCTCTTTCAAATAACCCAGAACAGCATTTAGCCATAGCTAGTAATTAACCGCCAATCTACACTCGTTTTTTGTTATTTGCCTGCGTACTCGGGGAACAGTTTCCCTCTATTTATTCCGCCTCATTATCTTACCCCATCATCTGGTAACGGAGCCGATGTCAGGTCTCTTGGGCGTCCTTTCGCTCTATTGCTCACTACTCGGCTAATCTAATTCCCATACATAGTTATATATATTTCGGCTATACCTCGACATATTGTAAATATATATCTATCTATAATATAAAAACTGGTGTCAGGCGTGGGTCTTTTAAAGGATCATCTTTTAAGAGATCTTAAAAGAGTTATTTTTTGTTGCACTTTCTATAGAGGCTTAACGTTCTTGTTGTGTAAAGGTGCAGTAAAATAATTTTTCCATATATATTTCTTATGGTGTGGGTCCATTTTTAAACGCGTACATTTTCTAGATTGATTTTTGTTGTGAGACTGTGCGTCTCAATTTTATTCATCAGCGGAATTGTGAAGAGGCATTTACGATTGTGTGTATTTTTGCGTGTGTGTGGGTTTTAGTTCACAAGGCAAGGCTCTCGCAGTAATTATTTCTTTTGTAAGGCATTTTCTTTTCGTGCTCGCGTATCACGTTAGACCTGGTCGTCAACCCCGTTGCATTGCTTGCCACTAATTTGATTTTTGGGGGGTGCGTTGATTCCCTTATCACACGCAATATGTCGTCTTTTGAGCGTTTAAAGCTCCAAGGCGAGTCCCTTGGCTTAAAAGGCAAGGATCTTATATCGTATATCCAGGAAGAGGAAAGGAACGAAGGAGCTAAAAGAAGAGCACAAGAAGCACAAGAGACAGCAGAAAAAAGGAACAACGAGATAGTGACGAAAGAGAAAAGAGAGGACTACGCTAGCATGAGCTTGAGCTAAGTTGAGCGAGGGTCAAGACCCTCTCTATCAATTCTCGCGCCGAAATTCCCCACTCAGCATCGGTGAAGCTCCCCGTTTTTAAAGAATGCGAGGATTTCCGTTCCTACTTAATTCACTTCTAAAATATTTTTGAAGTGAATAATTGGTACATCGAGGCAGACGTTGTCGCAAGCTACTCCCCTTACTTAGTTCGCAACTCCGGATCATATTTATTTTGTATCCCTTCTGAAGCTACGTTAGATTCTCCCTTGAAATCCGAGCTTCTGGCGGCTTATAACATGATCCCTCATTTTTATCGCTCCAAGTTTCGTCACAACCAAATTCAACCCAACGAAACTTTAGGCCAGTTTGGCGACACCCTCCAAGGGCAATTTAACTTCTGGTTGAACTAATCTAAAATTGGCCATTACTATGACTCAATAGTCGACTTTGTCCTAAAGGACCAGTTCTTGGCTTCGCTCTCTTCAGAAATTAGTTCATTCGTGAAGGATCGTAGATGCTACGCGTTTAAAGAATGTATCGAAGATGCTGATATTTACACAGCGAGCCCATAATTATTACCAGAAGGAAAATAAGAAGACTTCCCTATTGTCCACCAAGGCAAAAAATAAAACCCAAGGTTTACTCCGTGCAACCCCAGTAAATTTGTTAGGGTGACTGGCCCCTCAAAACCCATAATTTTCTCCCCGTCTTAACCCCGGGATATTAAACAATTTGCTTAAAATTCTCCTACATCATTCTTCCCCAGGAGGACCATTGTATGTTTTACCTGCGGCGTAAAATGCCCTCAGAACTCCTAATTCCGTAGTGCTTCTATCAACCAGGTACACCGAGTGAGTGCCACCCCTGCACCACCATCGTCGCGAGCTGATTCACCCGCTTCTCCTTCCTGGAAGTTTACAATTTGAGCCCCGAACAGTAAATGGCTTCCGAGTCTCCTTCCTCGTCTGAGATACAGCATGCATCTGTATAGTGGTTTCTGACGAACTGCCTTCCCTAGTAACCCCGAACCACGAAAGGTTTGTGGTAGTCCATGACTACTTCGGACGCGCATGTTTTACCTGCGGCGTAAAATGCCCTCAGAACTCCCAACTCCGTAGTGCTTCTATCAACCAGGTACACCGAGTGAGTGCCACCCCTGCACCACCATCGTCGCGAGCTGATTCACCCCCTTCTCCTTCCTGGAAGTTTGCAATTTGAGCCCCGAACAGTAATTGGCTTCCGAGTCTCCTTCCTCGTCTGAGATACAACATTCACCTGTATAGTGGTTTCTGACGAAGTGCCTTCCCTAGTAACCCCGAACCACGAAAGGTTTGTGGTAGTCCATGACTACTTCGGACGCGCAAACCGCTTTCCCATAGTAAATTGCCATCTGGAATGCCAATATTTCACCAGCTGGTCCTCATTAAATGCCATTTTGCATATGGTACCATCAAGTACTTTGAGTTCCACCTCGGAAATGGCCAACTTGGCCCCCCAGAAGACAAATTTCAAGCCAGCGTGGACATGCCTCTTCCCTATAATAAGAAGCAGTTAAGATCTTTCATTGGATCTGCTTCGTTCCCAATATTGTGTCTCTCTCCGCCCACTTATACAAGCCCTTGCAAAAAAATCTCCCGACCGCATTATTTGGACTCCAAAAACCACTTTTCACTTCCACCAACTAAATGGTAAATTGGCGTCCGCTCCCATTCCTCGTTTACCTAATCCCAGTAAGCCTTTCGGAATCCGGATGCATCAGGATATAACAGGGAGATTCATTTAATCTCGTTGATTGGAATTTTATGTAGTCCGTTATGTAGGTTGTTATGAATGCTATGTTAGCACGTAAAGGTGGTGGTTGTAAGTAATAAGATTGTGAAGTATGGAAGAAAAATATGGATGTTTCTTCTACTCTCAATTAAAACAATTTATTTCGCTTCAATTTTATCGTTTTCATCAACGTTCTATTTATTTATTACACCCAAACTTCTACTGTGGCACACATCCGATTACACCATTTTCGCATTTCTAACAATTTCACAAAATTGAGGCACTTTTAGAGAATATTCAGTTAAAAAATCAACCCCAACTTAACTTAAGCGATACATATGTCTTCTCAGTAACAAATTCACCTCCCTGGCCCACATTTACTTGAAAAATGCAACACTATATTCACCTCAGGCTAGTTCAGACACTATTGCACCCTGCCTAGTATGGTAGAAACATCATTGTATAAATTTTCCACCAATCTCAATTCAGCATCCCCACAAAGGGACGGGGGAGGGCGGGTTTTTTTAGTATTTGTGTTCAATTTGTTCGCTCAAGATTTCTCCTCGGGTCTCTTTAATATTTTTCACCCTATGACTCTTCCTCTACACCTTTTTTACGCCTTCTGTGTCTCCATTCCATTTTTCTTTTTCCACTAAGTGAGGTTGCTTTCGTTTTTTACACTATCGCAATGGGTCCGTAAAACTTCACTTGAACAATATATTCCTCCTTCACTTTAGCAATATGATACCAACTTTACGTCAACAGTTTCATTCTACCTCCATCTTAGAAATTTAATAACTTAATCTCTACCATTTCATTCCACTCTTACTTTATGAAATTTATACCAAATTCAAATCAACTATTTCACCAAACTTTCATTTCTTTAATTTTTGCCAATCGTTCCCTTCCTTACTGCACTACTTTCTTGCATAAATTGAGCCCCACCTTCACTTCACCAATTTGACTTCACCTGCAATTCATACTCACATTTGATCTTCACTTCAGTAAACTCTCCTTCACAGATTCATTCAATCTTGACTTCATTTAATTAATATCGTCTTCACCTGATCATTTTAACTGCAGCCTAACTTCATCAATATGACACTATATGTTTATACTTTACTACTTTCAATCAACCTTTATTTAACAATTAGACACCCTTCATTTAATTAATTTCACACAAAATTTACTGCATTTCCACTACCCATAACTCTTCTATCTTTACTGGTATATGTACCAGGTACAAGGTGACTCAGAATCTTAAAAATGATGTCTTTTGAAATGATTGTATTCAAAGAAGTTCACTAATAATACATTAATTCACAGTTTTTACAGTAGTTGAATGACACTATTATAGTAGCCGCCGTATTGCTATACAGGTTTGCTACTGTGTACGACATAGTTAAATGGTTATTTTAATAACTGTCACACAATTTTGCCTCACATACTTGTTCGGCCGTTCTTAGAGTACTACGCTCCCATAGTAAAAGGGTACAATGGTCTTTTATGAAAGATAACTAATAACGACAATGACTTATAGTCATTAGATTGTCCATGCTGCGATTTCACAATCTTCCTGCTCTTCGCTAATTTAAACTAGCGTGTTATGTATCTACATATCTTTGGTTAATATAAATTTGATTTGTTTCCGAAACTGCTTTTTAATCAAGATTATGTAAATTACGCCAAACAAAATGAAAATAAGCTTTCGAGGGATCCGCCTTTCAGGGAATGAAGAACAGATGTGAGGATTCATCATTTATATAGATTAAAAGAAGCGAATTCAATTAGACGAAACTTTTACTATTTGAGGATTTAATAAAGTTAAAAAGACAAGGGTCCGGAGCAAAGAAAG
The DNA here is from genome assembly GCA_963969495.1 of Ceratothoa steindachneri. NCBI lineage: Eukaryota > Metazoa > Arthropoda > Malacostraca > Isopoda > Cymothoidae > Ceratothoa > Ceratothoa steindachneri. Next base: position 243,541,285 of record OZ018317.1, on the reverse strand, counting down.
GGGGATTTATATTCAAATTCACGAGTTATTTGATACAAACTCATTCAAAAATATTTCTAAATAAATACTCGAATACAAGAGGATTTTGGCATTGGCCTATTTAGTGACATGATGAGAGAGGAAGACGTGAATAAATAAAATGCTTTGCTCACAGCAACGGCGGACATTGGATTGATGTTTTTTGATTCTTGCGCGAGATCCTTTACAAACCTGCTCTTTATGCATTAAAAGGAATTAAAAAATAAACAAGGAATTTCATTCACTTGTTGGCCTCCTACTTCTTAAAGCATATTATGACCTTATTAATCAATTTAGATCTTCAATTTATTCCCTTTCGTATCTTTCAGGTCCAGTCTCAAATGCATGGGGACCAAATCCACCCCTTCTGTCATTATTTCAGTGCGTTGAGTTTCCCTCTCATTTATCCAAAATGGCTCTGAGAGGCCGGAATCCTTTGATTGACACTTTTTCAGATTAACTTATCACTAATATATCCCTCCTCAGTAGCAAACTCAATTATCCCTTGATCGTAAAACCTTATTCTGATTAGTTTCACTAAATACTTCCTTAACTTCCTTAACGTAACACCGAGTCTCTTCCATTCTTCCCACGACCATTTTCATTTATCTGATTTTTTTATTTGATTGCAAATTTAATGCAGAATTTTATCGATAGATATTTAGCGATTGGGAATTAATTTCTTTCTATTTAGTTCTTTGAAATCCTTCTTCTTCTTCAATCTATCACTGGAAACTTCAAAATGTTTGGATTTACCGCATCAAGTCAATCTTCAAACACAAACTCTTACAAACTAAGGAAAGCTTCAGTATCAAACAAATCAGGAAGTAAGAAACAAATACAACAACAAAATAAAACGCATCACCATCGAGGAACAATATGAAAATACTAAAAACTTACACTATTAAAGAAATATACAAAAATAATAATAAAAATAGTTAAAACAGGATTATAAACCTAGTCATATAGACGTAAAGGCAATCAAACAAATCAAAACAAGTTCCAAACAAGGAAACAAATGAAAATAAAAAATACCCTCCAAAAACAAATAATGCTACTTTAGGAGCTTAAGAAAGAAAATTCGATTGGTAAACAAATGCAAAACAAAATTAAAGACGAGCAAGAAGGCAAAATAAAACAAATAAGCGGAAAAACAAACAACAAACAAGGAAACAAGCTAGCCTGATATATAAACCTAAGAAACGAAAAACACCCACAAGCAAAGAAATAGACCAAATCATTAACAGAGAAAAAATGAGACAACCACACAAACAAACTACAGAAATGATATCAATAAAAATCACGGTCATTGGTAATCATGGAATCAAACGCAGCTAAAAATTCCGAACAAACGAAAAAATCCCTCTACTTTAGGAACATAATATAAAAATTTAAACTAAACTATTGATGAGCATTGAAAAAATAAACAAACATTCAAACCGAAACAAACATGGCAACAAACGCAAACTAAAATTCCAACAGAGGACATACTGTTTTGGGGGAACAAAATAAACAAAAGCAAAGAAGAGCAAGGAAAGAAAATGGAAATTATGGAAGAAGCATGGATAGAAACGAAAAGAAACAACCGGAAAAAACAAACCAAGACGAATAGAGATCAACACGAAAACAATCGCACCCAAAGTAGCAAAAGACGAAGCAAATGTTTCTCTTATTTATAGAATATAAATGGAACAATTCTAGGCTGAATTGCTTCTTCATGCTAGACAAGGGTGGCATTAAATAACCCCTAAACAAATCCTTCCTAACGGCCAAATGAATAGATCCTCCCCCTCCTCCCCACTAGAAGTACTTCGTATGTGTCACTGAATTTCTATAAATTGAAATTTAGACTATTTTTTATCTAGTAGGAAGTTTGCGATTTTTGCGAGTCTCTCTCTTATTTATTAAATTCCCATAGACTTTCGTGTTATCCAATTCTTTAGTTAGATATTATAAGCCAATCAAGAGATAATTTGATAATAAAATATTTGACCCTAAATTTTGTCCGTTTAATAAAGGGATTTTTTCTTGTAACTCTGCAGTCCCTCTTGCAATAGAAATTCGTTTAATACCAACCGGACGTAGTCTAGGGCGGGACACAAGTGAAACCTCATCCACTGAAGATTATTTATGCTGGTTTTCTTCATTCAATGTTATTCATCGGACTATTTATTATGATTTGTAAGCGTTCGTCGTAAACAACCTTAAGCTCATTTGTAGCAGGCAATAACATAACTTTATGATGTAATTTGTTGCATTTATTACTTAGTATCTAAGAATTAAAGATTACATTCATTCTTCCAATTAATCTAGTTTGTTCATTCATGATTGAAAGACATTTATTCCAAAAACGTTTTTATAATCTAAAGTTTTGCGCTTCCAATTATTTTAACATTCGCATTTATATAGGAAAGTGTTAATTCACCAAAATTGTTAATTAAATAGGGCTAAAATAAGTTTATTTATGTGTAAGTTCGGATTTCCAAAAAGATGACCAGAATTTTTTTCCGTGCGTTAATTTTCTTCTCTAAGCTCTAAATTTTACCTCGCCTGAGATAAAGTTCCAATAGAGGACATAATTTTCTGCTTCGTTTTAATCTTCACTTTGATGAAGAGCAATAATGGTTGCACTCGTTTCTTTAGGAAGAACTATTTATGCAAGTGAAAACGATTCAAACCTTTTTATTGAAAAAACCTCAAAATATAATATAATGACAAAACTTCATTCATTTCATCCTTATTTGTCATCATTTTATCCTTTAGATCTAAGAACATAGCTACAGGAACTGAAACTCACCTCCAAGGGAAAATGGTGACCTCTAAATAAATCTGCAATTATCAAAATATTAGAATAATTATTACACTGGGGAACAAATTTCAACTTTTTCTTTATTGACTTAGATTTGACAGTTAATTATACGTAATTTTGGGTGCGCTGAACACAAACTTTGACTGCGTTTTGATCAATCAGGTCCTGATTCTGTTCAACACACTTCCTCTTTCATCATATTCATAAAAGGATATTTTCTCAATAATTCCTAAGTCTATTTGCAGTTGCACATTATAATTATAATTATCTATCCGTACCTATTTAAACTAAACTGTATTTTTATATTTCAGACTTTGAAAATAAGAAATTTAAATACCTTTACAAATTGACAAAACAATCAAGTAATATGTCCTCAAGCATTAGAAAGTTCAGATGCAAAAACTCTCCAGATTTATTTTGCTACATATGGGCAAATTTTAAACGAGGAAATATAACGGACTTCGTGAAAAGAGCTTACTTAGCTTATTTTGGCATGAAACTGGGGGATCAAGATAAATGATGGGTTCCACATAAAGCCTACACTGTATGTATTGAAAGACTACGATATTGGACGAAGGGTTCGGAGTAAAAAATACCGTTTGGAGTTCCGATGGTTAGTTTATGATTTCATAAATCTACGTAACTTAGTCAGTTGTGTACTGTAAATTACCTAGGTTTAATTGTGAATTAGGTACATAAACAACTTTTGATAAAATTCGCTTTTGTTAACGCTTACAATTTATTTCGCATTTCAAGTGTGGCAAGAGCCTACTAGCCATGAGAAGGATTGCTACTTCTGCTTTGTCAAGACTTCAGGCTTCACTAAGGAAAATAAACATTGTATCAAGTACCCAAATTTAGACACGGCCAAAGGACTGTGCTACATTCAAATGAAATTCTCATTCCAAAACTAGAGAGTCTGCCATCTCAAAAATTAGTTGAAGATGTTTTTGAAAATATTTTTTTGTTCTCTGAGGAGTCAGGCACGGAATTAGACCCCGGCGTAGTTGTAAGTGAAAGTGATCAGCAAAGGTTTATACAGGAAAACATGCTTAGTTACAGAAACAGAGAAAAAAAACTTCTTAAATACTTTAGGTCAGAGCATAGTTTAGTACAGGGATGGGGAATCTGCGGCCTTCTGGACCATCAGGTGCGGCCTTCTATGGCCTTTTGATATATATTTCTTTTTTGACATTTAACATTTTGTCTAAAATCATTACGCACACAGAAACAGACAAAAGGAAAGTTATGTGTTTAGTGATGTGGCTCCCAGAGATTGGAAGCATCTTTCTTAAATTCAGTGAATCTAAACTTAAAGCAACTGCTATATAAAGGCAATGTTTCCGTGTAAGCTACACTAGCCTAGTAGGAGTGAGTAATTTCACGTATGATACAGGAAGAGTTCCTCTCTCGTTCTCCTCCGAATAACTACGTACTCTACTCAGTAATTGTGTTATCGTGGCTTACTTCATACCGACTTGTTTTGTGAGACTGAGTTAGTTTCTGCAACAATTAGGTAATGATAAATAATAATATTAATCATATAAAAAATATAACTAATCTATATTGTTGTTGTTATAATAATAATAATTATAATTATTATAACATGGTTGTGGATGCAGGTTTATCGATTACCTGTCTAAGACTATTTTGTCTGGGTCAGTGCGTGGCTGACCCAGAATAAATACATTTATTTTGGGTCCATAATTATGTCCAAAACGTTAAAACGGACTTAAAAAGAAGAAAACAGGATCTTTAACGAAGAATGGGAACTGCAATATTTTTTAGTGAATACTGGAGGCAAAATGTCTTGCTTGCTTTGTGATGCTGTAATTGTAACAGTTAAGAAGTTCAATGCACAGCAACACTATGCTCTTCATAAATACAATAAATATGCCAAATTAGAGGGTGAGCCTCAAAAGATAGCACTGCAGAAACTGAAAGATGGAAAACAGAAGCAAAGACAATTTTTCCAGTCTGTTACATCAAGTGAATGCTGCGATAGAAGCAAGTTATAAAGTTGCATATTTGCTTGGAAAAAAGGTAGGCCATTCAGTGATGCAGAAGTCATAAGTAAATCTATTTTAAAAGTGGTAGGATGTAAAGATCCCGATAAAGCTAATAAGTATAATTAGCTGCCTCTTTCAAGAAGGTCTAACACAGATCGACAACATGAATTGGCCTGCAATGTAACAAAATAATTGAAAATATAATAAAAAAGAGAATATATATTACTCAGTAGCTTTGGATGAATCAACAAATTCCACTGATTCAGCACAATTATTGTATTTTATTCGTGCCATAACAGATGATTTTCCACTTTTATGAAGAATTGCTTGCTTTAGGTACCCTTAAAGGAAGGGCATGGGGGATAGATATTTTAACAACTTCAAAGAGCAATGTCATAAAATACGACAAATTTTTACTAATTTGGTAAGTGTGTCCCCTAATGCTGCCCCAGCTTTGATGGCTAAAAATGAGGGATTTATTGGACATCTTAAGAGAAAAACCCAAGAACCAAATGTACTGATTTCTTCTCATTGTATTTTACATCAGCAAAATCTCTGTGCAAAATCTTTAACTTTAAATGAGAATTTGCAAAAGGTTATAAGCATTGTTAAACATATTCGAGTGAATGCCTCAAAGCATCGTCAATTTCGAAACATGCTGATGATGGATGACGAAGTAATAAGTGTATATTTGCCATATACTCAAAAGTACGCTGGTTGTCACAAGGAAAAGTATTGGTCAAAGTTTGTCTTTACAAAGGCAAATTATTGACTTTTTCCAAGAAAACAAGTATTGTGATTTATCAGATCCAAATTTTTACAGAGATGTTGCCTTTTTATGTAAAGTGATGTAAACAAAAATGAGTTAAACATTTCATTGTTATTCAGAAATACATGTATTTATGATATGTGGCAAAAAATTCAGGCATTTAGAAAGAAAATGTTGTATTTCAAGTCCCTTTTGGCTCAATCATAACTTTCAGAAGAACACTTTCCACAGCTTACGAAGGGAATGAGTGAAAATGAAGATATATATGGATATTTTGAAGAATATGAGTCGATTTTAGACAGATTGATAGAAGAATACAATAAAAGATTCAATGATTTTGAAAAGCATAACATCACTCTGAAACTTGCTTTTCAACCTCACTTAGTTGATGTATCAGAGGCTCCTGAAGAGTTACAAATAGAGCTTATTGAAATGTCTGAGAATAATATCCTAGAGTTTTCGTTTGACAAAAGAGAAAATCCCGTCAATATTTATTAACACGCGAAAGAATATCCTCATCTTCGTGAACTTGCACGACGACTGATTTCCTGTTTTTCTTCAACATACTGTTGTGAATCCACATTTTTGTACTTGGCGCAAATCAAGAATTCTGTGAGGCCACAGTTGACAGAGGAGCATTTGGAGGACCTTTTGAGACTAAGAACCACTATGTTAGAGCCTGATATCAAAATGATTTCTCTAAAGAAGCAAACTCAAAGAAGTCATTAATTTGTATAAAAAATGTACATGTTTGCATACTGTATATTGAATATTTGAAAATGTTAATATTCTCGATGTTTATATGCTATCTTTTTATAAGATTATTATTCCTTTACTTGTTCCTTGAATACAAAGAACCTTCTTTCTTAATTAAAATAATTTGAAAATGTCATACTTTCGATATTATTCATTTACTTATTATTTTAAAAACTTCTTACATAAATAAAATATATGAAAATTCTAGTTTTCAATATTTCTCATTTACATATTACTTGTATAAAAAGTACTTACTTAAATAGAAATATTTGAAATTATTATGCTTTCGATTTGTATAAAACTGTCTTTTTATTAGATTACAAATAAATTACTTAAGGGATAAAATAACTTTAAAATTTTTTTTCTATGCGGCCTCGATGAGTGATGATGAATTATAAGATGGCCTTTATGGTTTAATATATTAGTACGACATACCAGGTTTGTTAAAAGAGATGGGCATTCAGTGTTACAATGCAAGTGATTGGCATTTGTTTTTAGACAGTTCCAAAAGCATTCTTAAGTGTGTGTTGCAACATAATGACAATCTATACAGCTTGATACCAATTGGGCACTCAACAACATTAAAAGAAAAGTATGGGCATATAGAAATTGTTTTAAATCTTATCAAATATAGGGAGCACGAGTGGATCACATGTGTTGGCTTAAAAATGATCGATTTTCTGCTAGGTAAACAAGCAAGGTATACTAGATATCTCTGCTTCCTTTGGTTATGGGGCAGCAGAGCTAAGGAAGAACATTATCCCAAACAAATCTGGCCAGCACGAACATCACTTACTGTCGGAGAAACAAATGTAATTAATCAACCTTTAGTGAGCAGAAATAAAATCATATTGAGTCCTTTGCATACCAAACTAGGTCTCATGAAACAATATGTAAAAGCTTTAGATACAAATGGCGAGTGTTTCCAACACATAATTTCAAAATTGTCAAGTTTAATTTATAAAAAACTCAAAGTTGCAATTTTCAACGGTCCACAAATAAGAACATTAATTAATGGCAGGACTTTCCCTAATGTCATGAATGAACACGAAAAACTGCCTGGTTCTCCTTTTTGGACTTGATAAAAAGCTTTGTAGGAAATTATAGGGTAGGTAACTACGAATAGTTCGTAAGAAAACTTTTAATAGAATACAAAGAACTAGGTTACAATGTGAGCATAAAAATGCATCTTTTGAATGGGCATCTTGACCAATTTCCAAGTAATTTAGTTGCTTTAGGTGACGAACTAGGAGAGAGATTACACCAAGATATTAAAATTATGGAGGGACGTTATCAAGGACGCTGAGATTGCCACATTATGGCTGCTTATTGCTGGTGCTTGAAAAGAGACCTGCCTTCAGCAACCAAATACTCTAGAAAGTCCTATAGAAGAAAATTTTACCAGATTGAAAGCTTTATATCTCTTTGTTTTATTTTATTTTAGGTCATTTCTATCGTTATAATGTAATTTTACAATATTTTAAACTGCAGGTATTCATGAAAATTGGAAATAAATGTTAACGCATGACTTCATCCTTAGTCCTAATTTTGAAAAAGTGGGAAATGGCGCATGGGCTGTTTACAAGAATCAGGACCTGATAAAGCCAAACCGAGGTGAAATTCGTTTTCAGCGCACAAAATTTACTTACAATCAAGTGTCAGATATCATTCAATCAAATACGTGTTCCCAGTGAATTATTGATCTCCGACAAATTTTAAAAACGAATGAAAGAATAAAAATAGATGATAGACTCAAATTTTTGCCCATATGTCTATTTGGAAGATCTACTTAGGAGATCAAGTGGAAAGTAAGCATTTTATTGCATGTATTCTCCTATCCAAATTCCATATTCCCTCGAGATATCGGAGAATGGCTGCACTTAGTTTCCTCTCTTGACTAAAGCCAATTTTGTTCGGTGAATCTTACTCCTAATGCCATTTCCTGCACATTCAGAAGGGTTTTTCCTTTCTTTCTACAACATAAGTACACTCATTTTATTATTGTTAACTTTGTTTCTACTTCATTTTTTTAAGTTTAAGCAATCTTCCGATTTCAACTTTAGGCATCTCTCTGATTACTATTTTAGAAATTCAATTTTAGTTCCATTAGTCCATTCCCTCTTCCTCCTCTTTTTGTAGAAATTTTTACTACTTTAAGTTCCGGGAATTTTTCAATCCTCAATCCCATCCTTTACATAATTTTTTTGTTAAAATCCTGGGAAATAATAAATATTTCGCTTCATACCCGCATAGCTACTTGTACAAAGATAAACAAAGACTCGCAAAAATCAGGAAGTAAAAACACAAAGATATTTTCCTTGATTTGAGACCAAATAAAATGGAAAATCATTATTTTTTTCCGTTATGAACGCCTGGGCATAACAGGTTGGGTGTTTCACGCACACATATATCGATGATGTCCTCCTCGTTGGCACTATTACTCCCTCCACCCGAGCCTCACCCTAATCAACGCTTGTCGCTTCCCTCCATCTTAACCCCCAAACGTGCATGTTCTGACCCACCCAGTTCCTTAATTATCTTGGTATTGAGATCGATCTACGCTCCCGCTCGACTCAAGACCTTCGAAGAAAACCCGTCAGAACTCTGGAATACGTCGTGTATTATCGTGTCCCAAGGAAGTGCTGGCTTTGCTTAGCGGGTCTAATCAACTTTATTTCCTCAGTGCTCAGGTTTTCCTTAGCTTGGGTGCAGCTTTGCCGCTTTCAACTGGATCACTACGACCCTTCCCCTTTCACCGCCCTGAAGCAGTTCGTTCTATTCTAGTGCACTCGTTGGTGGGGGCCTAGGGCCTAGAAACTTCTTGCCTTTGTGAACGTCTCCCCTTCGGGCTTGGGTGTCGTTATTCCCGGCAGCTCGTTTGCACTCTCCTTTGCTACCAGAAACCTTAACATATTTGAACTCGAGTCCATGGCCCACCTCATCGCTGTCTTCCTCTACCTACGCGTCCTGTTATTCTTGGACAACATTCCGGCCATATTTAATACCTATCGCAGCAAGTTACCTGCCTCTATTCTACAACGCCTCTACGGTCACACCATGGACGCTTTCACTCGCTCTTTTTAAGATGGCTTCTCTGAACATATCGAAACTTTAAATTGAGACGAGGGAATATTTCAAAGTGAGAAAATGAGAAAACTTGACCTCTAACTGAATTTTTTCACCCGACAGCCCAGAGATGGGGAGCAATCAGGGATTCGATCGTGAGTTCCGTCAACTCAGAAGCCAGTGCATTACCACTAGGCTATTTGGCCAATGCGATTTCTCTCACATTTACAAGACATGCATCAATTACAGGCACTCAACTCTAATGATAGTGGTGAATGAGAATCAACCTAGATATTTGTAATTGTGATTGTTGGATAGCAAAGAAGAGTAATAAGTTTTAACACGCTTCTAGTTACTTCTCTTCATCCATGGGATTGCATGAAAATTTAAAGTAACATCGGCAGTATTCTAAGTCTGTTAAAATATAAGCAACTTATAAGAAATTGACTAAATAGGAAATTCAGAGAGCAAAGGAACAATTCTGTTTTCCATGCAGGTTATGACATCATAATGTTGATAAGAGTTAGGAAATAAGATGTCATCAATGGAAAAAATACTCGCAATCTTTTACGTGGATATGGAAGAAATTTCCTTAGTATACATAAGCATTAATTTCGCTGTTCATTCGAACAAAAGGGGAACTTGTTGATTTTCAATTGTGAAATAAATGAGCAATAACTAAAGTATTGAGTCACATATCAACATCGAATAATTCAAGTTCCACAGGTTTTAGAAGAATAAGCCCTTAAATTTTGTGATAGCAATGAAACTGTTGCATTCTATACAAATGGAACTTAATTGGGATTTTTTGTTAGAAGTAGTTGTGAACTGTTACCCTTTTCTGTCAGCTAATAAATAATAATGACTACATCATGATTTTGTTATACAACAAATGTCTATAAAAAGTATAAGGTTGATATAGATGCAAATAATCTGGTTTCAAAGCCCATTACCCATAGGTAAGCACTGGAAAGAGGCATGAAAAATATATTTCCGCTTTGGATCGAAGAGCTTTTCAATACTTTGCGATAAACAATGTCTTTTACTCTGCCCCACTATGAAGTCAATCAAGATTGCAACAGGTGTGCTTAAATAGTTGTCCATCTCTCCAGAAACACTGACAAGGAAATGTTTTTCAATGAAAAATGTACATATTTTGACTATTAATTGATTTAAAAAGAAAAAAAACAAATGAAATATTCTCCACCAAAAACATTTGAGAAAGAAGTTCATAAAGAAAGTTAAGAAGATAGATTAAGTAAAACTGTATCAAAGGATCATAGCTTCAATAGTTTAACCAATCCCAAATTGAGTATGCTGGACATGAGGAGGGACTCTTCTGATGATATAAAAGAATAACCTCTAGTAAATTGGTGTAAGATAGTCTTTAATAGCAGGTCTTGATTAAATTTCAGCCCACAACGTTTAAACAAGACCAATTATTACGGTCAACATTAAATTTAATCTTCGATTTAACAAAGGTAAAAGAACGAACGTTTCGAATGAACATTATATAACATCACATAAGTCAGTACGGAGTAAGTGCTTCATAGGACGCGCAACTTTAAGGTTTACAATTAATACATTTATGGGAGTTTATAAATGTCTTAGTGTCTTTTGAAAGAAAATGATTGACAGGAATAAGATACATCCCAGTTAGTCGGCACATCAAATAAGACGAGGGATAAGGTGTATACACACAGCTGTGAAAGACCTAAAGAGATTCTGAAATGACTTGTTAGTAGCTAATGAAAAGGGTCTAGCGCTCAGCTAGGATCTTTCCTAACTGTGGCTCTCTAAAAGTTTACTGTTTGCTTTGCCTGTGATTTATTGATGGTGAATCATGGCAATATTGATATTTGTAATATTTTTCCCTCTAAAATATGCTGTTTTTTGTGCCTGGTCAACATTCCCGAAAGATCGATGTTTCTTTTTAACAATTGAACAAACACACTTCCTTTTTGCTGTCTTGGCACGGCTGAATTGAGTCAAGATTAGACTTAATTTTAACGTCGGTTTTCTTAAACTTGTTTCTGAGATTGAATTCTATGGAATTGATTTAACTTGATATGTGTTGTTTTTTTCAGATAAAAGAAGAAGAATTTCAGCTCAGTTTAACCTTATAATTCACATAAAATGTAAACGAAGACGTATCAATTATAATTCAATTAAGAAGAAAGAGAAGAGGATGGAAACTCCTGATTGAATCACGCCTCCATTCCCTTTTTACTCATAGCAATTAATAAATATCCATTAAATCCTTCTTTAATTTGAGACTTCCAACAAAGTAAAAATCTCCCCGTGTTTGATCTTACATTAGGAAGAAAAATAATAAAAAGAAAACTTAATTAAAAATCATCTTGGTTGGAAAAAATTATTAGATCCTCGGTGAAAAATATATTGGAAACTTCATCTGGGACGAAAAAAAAATTTATTAAAAAGTGGTGATAATCGTGAATAACGAGAAACGTCACAGTACATTATATGAATAATGTCGTATTGGTTATTACCTTCATTCTGGAACTGAAGATGTGCCACTAAAAAAGTAACACTGCACGATATATATATATATATATATATATATATATATATATATATATATATATATATATATATATATATATATATATACACGAGGGGTCGTCAATAAGTTTTGCGAATTGGTAGGGCAAAACAGAAGAAAGGGGATGGGTGTTTGTGGGGGTGTTAGGACAAGTTATGACAAGTCAGGACCTGCAGCCGCACGCATCTGTCTCGTCTATTTAAGAAGCAGTCGCTGATCGCAGGCCGTCAGTGACAAATTTTTCAACAATGGAGAAGGTTAAGCACGGCGCAGTGATCAAAATTTTGACCAAGGAAGGCAAGAATGCAAAAGAGATCCATGAACGCATGTTTGCAGTGTACACCGACACCGCCCCTTCCTATGCAACCATTGCTCGCCGGAATAGGGAGTTCCGCCATGGCCCTGAGCCCCTTGAAGCTGACCCCCGTCCAGGACGACGTCAGACGCGATCAACGAGGAAAATGTGGCCCGTGTGGAGAGGATGATCCGGTGAATCGATCGGTGAAGGTCGAAGAAATCGAGCGAGAATCTTGGAATATCACATTGAAGTGTTATCAATATCATCCACAACAATTTGGCCATGACCAAGATCTCTGCCCGTTGGGTTCCTAGAAACCTCACGCCCTAGAATCGACTTCAACGTCATCAAAGTCTACAAGGCAGAGTTGCACAAGCTGCCTTGCGCGAGTGCGGATTCGATGAGCTTAACCATCCCCCCTACAGTCCAGATCTGACCCCTAGCGACTACTTTTTAATCCTCTAGCTCAATGCTGCACTGCGTGGACGCCGGTTTGGGGATGATGAAGATGTCCAGCTCGCCGTCCAGGAGTGGATTGAACAGCAGTCGGGAGATTTCTGGTTGTCGGGAATTCGAAGCCTCAGGGTCAAGTGGCGCAAGTGCATTGAAGTCGAGGGTAGTTATATTGAAAAATAATAAAACACCTTTCCTCATATCTCGTTTCCTTATATCCGAATTGCAAAACTTATTGACCGCCCCTCGTATATATATATATATATATATATATATATATATATATATATATATATATATATATATTAGGTTGTTTCTCAGGTATAGGGGTGTAAATTTAAAGTTGGAGTAATACAAGCTCTAAACCAACCAGAATTGTTTCAATACCCACAGAAACACTCTTTGTAATTTTGGTGTAATTAAAATAATATTTAGGGGTGCCCCTGCAATGTTGAACAATAGACCATTTTCCTTAATATTTGACTTAAACTATTCAAGGAAGCGTCTACACAAAAACAAACCCAAAGAGGACAGTTGTGAACGCATTATTGAAACCATTCTCTTGAACCCACCATTAAAGCCATTTGATGCTTATGAACGCACCATTCCCTTACCCCACCCCACCCTAGCACTTGGGAGGGGTGGGACAAAAGAGTGGGGTAGAGGCGGCTGCAATGCGGCTAGCGAGGATAGTCTGCTCTCAGCGTTGATGGTGTGTGGTTGTGCTACATGCACTTGTATGTTCACTATTACATTGTATATTTCTAATTTAGTTTTTCATATTATGTTTAAAAGTATTTAAACCTATTTAAATTGAAATAGTTACTATCTTTATGATTTTTTCGTGTATCTATTTGCAGATGGTGAGCTCTACTAAAAGCAAAAAAGAGTTTTATTTGATAGGTCACAGCAAGCCCATGATTGGCGGAGCAAAGCTTCATAAGACGAGACAAGTGATTGCATACTTTTTTCATTGGCCTTTTAACTTAAAAGAGGAAATTCAGACATCGTCAAAAGCCACCTGCGAGACCATTCTTGAGTTTTGGGCAAAAGCGAATATTTCAGTACAGGCAAAGCAACATGTAATAAAAAAATAGGATAGAGTGTTTTCTAACTGAAAAGCGCTCTAAAAACAGTCAAGAAAGACAACTGCAGCACATAAGGCAAAGGAAAGTGAATTTTAAAAAGTCTCGACACTCTCTTTGACATCGCCCATCAAAATGCTATGAACATTATAAAGATCCAGGAGGATAAGGATTTTCTCCTCACACAAAGGGAAGACTGTTGGCGAGGCGTCCTTGGATCAGTTGACAAAATATTGGTGCAGAAGGAGAAGAAGGCGGAAGGACGTTTGATTTCTGCAGAACGTCGTCGTCAGCGAACAACAGTTGAAAAAGAGGCGTTAATGAGCAAAGCAGTTCTTACCAGTTCATACTAAACAGGTAATGAATCTAATGACACAAAGAGGGATCAAGAGCAGGGCGTAGTCTGCAGGCCTTTGGAAGCTGTCGTGCCAGTTTCGCCTCCGTCTAAGCGCGCACGCGTGGGGAATATTGTGACGCCAACATTAGCTGCTGCCCTTGACCCGACTAAAACGTCATCAAGAGCTGCAATATTCATGCTGGCAGAGACAGCTTCCAACTTAGGTTATGATGTTGAAGACTTAAACATAAATCAGAGCTCCATTCACCGGAAGAGAATAGAACATCGTACCTAAGCCCATGCTACACCGAGATTTAAAGACGAGCTTCAAAATGTTTCACTCATCGTGCACTGGGATGGGAAGTTGATGAAAGATCTCACTGGAAATCAGCATGTGAGAGGCTTCCAGTTCTGATAACCGGTATCGGTACCAGTCAGCTCTTGTGTGTTGCCAAGCTCAGAAGTGGAACAGGTTTCGAGCAAGTAAATGGGATTCGTCACCAGAGCCACCAATACAGGGAAGTTTTCCGGAACCTGTGTCATCCTGCAACAGCAGTTGAAAAAAGATCTCTTGCATCTGGCTTGCCGCCACCATATTCTTGAGCTCGTCCTTGGAGTAACATTCACCGCCTCAATGGGGCCATCATCTGGCCCTGAAGTACTCTTTTCAAGAAGTTTAAAAAATAGCTCAGGGATTTAAAAGGCGAGATAATCAAATTATCAATCTAATGTAACTTCTATTGACACAACAAAAAACACACAGAAGTAAATAATTACAGTATAATATTGCTTACCGATGAAGTTGAGGAGAAAGCACAAAGTGAAGAAATTATAAAGGATGTGGCTTAAAAAAGATAGGATTTTGATTGGTTGGTTGTTAAATAAGAGAAGGTTGGTTGGTTGTTGAATGAGGTAAATAAAATAAGGAATAAGAAAGGGAACAGCGGTATTATCTATGTTGAGTGTAGGAGATTTTGTCCGTATTAGTAGGGATTTCAAAATTCTTAGACTATATTCATTGTTATTATTACCAATTATTTTGTAGTTATCTATGGAACATTCTTTCTTGCATTGTATACTATGATTTCTAATTACAGAAGCTTCCTTCTTAGACAAATTTTTTCCAGTGCGATGGCATATTCCCATGTGAGAACAAACCCTCTCTTTCAATGAGCGAACCGTACTACCAATATAGGTTCCTTGAAAACAACAAGGACAAGTAAAAGCATAAACAACACGGCTGCTCATTTCTAGAGGAAGTTTGTCTTTTGACGAGAAGAAACTTCCTATGGAAAGTGGGTTGACAAAAGTGATTTTGAAGTTGGTATGAAAGAAATATTTTTTAAGTAATTTGTTGCATTTTCTAGTGAATAATTTATTGTAAGGTCCCATTTCTGGTACTACGGAAAATTTATAATTTTTGGGAACATTATATGAGAGAAAGGATGGAGAGTAAATTTTGGTAAGTAAATTATTGATTAGTTTGTCAACCAAAGGTGGGGGGTAACCATTATTTTTAAAATAAGACTTTTGAGTTTGAAATTCATTGTGCATTAGGGAATAATTGGAGGAGAGATGGTTACCTCTATATATTAGAGATTTAATTGCACTGAGTTTGTGTGACAAGTCACAATGGCTGAAAAAAATTATTCCTAGGCCACTAAAGGTAGGCTTTGTGTATATTAAGGTAGTTAGTTTGTCGGTTTTTTCTATAATGACGTCTAGAAACGGAAGTTGATAGGTACTCTGTAATTCAATGGTATATTTAATGTTGGGATGATAAGAGTTTATAAAATTTAAAAAAATGGTGGGCATTTTCTTTATTATCGAAAATAGCAAAGGAATCGTCAACCTACCTACGATAAAATATGGGTTTGAAATCTATAGGGAAATGTCTCATAAAGTTGTTTTCAAGATGAATCATGAAAATATTAGCTGCTATTGGAGCAATTGGTGATCCCATTCCTACTCCATCTATCTGTTGGTAAACCTTGTTATTAAATAAAAAATAATTCTCATTAAAAATCATTTCTAAAATAGTCTTGAAATTTTGACGAGAAATTTTTTCAGTAACAGGAATATTATTTACATTTGTAAATAATACGGACAAAATCTCTTACACTGAACATAGATAATACCGCTGTTCCCCTTCTTATTTCTTAATTTTAATTACCTCATTCAACAACCAACAACCCTTCTCTTATTTAACAACCAACCAATCAAATTACTATCATTCTTTAAGCCACATCCTTTATAATTTCTTCACTTTGTGATTTCCCCTCAACTATATCGGTAAGCAATATTACACTGTAATTATTTACTTTTGTTTTTTGCTTGCGTTTATTTTCGTGTCAATAGTGGTTACATTAAATTGATAATTTGATTCTCTTGCTTTTTAAATCCCTGAGTTAATGTTTGATTTACCTACATGGTCTAAACCTGATTATTTTTAATATTCTTTAACTTTATTATATTATTTTATGATTTTAGAACCTGAAGATGGGTGATACGTCAGAAACGTTGTTCCTTAAATAAACCACATGTACCTCAGCCTCCTATGTGTCCTTACCTTCACCGTGAAATTGAAGATTAGACTGGTCAGCAGCAACTCACATGACTATATGTATATATATATATATATATATATATATATATATATATATATATATATATATGCAAAACGATCCTACAATAAAATGAAAGGTGGATTCCAAGTACTATCGAACTTGTTCAGTTCATTCTAAATGAATAATTAACTATTTTTTCAAAGGTGGCATATATAAGAGACAACAAATAAGTAATAGCAAAAATAGGATTAAATAACGGATACGAAGGGTAAAGGCATAAAGATAAGAACTCTTCTGGAAATTACAACTGTGAGAAAACAATGTATACATAATAGGTAACCAATATATGAATACATACACATGCAATTATAAATACATTGAAATAAACAAAAGAAATACAGCAAATTTAGACAATCAAAGGGCTAAGATTTAAAATGGACATTGTCGTTATAAATAAGCCTTTTAAATACAGGGTCTATTTTAAAGAGACCAGGGGATGGATTGAAATTAGGCGGAGAATAAAAAATGTATGAACATTCGACAATATTTATTTTAATATAGTCATCAGGCAACCATTTACATCCTTAGAAGTAGGTCACAAAAAAGTAATATCGTCTAAAATATATTCTATAACCTCCAATAATATGAATGGTTTTCTTACTGAGCTAAATTCCGATATATAGACGATATTACAGACCCAGATTTGCGAATATTTAGGTATCAGCAACAAAACTGAAGCCCCACTCACTTTTCTCCAATTCTTCCTTATCCGAATACATTACGAAAACAGACATCCACACCATAAACCTAACTTACATATTTTTTTAATTAAAGATACAGCAAAGACCTAAACCAACTACGTACACTGGAATCTCTAAATTATATTTACTAACCAAACTTTAACTCCGACACAAGATCATTTCCATCCTACCCCAACTCTAACCACCCACGAATCACGCACGCCAAAACCACTCCCTCAAAACACAACCCATATTGTTCAAATATTTACATTATCTCACCTTTTTAACAATAAAGACACACAAAACTAATTAATATCAGATTTAATTTAAAAACAAAAACATATTTCCTATTTCCTAATAGTTAAAAGCCTTGCATTTTTATAATTTGAATTTACCATCTCTGCTGCTTCCCATTACCCATATAATTAATTTTTAAATCTCTGATAACTTCTCTAAAAATTTCTTATGTTTGTATATATTCCTAATGTCGAATCCTTGAAAATGGATTCCTTCCCGAAACGTTGGTACCAAGAAGTTAATATATAATAATGAACTTCCTAAATTAGCCTGCTAAATACGTATACGCCTCGCAACGCGCAACCCTCTGCTCTCTTAATATTATATATATATATATATATATATATATATATATATATATATAATATATATATATATATATATATATATATATATATATATATATCGGAATAACAGAAACAAAATTAACACGAAGAATGAGCTACCATTTAAACAATGGTGCACCCAAAACACATACATTTGAAAAACATGAAAGACAATAGGACCTGACGTCACTCGAAGAGAACACCGAATTTCTTGCAAATGTTCCAAATCGCCAATAATTACTCATATTAGAAGCTCTCTAGATAGAAGAAAAAGAGCCTAAATTAAATACACAAACAAACATACAGTTCACCCTGCCTTCCTCGCGTCCTCGTGCGCCAAGTAATAATGCCCGCTTTTCTCAATCTTGTGCCCGTTTTAAACTAGCCTCTTTAAGCCGTCTTAATCCTTTGTATTTAAGAATTTCCATTCTCTATAAATATGTTCGTATAATTATTAACCTTCAAACCCAGATATATACAGCGATGTATTTAATTCCTTTTGTTATTTCTACCTTCCTTTGATAATTATAGAGGAGTGTATTGAAACGCGTTAGGCCAATAAATGTTTCGTTTTATCCAGTGAACTATTTTACTGCCCTCGTTCGTCAGTGCTTTTGTAACGAATTTGGGCGAGCTTATACACGGGTTAACCAACGACCAAAAGCGGGATATTAAAGAAATCGAGACACTCGAAAAGATTATTAATGCTGAATTCACACTCGCCTTCAACAAAATATGCCACGAAGAGAATCTCCTGCCCAAATATACGAATATATATATATATATATATATATATATATATATATATATATATATATGTGTGTGTGTGTGTGTAATTGTATGTGTGTAAATGATGTCCTGCTATTCTGAAAGGTTTCGAAGTCTTAGAAATAACGGAAAAATATACATAAATGGAAAAGTTAAATCACTCAATTGCAAATAAATGTTCAGAACAGTTTTTTTTATATCATCTTCAATAGGTAGATGTGGGAGGAAGAATAAATATATTACCAAGCGAAAACAATCTTCATCTTATGTCCTTCTCTTGACCTGTTGGAATAAAGAAGAACACTGCGAATCTTGATATTCAATTTTCTCTCTAACTTACTCTCGCCACAATTCCATTATCGACTGCAAATCTAATTGGCGCCTCCCCTCACATAACCAAGTAATTTGAACCACCGGCTAGAACTTGTTTTGCACAAGTTATATACTCGGTGTTTTTGCAAAAGCATAAATGGGGTCGGACACAAACTCTCCCTCTCCTTTTTCCAATTCAATTCAAATGGAAATTTGGCTGTAGTTTTAGAGACAACAGGTTGTGAATTTAGTGACCTCATCCTGGTTATTTATTGCATTTTTAAAGAGCGTGGGGCACAGGAATCCACCCATAGGCTATACATCTTCGAATTATATAAATTTATATAATTATATAAATTTAAGGATATTATAGTAACAATAAATGGAAAATTTAGTAGGCCAAGGTCTGGTCAGGCAGATCTATGAGCCCAGATTATCCTTAGTTTAATCAGGAGCAATTACTTGGCTTCGTCTAGGCTATGATTTGAACTTACAAATACTTACTCCTCTTATCGGATTTTTAACTAAAGACTCGATAAAAGATTGATATTTATGATATAAAGTCTGGTTTTTAAAAGTGAGAATTCTGCCTATAAAGAACATTCAGTTGCATATCACATAATTAATTGCATGTTCCGTGTTATGTACAAAAAGTGTTAAGTCACTTTTAGTGTTATTATGAGTGATAGCTTTTCGTTTATGTTTATTTAGTTCAAATTATTTTGTTCTGGATGACCTTTAGGCTACTTGGTATCTATTTCGCCTTTTTTGTTCTTTTTATTCATTTGCTTTCTTCCACGCTCCATTCTCTACTCCAATTTCTGTTCCGCACATTTAGTGGCTCCTTTGGATAATACAAGATTCAGTTCCCTACTTTTAATAAAGAAAGTCTTTTTGAAAGATTCTTTTTCTTGTGCAAGTGGTGTTTACTTTCTGAGTCTAATTTTATTAACAATTGTTCAATATCCTTTCTTCTTTTTGACATTTAGACATGTTTCCTTTATTCTGCTCATCCTTTTCGCCGGATCTCAAATTCTCCTATCGAGACTCATTCGTCAAAACATAATAGAAATTCAGACCTAGAATTCATTCGAGATTTTACTATGGCATAGGATCGTGTAGAAATTTGTGTCCGATATAAATATTAACTAAAATAATTTAATATAAATAATTTGCAGTAGTAAAAACATGCTCGAATCAATTCCATCTTTTAGAATATTTTTTTTGCCATCTTCCTGAAAATACCTGGATCTGTGCCATCCATCATTAATATATTAAGTATGTTTATTATGCTAATTCACTGTCTTTAAAGGATAAACGAAAATGATAAAATAATCAGGATTTTTCCCCAATTTTATAAATTAAATCCCGTCTTTTTTGTGGCACAAGTCGTATAAATGATCCACAAATTATTTCTATTAATTATTAATTGAGCCTTAAATTTGACAGAAAATGGGGTGAAATTTCAGTTTTTGAGATGAAGATGAATAAAAAAAGAGTAAGATTAATTCCTATAACTGGATGGGTGAGTAATAGTAAAATTCTTGGAGCAGAAGTAAAAGGGTGTTCAAAATATGTTTGCCCTTATGAGGCTCGTGTGGGGTAATGTTTTTTAGAAGGGTGCCATCAAGTCTAAGCCAATTTGGAAATAATCCTTGACTGAAAAAGAAGGACATTAATGTTAGGTGCAGAATTAGATGATTTGAGACCATTAGTATTAAATTTAAATTCTCATCAGCGTTTAGGGTAGAGTAAATTAGTAGTAGTTGTAGATAAATAAAGGCTGGATTTGCTACGAATAAATTAAGATTAAAAGAGAGAAAATCGTAGGGATAGGAGAGAAAAAATTAGGTTTTGGTTTAATGGTTTAGGTTAGTTTAAGTTTAAGTAGACGTCTGGATTACGATAAAGTACTAGATTACAACTTAGCCAGGAGCTAGTTACGGGTTATGTTCGAATTAATAAAAGCAGAAGGTATATGTTAGATTTACATTGAGATGAAGACTAGATTGCTTCGATATAGGAAATTTAGGTTAGGTCAATGGTTGATGTCGAATTATTTCCTTACGAGCTATTTGGCTCTTCTTTTGATTGCTCAACAAACTAAGCTGTTGCCTCTTTCTCTTGAATTCCCCACACAAAGTCGTCAAACTTCACTGATCTCTGTTCTCCTCATGAAGTCTTCGGGTCATTTGTTGACTTCTTTACTTACAGCCTTTTCGACTTTCGACTACCATTTGGCCGTTTTCTTTGCAATGTCTTCCTCGTAGCATTTGACTGCATCTCTTACCAAGCTTCCGCCATATATGTTGACTGTTTCCAAAGGAAGTCTTCTATTACTCTTTAGACTGCTCTTTCAAGTAGAGCTAAACATTTATGTCGACTAGTTTACCTGCTGAAGTCGTGGAATACGCATTTGTATCTCTGCTAACAAAGTCTTTGAATCCTATATTGACATCCTGCCCAAGAAGTCTTCTACTCGGTTGTTGAATTCTTTCTTTACCATTCTTAATTTGACTTATTTTTACCCGAAGTCTTCGCTAATCTGTTTAACCCTTTCCGCACGAAGTCTTGGTCACGTACCTTCACTGCTTTTCTATCGATGTCTTCAGTTTGTCTTTAGAATCCTCCTTCATTATGACTTCGGTACTAGGATGACTCCTTTACCTTGAATTAGTCAAATAAAGAAATCAGTTGTTCATGAAGAACAAGTAAAAATAAACAACGTATTCCTAAAAGTAAGTAAGGGAGATAGATAAAAATAGAACACCCTGTTGAGGAAAGTTCCACTTTCCTGCATTAATCCAAAAGAGGACACTTTTGAGATATTTATTATCCCTTGTGGAGGCCACCAAAAGAGATTAGAGACGCCTAAGTTACGCCAAGGTTCCCCTGTACTGGCATTCGATGTAAGATAGCAAAGTCTATGAAGTGAAGATGTGGTCGGCCATTGCCATATTGTTAAACGTCTCCTATGCCAAGCTAAGCCACTTGGTGAAGGAACCTGGCCGTTTCTTTTGCTGCAAAGCAGTTATGCAGAAGAAAGGGCAAGCCCTGGAATTGGTCAGTGGTCACTGCATGGCTTTCGTCCATTAAGCAATCATACGGACCGAGGGTGTGATCGGATGAGCTAGAACCGACATAAGGCTTCTTAATGAACGCTGGAGCCACCGCACGTGGAAAACCTACGGCAACATGATAATATTCTTTAGCCTTTCTCAACATGATTAGATCCACATCCTGCAAGGCCAAGACATCATTATCAAAATATGAGTTGCAAAGATTTGATCAATTATGTTTTATGTTTAGCTACACCATAATTCACAAATTTGGACTTACAAGAAACAATTTTATTGTGCATGGCCTGATCAGTTAGCCCAAGTTTCTTTTTGAAGCGACTTAGCAAGACTATGTGTCTTATAGGTGTGGATGAACCATTGGCAAAGGTAGTATTCCCGTGGTACTCTTACAAATCACGAATGCCTTTAAGTGGTAGAGATGCTAGCAAGTGCTAATGTGTCAGAGAGCTTTTCTAGGAATAAAGTGACAAAGATTGAATGGGCTTCGCTGCTTCTTTGATATTCGATCACAAGACGGTTACTTAGTCGGACAACTGTTCTGAATTATCATTAACGGTGTATTTTATTACTTTTTTTCTATACACCAACCGTTTTAACAAAGTTCATGGTGTGATGTGGTATCAACCGCAAATGTCTCATATTGAGTGCCCGGAGACCACTGAGTTTGGAACTTGGAGAAGGTTTAGCCACATTAATCAAAAGGATCAAGACACAGGAGATCCTTACAACACTACCAAAGAACACACATAAGCCTTTACCCTGATATAACTTTTGTACTTCAGACTACCTGGTCTTATAAGTTGCCCGAACGGCCAAGAAACACTTCATGGTCGCAGGATCTAAATGTCTAGCAACCTCTCACTGGCAGCCCACGACATCTCTAAGATTTCCCCCTCTTAACTTTTCTTCCTTTTAGGTGAGAATGGCTGGTTATTTACCCCGTCCTTCAAGGTGATTACAAGTGCGGTAAACCTGCCTTGTAATTACTTGAGATACATTAAGAATAACCGATCTTCAACTTGAGCCGCTCCGAAGGTAGGAGATCTACTGTTAAATTTATCCCCCTTTACTTGTCTTACTACATTACCAAAAGTCCCATCAAAATAGCAACAGGCTTTGGACGTGACCTTCCCGCACCATTATCTCGCCAGGAAATTGATTTACCCCTTGCATCGCCACGACTTCATTCATAAAAGAACATCAGTAGCCAGAATCCATTCCTGAGAATTACCAGCACGGCTAAACCGTAAGTCCTGTACATAAGTGTTGTATAGAAGAAATAGAGGGTAATAATTATTTAGTGCACCTGCATCCATAAACCTGACCATCACGTGTCTTTAAAGCCCAATCCATGTAAGAGATTAGGCACCTCTAACTTATATTAAGTTGATTTGGTATCTCATTAAGGATATAAATGTTCAGCTGCGCCTATTAATTTGGCAGGAGAAGACGCACCTGTTCTTATACTTAGTAAGACGCCATCAATACTAAAAAGTTACAGTTTCCGACCGATCTTTATATTCTAAATAAGCTTATTTTTTATAGTTACAGATAATGGCACAAATATCGATTTCACAGTGTAAAATTATATATATAATATATAAGTATACATAAAGATATGCATTTATTTGTTAGGTAACTTCAGCTTTAAAGCAAATTATAATAATGTAAACATGGACGGTGTGTAGCCGAGAGTGGAATAAGATAGATTTCTTCCATGCCATGGGCTACCAAGAAGAAGAAAGGAAAAGGACCTGCAAACGACGGGTAGGCAGAAGAAAGGGTCATGATTTGAACTATATTTAGACATTTCTCCACAGAAAAAACTTAACAGACAAGATCTACAATTGGCTACAGTATCTATTATTTCTCTCTCCTCCACACACACGAGAGAAAAACGACACTGTTGCTATTGCGCTACTGAAATTTCCATCCTTTCACTTATTAGTTGATTAATTGTAGCCTCCAGAATACCGATTACTACGGTTCAAGAATTCGGTTTTCCGAGCGGAAAATTATATGCCCCAAAACCTCGTTCCCGGCTTAATGGTTTGATAATCAGTAATCTGTAAAAGTATTCTGTCCGCTCTGGCGTATGTGTAATTGTGTTTGTAGGCAAGTCTTTAGGGGATTATCTTCTTACATATATTAGATTCATATGTCGTTCTTTCAGCTGTTTGTTTTTACTAATTTATTCATTTGTGGATTTGTATGCAACTTGCCATTTGTTTTACTTTCTTTCGTTATTTTGTGTATTTATATGAGTATGGTTTAGCGGGGATGCATTTCTTTTCCATGGTTGTTTCATTCCACAAAGAAATTTGAGCATGTGTTTTATTCCTCGAATAACTTTTCTTGTGGATGAAAATTTTACCAAAATGAAAATATCTTTAAAGACAGCTAAATTAGCACTTATTAATTTTGTTATATAAATTTGCTCTTCTTTTAATTTTTCTTCCATAAAAACCCTGAATTTCAAAGTCCTTCCTGGGCATTGGTTACTTCAGGAATATTGATTATTTTAATAATAAAGCTGTTTTCTATTACGTGTTGATAGTAGAAGAATCAAAACTGTGAAACATAATTTGTATATTTTGCCATATGGATTCGTTAAATTTTTAAAATTAGCTCAATTTGACTTAAAGAGTTCTGAGTGCGATGATTGAGCAAAACATGGAGGAGCCATCAAATCTATTTATATAAAATAAATAATAGTGTGATTCTACAGAACATGTGGTTTAGTAATGATGTCATGGCTAATATAAATACGTTCGTTGATTGGAAGATAAAATAATGAATGTTTTTTGTAATTTATTATATGATACTCATCTCTATCAAATTATAATAATAAACTTCATTGATTTCATTAAAATATCAGGCTGATTTGTATCATATTTGGCACTCTAGTAATAGTAGCTCTATAGTCCATGTCGTAGAATGACCCTTGGCTTTGATCACTCTACGCTTTGACACCCTTTTAGTAGCGGTATGCTTTAAGGGGCGTGAGTTACTTCTATGATAACGTAGGCTTTGTTCTAAGAGTGCTATTTTTGTGGTTTAGTCCTTAAGGAAGAGCTATTTTTAAACACATCAGGATAAGAGGAAACACCAGAATCTACCAAAAATAAACATGTATTTTAAATTAAATATTACAAACCAACAGTAAAAACATTTCTATATTTGGCCTCAAATGACAAAATATAAACAAGTAGGCTTCCGATAAACAAACCAATTGCCAATTAGTATTTTTATCACGACCCTATTTGTTTAGCCTAAAACATTAAATTGATGTACTGTCATCTACAAACACATATGACCTAGGTTCAAGAATAATGGTTTCTACTCTCCTTTAAAACGTGGGACGTACTAAACTTCTACTATCGTAATAGAGATATAAATGTTATTGTTAACTTACAGGTAGGTATTAGGGATTGCCGGATGTCGCTGGAGGACTTATCTATCGCTTTGAAGTGTTGCTTCGTCGCTGCTTGAATTTTCGAGGTGGGATTGCTTGTCGCCTGTGCCGGGTGATGATTCTTCAACGTAATTAAAGAACGGGAGCTCGTTGGGGCAGGGTTCTTCTCCTCTCACTCTTTCGGTGCTTGAGATGTGAGATTCACTCGAGTGTGGGCGGCTTTGCTTTTCTTCAGTCGGGCTTCTTTGCAGACGGAAAAGGCTTCTTCGGTATGGCACCGATATAAAACTTGACTAATTAGGTTAATACGGCCCTGAAAGGGGGGGATCGATTTTCTCAATCTTATCCTATCGTTTCTCACGGAAATAGTCTTGTATGGCTGAAGGATCGATCTTTACGAACTAATCTTTCTTCTGGCGAATCGACTTCTAATAATCTTCTTGTCTAGCCGATGGATCGATCTTCACGACCTAATCCTACTCTGGCGTATCGACTTCAGATAATCCTCTTCTCTTTCTTTGCGGGGCTTATATATAGGCGGATTGCCGCCCCATCTAAAGGGGGAAGTGACCAGGCCACAGATGCAAAAGGGGGGGGGAGCGAATGGAGAGTTAGCATCTGGGGAGAGCGAGAATTCCTGAGGTGGCACTGGGGTGCCTAAGTCAGCTCGCAAATTATAGGCTCGCAACCGCACCGCTACTTGGCGTGCCTTCTGACTCGCACCGTTTTTTTTTCCTAACCACGGGTTTATGGGTCTCGTAGGTCATGCGATCGTTAGAGCGTCGTTTAAGGACCTTAGGTGGTCGCCTTCAAACATATGTTAGCTCCAACTGCCCACAGAGGCGAGGAGATCACACATGGTAAGCATTTTCGCCGGCTACCTTTCCCACGCTTCTCCTCATGAAGGGAGGGGGGCTTGAATGTACCTATACTCCTCCAGGAGGCTTAATGTAGCCATTTCTCCACAGTCCATAATCTGAAGACTTAGTCCATACGTACTCTATAAATTTCATTTTACTGTTGCAACCCTAAGATCATGTCTTGAGAAGAGGAATTTTGGGGTGGATTGAATAGTAAGAATTTATTCTCATAGTATGTATGCTCAAATTGACTAAGAGTAAATGGTGAAGTTCAGAAAAAATAAATAGGAATATGTTTGGGAATCTTTTCAAAGCAAACGAATTGTAAATGGTGAATTACAGAGTTGTGAAATTTAAGGTATGGCTGTTTTATTTACTCATATATTCGAATATTTTATTGAAATTCTTTGTAAAATAAAGCAAAATGAAATTATTAAAGAAAATAAGATAGCAAAAAATTGACCTGAGAATTGTTTTTTTCTTACCAATCGGCCTAGAAAATAAGGATATATCTTAAAAAACAGACAATGATGACATTATTAGGAGACAAGTGGAACGTCTTCACCAATTCTTCTTATATAGAACAAGAGTTCCTCTAGAGTTTAAAAAAGAGTAATGTTGATTATCAACTGTATTGAAATTCATTAAACTTATTAAGATTAATGCATCGCTGATTTTCTTTCTTATATAAAAGCACAGTTAGATGGGAAAAATAGTAAGAGAATTGTTTATTCTATATGTCAAAAGAATTCCTAATAAATGTTTTAATCTCCACTCTAGGAATATAAAATAAAAATAGATATTAAAATAAACTAGATTAATTCGATCCTGAAATGGAAAATTTGTCTTCGCCTTGTGAAGAGGCCTTCCTTAGAAAGGCTTCTTCTATCCTAGGCTGGGTTGAACTCTCTTCTTTCGATTGACATTTATGATTTAAATAAAAAATAACCTAGAGTTTAATATCTACAGGGTTTTCGTTTGGCTCCCCATTTCCATGGATCACACTTTATATCATGATCTAGAAAATTTAAGGCATCAGATCCTTTACAGAAATAAACATCTGAGAAGGAAGGATAAAAGCTATATTCAATAACTCGAAAGTTTAATGAGTGATTTCTTCTATCTTACCCTCTCTAACGGTAATCGCAATAAATCACAAAAGTATTATCTCGTAG
The DNA here is from genome assembly GCA_963969495.1 of Ceratothoa steindachneri. Classification (NCBI taxonomy): domain Eukaryota; kingdom Metazoa; phylum Arthropoda; class Malacostraca; order Isopoda; family Cymothoidae; genus Ceratothoa; species Ceratothoa steindachneri. Next base: position 243,513,582 of record OZ018317.1, on the reverse strand, counting down.
AGAAATAACAATTAATTAAGAAGAATAACTTTAAAATTGAGAGGTGTAATCACCCTTCTTAAGTTATAAGTACTAGAGATGAGAAGAAATGATTCGTATACATACTAAGGAAAAATATATTATCACCCTTTCAATAAATTATAATCAAGATATTTCGGTTCTGCTATAGTATGTATCCTACCTGGTGAACTCTGATATAGCATTTATCCTACCATCATATTTAAATCCTACTTGCATTAACATTTAAAAAGGGGTAAGTTAAAAAGTAAATTTTTTAATCTAGTTTAATAAAATGGTTACATTTGAAAAGAAGTAAGTCAAAAATTAAAGTTTTTTATCTAGTTTTTAAAAGAGTTACATTTAAAAAGGCGGCAAATTAAAGAGTAAAAATGATCTAGATTAATAAAATAATTAAAAAATTATAAGGTTAAATATTTTACTCTACAAACTGTTCTTTGATATTTTGTAAAGTATGAATAAAAAAGGTCTGAATTATTGCATTTAAATACCCGCCAATTGGGTTCATCTAGGGGGCCTTGCAGACGTGTTTGTGGTACTTCACGTCTTTTCTTCAAGATCTTAATTTAGCTCTTCATCCATTTTTGCTCAATCCTTTGAGTGTTAGTTTGAGTTGTTGGATCTACGTTAAACAGACGAATATCGAATTTACGGTGATTATAGCATAATTGAGGAATCCTACTATATGCGGCGCATTCGTGGGAGTGTATTTACGACCCACTTGCAACTTCGTTTTGAATGATTAGTAACAAAGTAGTGGCATCGCGTCGATAAACATAGAAATAGAGCTAATCATTTTTATGGCATAGTCCAAAGGCTCAAGAGCAATCAATACGTCGTTTATGATTTCGCTCGTTGATAACAGGGTTTTGACCTAATTTCCTTGGCACATTGTCACCTTCCAAAATGAGACCTTTTTTATACTTTCTTCGTCGAGCATAAGTTGATTCGTTGATTTGTACTGGCTCGTTTTCTGTACTAATCATCTGACCTCGACTATTCACAGATACAATAAATGAACAAACTTTACGACAGTAATTAAACCAGTCTACCACAGTGATCATGGAAATACCAGGATATTGCGTTACTGTTCGCAACGACATTTCAGTAGAAAACAAGAACAAATTTTATACAATCGAAGTCAGGCTCAAGTTGAAATTAAATTTGTCATTTATATCCGAGTATTGGAAAAAGCTGTTACCAATCCAAACAGACATAATAGCTTTACAATCCCTTCATTTACAACTCTATACTAGATAGTCTATTCCACCTACTTTATTGGTTGTGAAATCAAGTGGTTCGCTGCATTTGTTGCACTCAACTTTTTCGGCCCAAATATCCTTTACTAGTATGAGCTTTGCAGCAGTTCTTTCGTTACTAACAACATTAGTATAAAATTCGCGCAGCAACATATTTATGGTTTTAGCTTTGAAATAAATAACTTTCTCAAAATATGTACAGACAAAGACTAAATAATTTCGCTGAAAACCTTATTAAAAAACTTCCCTATAATGGAGGTTGGGGGAAAATTCCCTGTTATTAAGAAATTTCCATATGTTAAGGTAGGATAAATGCTATGGCAGTTACCCGCAAAGGTAAGATACAAATTTAGGTAGGATACACACTATAGCTGTTACCAGAAAAGGTAGGATAGAAATTTAGATAGGATACACGCTATAGCAGTTACCGGCAAGGATTTATACAAATTTAGATAGGATACACGCTGTAGCTGTTACCGGCAAAGGTAGAATACAAATTTAGATAGGATACACGCTATAACAGTTACCGGTAAAGGTATGATACAAATTTAGATAGGATATACGCTATAGAAGTTAGGGCAAATGTAGGATACAAACTTAGATATAATACACGCTATACTAGTCAACGGCAAAGGTAGGATACAAATTTAGATATGATACACGCTATAGCAGTTACCAGCAAAGGTAGGATACAAATTTAGTTAGGATAAACGTTATAGCAGTAACGCGGCAAAGTTAGGATACAAATTTAGATAAGATACACGTTATGCAGTTTCCGGCGAAGGTAGGATACAAATTTAGATAGGATACACGCTCTAGCATGTACTGGCAATGGTAGGATTCAAATTTAGATAGGATACAGGCTATAGCAGTTATGAGCGAAGGTAGGATACAAACTTAGATAGAATATACACTATACTAGTCACCGGCAAAGGTAGGATACAAATTTAGATAGGACACACGCTGTAGCAGTTACTGGAAAATGTAGGATTCAAATTTAGATAGTATACAGGCTATAGCAGTTATCGGCCAAGGTAGGATACAAATTTAGATAGAATATACGCTATACTAGTCACCGGCAAAGGTGAAATACAAATTTAGATAGAATACACGCTCGAGCAGTTATCGAGAAAGGTAGGATTCAAATTTAGATAGGATACAGGCTATAGCAGTTGCCAGAAAAGGTAGGATACGAATTTATATAGGATACACGCTTTAGCAGTTAACGGCAAAGGTAGAATTCAAATTTAGATAGGATACAGGCTATAGCAGTCACCGGCAAAGGTAGGATACAAATTTAGATAGAATATACGCTATACTAGTCACCGGCAAAGTTAGGATGAAAATTTAGATAGGATACACGCTCTAGCAGTTAACGGCAACAATAGGATTTAAATTTAGATAGGATAGAGGCTATAGCAGTTATCGGCAAAAGTAGAAAAAGAATTTAGATAGAATATACGCAAAACTAGTCACCGGCAAAGTTAGGATCCAAATTTAGACAGGATACACGCTATACCAGTTACCGGCAAAAGTAGGATTCAAATTTAGAAAGAATACAGGCTATAGCATTTACCGGCAAAGGTAAGATACAAATTTAGATAGAATATACGCTATACTAGTCAACGGCAAAGGTAGGATACAAATTTAGATAGGATACCCGCTCTAGCAGTTACCGGCAAAGGTAGGATTCAAATTTAGATAGCGTACAGGATATAGCAGTTACCAGCAAATGTAGGATACAAATTTAGATAGAATATACGCTATACTAGTCACCGGCAAAGGTAAGATACAAATTTAGATAGGATACACGCTATAGCAGTTACCGGCAAGGTATGATACAAACTTAGATAGAATATACGCTATAGTAGTTACCGGCAAAGTAGGATACAAACTTAGATAGAATATACGTTATAGCAGTTACCGGCTACGTAAGATACAAACTTAGATAGGATATACGCTGTAGCAGTTACCGGCAAGGTAGGATAAAAACTTAGATAGAATATACACTATAGCAGTTACCGGCAAGGTAGGATACAAACTTAGATAGGATATACACTATAGCAGTTACCAGCAAGGTATGATACAAACTTAGATAGAATATACGCTATAGCAGTTACCGGCAAAGTAGGATACAAACTTAGATAGAATATACGTTATAGCAGTTACCAGGAAGGTAGGATACAAACTTAGATAGGATACAAGCTATATCAGTTACCGGCTACGTAAGATACAAACTTAGATAGGATATACGCTGTAGCAGTTACCGGCAAGGTAGGATACAAACTTAGATAGGATATACACTATAGCAGTTACCGGCAAAGGTAGGATACAAATTTAGATATGATATACGCTAGAGCGGTTACCGGCAAGGTAAGATACAAACTTAGCTAGGATATATGCTATAGCAGTTACCAGCAATGTAGGATACAAACTTAGATAAAATATACGCTATAGCAGTTACCGGCAAGGAAGGATACAAACTTAGATAGGATATACACTATAGCAGTTACCGGCAAGGTAAGATACAAACTTAGATAGGTTAAAAGGCTATAGCAGTTACCGGAAAGGTAGGATACAAACTTAGATAAAATAAAAAATATAGCAGTTACCGGCAAGGTATGATACAAACTTAGATAGAATATACGCTAGACTAGTCACCGGCAAATGTAAGATACAAATTCAGATAGGATAAACGCTCTAGCAGTTACCGGCAAAGTAGGATACAAACTTAGATACAATATACGCTATAGCATTTACCGGCAAGGTAGGATACAAACTTAGATAGAATATATGCTATAGCAGTGAACGGCAAGGTAGGATACAAACTTAGATACCATACACGCTATAGCAGTTACCGGCAAGGTAGAATACACGTTTAGATAGGATATACGCTATAGCATTTAGCGGCAAGGTAGGATACAAACTTAGATAGGATATACGCTATAGCAGTTACCGGCAAAGTAGGATACAAACTTAGATAAAATATAAGCAATAGCAGTTACCGGCAAAGTAGGATACAAACTTCGATAGAAGATACGCTATAGCAGTTACCGGCACAGTAGGATACAAACTTAGATAGGATACACGCTATAGTAGTTACCGGCAACGTAGGATACAAACTTAGATAGGATATACGCTATAGCAGTTACCGGAAAGGTAGGATACAAACTTAGATATGATATACGCTATAGCAGTTACCGGCAACGGGTAGGATACAAATTTAGATAGGATATACGCTATAGCACACCTCTTAAAAATTCTTTTTCTCGGCTTTTCCCTCCCTGGAGTCGCCGTTGTTGATCAGTCGTTTCTTCTTAAAAGACTCTTCCATGAAGGTTTTGGCAGAGATTTTACTGACGGATGTCCTTCTTGACACCAATTCCCCTTAGATACCTGACTTTGGAACTGCATCTAGTTGGGTGGTCTGCCCCTCCCCTAGTGGCTTAAAATAATGTCATTAAATAGGATCTTATCTAAAATCTAAAATAAACCCTTCTCTGTCCATGCAAAACATTGATACGTTTTTAGCTTAGAAAAATTCATAGTTGCTCTCTTGCCGGGAAAGTAGTCTTTATGCTATGGAAAAATCTATTCGAAAATTTAATATTTAAAATTATGTTTTAAGCCAAAATAGATTAAAAGACTAAATAAAAGGACAATAGGTTGGCAGGTGCCTTAGTAACAGAACTTGGTTACACAGGCACCCCTGCGGGTTGTAGCCTACCGCTTTATTTGCTAATCTTAACCGCCTTTTTTAATCCCCTTTATAGACTCTTTATTTTAACACCCTGAACACCCTTTTCTTATTCTTCTTTATCGACTTCATCATCTTCATTTTCATCTTCATCTCCTTCTTCATCTTCTTCTTCATCCTTATCTTCATCTTCTACTTGATTCTTCATCTTCATCATCTTTATTTTCATCTTCATCTTCTTCTTCTACTTGATTCTTTATCCTTATCTTCATCTTCATCTTCTTCTTCTTCTTCTCATAGAATTGTTAGAAATAACTTTGATAAAAAAAATTAAATCTACTTAGGTGACAACCGAACTAAAAGAAAAATTTTTATTCAAACACCTTCAAAAAATCTCGTTCTTAAAATATAGGGTTATGTAAATAATCCGCAGAGACAATGTGAAAATATTTATTATTTTCGATTCCTTTATCAACCGAATTTTACACCGCGTCCCCCGAGAAAGAAAACCAAAATTGAAAGGTTTATAATTGAAAAAAATATTTTATATTTCGATATCAGCTTCGATCTTTTTCGTCTCCTATGATTATCTAGTTTTCTCTATATCCCTATATTTTAAGAACGAGAATTTTTAAATGTTGAAATAAGATTTTTTCCTTTAGTTTGGTTGTCACCTGAGTAGATTTAAATTTTTTATCAAATTTATTTCTAATAATTCCTTTATAATATTAAAAAGATAAAATGATGAAGTTCATAAAATTTATTGAAATTTTGGCATGAAAATTATTAGAGCAAATTTAGATGGGGAAAAAAAGAATCATGATAGGCCGTAGACCAGAGACCGAAAGTCTGCCAGCGAAGCTTAAGCTCCTTCTGTAATGGCGAAGCTGCTCCTCTTGTTTGTGTAAAAATTCTGTGAATTAATAGGAACGAGCAAAAGGCTGTAATAACTTATGTTGTGGTTAATGAAAGATTTCGTCATACACTTATGTCATCGTCCGAAGTTTTATCAGTTTTGGTTACGTCAAACACTAATGATTGATTTGGTTTATGCCTGAGGTATCTACACCTCTCACCAGACCGGTCTCTGCCTGCAATCAACTCATTCAATGAGGAAAATGGATTGCATCTTAAGCACGCTTAATTTCATTTCAATCAATTTGTTTTTGTTGCCCTCGTTGGATTCTTCTTTAAAACCTATAGAAATTGTTTGTATGCTCCTGGATGACGACTCGTTGGCTTTTTACCACTTAAAGTCCACCTTGGTAATAATTGTATGGTTGAGGAACTAGCGAATGAATTTGAAATGAGGTACTTTTAGATAAGATGAGTTTGTAGTTTAGTTCCCAGTCGAAGTTGTTTTGGCTAAGGTGAGATAGTATAGGTAGTGTGCGTGGTCCTAGTAAATAAGGTTAAGGATAAGATGCTAGTGAATGAGACCGTAGTGATGTACTAGAAGATACTACTTTACCCTGCTAAATAATTTGTACAATTATAGCTAAAGCTTTTTAGACTAATATATTATTTAAATTATATTTATTCGGTTTTAATATTTACTAATATTTGTTAATATCTACATTATTGCTGTTTATTTTTAAAAGGTCAGCACTCGGCTATATCTAAAATTGCGCTCGGACCCTCTTCATGTAGGTAGGGGGTTTCCGAATATGGAACTTTGCTATTCGTTCAAAAGGGTAAAAAGATAATAAATATGAGTTGAATAAATGATTTTGTCATCATCACTAACTCTTTAATTTATGAAGGGGATTTTTTTGAGTATTTGAATAATAATTTCATCTTAGTTTGGTTATGACTCGTTTTTTTATCAAAGTTATTTCTAATAATTCTTTTATAATATCAAAAACAAAATGGTAAAGTTTAGAAATAAATATAAGTATCGAAATTTTGTGATTTTTATAAAATCCAAAGAATTACTAATGGTAAAATTATTATAATTGGCGAAGTTCAGAAAATTGATTCTCAAATTAACCATTGATATTTTAGATTTTAAATTTTAATCTTAATAGCAAAACTCAAGCTCCCCCCTTACGTGAGAGTGGCGAAGGCATTGCCTGGTCTAATTATAATTGATTTCGTAATATTTTTTAAACGTTTGGATCATTTCAATTCTAAAAATGTTTCTTTCTAAATAAAAGCGTTAAGCCTTTATTGCACTGCACCAAAGTGGCCTGAAATCCAACTAAATAATTGCTAAAGGATATTTTATCAAACTGGATCATCTTTTGGATCATAATCGACTTTAAATGAATAGTTAGACTTCTGTGAAGATGAATATTGAACGCCAAACAACTCAAAATGAACGTCAAGATGGCTTCCTGATAAGATCCGGATTAAGGATCTGGTTTCTTTGAGGGCCATGGTTGCTCACGATAGGAAATAAACAGATATGAACGCTTCAGAGTGCACAGTGAGACGGAATACCTTCGAAAGAGGTATCAAGTCGAAATGTGTTACGAAGAAATCTCATCTCACCATGGAGAGCCTTACGGGAAAGTTTTACTTTATGAGTAAAATAAAAAATGGAGTGTGGAAGAATGCCGCAAAGGGATATTGTCTGATGTAGTTTCTTCCGATTTCTTAGAACTTCTGGACGATCAATAGTTTAGTAGAGGAAAGAAGAGAGCTTTTCTAAGTCATGTGGGGTGCTCATAGTGAATTACCAGACAATATCCATTTGAAGAAATTTAGTAGGCCCAAACATTTGGTCATGATTATATATAAGGAAATAGTTGAAGAGGTTGTAGATGAGGTACTAGAGTAAGTGCTAGATGAGATTGCAGAAGAACTATTATCAGATAAGCTTCACTGAGCTGTGCTAGTAGATTATGTTGCATAATAAGTGAGTGCTTTTTTATGAGGTGGTTAGGAAAATGGTAGAGATGATGTGATGGACTCCAAAATCATGGTTAATGAGAAGATTAAATTTACGAAATCTCTTCAATTATAAAGAAAGGAAAATCGAAAAATCCTCTTCATTCCGATAGAAATCGAACCTTTTAATTGTTCAAGAGGAAGAGCGAAGGGTAGGTCGGTGTGATTGATTTGAATTTGCAAGGAAATGTAATACTTCGTGTTTAACTTTTCTGTTGTTACAACAGAAGCAACTAGTTTGGAATATTATAGTCTACTCACCTAGTCCAATTTCGTCCTTGAAAAAAAGTTGGTTCTTTCATTTTCATTTTTAATTCTTTCGTAATGATTTACTCTGATTTATCTTCTTTCTCACGGTGTGGAGAAAGAAGAAAAGTTCTGTGAATATTGCTAAAAAAATGTTTTTTCTAAGCGATCTCAATACGAAAATATTTAACCACTATTTGAGTGTTAACCAAGAAGTTTTCAGCCTTTTTATCGCAGAATAAAATATTCTTTGTCGCAAAAGAACCTTTTTAATCTTTTGGGGAAGAAAGACTATTTTCCTATTAATCCCCAGTATTATGATCGTTGTGGGGGCTTTTGTTCCTATTTAGTGAGAAAGGGATTCTTATGACCATTGAAGTGAAATATTAACGTAAATGATTGGATTTAGGTATGCTAAGTGTGAAAACGCAATATGAAATTACAAATTTGTGTAAGGGAGGATAAGATTAATCCATTAATTAAAGCTTGGCAGAGAACCATCTCTCATATAGGTAATTAAGATTCTAGATTGAATACACTCATAATGGCCGTCTTACCTTTGCGGTCTCTAATGTATTCGATTGGGAGTCTTCAAAGTGCCAGCTAAAGTGAGTTATTAAGTAGCCTCTTTGATCAAGCATAATTAAATTCGCCAATTGCCAAACATAATTTACCTCGCTCGTAATTAACATTAATCCATTGATCGGATTAGCATAACACGGATCTTTTTCTTGTTCACCGAACCAATGAAGAAAGATTCAGATGACTTTTTATGGCTATGATCCTGAGACCTGTCGGAAAAGCCTTAGGACAAGTTAATTAAGTTAATTACGAGCGAGGTAAATTATGCTTGGCAAATGGCGGAGTTAATTAGGATTGGTCAAAGAGGCTAATTAATAACTCACCTAAGCTGTCACTTTGACGACTACCAATCGAATACATCAGAAACTGCAAAAGTAAGACAGCCTTTATGAGGGTATCTAATCTAGAGGCTCAATTACCTGTATAAGATTTAGTTCTCTGCCAAGATTTAATTATTGATAAAGAGTGAAGCTCAAAATTCGTTGGAACCAATTTCACTAGAATAAAACTGAATTGCATGAAATCACACATCTTTGTGAAACCAACTCCAATGAAGTTAACGTTTCAACACTCAATATTACAATAAGGTCTTAGTTATAACCACTTTCCAGTGTTCATTTTTTCACATTCGTATTGAGTTCCCGTAATTATCCATCGCGCCTTCTATTTCTGTTTTTCTTTTCATAACTGCATTCTTCTACTTCCTTAGTTTTTTATAATATAATTTTACTTTTAATTCTTTTATTTAGGGCTTCTTCATAATCTATACATCTATAAAAAATAATAATCATTTTCTCAGGGACAACTGTTATCAGTACAGCCTCTCCATATTATCTCGTATCCCTCCATCATCTAAGATGTTTAACAAAATGATTAACTATGAGTGTTGATGTTCAATCTCGTTCTACTTGATTCTTTGCATTATCAACTATTAACAGCAGATAAGTGATTTGCATTTTCATAGTTTCTCAACGAAGCATATGTAACTTGGGTGATAAAAGACCCGCAACTGATTTACTCTAACCAAACAAGAGTTTATCAAGTTATTATAGTAATAATGTTGCTAAATTTGTTTTTTATTGTGTGGAGGATCGATAGATATGTACATATATTTTGCAGACAGGGACTCAGAAAAATGGATGATAAATGGTCCATGCGAGATGATTACTTTATCTCACGATGACTTAATTAAATCTTTCTCTTTCACAGTAAAGTTGTTTAAATTAAGCAGATTCAGTTACTGTTATGTATTTTACATTTAATTTTAAATGTCTGGTGTTTCCACTAGGTCATCGTTTGGACAAAACCTGATGGCACCTCGTAACTCTAAATTAGGAACGGGTCAACCTTAGATCCATTGGCGGAGAACGGCTTCAAATATCTTAGAGTAAAAACGTTGTCAAAATATTTTTGGCTTAATTTTTTTACTTCATGATGATCAACATTATTATCGCATGCAGCATCAATTGCTTTTTTACCTCCCCTCTTATTCCTACTCATGATACACATCTTCCTATCCTTTCAATGCTTTTTTGGTACGTCGTTGTTTTTGTTGCTTATCCTCCTTTTGAATGTTTTTCTTGTTTTACTTCCCCTTTTCTCTTGTTCAATTTCCCTCCTCTTCATCTTTTATATCTTTCTTCTTTTATTTTCTCATACTTTTAATTTTCTTCTTTCTAGTTTTCTTTTTCCTTTTTTATTTATTTTTCTGTTTTACTTATTTGTAAGCCAAAGAGAAGAATAAATGAGGAAGTATAATCAAATTTGAAAGGGAGTATGAAGTCGAGAAACCCATAAGACATTCCAACAAGTACCATACATGTTGCCGACACATTTTAGACAAGTTATAAACTAAGTTTAAAACGAGTTCCTGACTTGTTCCATGTGACTCTGAGATAATGACCGACCGCGAACGTCTTGCGGGGTGGAGCCCGTTTGAAGAGACTTTCAAACCAGAGCATCCAACGTCACTAATCCGACCAACTAATTCTTGGTCTCTGGCCAACTTTGCAACTTTCCCATTAATTTATCTCAAAATTCAATTGAGGTTAATAACTTGTAGCTTATGGCTCAGGATCTACTGATTTATTTGAAGACGTTTGGTTGTGGTTTAATTTCTCGAGGTTTGTATCATTTTTACGGTTTCACTCATTATTCGTGATGAAAATCATTAGAAATTTCTTACATAGATTCGTGATTCTCTTCGCCTCTTTCTTCTGGATTTTTCATATTACCCACATCTTATTCGGGATTTTCGTATTAAGGACTAAGAATTATGCCTACCATTTACGCTATGAATTGGTTATCCTATGTGAACAAAGAGGAGGTGGATATTTTTAGTGCAAAAGACCATCCAGAGGTTGGTATTTACTCCCTTTTTGAGAAAATAGTGCTGTGAGATATTAAATAAGGAGCTATTAACCTGTGAACCAATAAAGTGTGGTTTCAAAACCTCAATAAATTCATTAAGATGATGAAGAATTGCAGTGTTGTGACAGTATTAAATCTTTCGCGAGATCAAAGAGTTTGAGCTAGCATCGAAGGCGGCCATTCACCAGATTATTTCGTGTATTTATTATTACAACAAAATTCTTTAGACGTTTTCAAAATCTAATGATAACCTTCAAAACAAGAATTTGAATGATTTAAAAAGATTTTAATGCTCACCCTATATTTGGAGGGAGGAGATTTGAAATTATGCAAGGGATTACTTGACTCTGAAATTTATTTAAGGCAAAATTTAATTCGTTTCCTTAACATTTTTTTTCCCGAAACGTTGCCTCCTCATTAATATGATTGAGACGTATTCAAATCTACCACACTTTTCTTGCCTAAAGAAGCCTGGAACCCGTGAGGTTTAGCAAACGGAGAAATGCCATTCAATGAATTTTTGAGTCAATGTTCTAGAGCAGAAATCTAGCGCACACACAATGCGATCGAAAAACGCTATTTGGTATTAATTTTCTCCCTGTGTTTCCCATCGAAATGGAAGAAGAGTTCTCTGAAATCCAAGACCTGGTTGAATTTCGTTCACCCGAAATTCAATTTTACGCCCTGGTTAAAAGTGTATTATATGAGAGAACAGGTTAAAGCTAGGTAAACATGCAGCTAGAATAATAGACAGAAATAGATGATGCTAAACTTAGAGAAACAGAATGAGAGAGAGAAAGAGATAAAGACAGAGAAACTGAGTGAAAAAGAAAACACTTACATAATGAATTCATTCTTGACTCAATCCCCTACAGATGATGAATATTCTGCAATAAATTTTATAGATTCTGTTGTAGCAAACCAAACATTCCGAATATTGCTATTAAATTAATCCATAGTTATATTTCCAGTAGCATAAATTTGAATGTATTTTGAGTGATTTTCCCCCTCTTGTTATTTCATTTTAATGGACTGCATTCTATTTTACTGTGTTCCATAAGAGCTTAGGTTTGGGAAGATTTAAAATTTTACTTTACGATTACAAAGAAATCCAATGAAGGCTTCTAATACAGAAAGTTTGTAAGTAGAGAAGATCTGTACATAAAGAAAATGAAGTTAGGGAGGGAAAATTTGTGGAATATATAAAGCTGCAGATCTTTTCGGTGCGTATTCGGACCTGAAGTGCATGCCAGTCTTCAGATGTCAGCCGCTGCATATAACACCATGAACAATATAGACCAGTTTGCGTCCCTCACTACGTGGAAAGGAGGAAAGTATAGTCGTTAAATAAGATTTCTATACTTAATTATTATTTTGTAAAAATCAATTTTTATCTGCCTGAAGTTCATTCCCGTTTCTTCATTGGTTGTTCCTACTGGTTGCAGAAAAGTTCTAAAAGAACTCTTTTAAACATAATTCAGAATATTTTGTATACAAAAGAATACGTATTCTGGATTAAATTTGTTAGGTATTTTAGTGTTTTCGATTTCATAGAAATATTTTCTATTTATGAGGTAAGATTATTTGCAAGATTACCTAAAATGCAACGGATCTGATCCACTTCTGGCAAAAGAAAGTGAAATAGAGGTTTGTTTTTCCATAGAGTTTATCTTTTTGCTAAACTCGATCATTATTATCGATTTATCCTTATAAAAGCTTAAAGTTGGATTAAATATAAATAATACTGCCACAACCTAAGTTAGCAATGGTAAGATGTCTCTATTCTCTTCTAAAGGGTATTTCTTAAAAATATTTATACTTTTAAATGTTATCCAATAATATAGCAAGATAACACCTAAAATAATAAAATTTCTTTGCATCTAAATTGATGACGGTGACCTTTGGTAACTTTTCTTTTTCATATTTATATTTCCATATTTCCTCTATAGAATCATTTAATCTGTTGAAATTGTTGCATAATAAAGATAATTTGGATGGAGGTAAAAATGGTCTGCTGGTTGTGAACTTGAATTAAAAAAACGTACTTAGTAATTTCGCAATTGTTAACAACTTATTATTTGAGTTTAAATAATCTTTAAACTAGCAACACCAGTGTGATTTTGCGTAACTATTATTTATAGTGTTGTGAATTATTTTAATTTCTTTGAATTACTTTGCCATTAATTAAAAAACTATTGTTTTTTTTTACATAATTGTTTGGTCCAAAAACGAAGTCATAGTTTTATAAGGAATGCATCAGTAAAACTCGATGTATGATTACTTTTAACAAAGTCCAACAGTACTTTCTTAATTTACTAAGAATCACCTGCCGTATATTAATAATATAGCTTTAAATGTATACCAATCATTTATCATACGATGATTTTAAATGTAAAGCAGAGGAGATGGACGTAAAACTGCTAAAGTGCTAATGGCAGATTTTAAAAAAATTCTCCTAAAATTTCGAGGGCTTTTAAACAATTGGCAGTCAAACTTTTAGTAGAAAAAAGGAGAGAGCGTTGGAAGCTACATTCGGATGGAGAATTCATAAATTAATTGGGATGAAAAAAATTGTCTTTGTCCAGTAGAACGAGAACGAGAAATAGTGAATGAGATTGCTAATGATTTGGAAACTACATAATTTAAAGTTTTAGTTATAATATTGGATTAATTTTCTTGTCAGTTTGTGAAACAACTGCTCCCGACAATGTTCAGATAGCTATTTTCATACGTGGCGTTGATAGTAAATTAAATCATAGGATATATTCTAACAATGAAAAGAAACGGCATAGAATATCATATATTTACACGAAAAAAGACAACTACATTAAGAAAGACACTTATTTCACAAAGGATATCATCATATCAAAGCATTGATAAACAAGATTCAGCATTGATGATGGCGACCCCCAACGAATCGATAGCTGTATAAATATCAAAATATCCTTAATAATGATTCCTATGTAAATAATTAAAATATATTTAAATAGTATTTTGCTCATCATTTCAAGATTCCAAACTGAAAGGAAAATATTTTTACTATTTGCAGAGATGAGACTAAATTTAAAATTAATTGAATTTTAATATGAGGGGGTATACAAATATATATTTCCCTACAGATTGGTAAGGGTAGATTACCAGCAAATTCATTGATTTATCGTCTAATCAACACCGGATTCTGAATTTCAGAAGCCATTACTACGAAACCAAATCATTTTCTGTACAAAACAATTAATAAAGCGTTTTTAGTCGATCTCTTTTTATTGATTTTAGAAAAGATTTGTTGGAAAAACTAATTAATGCATTCATTAAGGCAATCTTTAATGGTAAGGAAACAAAGCTTTGGTTCCTATTATTTCTTTCAATGTTTTCAATACTAAAATTTTCGCTGGTTCCAAATATGTCCTCAAATTGTCTCTACCATCGAATATTTGCAGGGTATAAAAAATATGCTAATATAAACAAATGTATGGGATATGGGTAAAGCACACTTACATTTGTCGCTAATTTATTTATTTTCTTTTTCAGGTTTATATGATAAATATTGGCTTTCTTGATTATGGCTACAACAGAAAGCAGAAATTAACCCGATTTGTTCTGTTTTGTATGTGATTTATATGTTGGACCTAAGCATGTATCACATAAAGTTGTAAAAGGTGAAAGTACTGGATTGCTTAGAGACTGTACCTTGGAATGAGTATGGGCGACCAAGAAAAACCATGGACCCCTTATGTGATATGTAGAACTTGTCGATCAAATTTAGATGCATGGCTGAGGGGTGCAAGAAAAGCAATGCCATTTGCCATGCCGAGGGTTTGGTAAGAACCACAAAATCATCACGATGATTGCTATTTTTGCATGATTGACATATCAAAGTATCGAAGGGTTAAGGCACGAAATTACCTTGCATATCCCAACATTTCATCCTCTATTGCAACTGTGCCACATCATGGTACCTTATTGGTTCCACGGCCGCCAGAAAATGTAAGTAAATTCTATCAAATTGTAAGCTATATTCTTTGTATCAGAATCAATACTGAAATATTAAAAACATCTAGATAAGGTTTCTTGTAAGTTGATTACAAATGCAATCCATATTTATGCTCCAGTTATAAAATGCATCTCCTTGTATATTTTTTCAGGTAGAGGATATGATGGAGGTCTTATCAGGAGAGTCAGAAGGATGTGACAATGAAGAAATAGATGAACCGTTTGAGCCAAGAATGTGTACCTGCCCACACTTTCCAAATCAGCGTGAACTGGATGAACTCATCACGGAGTTAGGTCTCACTAAGTCAGGAGCTGAGCTTTTGGCATCCAAACTAAATAAAGGAATCTTTAGGGGAGGACTGCAGTCTAACATTATACAGGAAGCCCCATGAGGAATTCGAAGTACACTTTGATATAAGTGAGGATCTCTGCTTCTGCAAAGATATTAATAGATTGTTTACAGCTATTGGAATTGATCACAACCCTGAATAATGATGAATTTTCATAGATAGTTTTACAAAAAAATTCAAAGCTATTTTACCATATAATGGGAATCAATATCCATCCCTGCCTATAGCGTACTCGCTACAGATAAAGCAAAAATATGACAATGTAAAAAATCTTCTCGAGAAGGTAAACTATACTAAGTTTAAATGAGATATTTATGGTGATGTTAAGTTGCTCTTATCTTACTTGGATTGCAGGATGGGTACACGAAGTATTCATGTTTTCTTTGCCTATAGGACAGTAGGGATGATCATGAACATTACAAGAAGGTTGAGTTGCCCTCTCAAGATGGTTTGCAGCCATGAAAACTAAATGTTATTAGACAGCCTCTTGCAGAGCCTGCCAAAGTTTTGGTACCTTCACTTCATATAAAGCTTGGTTTTGTCAAACAGCTTGTAAAGGCATTAAATCTTGATGACGAAGTATTTAATTCTCTACTCTTCCCAAACCTATCAGAGTCCAAAGTTAAGGGTGGTATATTAACTGGACCGCAAGTAAGGAAAATGTTGAATTCAATACAACTAGAGAATGCAATGAGTGATGTCGAAAGTGAGGCCTGGTGTGCATTTCGAAATATAGTTAATGGATTCTTTGGTAAATATAAAGACCCAAATTACAGCAGCTGCTAGAAAAAAACTTAGAAAGTTACAAAGATTTAAGATGTAAAACGACACTAAAAGTGCACTTTTTGCATTCACATTTCGAGTTTTTTCGTTAAAATTTGGGAGAAGTAAGTGAGGAGCATGGTGACCGGTTCCATCAGGACATTGCTGTAATGGAAAAAAAATAACAAGGAAGATGGGACACTGATATGATGGCGAACTGTATATGGTCACTGGTGCGTAAAGATCAAGGAGCTCATAGTAAGAAAGCACGTTCTTCAGTGCACTTTAGGAGGTTATTTCTTATAATAACATTTTATAATTAGTTTAAAAGGGAATACAAGGATAAATAAAAATGGGCAAATGTCACATTTCTCTAATTGATAATATATTGCCACCTTTTGAGGTCGTAACATAACAATTCGCAAAAGATTTACAAAAAGAAACGGATTTGGCAAAATAATTCAAAGAAGATCTAAAGACGCTGTTCTCACATTTATGGACAAGTAAATGAGCTTTAAATAGTTAATTGGGAGCGAAAAGATTTAATTTTAAAATTAATATGTGATAGTTATAGAGTGAATACTTATTAAATGGAGATGTTTTTATAATATTCTAATAACCTATTAAATACTTAAAGCAATTTATGATTACGGAACTTTCCTTCAACTCCACCGAACTAGACCCTTTTAAAGCACACACACACACGCACACTGACTTCATCTTCTTAGTACTACAAAAGGGTATCAAATTGCCTCCGTTCACAACAACCCACCAATATTCACCCAACTGAATCCACTTTCTATCCCTGAACCCTTCGTCTGCTACTTAGTGTACGAGTAGCCCCACCAGTAGAACCTAGTGAGTTTCATTGTTTTTATTCGCTTCTGGCTTGGGGTGAATTGTTGAAGAAGTTTATTGTTATTCTCTTATACTCTGTATTGAATCAAGGAAAGAGCTTGGATTTTCTTTATTATATAAATAATTGTTTTACCAATACTAAATAAGTATGCGATAATAAAGGAACACGAAAGATGGATTTAACTTCAATGAGAATTGCTGAATTAATTTTAATTACTTGAGATGATTGATTCAAAGTTGTTCTGAGATTTCGTTTTGTTGGGGGATGCAGTGGAAGCATTTGGAGGATGGTCTGGGTCTATTCTACCTTTGTATTTATGAAGAGTGCAGTGGTTAGTGCTCTAATTAAGGTTGGGTGGACCAGAGTGTATTCAGTTGCGTGAATATAGGGTAGGGGCGCTTGGGAGCGAGGCTTTTGACGTCCAGTTTTGAAGTAATATGCGAGAGAACTCGGTGTGTGTGTGTGTTGTAATGTGCTCTGGTTGAGTGGAGTTATAGAAAAGTTTGGCATTCATGAATCGCCTTTTTTATTCAATAAACCATTAGAATAGAACAAAAAAATTTCCGTCTAATATGCTTTCGCTATTTAATTAAAACATCTATTTTCCAATTAAATCATGTGACCCGCCAATAATTATTTACAGTAAATTTAATCGTTCATAAATATGACAAATATGTAATTTGAAACTATGGTTTGTTGCCAAATAGTATTTTTTCTGTTGTTTTTGTTCAATAATGAATTTTGACCGTGTTGACGGGATTGCTAATGTCCTATGATCTTTAAATTTAAATTACTAAATATATCAAAACTTCTTCCTCTTAGATCACAAATGTGAAAAGAAAAATAACGATTATTTTTTCCCTTCTCACATTATCCACTCATATTCACTTCTTAAATGGTCAATGAAAATGCCTTTCGCATTTCAAGCTTGACCAAAATAAAAGCATATTAGAGTTTCTATCAAATCTCTTGATAATAAAATCAATACCAGGAAGGCTCTACAGAACATGTGGCCTAGTAGCGATGTGATGGTAAATTTAAATACATTCCTTGATTCGAAGATAAAAGTCTGTGTAATTTATCCAATGATATCAATTTGCAACAAAGTACTGTATAATGAATAAATTTCGTGGATTTCATTAGAAAATTCGGCATATTTGGTAGTCCAGTAGTTGGGCTAACATACTAAAATAATTTCTACAGTCTGAAATAAGGTTATTCATGACTGTTCGTCATATTATAGACACGAATTTCCATGGAAACCAATTCCTAAACCTTTTTTCAACTGATTACCACTTATATATATATATATATATATATATATATATATATATATATATATATATATATATATATATATAGATAGATATATATATATATTAATACATGAAAATGAGAACCATAATAAAGTGAAAGATATTCTTAATGTTATTTCTTTCATAAAAACTTTATATCATTCAAGAGAGTTACTGTTTATAATAATTCCCAGTTAAAAAATTAAACTGCTAAATAGGTCATGAAGTCATCTTGGAAGCCTAGTGCAGAGGTTCTCAACCAGTGTGCCGCGGCACCTAGGTGTACCACGAAATTCAGGAAAAAAATTAATATACAGAAAATATTATACTGCAAAAATGCTTAGATAAATCGTGTTAAATCGAGATTTAGCCATTTGAGAATGTGATAGTCACATAATGGTAGAATACACTGGGAATCCGACACATAAACACACCCTCACTACGAGGCCGCGCATACCTCCGCATCCCATACCCCCTCCCACACCCCTGAGCTAGAGGCGGGACGACATCCCTCAGTCGCTCTCTGCCTTCCTCACGTGCAGGTATGTGCTCCCCCACCCTCTGTGAAACACCGTCCAAAGTGAATTATTAGCTCAAATCCATATAATGATCAATCCCCATTTTCATAATAATATCCGATATTTCCTTAATTGGTACCACCCTCAGTGTCTCCCCAGAATAATGTATGATATAATTTGCCTGCGCACAATGTTCGTTGAGCCCTGAGTTGAGGAAAGGAAAATAATGGATGTTTTTTTTGTTTTTGAAGCATTATATGGCAGAGTAGAAGAGGGTTCATAACTATGGATAAGTTCCTACTTAAGAAGCTTAAACGCAAGGAAGAAGAAGATAAAAACAAAGAGTAACTCCAGTGGTCACTGCTTATTCTGATTCAACCTCAAATAATGAACGTGTTCCTCTTCCATCTGAATCAAAATCTAGTAAGGTGAGAGAAGCCCATCTTAAGAAACAGACATATGATGATTCCTAATTATCAAACAATGATGAAGATAATCCTCACCCTGTGTGTGTGGTATGTGAAGATACACTCTGCAATGAAGCCATGATACCTAGCAAGTAGAAGCGGTACCTCACTACCAAACACCTTAGTGTGTAACAGAAAGGCTTGGAATATTTTTTTTCGTTTATTAGAAGGGCAGAAAACGCAGCTAGGCAAATGGTCAAAGGAGTAACCATAGCTGATAGTGCTCTTGAAGGCTCATTTAAAGTGGCAGAGCTGATAGCAATTAAAATGAAGACTCATACAATTGGCGAAGACATTATTATCACTGCATGTAACATAATTCTTGAAACAATGCTTGGCAAAGCAGCTCAGGTTAAGATTTCTAAAGTACCTCTCTCCAATAGCACACAGTCGTAGGATCTCTGAACTTTTAAATGATATCAATGAACAAGCTGTGCAGCGAATTGTATGAAATGCAAAATTTGCTTTTCGGGTAGATGAGAGTACGAACATAACTGATAAATGTCAATTGCTTGGGTTTTGCAGATTCATTGAAGGAGTTGTAGGACAGTTTATGTTTTGCAAAGAATTACAGACCATATCGACTGGGAAGGATACTTTTGCAACTGCAAAATCGCATCTAAGTGACCATGGTGTTTTATGGAAAGACTGTTACAAGGAGTTACAAGGAAAGAAAGTACCCTAGGAGACCTTACGGTCCATTAAAAGAGGGTACTTTTGGACTAGCAATCGAGTAGGCACATGACTGCTCCATCGTTTTGAGTCCCTAAACGGCCACTTTTCAAGACTTTGTCTAGTCTTGAATTGAACTGGTCAACAGATTCACTGTTGACAACTTCAACTGGAAGTGCGTTCCACTTACCGCAAATACTGTAGGTGAAAAAATTTCCACGCAGATTGCGGTTGTAACGCTTCAGTTCAAGTTTGAAGCCGTAATTGCGCGTTCTGCTCTTACTCAGTGTAAAAATATCCCGGGGGGCAACATTGTCGAACCCTCGAAGTATTTTGAAAACTTCGATGAGCTGACCACGCAGTCTACGGGTTTCCAGCGAGAACAGATCTAATTCCCTTAGTCTATCCTCATAACTTTTATGGCGGATAGAGGGAATGAGTTTGGTTGCCCTGGCATGTACGTGTTCCAACCTTGCGATGTCCTTTCGAAACGAAGGACTCCAAAATTGTACGGCATACTCCAGGTGCGGCCGAACGAGGGAGTTGTAAAGACAAAGTACTATCTCCTTCTTACGGTATCCAAACTGGCGCTTAAAGGAAGCCGAACATCCTTCGGGCTTTCTTCTCTGCCTCGATGCACTGTTTCGAGAACTTAAGGTTGCCAGTGATAGTAACACCTAAGTTCTTCTCAGCGCCACTCGATTCAAGGGCAGTTACCTTAAGGAACTACTGAGATTTGGGGTTTCGGTGGCCGATATGCATCACTTTGCATTTGTTAACGTTGAAAGGCTTTTTCCACGTGGCCGACCACTCCCCCAATCCTTTAAAGGTCCTCTTGGAGGCTGGCAGTGTTCCCCTCCTTTGCCACATTGATACCAAGCTTGGTGTCGTCAGGAAATTTGGAGATTTTGCGAACCAAGTCTCCGTCCATGTCGTTGACATAGATACTAAACAGTAATGGTCCCAGGACGGAACCTTGAGGGACACCGCTAGATACGGGCGCCCGTTCAGAGGCGCGACCATTCCCTACTACGCGTTGCCGTCTGTCCCTTAGCCAACTCTCTATCCAACCTGCTACCTTGCCGCCTATGCCTTGCGTACGCACTTTCCGGAGAAGGCGGCGGTGTGGGACCTTGTCAAAGGCCTTTTGGAAGTCAAGGTACACAACATCCCCCGCCTTGTCTCGATCATGCTCACTGAATACGAAGTGGAAGAATTCCACAAGGTTCGTCAGGCATGACCGTTGCCTTCGGAAGCCGTGCAGGAAACTCTTCAGTAGCAGGTTTGACTCTAAATAAAACGTTATCTTGTTAACTATCATGTTTTCCATGAGTTTACCGACTATCGAATTAAAACTGATAGGTCGGTAGTTTAACGGATAGCTGTGTTCTCCTTTCTTGAAGATCAGAGTCACCTCCGCCTCACGCCAGTCTCTAGAAACGCCTCTGCCCGGATTGACATGTTAAAGATAGCGCACATATGTCGTGATTCTTCATCGCACACTTCCTTCAAACCTTGGATAGAAACCCGTCCAGTTCGGGGGACTTATTCGTCTTTAGGTGAGCGATCTTTTTCTTTTTTTCACCTTCGGTTAAGCCATTACCTCCAGCTGTTCCCCCGATTAGGAATCCATGGTATGTGGGATGGGACCACACTCTTTAGTAAACACTGAAGAGAAGTAGTCATTGAGCAGGTTAGCATTTTCTGCATCTGACTGAGTTAATGCACCCTCTTCGTCCACTAAGGGCCCAATCCTACGATGGATTGGTTTACGGCTATTTACATAGCCATGAACTCCTTTGGATTCTCCTTGCAGAGTCTCGCCACTCGGAGTTCCTCAGACCGCTTAGCCGCCCTTATGCTGGACTTCACTATTCTGGCTAGCCTCCGGTACTCGTCAAAGGCACCCGAGATCTTCGATCGCCGGTACGCATTTCTCTTCTCCTTAAGCAGTTGGCCGATTTCTCGATTAAACCACTTTGGTTGAACAGAAGACCAACGGAGGCATTTCAGAGGGATCCAACTTGATTAAAGACTCATGAACTTATTTTTAAAATTGTTCCACAAATCCTCAACCTCTTCGCATACCGCTAGCCTTACATCAGTTAACCCAGCACGAAGGCTTGCAAAGTCTGCTCTTCTCAAGTCAAGTTTCCTTGATTGACTGGCAACAGACCTTACCTTCGGGATCTTGACGGTAAATCTAATTAGCTGGTGATCACTGCCACCGAGCTCTTCGCCTAAAGAGAGATCGTCAACGATATCATCCTCAGAGGTGAAGACCAAGTCGAGCATATTGTCTCCTCTCGTCGGTTCTCTGACCCATTGAGTGAGGAACTCGTTGTTGGCGAACTCCAGGAGTAGCGCGCTCTCGCCACAGGCTGCTCTGGTTTCCCAGTCAACTTGTCTGTTGAATTCGCCTATAACGATGCACACTCTGCCTTGAACAAGCTCACCCAGCAGCTGGTTCAGTTCCCTGTCCTTCTAAATGGGTTGGGAAGGAGGTCTGTAAAGCAGCAGGGTCTTGTATCTGACAGAACCTATCTCTAGGTCAACGCCTAGAAGCTCGTGATCGGATATAATGTTAGAGTTCGTATATTTGATTACATCCTTGACATACAACATTACACCGCCACCCTCTCTGTCTGACCTATCTTTGTGGAAGAGTTGGTAGCCATAAACCGTGAATTCGCGTTCAAAGTCTAAGTTTGAGTTTTTTAACCACGATTCTGTTATGGCTACCATTTCGGGCTCTTCCGTCGCTACGAGGCCACAGAGATCAGGAAAATTGTTCTTGATGAACCTCGCATTAAACAGAAGAACTTTCAGGGAGTCTCCTAATGTAGGACCCGCTATACTCTTCCGTTTACCGGCTTCTTGGTTGTCGCGGTGGCACCATTTTTGACAACCTCTGAGAAGGTTGTTTCGGGAGTGACTCGGGCGTACTGGCGTACGTCTGCCACGACATCCTGGATGAGGTTGGCTAGAAAAGCCCGGCCCTTAAAGGAGAGGTGCACCCCATCCCTTTGGTAGAGGTCTTTTCTACCATATTATACGGCGTACGGGTCGAAAAAAAGACACTCTCTGCCGTACAGAGGTCTGCAAGGCGCTGGTTTAGCGACATGTTCCTCACGGGGGCAGTCCGGCTTGGATCCCACATCGGGAGCATCCCCACCACGACGCGTCTGCGGGTTTTCAATCCACGGTCGTCAACAGCGCCCATAACCGTCTTCATAATCTCGCCTGTAGGGCCTGCCCTACCTCCTCTGAGGTAGAGGTCGTTGCCACTGACCATAAGGGCAACGACTAAAGTCTCAGAAATCTGAGACTTCTTGGCCTCAGCTCTTATCTGCTTATTCCCACAGCCTGGGAGGCAGCTCACCTTAACGCTTGTGCGGAGGCGGGCCGCTAGCAGGGGCTGCAGGCCAGGTGCTGGGAATCACCCACAAGGCTGACCCTGGTACATTTGCCTGCTGAGCTCGGATTCTTTATTTTCGGAGGCAAGCTCTCCGATTTCTCTTTCTTCTCCGTCATGGTCTCTTCAGTCTTTTTTTTCCTTTTTCTTTTTCTTCTTCTCTATTATCTTTTCCCCCTTGTCATCCTTTTCAATAACTTTTACCTTCTGTTCTTCTATTTCTCTATCTTCTTCTTTCTTCTTTCCCTTTTTCGTCTTTCTTTTGTTTTTATTTTTTCCTTTCTGCGTTTCTGCCACATTCGGGCCCGGCCTTTCTGTAGAGGTGGTGTTTGCCACAGGACTCGAGAGCTCGTTTAACTTCTCTTCGAACCTGCGGATCTGGTGGGAGTGCTCCTCCTTGAGCCTCTCGATTTTATTTTCGAGGTCTGTTGTCCTTTCCCTGTAGTAGGTATTTACTTCCTTTTGTGACTTTTTTAAAACTAAAAGAATTACAAATGGTGGAGTTCAGAAAATTCATTAAAAGTTTGGCATTAAAAGTATTATAGCAAATTTAGATGGAGAAAAGAAAAAAGAATCGTGATAGTCCGTAGGACAAAAAAGAAGAAGAAAAAGAAGAAGAAGAAAAAGAAGAAGAAGAAGAAGAAAAGAAGAAGAAGAAAAGAAGATGATGAAGAAGAAGATGAAGAAGGAGAAGAGGAAGAACTACAGAACTATATAAATAGGAACCAGCCAGTCCGCTTACACATTCTAACGTTAGTGTATCATGCTCTTTTTTTCATGCTGTTTTTTTTGTTATATATATATATATATATATTTTTTTTTTACTAATTCAACTCTACGGTACACACTTATCTACATGTGTACCCTTGACATGCAGGTTTAGCTATCCATCAAATACACTAACACGCTTTTTCGAACCAGATGGGGGAGGGTTGATAGGACAGTACTCTTTTCTACCGCAGGCGTCGCCTGCTAGTGATGAAAATTTTATACTCATAGGACAGACAGAAAAAGAAAAGGGGAATTCACATTTACTCCATGCATGGAGGCGTCACTGGCATCTTTCTATTCATCATATCATTTTAATCCACAACTTCTTATAATATATGACGTTTTAATCTGTGCTCCTACTACGTTATATTTACACTATTGAAGTACTCATCAAATCGGTTTTTGAACATATTAACTGACGGGCTTTCAACTACACGGTTTGCAAGGCCATTCCACGTTTGCATGATTTTAAACGTGAAGTAATTTTGGGCTATAGTAGAGATCAATCGCTTGTTCACTAATTTTAAAACATTTTGGCGTGTGTTGGCCCTTTCATCCAGCTCGAACAATAGTCTGTAATCAATATTACTAAATCCTTTTCATATTTTGAATAATTCTATCAAATGTCCACGTAATCGTCTACTTTCAAGTTATAGTAGGCTTAATAAGCGTAGTCTATCTTCGTACGGTTTGTTTCGGATTTCAGGAATTAGTTTCGTAGCCCGACGGTTGCACTCTTTCTAACTCGGCTATATCCTTATTTAGGGAGGGACACCAAAATTAGACCGCGTATTTGAGGTGTGGGCGCACGAGCGAATGTATAATGGCATGATTATATCTTTCGATTTGAAAGTAAAATTCCGAGCAATATATCCTAGCATTCAGTTTCCTTTTTTTCAAGCTTCTGCGCATTGTTTTGATACTTTAAGGTCCTCCAAGATTAAAATCCCTAGGTCTTTTTCTAAGTTAACGGATTCGAGAATTTGGTCTTTCCTATGGTATTCTACTTTTAAGTTCTGACATCCTAAATGCATGACTTTGCATTTACCTATCTTGAAGCTCATTTGCCATTTATCCGCCCATTTCACAATTTTATTAAGGTCCCTTTGCATTTGCTCTACATCGGGTCTCGCAAGGGCAGGGCTTCCTAGTTTTGTGTCATCTGCAAATTTAGAGATCCTACTAAACACTCCATTATTCAAGTCATTAATGTACACAATAAATAATAATGGGCCCAGGACTGACCCCTGTGGTACCCCGCTGGTGACTGCGGCCCAGTCTGAACACGCCCCATTTACAACAACCCGCTGTAAACGATTTGATAGCCAGTTTCTAATCCATTTAAGTATGTTGCCCCTCCCCCCAATTGCTCTAATTTTCATCAATAGCCTTTCCTGCGGGACTGTATCAAAGGCCTTTTCAAAGTCAAAGTGAATTATATCCGACGCTTTAGTTTCATCATAGATGCAAATCATGTTATGAAAGAATTCGAGTAAATTGGTTATGCACGAACGCCCCTGTCTAAATCCATGATCAGAGTCTGCAATTAAATTATTTGTTTCACAATGGCTCACCATCCTATCTCTAATTATCGATTCTGAGAGTTTTCCAATTACAGAAGTTAGACTGATGGGACGGAAATTAGTAGGCTCAGTTTTATCCCCTTTTTTGAATATCGGCGTAACATTAGCATGCTTGAACTCTATTGGAACTCGGCCTTCCTCTATTGATCGATGTAAAATCGTGCAGAGCGGTCTTGCTAATTCATTCTTAGTTCTTTAAGATGTGTTGGGTACACCCCACCGGGCCCGGGTGACTTCGACTTTTTCATTTTATTAATATATGAGAGAATCTCCCCTTCAATTAAAATTTATATTGGATAGGGTATTTTGTCTTTCAAAATTTATGTCCTCGCCTAGTGTTTCTAATTGCGTCACGTCTTCCATAGTAAAAACGCTCGAGAATTGTTCATTTAATATTTTAGCAAATTGTTCTGGGACGTCCGTCATAACACCATCTTTACCTCTGATCGGCCCTATTGAACCCTTTATGGGCTTTCTACTGTTAACGTAACTGTAAAACCGTTTCGGTTCGTGTTTCAAATTTATAGCAAGGTCATTTTCATATTTCAACTTAGATTCTCTAATGGCCCGCTTTACCAGCCTTCGAGCGTCTACGTATTTTTCCCGATTTGTTGTCGTTTCGTTTTTTTTTTAGACTTCGATAGTCTTTATTACGCTCCTGAATTAAGTTAATTATTAAAGGGCTAACGCACGGTGCTCTCTTTGACTTTCCATTATCTCGACGAACGTACTTAACTAACTCGGAATCCACCGTGAGTACATTTTGCTGTAGCTCCGAGTACATTCATTGTACTGTCTTATTATCAAAACATCTCCCAAAGTCTATCCTTTTAATCCGGTTACGGAAAATTTCAAGATTACAACTCCCAAATCGTGGGATTAGTTGTGAACTCTCTTTTACCTCAACGCTCGTATTAATTTCAAAACTAATTACATTATGGTCACTCGTCGCCAAATGCTCACCCACGCAAACGTTTTCTATTAAAGTTTCCTCTGTTGAAATAATCAAATCCAGTATATTTTGTTCACGCGTAGGTTCCTCTTCTTTTTGCACAAGAAAATTATCCTCGATGAAATCTGCTAATCTCTCCCCAACTTTATCCGAAGTATAGTTTGTAAAGTTAACGAAAAGCATTTATCCCCTCTTTTACGTAAGCTAAAACTCCACTGCCTCTTCCATTTAGTCGGTTCTTATGATGGATTTTGTACTCTTCTATATTAAATTCCGCAATGAAGTCTCTAGAAGGTGTATCTAACTACGGTTCGCTAATACATATGATATCATAATCGCCCTCCTGAATCACGGCTTTAAATTCGGGCAGTTTTTTCTCAAACTCCGAACATTGGCGTAAATACATTTCACTTTTCATTTTAAATAACAACGTCCCTCTCTCGTATGACTGATCCGTTTCCCTGCTCGCGGCGTGAAATCTTGTTCGGCGCATTTATGGCTTAGGGGCAAATAACTTCCGTACTATAGAGGTTGCGGAGGCTCTCATTTACAATCCCGCCCAGCTTCAAATTACCAAGAGAATTAAAATGTACACCATCATTTTAAAAAAGTGACGGTCTGTCCTGAAAATCATTCCAAAAATTATAAAACTTAACTCCCATTTCCTGACATAAACGTTTGAGACATTCATTAGTGTAAATTCACCTTGACTGCATTCTCAGAGTTGCTCTTAATTTTGGAATTATCCCAATTACCCCAACTCTATTCGCCTTCGCTTTGGCCGCTATAATTAGGTCCCTTGCTCGATGAATAATCTCGGTAGTCGAGCTGTCAAAATGGTGTACGTCATTTCCGCCTAAAGAGTGTGAAGATAGCTCGATCTTCACATAGCTTGTTCAGTCTTTTAATTTCACTAACCACGTGGTTTATTCTGCCCCCCGGTAGGCAAATTTTCTTTCGCTTAGCTGGATTTCTTGCCTTGAATTCCGAATCCTGGTTCTTTATTAAAGAGTCACCGATTAGAATACTCTCTGTTTCCCCCTCGATTGGAGTTAATTAGGAAAATTTATTAGAGCACGTAATTTCAAAACGGTGAGATGCTCTCGTTGGTCTAGCCCCGTTTCTAACTGACCTAAATTGAGGTTCGGGTGGTCTATACGAGTATGAGATACGCGCTTGTTCATTTATAATAAATTGCGGGTCACTATTCTCTATACGGCTGGATCGGCGGCTCTGAGGGCGATTTTCGCTTCTCCGAGGCTTATCAAAAGATGCCCGCACGCCGCTGGCCAGTTCGTCAATCTTAAGGTTCGTTGCTTCTACGTCTCTCCCGACAGAGTTAACCTCTGATCTAACTGCACGAATCGCGTTGGTCAGTTTTAGCTCGAATGCCTCATTTAGCAGACAAAATCGACATATTCTAACGTTATTAGTGTTTGAGGGAGCGTATATTTCCTTATTAAATGAAGCCCGGCAGCGTTCACAATCAAATTTCACGACAGGCATTGTAAAACACTAAGATTTTATAAAATGAATTGGAATTTATAAGGCTAATGGAATATAACCGACACGAAATTTAGTTACTATCTCTTTAATTTTACGATACGAAGGTTTGGGCACAGAAAAAGTAAATTTTTTATTTTTTAGGAGCACAGAGATACCACGTCTTAGCAGGAGAAGGGCTTGGCGGACAGTGAGAAGGGCTTGGCGGAGAGTGAGAAGATGAAGATGAAGAAAAAGAAGATTAACATGAAGATGAAGAAGAAGAAGAAGATGAACATGAAGATGATGAAGAAAAAGAAGATTAAGAAGAATAAGAAGATGAAGATGAAGAAGATGAAGAAGAAGAAGAGGAAGAAGAAGAAGAAGGTGAAGAAGAAAAATATGAAGATGAAGAAGAGGAGAAGAAGAAGATGAAGATGAAGAAAAAGAAGAAGAAGAAATGAAGAAAAGGGGGTCCAGGGTGTTAAAATAAAGTCTATAAATGGGATTAAAAGAGGCGGTTAAGATAAGCAAATAAAGCCGTAGGCCACACCCCGCAAGGGTGCCTGTGTAACCAAGTTCTTCCTGTTAAGGAAGAGAACAGCGGCTTGTCTATTTATGCTTTTATATACAAAAGAAAATGAGAGGGAAGTCAACTTGAAGAGGAGAGATTCGCCTATGATAAGCGGAATAAGGAAGCAAAGAGAGCTGTCATCATTGCCAAAGGTGAAGCATACGACCAGTTCGACCAAGATTTAGGGACTAAGGAAGGACAAAATAAGATATTTCATTAGGCAAGAAGCCCAAATAAAAGTACAAAATATATAAAGCATTTAAGACAGATAAGAGATGAGAATGGAAACTTGATGAGAAAAAAAAACGGTCAACTTCAAGAGATTGAAACAC
Source organism: Ceratothoa steindachneri (assembly GCA_963969495.1). NCBI lineage: Eukaryota > Metazoa > Arthropoda > Malacostraca > Isopoda > Cymothoidae > Ceratothoa > Ceratothoa steindachneri. The sequence continues at coordinate 243,484,496 of OZ018317.1, read as the reverse complement.
TCTTTTCAAAGGCTACTAAACGAGGAAAATGAAAGGTTCTTAAGAGGAGATGGAGATCCTAACTATAGAGCTTTGACTGAAGTGACAAAAAAGGAAGTGTTGAATTGTTATGAAGAAGATGAAGTGTGGGGAAACGAAGGGACCAGACAAACTACTTATTGATGCATGGAAAGCACTGGGAGAAGAGGTCAGTGATATATTGTGGAACTTGATAAAAAGTATCAGGGATTGCGAATAAATACCTGATGAATGGCGAGCCAAAGTGTGCTGATACCAATATTTGAAGAAAGGGGGAATGTACAGAGTTGCGGAAATGATCGCGGCATCAAACCCATCTCCCACACACTGAAACTACTCGAACGGATTATAGATGGGAGATTAAGAAGACAAAGACGCATAGGAAGGCAACAATCGAGATTTATGAAAGGTTTAGCCACGATTAATGGAATATTTACGCTACGAGTAATAATGTAAAAATGCAGAAAGAAGCTTAAGGCCCTACATATGGTTTACATAGATTTAGAGTAAGCATACGACTAAGTACCAAGGGAAGAGGTGTGGAGATCATTGAGAGAGAGAGGCGTGTCAGAAATATATGTCAGAATGATAAAAGAGCCTTATAGAAATGTAATAACTAGAGTGAGATCTAATGTTGGACCAACAGAGGGCTTCCAGGTGAAGGCTAAGCATCATTAAGGATCCGCCCTCAGCTCAATCCTTTTTAAAATCGTAATCGATGTTCTGAGAGAAGCCGCAAAAGAGAAACCTCTCTGGTGTGTTTTCTATGCCGACGACATAATCTTGGTAGCGGATAACAGAGAAGTTTTGTAGATGAATTTAGAGAGGTGTAGGTTCATGCTAGATAATGGAGGGATAAAGATAAGTAGAAAGAAAAGTGAATACATGACTACTGCTATAGATGAAGATCAGCAGGCTTCGCTTCGACTGGGTGGAACAAGGTTGAAAAGAGTGAGACAGTTAAAATACCTAGGGTCTGCAGTAGAAGAAACAGGAGAAATAAGAGAAGCTACAAGGAGCTACAAGGAAAATGTGTACCCTAGAAGACCTTACGGTCCATACAAGGAGGGTACTTTTGGCGCAATCTTCGAAGGTGTCCGTTGGCAACCTCAAAGATCACTCACGAGGATCTTAACGGCTATTTCACAAGACTTCATCTCGTCTTAACTTAAACTTGTCAACAGCTTCACTGTTGAGAACTTTCGTCTGAAGTGCGTTCCAACTAACGCAGATACTGTAAGTAAAGAATTTCCCACACAGATCACGGTGGTTTTGCTTCAGTTCAAGTTTAAGGCCGTAATTTCTTGTTCTCCCCTCGCTGAGTTTGAAAATATCCCCGTAGTCCAGTCTGTCGAAGCCTCGAAGTATTTTTAATACTTCAATAAGCTGACCACGTAGTCTCCGGGTCTCCAACGAGAACATATCTAATCCCCTTAATCTATCTTCATAACTTTTATGTCTTATAGAGGGAATGAGTTTTGTTGCCCTAGTTTGCACGCGTTCCAATCTCGCGATGTGTTCTCGGAATGAAAGACTCCAAAATTTTACGGCATACTCCAGGTGCGGCCGAACGAGGGAGTTGTACAGACAAATTACTATCTCCTTGTTACGGTATCAAAACTGGCGCTTTATGTAGCCTAACATCCTTTGGGCTTTCTTCTCCACCTCAATACACTGTTTCGGGAACTTGAGGTCACTCGTGATAGTTACACCCAAGTCCTTCTCAGTGTCAGTGGATTCAAGAGCAGTGTCTCTAAGGATATACTGAGATTGGGGGTTTCTGTGGCTGATATGCATCACTTTACATTTGTTTAAGTTGAAAGGCATTTTACACGTATCAGACCACTCCCCAATTTTTCAAAGAGCAGGCTTGCAGTATTTCCATCCTTTGCAACGTTCATACCAAGCTTGGTATCGTGGGCAAATTTGGAAATCTTGGCAACCATGTCACCGTCCATGTCGTTGACGTAGATGATGAATAGTAGTGGTCCCAGGACAGAACCTTGATGCACTCCGCTAGTAACGGGCACCCACTCAGAAGCCTGTCCATTCACCACCACCCGTTGCCGTCTGCCACTTAGCCAGTTCTCGATCCAGCCAGCAACTTTTCCGTTTATGCCCAGCACTCGCACTTACCGCAGAAGACGGCGTTGTCGTAGCTTATGAAAGGCTTTCTGAAAGTCTAAGTACACAACATCCACCACCTTGTTCCGATCGTGCTCACTGAACACAAAGTGGAAAAATTCCACAAAGTTCGTCAGGCATGACCCTTGCCTTTTGAAGCCGTGCTGGGAAATCCTGAGAAGCAGGTTTGACTCTAAATGCGAAGTCATTATGTACACCATCATGCTTTCCATGAGTTTACCGACTATCGAAGTCAGACTGATAGGTCGGTAATTCGACGGTTGGCTACGGTCTCCTTTCTTGAAGATAGGCGTCACCTCTGCCTCACGCTAGTCTCTAGGAACGCATTCGGTCAGGATTGATATGTTGAAGATTGCGCTTAGGTGTCGTGACACTTGATCGGGCACTTATTCGTCATTAGGTCAGTGATCTTCTTTTTGATTTCTTCTTCGGTGAAGTCCATATCCTCCAGCTTTTTGCCCGACTAGAAATCCGTCGGCTGGGGAATGGGACCACACTCTTCAGTAAACACTGAAGAGAAGTAGTCGTTAAGGAGGTTATCATTTTCTGCATCTGAATGCTCTAATGTCCCCTCCTCATTCCTCAAAGGGCCAGTCGTTCGACGGATTGGTTTACAGCTGTTTACATTTCCAAAGAACTCCTTGGGATTCTCTTCACAGAGTCTTGCCACTTGGAGTTCCTCAGACCGCTTAGCCGCCCTTATGCTGGACTTTACTCTCCTGGCTAGCCTCCGGTATTCGTCAAAGTCACCCGAGATCTTCGATTACCGGTAAAAATTTCTCTTCTCCCTAAGCAGTTGCGCGATTTCTCGATTAAAGTACTTTGGTTGAACAGAGAAGTGACGGGGGAATTTCAGAGGGATGTTACGCGATTGAAGACTCATGAATATGGTTTTGAAACTGTTCCAAGAGTCTTCAACAGCATCGCACTCTTCTAGCCTCGCCTCAGTCAGTCTTGCACGTAGACCTGCAAAGTCTGCTCTTCTCAAATCAAGTTTCCTCTATTTACTAGTTGTAGGCCCTGCTTTGGGAACTTTGACTACAAATATAATTAGTCGGTCGTCACTGCCACCAACCTCTTCGCCAACAGAAAGATCCTCAACGATGTCATCCTCAGAGGTAAAAACCAAGTCGAGGATATTATCTCCTCTCGTTGGCTCTCTCACCCATTGAGTCAGGAACTCGTTGTTCGCGAACTCCAGGAGTAGAGCGTTCTCGCCACAGGGTTCTCTGGTTTTCCAGTCAACTTGTGTGTTGGAATCACCAATGACGATACACACTCTGTCTTCGACAAGTTCTGCTAGTAGCTGGTAGAGATTTCTGTCCTTTTCGAGGAGTTGGGCAGGAGGTCTATAAAGCACCAGGGTCCTGTATTTGGCAGGACCTATCTCTATGTCAACACCTAGTAGTTCATGGTCGGATACGATGTTGCAATTCGTCGAGTTGAGAGTATTCTTGACATACAACATCACATAGACACCTTCTCTGTCTGGCCCATCTTCCTGGAAGAGCTGGTAACCGGGAATCGTGAATTCACCTTCAAAATCTCGGCATGAAGTTTTAATCGAAATCTCTGTTATGGCCACCACCCCAGGTTCCTCTGTTACTACGAGGCCACGGAGCTCAAGAAACTTATTCCTGATTGACCTGGCGTTGAACAGAAGAACTTTAAGGGAGTTCCCCAGTGTAGGACTCCCTGCACTCTCCCGTTTCCCGGCTTCTTTTGTGTGGCAGTACCCCTCTTTGCCACATCTAAGAACGTCGTTCCAGGAGGGACACGGGCATACTGTCTTATGTCCGCCTTCACTCTGGGTCGGACGCTCCTCTGCGTCCGCTCTACGACATCCTGGATTAAGTTTGCAGAGTACAGCCTTTCCCTTGAATCAAAGGAGCACTCCGTTATTTTGGTAAAGGTTGTTTCGACCGTAAAAGGTGCGGTAAGGGACCAGAAAGAAGACCCCTTCCGCTGTACATATATCGGACAGGCGCTGGTTCAGGGTCACGTTCCTTGAGTGAGCTGTCCGGCTAGGACCTCTTCTTTGGAGCATCCCTACAACGACCCGTTTGCGAGTTCTTAATCCGCAGTTGTCCACGGCTCCCATGACCGTGCTGAGAATTTTTCGCTGGGGCATACTTTGCCTCCTCGGAGGTAGAGGATATTTCCACTCACCATCAGGGAAACGACTGGATTTTCGGAGATCTGAGATTTCTCAGCCTCTACCCTGATGTGGTATTTACCCATCCTGGCTGGCAGCATACCACCACACTAGTGCGAAGGCGGGCCGCTTGCAGGAGCTGCAAACCTTGTGCTTGGGGAAGCGAACTCTCGGTTCCCTCTTTCTTCTCCATCTTATTTTCTTCTTTTTCTTCTTCTTTTTCTTATTCATCTTTTCCTCCTTATCTTCCATTGTTATATACTCTTCTGTTTTTATCTTTTCTTCCTCTATTTCAACTTTCTTTTCTTCAGCTTGTAGTTTATCTTGTTTCAACTGTCTCTTCTTCCTGTTTCTTTCTCTTCCTTTTCGTTTTCTTTGAGGGTTTATCCGTAGCATGTGGACCTAGCTCTGAGGGTAATACGGCAGATGCTTTTTTTACTACAGGGTTTGACGTTAGCTCTGCTATTCTGACCTCTAGCCTGCGAATCAGTCCGGCGTGTTCTAATTCGAGGCTGTTTATTTTCTCCTCCAACTTCCTGGATCTTTCCTCGGAAGCCCTGCATGTTTCTTTCAGCTCCTTGATTTGGCCATTTAGAATACAGTCGGTGCAGGAACTGGCCGATGGCATTTTGAAAAACGCCCCTCCGAAAAGTCCACGCACCACTTATCTATCTGGCATATTGCACACATGTATTTTAGAGCTCCCGGTCCTTTCTTGTCGGTCATTTTGGAAACTCTCTCTTTTAATACTTTGCAACCAATCAATGATCAAAAAGCGGGGTTGGTGAGTTATCCCCGCGTGAGTCGCTCCCGCCTATCCATCAAAGAAGTTTCAGATCCTTCCGAAGGCACGCTCCATGTGCTGCTGTTCGTCCAACCGACTCCTCAAACCTCGGCGTGCCGTGGCTCCCAACCAAGCAGCACTGCCTGTCCCCAAAGGGGCCATCAATTTGTCACCAGGTGAACAACGGGGCACGCCCCGTACTAAAGTCCTACTAGTTCCCTTCACGACGGCTAAGATCTCGGAGCAGCGTTCAATAGATATCCCGCCACACAAAGGGACTCGACCCAAGGCTTTTTATTGGCATGGCAACCAGCCTGGGAACAAAGGGCCGTCACCTCGGACCGATGCTACCAGAAGCACCCGTCAACGCTCACTGGGAATGGTCAATAATTACGCGCCAGGGAAAGGGTTAACGGGGCACTACCCTCATCCCATTCATCGTTCCCCAACGCCTAGGACACCTCTAGACCTAGTCTCTAGCAACCAGTGAGCGTCGATTGGCGCTATTTATAGAGGTTCCAAAGCATCTCTTCTGACGCGTGAGGGAGCTGCCAGGTCCTTATATTTAGAAAGATGGAAAAAAGTGTGAAAATGACTTGATAGTAGTAGGGTTTTATTTATTTTTTAAAAAATAAGTTGAAGAGATAGGATAAAGGAAAAAAGGAGAAGGATAGAGTAGAAAAAAAAATAAAGAATGACGCACCAAATCAACAAGGGAAGCCCAACCAAGGGTACTCAAAAGAGAGGTATCCCCCACCGACATAGCTCGAAAAGTCAAGGGTACAAACAAGCTCTCTTCCCCCGACTAGGTGGCGTCACCTCTCCCTCTACTGAGAGAGAGAGTAAATAACCGTATCCAATGTGGCTGGGATAACAGAAGAAGCGTCTCTGTAGTAATCTGTTACAGAAGAGCTCCCGTATAACTAAAGACAAAGATCATAAAAAAGTATTGAGGCGCGCATTTACCTATGCAATGAAAACAGCGTCAATGAAGAGAAGAATGAAAGAAAGCTTGGTGTAATGGAGATGAAGATGCTGAGGTGGATGTAATGAGTGACCATGAGACACAAAGTTAAGAAAGAACACATTCGAGAAGCGGCAAAGTACAGGAAGCAAGATTGAGATTTTTGGGGCACATCACAAGATGAAAAGATGAAGAGCAGCATGTAGCAAGAGAAGGGATGAATATGGAGATAGAGGGGAGCCGAAAAACAGAAAGACCGAAAGTGAGATGAAATGACTGTATTCTGGGTGAGATAAGAGAGAAAGGACTAAATAGAAAAAGTGCACTAAACAGAAATCTTTGGAAACTACTCATCAAGAACGGCGATCCCGGATCGAGAAAGACCAGGAAGAAGAAGAATACGAAAAAAAATCCCTGCCTTAATTTTAATACATTTTTTGAACTTCACGATTTGTAGTTATTTTTATTTTGAAAAATCCTAAACATTCGAAAATCATATTTTTTTTCTGAAATCTAAGAAAAAACTTTTATAAAATCTAAATATACGAAAACCAGGCAATGGCTTCCTCACTGGGGGAGCTTGCGCTTCGCTACTAAGATTAAACTTTAAAATAAAAAAAAAGCAGCCAGGGTTAAATTTTCATTTATCTTCTGAACTTCGCCAATTATAATAAATTTTCTCAACTTCATCATTTGTAATTCTTTGGGTTTTAAAAAAATCACAAAATTTCGATACTTATATTTATTTCTGAACTTCACCATTTTTTTTTTTTGATATTATAAAGGAATTATTAGAAATGACTCTGATAAAATAACATAAGTCATAACCAAACTAAGATGAAATTATTATTACAAATACTCAAAAAATCCTCTTTTCGAACTATAAAAATATCTTAGAAAGTACTTGGATAAAACTCTGCCTTTTAATTCAATAACTGCATAGAACATTATTGACAGACTATTTGACAAATTAACCAAATACCCTTTTTGACTTTGATTCCCAAAATCAGCCACACAGTCCTCATAGCCCCTATCCCTTTGTTGGTTGCTTCCATCCCCCTTGAGTGTACAGAAAATCTACAAAGAGCCCGAGAGGAATAAAGCAGTAAAAATTTTCGGAAAGAAAGGAAGAGAACTTGAACGCCTTTCGAAAACGATTAAATGGACCAGATCTCCTCTCAATAAAAGATGAATGAGCTGTGTCTTCACGTGGACCTGGATCATATGCGCTACCTGGTCTCGAAGAAGTGTAAACCGAAGTTAAAACATGAAGATTCTGTTATCCACAAGATCTGATGCTGTTGAAAGTAAGAGACGTTATATACAAAAGACAGAAGCCAAATATATGGGGGAAAATAACCGAAGTAAATCGCTTTTAGATGAGGCAAGAAAGGTTTGCATTGACTAGGCTCCATAAATGGCTTGCAGAGAATCATCCCCGAATCGCGTTGTACTATCTGATAGTTTACAAATGCAATCCATATGAAGATATTATCATCATAAAATACAGGATCTATTCTTCATCCTCAGATTCGGTGGAAGAACTAAAACTAGGCAAAAAAGCGAGCACAGCCTGCATAATAAGGATGATCCTACCGCAGTGGAAAATCTTCTAAATCACTACAAAATCATTTATAAGATCAAAATTAGGTATCCAAATAAAGTTTTCTCAAATGAATGTGAGAAAAGCAGAAACCTTGTTCGCTGCCATCCAACAAGTTGGAAACTAGCAGTTTCCGATGACACCAACAGTATCCCTTGAACGCAGATCTGGAAATTCAATATAGTTAAAATTGTACTTATTTTACCTCAGATGCGGACTAATGCTAGTGTCTGTGAATTTTCTAACACGACAGATCAGACTCTGCCTTTTAAATATACATAAAAGAGGCGATGTATCGTCATATATATAATTTTCAAATAATATGATAATAAATTGATAATTTGTAGTTATTCCATCCGGCATTATTTAAGTTAGGTTAAATGGTACTACATTAGGTTTAGCTAATCTTGAAGTTTTTAACCTCCTACATGCATCCAACATTCAGACCAGATAACTACAAAAACGGTAGACGTGTAATATACGAGAGATGTTACTAAATTACTGAACATCGAGGAAGCCTGAGCCTCTCTTAATTAAGTGCACTTAGCTCACGCATCATTTTCATTAATGAATAATAAAATTTAAAGTAAAATGTACTTGCAATTTACCATTAACAAGTCCGGTGGTCACGGTTACTCACGAACTAGTATAAAGATATAGTTGTTGGGGAAGCAGATTTTTAAATTTCCAGGAAAATGGTGTGGAGCCTTTACCATAATAATAAATATTCATTTTTATCATAGTTAGAGAGAAAAGCGCCATGCCAACGAAAATCTTCAAGCAGTGGTATGAGAAGGCGACCCACTTTCGGCGATAACAAGAGCAAAGGATGAACCGAGAAAACCAAGGATAGCGGCGGAAGCTTCACGGTGTTGTGTGAACTAGGCTAAGGTTCGATTTCGTCGGAGCCGCGTCTGATAAGGCAGACTCCTTTCCGGGACCTCGGGGCAAATCATTTCCGGCAAACCCCGTATAAAATGTCAGATGCGGGCCTCAAGAAATTAGTATCAACCAGCACCTTAAACGCGGCACTTAAACTCTCGATTCGGCTCCCCAGCCCTCGAGTTCGAAGGCAAGAATTCTCTCCAGATTATATGATAGTCTATCATAACATAACATAACATAACATAATTTCACGGGTGAGAAAAGCCACATGGGCCTATAAAAGGTCATCCGCATCCGTCAAAACCCACCCACAAAAAACACCATCGCCAGGGGAAGACAAAATCAAAGTCCCTCACAATATAATATAACAGATGACAAAAGCCACAAGGGCCCATCATAGGTCATTCAAGTCAAACGGCCCCTTTTTTAAGGCATCCAAACTCCCAAGAAAACTACATCCAGAGCATTACGTCCAGAAACAAGGGTATCACCAATCAAGGCTTGTCAAGAACTAAACCATGCAGCTATAGATATATACAAACAATATTAATATATACAAAACTTAGGAACCATCACAACCTTCCCTCCGCATAAACTCATCCAACCTACTCTTAAATACATTTATATTTGGACTACCTACTACCCTCCGCGGCAATTTGTTCCAGAAGTCTACCACTCTATTGGTAAAAAAATATTTTCTTAAATCCAACCTACACCCTTGCTTTTTAATTTTCAAGTGGTGACCTCTTGTTCGATTTCCATCATCTAACTCAAAAAACTTTCTAACATCCAATCTATCTATCCCAGAATTTTTTTTAAACAGTTTAATCATATCCCCTCTCACACACCTCCTTTCGGGCGAGAACATATTTAATACCCTCAGTCTATCTATATATTCAAGGTAAGTGACTATTATTCTGGAATCGTCCCCGTTCCCGTCCGGCGTATACTCCCTCGATCCTTTCTCTCGAGGTTAAACGTGGCGATTGCAATTTCCATTTTGCAATCTCTCTCGCACAACTCTCCAGACCATGCTGCTAAATTTAAGCATTACGAGTACCTCTGTCGTGTATTCAGTGTTTTGTTTTCTTGGAATTTATTTTGTGTTAGTTTGTCGAAGCGCCATCCACCTCCCGTTGTCCATTTAATTCCCAAGCTCATATGTCCGCATAATTATAACTTTGCGAATCCATCCTTAAATTTGTAATTTGCCTGTAAATAGTAAAGTATATTTTTGTTTCACGAGTTTTTCTGCCCAGAACCTCTAAGAAGTTATATTAATTTGGCCGACCGCACTCTTACTTAATTTTATTGATATCCACGCACTTCGGGATTTTAAATGCCCCAAAGATTTATTGTGCTTCATTTGAACGGATCTTGGCGAACGAAGGTCACGGATCTGACCTTTACATACGTCAATGCTATTTTCCTTAAAATAAACAATTTACCGCTATTTTATGCTTTCAACACAAATATGAATCAAGAAATATTTTTTAATCTATAAAAATAATAATTAGTTTGTCTTCACCATCGTAGCTATAGCTGAAATGAGTTCATGATCTGTAAATTCCTCTATAAATATTTCTGAAGTAATATTCCACAATATTCCCGAAGGTTTAAAAGTTTCAAGCGGCGTGTTCTGGCAAGTTATGTAAAATTCTTGAACCTTCATAGAATTGTAATAAATTCCAGAAATTTCTCATTAAATCTAAACTGTTTTTGATTTTCTTAAAATAAATATTATTTTAAAATGTCATAAAAAAGAGACACGAGGTGTCTCCATAAGAGAGAAAGCATCGAGCGGCCTAGAAAATCCACAACCTACGGCCGGCAGAAGCATTTTCAGCAATATCACACCGTGCTGGGTACGCCAAGGGTCAAGCGTCAGGAGAGAAGGGGATTCCGCGAGGCCATAAACCAAGCAAAGATTTGCCCTTCCGACTACTTTTTATAAATACCCAGACGATGGAATTAAGAATTTAGTATGGCCCGCGCGCATCGCCTGTATTCACTCGTTTTCACTTTGATCAAACGCATCGTGCAACTTCTCCGATCGGACCCCAACCCGAGGCAGGACTCCCGTTCAGCTAATTAATAGCCTAGCATCTAGAGGCTATTGTCTGAATTGCGGCATCGCTTTTCTCTCGGTGGCATACTCCCTCATTTCCTACTCTAAAGGTCACCCGTGGTAATCATAACTTCCCGATGACAGGATTATCTCTCTCCGTCCACTATACGGAGACTTTTTTTCAAAATCAAGTCTACGTGTGAATCGTTCGTGAATCAGGCCTCCCGACTGGTGATAAGCGTGCTTTTGTTTGTATTTCATTGCCGCGTCCAAACTTTCCCCTGTTCTGTCCCCAGTTTGCAGCTAATCAAATTGTATATTGTATTATGCCCTTGTTAACTTGTGTATATATATATATATATATATATATATATATATATATATATATATATATATATATATATATATATATATATATATATATATATATATATATATATATATATATATATATAAATATATATATATATACATATATATATATATATATATATATATATATATATATATATTTATATATATATATATATATATATATATATATATATATATATATATATCTATTGGTTTCTAAGTTTTGATACTCCTGAATCGCCTAGATAGTAGATTGTTACGGCCAACTTTAATCGCACTCTATTCATGTATATAAATTCCCACGCACATAACGGCTAATCCGTGCACCTAGACACACTTCCTGAGGATCAAAGGAGACGAGTCAAGGTTGTGGGTCTTTACCTGACCTACGACATACAACATTCTGAAGTTTTAAAAGTTATATATTGTGAGGGTATGGAACGTACATACTCACATACCGCCAGACAATCGTGGGAACGAAAGAAATTTGTAGTTTTAGTTGACCTTCGTCTCCTCTCTCCTCCCCCCAAATCCTTCCCCCAACTGGTGACAGAAAGTCCGACGAAAGAACGCCTATCTCACATAAAAGCCTAAATCCTATTTGCTTTCTTTATGATACCATGGAGATTGTCCAGAAGGCGCTGCGATAAGCGAATTGTCGTGAATGGAATCTTTCTCTCGATTTTCCACAATCTGCGATATAAATAACATCGCCGTTCACCCCTCTAGAGCACTTCCTGAGGATCAAAGGAAACGAGTAAAGGTTGCGGGCCTTTACCTGACCTACGACATACAACATTCTGAAGTTTTAAAAGTTATATATTGTGAGGGTATGGAACGTACATACTCACATGCGGCCAGACAATCGTGGGAACGAAAGAAATTTGTCGTTTTAGTTGACCTTCGTCTCCTCTCTCTCCCCCTCACCCTTTTCCCAACTGGTGACAGGAAGTCCGACGAAAGAACGCCTATCTCACATAGAAGCCCAAATCCTATTTGCCTTCTTTATGATACCATGGAGATTGTCCAGAAGGTGCTGCGATAAGTGAATTGTCGTGAATGGAATCTCTCTCTCGATTTTCCACAATCCGCGATATAAATAATATTGCCGTTTACCCCTCTAGAGCAGTGTCCCAAACCAACTCCCGTACCCCTCACGTTAAACAAGAGTCGTTGCCGTAACGTATCGACTGCCAACGCGCCGTCGAGTCAACTTGGTCACTGTCTCAAAGTGTTCCTGAAGTAAATCCCGCTCCGCAGAGTCTGTGACTAGAGGAATACGCTCTGTTGCTCAACGTAACTTGAGAAAGAAAATGAACATCCAAATAGTTACTGGAAGTTACTATTTGTTAGTGTCACATCCAGTTAGGAGTGAACTAACCGGAACTGCAGCCAGCAGCTCCGATCCCGTCGTCTTATCCCCAATCTCCCCGAGAACTCGTGTTAACGTCACCCGAACCACCCTGTCTAGACCTGAGTGGTCGTCTCTCAACAATCACAAACCTCCCCCCAGTAACAAGTGGGACTTTTATAGTGAGAATACTGGCTACGGCAGAACTCACCTCTAACCAGCTTTCACACGTTCAGTAGGAATTAAAGCCTACCTATATATATATATATATATATATATATATATATATATATATATATATATATATATATATATTGCGCTCATATATGCACATATATATAATAGTAGGGGATAGATAGATTGAGATAGAGATCTATAGCGAAAGTGAATCGCAGGCATTTTTATGAGATTCGTGTTTTTCTCGTTGTTTAGATCTTATTTTCATGCTTTTGCGTACGTTGTAGGTGGTGTTTTTGGTTTGTGATGGTATTGTATGTTTGTTTGTGTTTTATTTTTGTTTAATTTAGATTGTGTTCGTTTCTTGTGCCATTCAAGCCTTTCTAGGTGTTTTTTATTACTTCTCTCGTTATTAGATTTTGTATATTTTGTGTTCTTCTTATTGTTAGATTATTTGTGCCGTGGATTGTCTTTCGTTGTCTCATAAGCGTTATCTTAGGTGTAGATTTCTTCTTCTTGTCTTTAAGTCTGTTCTTTACTGCTAGTAAAGTTTCCCCTTCTTCTGTAAATGTCATCCAGTGGAATGTCAATGTATCTTTGTTTGATTTCGTCCGTCATGCGTCCCGTGACATTTTCCCAGATTTTTCGGGCTCTTGATTGAAATTCTAAGTTAATCGGTGTCATCTGGATTGTCTGATGTAGGTCCCTCTTCCTCCTTCTTTCTCTCCTCCTAACTATGGTAATTAGGAATGCAGATTATTTCTGGGGCATGTGTTGATAGGTATTGGTGGGTACAACAGCTTGGATCTAATGAGCGAGTTGTACTTTTTTTCTTGTTCGCCATGTTTAGGTTTTTTTACCTGAAGAGCTTGCTTAGCTTGGCCTTCGCCCGCGCTGCTGTTTGAGCAACGTGGCAACCGTACCCACTTTTTTCCTATCTTTAACCCTACCACCTTTCCCTCCGTTCCGTAGGGAATGCGGGTGTCATCTGTTTCGATGTGGGCCAATTTCCTAGGAAAGAAAAGTATATCCTTTAACTTCTGCTGTTAGTAGCGATTTTACAGATTCTTTAGTACCTGGTGACATGGTCGATCACTCTGGCTGTTATATGTGCCAGAAGTTCAGGATTTCCGAAGGGGTAAGTAAAAATCTGAGAGATGTCGTCTGCGAACTGAACTTACAGCGAGACTTTTCTGAACGGATTCGGTAAATCACGGGTGTAGATGTTGTATAGGAGAGGGCTTAGGCACCCTCCCTCCGGTATGCCTGCATACAGCTCGAAGTCTGGTCCCTTGTAGTCTCTTATTTGCATATAGGTTATCCTGCCTGATACGTAGTCATCTAGTATTTTCTCTAGTCTTGGCTTTAGTCCTAGTCTTAAGATTTTGTACTAAAATCCAGTCCTCCATACTCTGTCAAAGGCCTTCTTAACGTCTTTACCACCAGGTCAGCTTGCCTTTTTTGGCTAGCAATCTTTGCCAGTTTTTCTGTGATGACTGCCAGCGCCGTATCAGGCCCTGTTCCTCTTCTGAATCCATGCTAATGTTGGTTATGGAGGTAATTGTCCTCCATGAATTCTTGAACTCTGTTTGCAAGCACCTTTTCGAAGAGCTTGACTGCCACTTCGAGGAGGGTAATGGACCTGAAGTTGACTGTTGTGTCTGGCAGTTTTCCATGCTTTAGAACGAAGAATATTTTAGAGATCTTCTATTCGTCCGGATAATAGCCAACGTTTAGGCACGCATTCATCATGTTGACTAACCTCTCAACGATGTTATAAGGGCGTTCATGAAGTTAAGCTTTGTCAACTCCATTTTACATGGCTCTCTTTGTTTGAAGGTACATATCGTCGCTGTGATTTCTTCTTTGGTTATTTTCCTTCCATAACCGGTTATCTCTCTGTCGGCAGATGTATTGTTGGAAGGGTATGTTCTGTCGAGTTCTTGTCTTAGTTGATCGTGAATATGTTTTTCAAAGCCATGTCAACGTGTTCGTTCTCTTCTCGGGTGATTGTAAATATATTCTTCCAGAAGTTTCTAAACTCTTCTTCCGTTTTTGTGACGTCCAGTTTGGTCCCGTCGTCTTTGTTAAGGAGTATGTTTTTGTCTGGTGGTTTAACCTTTAATCTTGTTAAGGTGTTCTAAAATGTTCGGGGATCTACTTCTTCGTCGAGTTTGTCTATAAGATCATTGCATAGTGCTGTTTGTTGTTCCGTTATATGTGTCTTAATTTCTGTCCTTATTGTTCTTAGATGTCTGTTTTTTACTCCCTCTGTGCAGGTCAGTCTAATTTCTTCATATAGTCTTTTGTATTCGTATGTTGGGTCAGGTAGTTTGGGGGTCCATCTTGGTGCTTATAAAGTTTATTAGGTTGTTCTGGGGACTGTTGCGCGGCCCACTTCCACTAACTCCCCCGTTAATCTTACCAGTTCCTGGTTGATCTCCTTCAGGGTGGCTTTTTTAAGTGGTTGAGGTCTGTACTTACTAAAAAGGGTACGATGCTCCTCACAGTTTGTTCGGGAGAAGAATTTTCTCCTCCTGATCGGTAATGGCGGCGTGGTTGCTTGGTATTACTGTGCTGGGTTGGATGTAGTAGTTGTAGGGAGATAGCTAGCTTGGTTGCGCAGGTTTCAGTAATATATGTGTGGAGGTCAGAGTCAGCGCAGACAACAATGTCCCTGTGAATAATATTTTTGAAGTTCATCCCCTTCTTGTTTAGACGTCCAGTGTATTCGGATTCCTGGCATCTGTCGTTGAGATCTCAGGAAATAGTCTTGTCTTGAGGGTTGGTAGCCTGTGCACACCAGCAGACGTGCCAAAGTGGTTTAAACCTTGATGGCCAGATAGGATTCGTCTAGAGATGGGAGTATTTTTAACTGAATTTATCTTTTAACTGCGATGGCAGCGCTATCGTAACGTTCCAAGCTGTGGCTATTTTCTATTGTGTTGTAGTTGAAGATCTTTATTCTCTTTTCCATCATGTCCACTTCTTGTTCCGATATCAGAACGATGTCAGGGTCGCATTGTCTGATTATTTTTCCGTTAGTCGCTTGTTTTTAGTCCCATCTGACAGAGTTCATTTGTAGGATTGTTAAGTCTTTTGTCAGTTTGTCCATGTTGTCTTTCGTTTACTCGTTCCTTTTTTCGTGCATCTTCGGGTTGGAGGCGGTGGCTGGTGGAAATCGGCATTTACCGTATATCTTCTTATTAAATTACGCGGGCATGATTGTGGAGAATGCGTCTTGGTTAAGTCAGGCCATCCCAAGGATTCGCATTGTCTGATTATGTTTCCGTAAGTCGCCTGTTTTTTGTCGTCCCATCCGACAGCGTTCATTTGTAGGATTGTTAAGTCTTTTGTCAGTTTGTCCATGTTATCTTTCGTTTACTCTTTCCTTTTTTCGTGCTTCTTCGGGTTGAAGGGGGTGGCTGGTGGAGATCTGCATTTACCGTATCTCTTCTTATTAAATTATGCGGGTATAATTGTGGAGAATGCGTCTTGGTTGAGTAAGGCCATCCCAAGGAGGGGAGGGCTTCTTCAACCACCCTCTCTGGAATGTCCTGGCCTTATTTCCATTTGTAATGGCCGTTTCTCACGCCTTCACTAACGTCCTTGACCGTCCTTACGTAAGGAAATTGGGCACTTGGTAGGCATGTTTGTGTTCTTTTAAAGCTGAGGTATGCCTCATCCTTTGTCAGTTGGGAGATATTCTGATATGGCTACCTTGATGTTGGGGTTGTTTCGTCTCGCTGGTAGATTTCACTTCTGTATCCGTTTGGGGAGCATCTATTATTTGTGGTTCAGGATTTTTCTGAGTGCTTGCTGGAGCATGAACGGGAGCTGGAATAGTTTTTATTTACGTAGTGGTTGGTTGAAGAGGCTGCATCTGGATACGCAGAACATCATCAGAGGGATAGTTCTCTGGAAACCACATCTCTTCCATTCCGTTCTTGATGAGAATCTGGTTGAGCTCTCTTTTGAATTAACCCTGGTTTGTGATGTTCGCTATTTGTGCATAGTATATGCAGCACATGATCTTTTTCGATTACTCGCTCTCTACTCTGTGGTAGGTTCGCTGAGCAGAAGCATCACTGATTGCCACCTTTACCACTTTGTCATAAGATCTGATAACCTTAGATTCGTCTTCTTCTTTCTTTTGCATTTGTTTCCTTTTATTGCCTCTTTTTTTATTGGGCATGTCATCGCTAATCGCCATGGCACCGTAATCGCCTTTGCAATTCACTCATTTGAGTGTGCTGCTCTTGCAACCACGCTAGACGTGGCCAATTTGACTACATATCGAGAAAATATTCTTATTTGTGGACACGGCTTCGTTGTATGCTGATTATATTTGTAAAATTTAAAGCAGGGGTTAACTCCAGTAAATTCTTTCTTTTCTATTTGGTCAGGGCAAACTCTAACATGAAAGAGAAAGAGGCAAAACTCTTCCACTTTTTGTGCCATACCAGTGTATTGGAAGTTCACCTTGAAGACATGAGTATAATCTTTGAATTTAATTACCTCAGAGACATTGGCTCCTCGGTGATTCGTCTCTATTTCTTGTAAAATTCATCACATGAATGGTGTCTTACCCATGAACCCAATTGCCTGAATATGGCACTTCTATGGATTTAAATGCAGGGTGGGAACTTAGGGGTTAAGATAATTTTGTTGAACACTTGGGCTCGCTTTTGACACGAGAATAAATACGTGTTTAAGCTAACATTACACAGAGTTGCTAAAGGTGACAATTTACCCATTGCATCCAAACTCTCTCTCTCTCTCTCTCTCTCTATATATATATATATATATATATATATATATATATATATATATCTATATATATATATATATATATATATATATATATATATATATATATATATATATATATAAAGAGCAAATACAAGTTCTGCGGGTGATAAAAATATGGCTTTCGCCATATTTATATTCTGCCTTTCAACACAATTTTGAAGACAGAAAGAAAGATGCAGAAACTTTGTATTGCAGACTATATAACAATGTAGTAGAAGAGAAAGATAAATAAATATGGCGAAAGCCTATTGGTGGTTGTTATCACCCGCACAACTTGTATTTGCTTTTTCTTTGTATGTAACATGGATAGTGAGCCTTTAAATTGTGAGTGTATAAGAAGATGTAGCATAGAAATTCCTTGGAGGTTCCTAGCTTAGGAGGATACTAGGTTTATTGAGTAAAGCTTTGGGCAACGTAGTCACTTTGCCTGGTTGCTTAACGGTAGAGCATCTGACCGACAATCAGCAGACTCAATTTGAGTCCCGGTCAGAATTTCAAACCTTTTTTTCCTGGCGTTATTTCTGTCTTCTATGTAAAGGATTGCCTTCAATGTGACACCCTCTGCTCTCTTCAATTCTAGTGTTCTTCTAATGTCCCTTTTTCCTACCTCTAAAAAACTCCTGTTTCCTGTCTCATTGCTTATTGGCGTCCAATTTCTCTTTCTCTTGTATATATATATATATATATATATATATATATACATAAAGGGTAGCGGTCATAATGAATCGGAAACTTAAGTTTCTATCACAACACATACACTATCCTAAGCATCGCAAAAAATTTGTACATGTAGATTGTACATGTTAGGATGGCGGGAACAGAAAGTTATGTGCAAAAGAGAATTATTATTCCAAAATTTCTTGTTTAAGAGGATCATCTCTTTAAACTTCTACAGCTATGCCTAGGAAAACCTCAAGAAAGATTACCAAGCCATCGCGTTTATCTCAAAAATGAGGAACGATACAGAAGGCAGGATTTCCATAGAAGTAAATGAAACTATGGGGATTAGTGTCTCCAGGAAGACAGTATCGCATTGTCTGAAGGAAAGATCTTTAAAATCTCTCACACAAGCAGGCAAGCCATTGTCCATCCTTAAGAACAACAATGATAGATTATGATTTGCCGATATGACGTCCTATAGATAGAAGATGAATGATCCAAAGTACACGTTAGCGATGAGTTGCAGCGCAATTAGCTTTTGTTAAAATGGCAAGAGATTTATCCATCGAAGATCTAGCCAAAGATTATCGGTAAATTGCGTGAAAGGCAGAGAAAAGTTTAGAGAAAGAAGCGCTATGGTGTGAGGTCTATTTTTTGGCAAAGTCAAAACTATAATGCAGTTTGCCACATGGCAAAGTTGGTGAAAGGTTCCTGGGTCTGGAGGAAGTAAGTGCCATAGACTGGCATGGCCAGAGCCCGGACCTCACTCTGATTGAATGTTCGCGGAAGACGATAGAAGGGAGAATTAAGGAGAGAAACCTAAGAAGCACCGTCGAAGAACTTGAAGAATAATTGCAGGAGAAGTGGAGAAAATTAACACCAGAAGAATTCCTTCGGTTACTGCGCTACTGTAACATAAGATGTCTGTACGTTATTGATAGTAAAGGTCAACAAACCAAGTACTAATATATATATTTTAATAACCGGAAATTATTTGTTGAGTAACTGATATCATTGTAGCTTATCATCTACGGCTGTTGTGTTATCTGTCCGGATCAATTTGGCCACCAGATACTTGAAATAAAATGCTCTTTTGCACCTTACTTTAAGTTTCATCTAACCAAACATTTAAAATGTACATGTACAACTTTTAACCATGATTATTTTATATCTATAGTTTATAATGCATAAATTACCATTATTTGGTTTAAAGCTACTGTAAGATTTGAGATAGTAACCAAGTGTTCAAATATATATATATATAATATATATATGTATAATATATATATATATATATATATATATATATATATATATATATATCATTATCTTTTTATTAATATCTGGTCTCAGGTGTAGGGTTATTTTATTTTGAAGGACCCCTTTTTCTTTCCCAGATGTCCGCCCATTTAGGTTGTTCAGTAACCAGTTCGCCAAGTTCGTTCAAAGATATCCAAAGATAGTGGAACAAATTCTTCTTTTTTTTCTTTTAATTGATCATTAATTTGTGGTGACCGTTTTTTATTCGAGCTTATTTTCGTTGCGTGTGTTTGATTTTTGGAGACAATCTCCCCTAAAACCCTATACTAATCCCCGTGCAGGATTAAAAGGCATATAATTACTGGTCATATAGGGAACAATCTTTGAATTATTACTTATCTTCTTTCTTTATTGATTGCAATTAATCAATTTTGATTTAAATATTGTAGTTTGCTATTATCTTCTCATATATATATATATATATATATATATATATATATATATATATATAAGTATTCCGAGTATGTTCGATCTATTCCAAATTCATTATCAAATACATTAGCGAAAATAATTGGCTTCGATAGGAAGTTGATAGATCCTGTTTCTGAATTAAAGTGAGAGTTAAAAAGGATACTAAAATCCCATCTTCAGCATTACTTCAGGGACGAGTCTTGTTCACTCTCCTCAAAGACTTTTTTTTTCTATAAACCACTCACTGACAGTTACAAACCGACAGCATCAGACATGGTTCTAATATAAACAAAAACCATAGCTTTGGGGCTCTATATTAAAATAAACGGTGATTTATTGTTCCTTTTATTTCTCCACCAACTGGTCTATAAAAACGATAAAAACAGCCTGTATCTCGTTAAGAACATTTGCTATCTATTAAACGATCTTAATCCAGTGCCATCTATTTTTATGCCATCATTTGCCACCTTCAAATGTCTCCCGCTATTTTTGTGTCATTTTCTCCCATCTGATGTATTTGTTTCTCTCGGCGTTAAAATGGGAAAGAGAATCGTAATTTAATTAATTAAAATCTTACAAAGGTGACGTAAAAGAGGTTTAGACAGTTGTATATATATTATTTGGTTATAATGTGAGAGAGATACAGGCTCAGAGACAGACTGATAGACAGACATACAAATATAAATGATTGCAAACTGGTAGAGCCAACGAGTGCAAGTTTACTTAGCGATGTAAGGCTGAAGAACGAAGAGAGATAAAATTAGGTTAGATTTCGTACAAAGAACCGGTACTTAAATAAGCACTCTTAGACCTTTTGAAGTAGAGAGTGACCCTAATCTGAATAATACTAATTAAACCGCAATATCATAGGAATTCTTAGTTGTCTCCTTTAGTTTTTTATAAAATATCTTTCTTCTAAACTTTAGATGTTTTGGGTTCTCAGCCAATAACATTAAAATAAAAGAAGGTTCTGTTGCGCGAGATTCTTTTGTACAAGATATTTCTGAAAGTTATAATGCAAACTTGTAGATATAGAGGAGAAAATACTTGCAACTTTAGTCCTTGATGTGAAGCTAGTTTGCAAGCTAAAGTAATCCACGACATTAGTAACAACTTGCCAGGTAACGCTGTTGTATACAGAAATGTAGGCGGTGGTAAGTCAACACAAAGGAAAATCAAACCATGCCCATCTGAACGACCAATTGGGCCAGACCTTAAATAATTCGTTATTCATTCATTCATTCTTTACTTACCGAGATCAAAGATTGACTTTTTTGTTCACCTTATTTGCTTGAGGAAAATATCAAAATCTTTCTTTATTTACTTTTTTCTAATTCTGAATATAACCCTCACTCTCATTACTTACATTCAATCCCCAAATTCTGTTAAATATTTTAATTATTCTTAAAGAACGTAAATTAAATGAGTCTATCTACTCTTAGACTGGAGGACACCGCAGAGGGCTAAACTTACAGCTGAAATTGCTTGGTATAATCTTAGATTATTCCTTAATTACACCTCTGTTGTCCTTATTAAGTATTCAGGAAGAGGAAATGTCTCACGTGGGTTAAATCCTTTATGCTTTTAAATAATTCATACAAAATAAGGGCTATTTCCCATTTTGGGATCAGAATAATATTTTTACTTTTAATTAATACTTATTTTTATCTCGTTTTATGTCGGTTTTAGTTATATTTTCCCTTATTTTTTAATCTCATTTTGTCAGAGTTTTATATGCAATATTATTTTTTTAGTATATATATTTAAATATATTACCACTAATACAAGATTCCAAGTGACTGGTGTGATTCCTATGTAAAGAATCCGAAGAAGTGAGAAATGCTAAAATACGAGGTTATTTCATAGGTAAAGTCATGAATTTGGATAACAGAAAGAATATGAATATCATTTGTTCAGAAAGAACTTTTGATGAAGAAAGAAAACGAATTTAGAGAGAGTTGTTTCTGTTCCTTCTTGGATTATAAAATTAAGTCCATTAAGATGGCCGAGTGACCTCCGGAACAAGTGGCAATCAAATGGATTGGAAAGTTTGGAGAAGAGAGAGGGTGTGGGAGCTCTTCCCAACCGAGGTGCACTATCAACACAACAGATGTGTTCTTTGTTAGATGTGACCGGTCTTTATCAAGATGGAAGAAGAAGAGTTTGAAATTGATCAGATGAGTCTTATTCTGTTCAAAACAGTGTTGAAAACGGTCTAAGATCTGACAATAGATGTCCATTCTAATAGATTCTTTAAATGCAATATAGATCAGAAAATACCTTGACTGGATGTTGCTTTTGAGTTATGGTTTAGCACTACACCACCACTGAACACAAGTGTACGTCTTTTTCTCTTTTTGTAGAATATCAATTTTTATATCTCTAGTTTTTGATTGTTCTATAACTTATGAGAGGCGTTAAAAATGGGAAGAGTGCAAATGCCCAATCTTGCTTTGCGGTTGACACCCTTCAAATCATGAGAAAGGCAATTTTCAAGTTCAAACAACATTCCATGGTATTGCAGATGACGGTGAATGGTTGAATGGTAGGATTTAAATTTGATGGGTAAGTCTTCAACAGTAAAGGCACAATTTTTAGTGAGATCAGACCAATATGTTGTGATCAGATTTGTTAAATTACTCATGGGATAACCTGATATATGAAATGCCCACAAAGCGAAGAAATACTACACAGAAAAGAAAAGAAAATCTTCCATTGAGATACTCGTAACTAGAAGGCTGATTATCTTCCTTTTCAAACCAGCACTATTCCACAGTCCCGCCCTCTCATGCACAAACGAATGAATACATATATGTAAATAAAACTTTGCCTTCAAAAAAATAAACAATCCTATTCTTTCCCCCGCATTCAGTTTGGGGATTAATAGGACTACTAACCCTCTCGCGTAAAGTTTCTTATTATTATGCCTATTTCCTATTATGATGGACATATGATGACTAACTTAAAAACTATGCAGAATTCAGCCATGCGCAAATGTGAAGTTAGGTGAATAAAGTCCCATCCTACCGTCCCTAGTCGCTCTCTAACGCTCTGCTAGGATTTTACAGGATATTACAGGCATCATTTTATTTCCATTTTATTCTTATTACTATTTCAACACCTTTAACAATGGCATGGCAGAGATAGAAAGCTTAATTAGTATATGCGGGCACAGTATGTGAAGGTTTGTAAAATTATTTTTATTTAATAATAAACAAAGCGATCCTAAAATCAGTTCAGGCTCGTTCTTTATTGGTTATTTGTTTCATTACAAAAATCTAATAATTTACTTACCTATTTTCGGTTTGTTTTCTAAAATATAATAATTTTTCGAATATTCGTGGTTATCAGGATGTTCTATTATACCAAAAAATATAAAAAGGTTGTCTCAATGTCAAAAATGTTTGTCCATCTATAGAAAATTATTCTCACTCCAAAAGATAATTACTGTAAATTTTTACAATAAAGGTATTTTATTGGGGTGAAGAATAGATATTTTTAAATAAATGAAGCGTGTTTTGCGTACAGCAGCCATAGCGCTTAAAAGAGGCGCTTAATCGGAAACTTCAAAGCAGATGTATGGAGGTGTTTTAGGCTTTGTAAAAGGTTTAAAGGGAGTGTATCCAAATGTGTGCAAAATGCCTCATTTTTACTTCAGAATCAATTTAATACACATATTTTTCACTTACTCCGCTACATTCTCTACACATAGAAGAAATAGAAAGAATAGCAAAAATAGGTTTGAGAGAATAATGCTTGAGGGAACTACGGCATCATAATTTGTTATTCCTCGAAATATTATATTCCTTACTATGATTTCTTAATGGATTTTATTGACCAAAGTTCTCTAAAAGTTACTGGAACAAGGCGACTTCTATGTTTGGAGAGCTGATTCATTTATACGAGAGCGTTTGATTATTTGCATGAAGGAAGTTAAGTACAAAAGGAAATTCATTGCTCAGAACTACGATGGGATAACATTTACCGTTAGTAAATTAGATGGAATTCATTTTAAAGTAAAAATATATAGAAATACACTATTCATTTTGTGCGAAACAAATGAAATTCGACTATTTTGTAGTTCCTAGGAAAATTGAGACAATGAAAATGGTTATTTCTATAACTCGAGCTCGAACAGATAGTTTTAACATAGAAAAGCGTCCACAAGATTCCTAGACTTTTCCTCTGCAGGGAACTTACGATACTGAGCTAGTCAAGTTGGTCCACAAATGCAGAATATTGGTTGATTGTAACTTTTTGGGAAATATTTCTAAACAAAAGTACGATTTGGACCAAGATATTACCAGTGAAACTTCTGGATTTTTAGGATGACTCTGGTAATTTTATTTATTCTTCCTCGAAAATGGGTTCCATTCTCATTCGGGATTCTCGGATGCTGTTGTTAAGGTTTAACACCCGAAATATGCAACATTCTTAATTGCATTAAATAACGAGAAGCAAATATATAATTCGTTTACATCGGATAAAGCGTAATTTAGATTGCGTACGGAAAAAATACATGGAGACGCATATTATAGTAAAGATTTTCAAAGGCAATCGTGAAATTAACACATCATATAACCCTTTATAAAATAAGGTTATATATAATGAACTACCATCTTAATTCAAAATATGGAAATTAGGATACACCGAAATTGCTACAATTGAAATTCACTCTTATTTTCTTTCCCCAAAATTTCGTTACCAAACTTTAAATTCGCTACCTAAAATTTATTGCATCGAACAATAGTTACCTTTTTAAGAAAATTTATCTAAACTTGCTTAAATAGCCACTAATTTCATAATTATAAAAAATATTGAAATTTAAATAAATCATTCACATTTCACCAAGACTAGAGAGTAGAGATTATTTTATCTTCAAAATAAATAAAATAGAAAATTAAGAAATGTATCTTTAAGAACACCTTAAAAATTTCGATTACATTTTAACCTAAAGAAACCCTCGACTTAAACATCATATAACAAGCTGAGTGCCAATTTGGATAAGTATTTCAATAAATTCATTGTTCGTTTGCATACGCTAATAAAGATTTCATAAATCAGCTCCCAAAATTTCAAAGAATATTATGATTCATACAAAAGCTCAAAAATCCAATCGAGCGACATCTCTGCGAAACAACACTAATCAAATAAATACTCGAAATTACACTTAACTACACAAACAACATTTTCCGCTTATATATTTATTTATGTAAACATATAACCAACAAAGACATAAATAGAGATAATTAAAAACACAACTCATAATGGACAAAATCTCATTACAGATTCCTGGTCACCCGACCATCAAGAAGTCAGGGCCTATTGTATGGATATAAATGTCAACTCCCTTTAATAACAATTCACTAAAAGATCGATCATTAGGGTAGTAAACCGCGGAAAAATGGTCTTTAGGAAGTGTAGAGGGGAAAGGATGTCTAGTTAAATTGTATAGTAACTTATGGCTCTGGGAATATAGCTAAGTTTAAGATAAGACCATTTTTCGGGACGAAGTTTATTGATCATAAGACCGAATACGGGGGGATAAAATGAGACAGCTTAATTTCTTTGCATTAAATATACATTCCTTTGTGCAAGAATTTTGTAGGGTTGTGTAGTGGTATTAGGATGAGAAGGGAATTATGGAGTTTCTAGCACCAAGTTTTATTGGAAGATCTCATTTCATTATCATCTCTTTTATTTTATTTTTTTAATCTTCCATAGATTCTTTACAAATAAGATACGAGGCAGTTGGAACCTTGCTTTAGTGGTATAATGAATAAACATAATTAAAATCAATTTCACTTAAAAAAAATGACAAAATAAAAAAAATACAAAACTGATTATCTCTCATTTAAAATTGGAAAATGCCCTTAACTTTTAAGAATCATTATAATCCCCCATCGATGAAACCCTATATGGAAATTTGGCCTTAGTCTGTATTGAATACAAATAGAAACAAAGACAAGAAGAAAATAAGCAGAAAAGAGAGGAGGTGTGACATATCAAAGCGGCTATTAGCCTCAAATGTGGCTCTATGTGATCTCATGCAGCCTACATTCGGACGGAGCACTTCACTGTAGATTCCTTACGAATTTACTATTTATCAGAATCTATGACGTGAATGTTGGTACGGAGAGGGTTTGCAAACAAAGAGGGTGTATAAATTATTCAGCTTCTGATATTGGCCAGCGAAGAATGAAGGAAGGAAGGGCGTATGACTCGATGTTTGTCTCTAGTGATGGCATTCAAATGGGCTTGGCTTGCTTCTTTCTCGAGCTACGAGGTCAATTTCCGCATGCCAAATTGAGTCATCATTTTACAAACCATAATTAATGTCGTTAAAGATTTTAGTTTTCAATAATGGTACAGATTAAGAACTAAATTCGCAAGGCCTTTCTACTCTAAATCCAGGATATGGAAGATTGCCTCCCGATTTCAGGGTACAATCTTAAAGAACAAGCTCATATCATTATATTAACGTAGATATTAGCATGCTTTTAACGCTCGAAAATTCTAAACTTTAAAAATCAGAAGCAATATCAGCGCCAACTTTTCTAGGAAGAGAATAAAATTTATCCTGCAAAACATTTTTATAAAAATGAACATTAAAGAAAATAGTTAAAATGAGATACCGGAGAATTCCGGAGATCTAAATTCTTGGTCAGTATTATTATTATTACCAGCGTCTCTCTCTTCTTCAAGATTTATGATGACGTACGAGTATATTCAAATTTTTTACTCCTTTCCATGATATATTCATCTCCTTCCCTTGTTTCCCGTCCTTCTTCATCCTCTCTTCACTAATTAAAAATCATCCCCTTTTGTGACAGTTCACTCACCACCTTTCCCTCTGACTCTCTTACATATACAACTTATTGACATCGTTGATCTCATTCAAGTCAGACCTTCAATGAATTTAACTAATTAAAAATCGTTTTTTTTTTCACACTTAAAAGGCTGGAAATAATGGATAGTACCTCTCCTTAACAAGATACCGGATGTTATTAATTTCTCTTATTTTTCGCGCCAGAGGAATAGAAGATAAAAAATATCAATAAAATGACCCATTTCTCTATTTTTCAGCGTCACCAAACTAGGTCATAGCCCATATTAATTCTGTTGCTGTTGGTTCGTAAATGTCACACATCGATTTTTAGGAGGAAATCTTTTCAGAGCACACTGACTAATACTCTCCTTGGGAAGTTGTGATGACGATGGGACTTTATTAATACAATTTTGAGTCATTATTTGAGCTTTATAATCGAGCGGCCACTAGAAATGAGGGTTTTAAGCTAGCAAACCAAAGATATAACACCGCGATAGGATGAAATTATTGCATTATAAAATAACACAGACTTGGAATGGATTGCCAGGGAATCCCGTTGAAATTCATACAAAATTATGTTTAAAACTAGAATTTATAATATTTTAAATTATAATATAACGGAGACGAGAATGGGAACTAATTTTTTATTCCTATCCTCTTTTTCATTTACCTGTCTTTCATCTTTGACTTTGAGCGTTCCCTTTCATTTTTCCTCTAGTCACTACCAAATAACTCGTATTTGCTGTCGTGGATTTGGCTGCAATGACCGGCCTGACCGAATGCCCTTCTTGATTAAATTCATTCCGAACGTCATTTCTGACGTCACTCCAAACGTCACTTGTGACGTCATTCGTTTATATCTACGTTACCATCTTTAAGACAATCAAGTAATAGCTACACTTTTAAATCTTTTATCCTATGAAAAGCAGTGGTCTCTAAACTATTCCATTCTAAGAAAGGTGAAGAAGCAATGATATATCGATCAATCAAAAAAAGCTACTAAAGGAGGATAAGATTGATTGCTTTCATCCTCTCTTTGAAAGTCCCAAATGAAATTCGAACCATAGCCGGTGGGTGAGGAGTCAGAAGATCTAACCATTTTTACACAGGGTGCGCCCCACACATAGAAATAAAACAAAAAGCAATGAATTTCTAAAATGGGAAAAGGAAAATTAAAGGCCACGTGGTGTTACGGTATCATAGATACCCTCCAAGCCATGTGGGGGAGTTGTCGCCTCTTAATTTTTTTAAGTACTGTGAGAGCGTCTATTTCGTGTTTGTTTGAAGGAAGCTCTTAGTCAAACATGGCCAAAAAAGGATGTGTCACGCTCTTTGCGGTGAAGGCCAACGGTGTTTTTTACCTCTTTTTTTTAACCACAGTTAGTTAACGAAACTGCTCTACCTAGTGATGCCGAAGTGCACGGTTTTCGGTTTCATTTGGCTGAAACCAAGATTCGAGGACTTCGGCCGCTGTCCATGAATTTACGCCGACCCAGAGCGGTTAGTAAATAGAGTTTGCTTGGATGTTTCAGAGTCGCCAGCATACTTTGGTTTTATTTTCGATTTTACCTCTCACCCCGGACACGAACGCATTCAGTAGCACTTGGTGTGCTTATAAGGATACACTTTTAATTATCAACCACTGTTTTGTTCTATCCAATTTATATTACGGATGTACATAAGAGTTACTCATACGCAGCCAAGCATCGATTGCTGAAGGTAGATTTGACCTATTTCACTCGTCTGCGCTTGGCTACCCTACTTCCACGCTTCTCTTCTTCTCTCTGTTGGTGAGAGGCCGTTATTTTTCCGATATTTAAAGTTAAATATGGCCCTGTATGCGCAGAATCAGCGTCTCCCAAGGTCACTAACCGCTCTCATTTATTCTTAGGATGATCTCAAAAGTGCCAATTTTGATGTGTGATCCCAATCATTTAGTTAACCTTACAATATTAGAGCTAAGAAATTCCTTAGAGAGGTTGTTGCAACTTTCGCGCCACGCTCCAGTTGCAGGAGATCACAGAGCGCACTAAGTTCCATTGAGACATGTTATTCTTCGTTCGCAATATCGGTGAGACCGTGGCTGCTACGAGTTGAGGGGGATGTCGAGAGAGTCCTCTACTGGTTGCTCGAGATGACCGGTGGCGGGAAGTGATTGCGCTTCCTAAGGGCGTGGGGCTTTCTGCACAGAATTAACAAAAGGATCATAGTTTTGTCCCACCTCATTCTCGCTCCATGGCAGGTATCATGGCTGTTCACAAATTTTTTAGTTGTATCTTTCAATCATTTAAATGGAGGGCGATGGAGAAATATTCTTCCTCTCCCTCCCCCCCTTCCGCCACTAAAAAATGTTCTAACATCGAAAGTTTTCGGAATCTCTGTTTTCAATTTGCATTAATTCACTTTCCTTTTACCTTTTACCGACGATTAAAAGACCACGAAAGCTTCATCAAAATAAAATCTAAAATCCTTCGCCATCACTCGTCATCAGTCCTATATAAATATATCCCTGATTCGATACCCACCTCGTCTCTGTAGTACCACTATAACTCAGGTGGTAACGAGCAAATTTTACAACCAGTCAAACTGAAAAACCTAAATTAATGATGGTAATCTCAGTCATTCTTGGTAATTACCATTTTTTATTGGTTATTGGAAGCTGATAAAAATAACTACCTCGTAAACTAAGCCACAAAGACCCAACTAAAATGAAATGAGTTGCGAGTCTTAACTTAAACAATACCACCACATCCGCGTAAGACTCAGGTGTAGCTTGCACCCTCGAAACTCCATCGCGAAATATAAGACGAAACTAAAGGCAAATAAATTGGGGATCAAGGCAATAATTTCGTCTTTATTTTTAAGGTGGATGTTGGATGTTTGTAAGTAAAATCCTGTAGCTAAAAGAAAC
The DNA here is from genome assembly GCA_963969495.1 of Ceratothoa steindachneri. Classification (NCBI taxonomy): domain Eukaryota; kingdom Metazoa; phylum Arthropoda; class Malacostraca; order Isopoda; family Cymothoidae; genus Ceratothoa; species Ceratothoa steindachneri. Next base: position 243,455,049 of record OZ018317.1, on the reverse strand, counting down.
TAACTCTTAGGTCTTTTTTTATTTTACCTTGTAGTGCATTTGGAAGTGGATGCATGTCGGAATGCGAGTGGTTCATGCAGGTTGCTCGGACAAAGAGAAAAAGAAATAGAGATCCGTAAAGAGAAGGAACCCGAAGGACTCAGGTCTACGCACACAAGGTGAAAAGCAAAGGAGAGGAAGAGAGAGAAACCTGTTTAATCCAACAAGGAAGTGGTGAGGCCAAGTAAAGAAGCATAAATGAAGAGGAGCGGCGAATAGGGATTCAATAGATAAAAAGAAAGCGGAATATGTAAAAGGACGTAATGTATGGAGGAGAGTTGCTTTTATTTTGTTGTCTATTAATTATTGGGGCATGTGTAAAGGATCCAGGGGGGTAGAGAGGTCTCAAATCCATTTAACTAAATTAAGGACCGAATTTAGGCTTGTGTGGTGCTCCTTGCGCAGGTATATGGGGGTTTTTCTATTCCTGTTAAATTAGGTTAGGCTAATTATGTTATATTATGTTAGGTTGTGTCGGGTTATGTGAGGTTAGGATAGGTTGTGGTAGTTTGAGATCCGTCATCTGAGTTTGGGATTTTCTATTTCCGTTAGGTTAAAACATGTCAATTACGCTTAATATAATATTAGAATGAATTAGTTAAGGTCAAATTATGTTAGGTTAGGTTAGTTTAGGTTAATTCTGGTTAAGTTAAGGAGCAACTCGTTAGGTTTATTAAATTTATGGGGGGTTTTCTCATAAAAGGCCTTAATATTCGCTTTCAAAATGTATTTATTCTCTTAAAACATTTAAATCTTGAAGGGACACAAAAAAATCAGACTATTATGATATAATTTTGGGGCTACAAACCTTCTAACTTTGAATGAACAAACAGGTGCCAAATACAAACAAAGTCCAATCATACACAACAATGAATCCACCACCTCCATATAAATGTTGCCAACCAAAACAGTTAAGAAAACCAGAAACATTCGCCCTAACGCCGCCTTCCGGCGGCTCGTCCAACCAAATATGAGAGTAAAAAGTCTTTCTTTCTGGTTAATTAACTACCTTCGTTGTTGGGTGGTAATAGCGAGGATGAAAAGGATATTAAGAAAAAAGATATATTAGTATGTGGTGTATCACTAAATGCGATGTATGAGCTTGATAAAGCTTAACATCGTGATTGTAGCATGAAGCAAATATGTTTTGGTTGTTTACGTGTCCTTTAGTATGTGTGGTGGTTTTATAAGATCTTACACTAGGTTGATTGTTAAAAGGTGTTTGAAATCCATTTCTTCCACGCGAATCATATGGGTAATGTTGTATGCTGATTAAAGGAGAATGTAAAAGATACATATGTTTATTTAAAAGATGTTAATTATGGATTATAATTGAAAAAGGATCAAGAGTTTTATTGGTATTTAATTAGAAGATATTTAAGATGTTTAATAAAATGTAACAATTTAAGTTGTCAAGAAATTTATGTCGTTTTATTAAAATTAATAATAAAATACTTCTTGCAGTTGTTTGAATTGTACCAAATTTTCTGAAAGATGTCTAAAGATAACAATTAATTTGCAGGCCTATTTGATGCTAATAATTCTTGGTCCTTTTATACTACAAAACTACTCTTTATGTGTCACAGGAATTGTCTGAAGGAAACCATTTAAAGACAGAAATAGTTGTGATTCATCCCGTTTTCTGACGTCGACATTCGACCATGGCAACGTCTAAATAAATGAAGCTCTCGAACACAAACCCGTCCTTCTCCGGTCGAGCGAGAGCACGTGCCTTCCTATTCTTTCGTGTTAATGGACGGCAACAAGGGTAATGTTTGTGCCGAGATTTAGTAATGCATTAGTTGGGAAACTTCTTCCACATTCAACGGACCTTGCACCGTCCGATTACCTTTTAATCACCTAAATATCAAAGTTTAGTCTAAGATGAAGGAAATGGAAAGGATAACAAATCTTATCTGCCCTCGCATCCTTCTGCCTCCCATCAATTCGCCAGCAGCCCCCCAAGAGAGCGTCTACTGGTACTGAGCTCTGGGATTTAAACCAACCTAACCTAAGCCTCTGATCAGCGAGATCGCGAGCTCTGCTTCAAGATCCTCGTTGCCCCAATTTTCTCGACAAATGAAGGCGACATGTTTTTTGGCTGCCTGTTATCCCTCAAATATCAAGAAATGTCAAGTTTATTTCTGCACCTCGTTGCTTTTATTGACTCAAATGATTTTAATTGATTGAATTCGGAGAAAATGTTGGAAGCACAACGGTCATTTTAAAATCCACTGGCAAAGGACATTTGCATGAGCAATGAAGATAGCAGTTAAATAAAGAAACCAAATGACAAAGGATATAAAATTATCTAAAATACGTATTAATAAATAGAAGCCATAAAAAATTGAAGATAGTTTACATGGATAAACGTATAAAAGTGTAGAAAAAGTAAAAAAAATTAATAAAAAGTTATAAAAATTAGCAAGTGTAATAAAAAGAGACAAACAACGAGTAATTGTTTGCGTAAATCTTTATTTGTATAGATTCTATGGTGTGCAGAAAGCTACAAAATGGCTGCTTCCATTTTTTGAGCAAATGAATAAAATGGATTTCTGAAATTACTTTTGTAAATTTGGATACTCTTGCCAAATATTTGAATAACGTATTTTGGTAATTTAATTACTTAAACAGAATTATAGTTGGGAAAATATCGGGGCTTCGGGCCCTCCAAAAGGGCCCGAATTGTAATACGGAGGGATCTCTCATTTCTCCTGCAGGTTACCATTCCACTTTGCCTTAGTTAAAGAAGCTGTGGTCCACTTTTAGAACGTAACACTCTTTCTCACTCTCGCCATTTTTCTTTCACTACGCTATGAAAATAAACTGAGTCACTTTTATTTTTGAAGCGAGAGATAAAAATATCCTGGCTTGTGCACTTTGCGAACCAATAGCCGGACTTTGGCACTTTGCTAACTAATAGCGGGACTTTGGCGCTTTGCTAACTAATAGCGGGACTGTGGCACTGGGTCAGGAATACTGAGCAGCCGCTTTTCCTTACTTGCAGTAACAGTTCTTGTGCGAACGAAAAATTTAGTGACCAGAAACAAAGAATCTTTGCTCTCATCATTGTTTTCACAGGCGGCACATGGCGGCAAACACCCTCTATGTCTCCGTACTTAATTGACGACAACATATGAGGCACACTCCTCCATGCATTACGTCCTTTCACATACATCCGATTTACTTTTAATTACTCAATGCATATTCGACTCTCTTCCTTCTTTGTGCTTCTTTGATTGGTCTCGTCACTTCCTCGCTGGATTAAAAACGTCTCTCTTTCTTACTCTCCTTTTCACTCCGTGTATGGATTTCCCGGCTTTTCGATTCCTCTTTCTCTGCGTATCTGTATCTTCTTCCTGTGTATATGTTTCTCTCGTGGTTGTTTGACTCCAATCAACGTTATCCTGATTGATCACAACAACCGAGGAACGTGTATTAATTAATAACGTTTATACAAGCATATAGGTACTTTCACACGCACTTAAACATCCACATGCACTTATACATCCACAATCACTAACTCTACTTTCGCACAAGCCCTGTTTGTGACTGGGAAGTATCGTTAGCAACCTTTTAAACTTTGCTAAAATACGGCGTGATTCGAAGTTCCACTGCAAGGTATAAAAACTGACCTTAAACCTAGGTCGTCTTAGCAACAGGCATTTCCTTATAAACATCCGCCATCCACTTTATAAAATAGACGAAATTATTGCCTTGATATAAAATTAATATTTACTTTTAGTTTCGTCTATCTTTTTGGATAAAGGTTCGAGATCGAAAGTTACACCTTAGGCGGATTTTTGTGGTATTTTTTGTTTAATAATACTCGTAACTCAGTTCTTCTTAGTTAGGTCTTTTGGCGTAGTTGACGAGGTATTTGGACGGCCTCGATAAAAATCAAATTTATTGTAGTTGGATTAATTTGAACACAGGTTCAAAATAAAAAAAATGATAATTACCAAGATTGACGGAAATTACTATCAATATTTTAAGTATTTCTGTTTGTAAAAATTAATCTTCTGCCTTTTTTGCTAAGATTTGGATTGAAGACTAAAGTAAGCGAAGAGAAGAAAAGGTTGAAAGGAGGTCAAGCGATCAAAGAATGCCCAAAAGTTTCACATAATTTACCAGAGATTCATCATCTCTCTAATTAGGATTCATTTATCTTCCACCATTCCATGACAGACGGAAATTAAGATTCTCTAGAGCGAAGCAAATCATTATTATTCCTTTTCACTTTCCTTTTAATTATCGAAGAAATGCTCTGAATTAGTATAGAATTAATGGCTTTGAAGAGGACTTAAAATCAATTAATTAATGCATTTCAAGGATATGCAACCTCATGATTCATCGAGGTATTAATTCGTAGGGAAGCCATTTGGGGAATATATGTATGTACAGTGCAGAGTTTTTTAGAAGCATAATCCGATAACATCTACTCGATGGAAGCTGAATAAAGAAGGGAAAGGGTTAAAGCAGAGATAAAGGAATGGTAAAAGGCAGAGAGGATATTAATAAAGATTAGTTTCCCTATTTTTATTTCTCTAAGGACATATTTGAAAATAACATTTATCGATTCTCTTCTTAACGATATTTACTACAGTTTTCAAAGACTCTCCTTTGCAAACCATCCCATGTCTCTGTAATTTTGTAAGAAAATTAATTTTATGTTACGGTTGTGTTAATTAAATATCTTAATTACTTGCGGGAAACGTTAATCTCTAGTGGACACTTGGATATCTAACTTAAGTTGTGAGTCAGAATTTATATTATCTATCTTGTTTATTCATTAAAGACAAATAATTTGGTGTTGTAGATGAAGGCAAAAGTAAATTCAGGTACTGTGCTCTTCTTTCACCGATGGAAGTGTTCCAAATTTTACAGTCTTTAATAATTAATAGGGGCAAATATTGCAGTGGATAGTCCAAATGATATCTTACATTCGATTTATTTATATACAAAAACCAATTTCTCGGGATTTAAATGCAAAATGTCAAGTTATGTATCAAGGAGCCAACAAAACAATGGTTTGAAATTTTTCGGTTGCTCGATTATAAAACACCTAAATTCTTTACCATTTTGACACTGTTTAAAATTATATCGCCATTATTTTAATCTCATCGAGGATTTTCCTGATCTACCTCTATTAAGTACACGTTGTATTTCACTTGCGATCTTTCCGACCAATTCCGAGAAGAGGTGTGTGATGAATGCCATTAGTGACCGAAACCAATGATGAATGAACTATTTCCATTGAAAAAGGCTTTGGGGAAAATTTTTCTACACAGTCTTCCATTAAATTTAGTACGCTTCCCCTTTTTTCATATAGAAATCGCGATAAATTGCATCTTCACTTTAACTTGGTTAAACGATTTGGTCATTTATTAAAGAAATTGGGGAAATTAGTGAATCATGAGCTTTTGCGTCGAAAGCCGAGCTCAGTGTTATTTATTAAGTTATTTTTCTATATTTCCACGATCCTATCTCTAACGCCAAGAGGATACAGACGATCGAAATAAGTGAGATGGGTTGCAAATTTCTAGGACCAGTCTTTAACAATACCTTTTAGGGAAACTTTTGAATGCTGCGGGTATTTTATAGCTCAGCCCTGTAATAACGGTCCATATAACAACTAGGAAGTAGAAGTTCTATCATCATAACCACTTGGGAATACTGACCAGTCAAACTTTTTTCTCTTGTTTTCAGAGTGTCTAGAGTTTTAAAAAACACACCCTTGCTGCCTAGGCATTTCTGAGATGTAGAGACGAACTGTCTAGTATCTTCAGAGAGCTTTATTTGCATAAACCCCTTAATGACACTTACAAAAAAATAAAATCAGAATTATATCTAATAAAGAAATATTAGATTAAATGGAAACTTTAAATAAAAATAGAAAAAACGATTTAGTATCATTTTTTATTTCCGCATCTTGGGGCCCTTAAAGTGTGATTAATAACACCTCATATTTCCTTAAGGAGAGGCAATATCCATTTCACGATATTAAAAACATATTCAGTCAATATTCAAGCCACCTTTAAACGTCTACCGCATTTCATTGAGTCTTCCATAGATATCGACTATAGCGTGTGGGCGCATGTCGAGGGCTTTAGCTCTACTACAAGCGCGTGCGGGACACCATAAGGAAGCACTTCGTCCCCAACGTTTGCACGCTCTTCAGGTCTCGTGTGTAGCGCGTGCTAGCCACCGAGTGCGGACATAATAATTAATAATATTATGATATTTCCACAGCCTCACACACACACACACACACCTATATATATATATATATATATATATATATATACATATATATATATATATGTATATATATATATATATATATATATATATATATATATATATATATATATATATATATATATATATATATATATATATATTGAGAAAACTTTTGTCAGAATGTGTATAATAGAAATCTAACGAGAAAGGCAATAAGCCAGGCGAAATATGGCGTCACCTTCTCGAGGTCCGACAAAAAAATATGGCCAGCAAATGCGGTCTCATGTTTATTTTGCTTCGGTACTCATAAGGTGAAAATGGCAAATGCAGCTTCATGGTTATTTTGCTTCGGTCCTCATAAATTACTAATTGGCCCAGTCAGTTGCATATAAAACAGGTGCTACTTAGGAAAGTAATCCTTCTTATGAATCTACTGAGCCTGAATTAATCTGCAAAATTGGACCATTATCTAATGGGAAATAATGTTAAAAGAAATACTGACCTGGAAACCTGCAGTCTGCCATGAGATGATATTGTAGAAACATTACACTTTGTGAAGTATGCAGGATTCGATTGTCCGATAAATACCATTGAGTAAATAAAACCAGCATAAATAATCTTTAGTTGTGTAAAGTCCACATATTCAATGACCTTGACAATGCTTGACATTGACCGAATTTCCGTTGCCAAAGTTATCGCATAATTAAATAAAGAACTAAATAAGAGTGACAGGTAATGTCTACAAACTTCATGAGTATATAAAATATGTCTAAATTTTAATTTAGAGAAATTCAGTCGCACATGAGAGGTACTTGCGGAGAGGGATGGAGGCTCTCTTGGCCCTTATGAAGGATTCGTTTTGTCCTTATTAAATTAAACCCTTGTCTCTCATGAAGGAGCTACGTTTGCTTTTGCGTCAGGATCTTTAGATGCGGCTGTTTTCGTTTTGAGTTCTACTCGTCCTGAGTTTGTTTTTTTCGGTCCTTTCTTCTTGTTTCTTTCAGGCCTTCTCTATATTTTTCTTTGGTTTGATCCCTCTTTCGCTTATATCTATGTTTATTATTTTCCAGGAAGTGTTTGTGCTGCTACTTTGTTGGTAATTGTGTTTTCGTTTGTGGAAACTTTGTTTCGGTTTGAATGTTGATTTATTTATCGCAATGGTCCTCTAGAGTGTAGTTATAGTTCTTTTATTATGTTCCAAAAGACGCCTGTTTTGTTCTTATTTTTGACTGTGTTTGTTTCCGTTTATCAATGGCCATGGATTTAATTGCTGTAAGAGGTTCGATATGTTAGGTTATTAGTCTTATATTTTAGGGGGCTTTTTAAATATATGTTTGTGATTTTTAGTTTTTTATGTTTCTGATTCAGCCAAACTTGTTTCTGTATTCCTGGTTTCACTCTTTTTTTCTTTTGTTTGTTTAATTCTGCCTCTCTAATCTCTATAATTTTATTTATGGATAATTTGTTTGTTACATTTTTTACTTCTGCTCATAAGGTATCCATGTTTTTGTTTTTGCTGGTATTTCTATTTGTAGTTGTTTCCTTGTTTGCAAATTATTTTGGTTTTCTTTGTTTGTTTGCTAATGTATATTTTGGAGGGTGGTATTTGTTTGTTGACTATTTGTTTCTTATTATTTTTGCTAGGCTTATTTTAGTGTACGTTTTAGTAGTTGTTATAATTCTACGTTGCGCTTGCTTTTTATATAGTTTCTCTTTTTGTTTCTTTCTTCATTTTCGGGAATTGCCTCCTAGTGATGTTTTTTTTTTGGTATCTCAGAATTTGTCTCTGGAAAGTGACTTTACACCGCCCAAAGATGTCGAATAATTGCCGAGAGTTGTAGCAGAAAATGGTCGAAACGTGTGGCCATTGGACAAACTTGTTGGCAGAAGTGGCCGAGGTGTGGTGATGTATTAAAAGCACCATAAGCATTACCCTTTTTCGAGCAATTCATTTGTTCATGAGATCGTATAGTATGGTAGGCCTGGTCCATAATCTTTTTTTTTTTATTTTCATAGGTTTTCGTACATTTTTCAGGATATTTAACTTGAAAACCCAGAAAACCACAAATGCTTGAATTAGGATGTTGGGAAGCATTTTCGCTTAGAGACTTAATTTTTCTCCCTTGAAATCCGCCAAGAGCATTTTAAATGTGTATCTTAACCAGAAAGAGCAACAAAATAGGCTCCAGATTAAAGTATTTAAATCCCCTTTCAACTTATACTAGAAATGGCAGAGTGGTAAATTCAAATACTTCAGAAAGATCAAAATTTGTATTCCTGCACTCAGAAGAGACAAAGCGTCTTATTCTTCACAGAAATTTGAGGTTATCATTTTGACGCAATTCTACTCAATGCAGAGGCGAAGCTGTCAAAGCGGCGTCTGGTGAAGTTCACAGCTTGAGCGGATCATCCATTTGTTTGGCATAGGTTGTTATGACATTTTCAAAGCCGTTCACTGGTTTTGAATTATTAACACAGTCCAACGCTTTTCTACATTCCCTTTTCTGCTTCTACAACGTATCAAGTTCCTTGGAAAAGTCTGTCCAAACAGCCTTCAGATGAAGTTTATTTCGTATTTATTTTTGAAATGATGACTTTTTAATAAACCTGTAATAATTTGAATATTAGAATTTTCTTATCCTTTGTTTTTCTTTAATTCTCATATTAATAGACACCTTAGCTATTTGTTGCAAATTTGTGTACAGCTTATGATGTAGCCTGATGCCTTTAAACATCTTCTATACCAATACGATTAAAATCTGTTATAAGCAATAAATATTTAATGTGTGCACCACGTTAATCTACAATTATCATCAATTGCATGCATTTGCGAATACTGATTTTCCCAAGATACTTACATTCAGAGCCCAGGACGATATTAGGGGAAAACAGGGATGCTGTAAGAGACAAAAGGTTTCGGATAAAATGCTGCTAAGTAAAAGTTGGGTGGCGTGGTGCTAGTAGAGTTGTGATTGGGGTGAGGGAGGCATGGCATATATATTTATTGCCAAGTTTAAAATGTGTCAATTAAAATTCAGTGATTCTAGAATAGAAAAATCAACCGAGCGTAAAATAAAGCTTCAAATATTTAGAGACAAAAAATTTAACTAGGATTTAAATTTGATTTAAACGTCGCTTCCGATTTTAGTGACGTTAATAAACGTAGGTTGATCTTAGTCTTCAGATTTGGCTCTATTTGACCACACGTCGTAGCGACCCATTTTAAAGTTCCTACGTTAACCTCTTGGTCCTCCCTGACAGATCTGTAGTAAAACCCTTACCAATTTTGTATTCGTAATCATAAAACCCTCGTTCTCTAGGTTTTATTTTCTCTTTATCTTGTTTCATATCAATCTGAATTCAAGAAACTTTCATAGACGCTGAAAACAAATCGTGTACGGATTTTGTCTCCGATCTTCATCACCCATTTAAAAGCCTTTTATTCCTCACATATGACCTCCAGTCTAATCTAGGGATTTTACTACAGCGTCGAGCAGCCTTAGCGAAGTACAACCGAGTCAGATATGTAGTAGCAATCATTGAGTAAAGAACAATTAAAAAAAGAATAAAGTATAGTAAAAAACTTTGACCCAATTTTATTTATTCATCACCAAACGAAGGCAAAGATATGGCCGCTGTTTTCTTCGCAAAATGAAATTTAATCTTTAATAATAAGAATTATATTGGACTTCTTCTAATATAATTCCATCTCAACATGAGTCCATCGCAACACGATCACCTGATTACTCGCAATTCTTACATAACAACCAATAAATCTCTAAACCTCAGTCACGATTTGCAAGGTCGCATGGATGCAACTAATGGGAATTTAGCGAATCAAAACGAGTAATATCTAAAAATTCTTCGAAAATTTTCATCTTTATAATTATGTCTATAAAATAATCCATTTTCAGGTGTTAATTTTTGGCTCAACTTTTAGATTAGAAGAAAATCCACGCAACTATGTTTCTTATGGTTAGCGAAGGAAAGGTATTTTCGAAGGTACACTTTATTATCAGTCAAGTCGTTTTTCATTATATAATCATGCGTGTAGTCTTGTTTATCCTAGAGAGAGAATATCAGTGTTTACTCCTCCCGCAAAATGGAAAAATGAATTGGAAATTGGACATAACAAGTAAGGAAGTATAGATAAGTAGAGCAAAAGTAAGAGAGTAAAGGTAAGTTTAGTATAAGTTTGAAGGTTATTTTTACCCTGGTCGAAGTGTATGTCCAGCAAAAGTAGACAGTATAATAAAAATTGTACGCCAGAGCAGGTATGAATAGATTCCTGGTCAAAGGGTACCTCTGGCAATGTTAATCTCGTGTTGTCTTGTTTTGGGGGTCAAAATTGGTTGGCATTCAAGCCTTTGTAGTAACTAGTAAAACTCATTACTACGGTAGGTTAAATTTCGGTGAAATGTTGTAAATTAGGTTGTCATAATCGGCAAGAGGGTTACATGTTAAGGTTGATGTTTCCGTTCGGGTAAATTCTTCTTCAATTTTTCGGATAGCTTTTGATACTATACTCCCAATATAACGTAGATGTTATAAGGGCGAGTGTTTTATTCTCGTTCCACTTTTGCTCCATGGGGGGAGGACGGAGGAGTATTCCCCTCGTCGGATCTTTTCTTACAGAACTCTGCGTCCGTGAGAACAACATAAGGGTCGGTTGAGGATTGGACAAGGTCGCGGAAGAGAGCCTGCTTTACCAGATCTTCAGGTATATCAGCCTCGTAGTACCAATTGTATTTTCTCACCTTAAGGCCATCGGCAATATCTTCTGGGCCTGCGGCGTCCGAAAACTGGTTTTCTTCGGCAGAATATACTCTGAAGTTATATCCTCGAGTAGTACATGTACTTGGGACCCGATTCTTTGAAGACGAGGACCTACTCAGTCGAAGTGACTGCGAGGCCTTTTTTGGGCGGGACGAATGCTCAATCTTCTTAAGCTTCACAATAGCGCCTTCCTTCTGCTCGACTTGTGCATATTTTGGGGTAGTTGGGTGTCTGTGAGTCTGTTTTTGCCTTCTGCCCGGCAGCCACAGCTCTTACTTTTGTCCGGAGCTTTTTGGCTGCTCTTCTCGATCTGCGGTTGGAGATTCACTTGAAGTACCTCGTTTGCCTGAGAGTTTTTCGAGAAGCACATTTTTTCAATGCCGTTATCAGGAGGATGGTGTTCAGTTCATTCGCGAATGTACCAGGCTTGGTCAAGTTATCAATGTGTGCATAATATATTCAAAACATTATTTTGGTCGACTTTTGGTTTTAAATTTGCAGTTATGTAGGTGCAATGGCAACACTACTCTCTGAGACCGTTGCCTTGGCAACTTTTGCGTAGGTGGCGTTACCTTTCTTTTCTCCTCTTTTATGCCTTTTTCCTTTGTTTTTTGTATTTGCTACTTCTTTATTAGACAGGTCATTGCTATGGTTCTGTGTGGGCTACCACATTTGAGGCATTTCTGGAACCAACTTTTGCATTTACGCCAGGAATTGTCTTTGCCGGCACACACAGAAGAAACTCTGAGTGTAGAGTTGACACAAGTGGCGCTGGTGTGTTCGTTTAACCTGTAACACCTGAAGCACATTTGCAGGTCAACGAACTTCTCACACTGAATCTGCTTGGGGCAGAGGTGGACATTAAAGAGAAAAACGCCGTTTTCCTTTGCCTAAATCGTCATTGTGGTTTCGGTAAAGCCAACTTTGATTACTTAGGCTACTTTTGACGACTTCTGATTCCGAAGAATCTTGTCCGTGATTTGGTCAATTGAGTGGCCTCCAACCCAGGAGTCAAGGCGTCGTCAGATCACACTTCTCTGTGTGCGTATTTGTGGCAGTGTCTGAGGTGTGGGATAAATTTTTCGAAAGGTATCTGAGGCACGCGGGGAGGAGATGGTTTCGATGACCGCCTCCCTCGCACAGATAGCCGCGTAGCCATTTGCCAAATCAATTAGCTGTATGAGGGCAATATTGAGCTCGCCGTAAATTCTCTCGAAGACCTTGCTTCTGTGCGGGTTTTGCTGGCCTGGCAAGTTCCTTAGGGCAATACGCCGCGTCTCCCTCATCTCTCCGTCATTTCACCCAAGGTCGTAATTTGGGAGGGAATCTGGGGGACCCGAGTCTGTAAGCGAGTGAAACTGGGTGTGTATGTACTTTTAGGGATCGGTTATTAAAATAAGGGAGAGTGGTATGTGGAGAAGGTGGAAATTGTCCAATGAACAAAAGGCCACTCCACCTTCAGGCAGAGCAGAGGAGTCCTTCTTCCTTTCCCTCAACTAGACTCCAACAAGGCCAGTCAAGGAGAAAATAGCCACTTTCGAAAGTATCACTGCTGGTAGAATATTCGGTCACGCACAACAAAGCGGTATACAATCGACCTCATTCGGATGTAATCCATTACAAATATTTGACCGTACTGATACTTAAGTATGCAAGAAAACAATCCAAGCGTCAAATGCACTCATTGGAAAAATGTTTTCAGAATTTAGTTAAAATTGAAATATAAAAAATTTTTGCGTTTATGTCAATTTTTTTTTAATTAAGATGCAATAGGTCATACGAGTGAAATTATAAAGGAATCTGTAGAAACAAATAGGCACATAATTACTGGTAACCGTTATCATTAATTTATGATACTAAGGAGTTGGGCTTTCAGGACCTTTCTAACGACATATTTTCTAAGAATGAAAAAAAAGCGTGCAGAAGCAAACATAAAAAGAGAAAATACCACAATTTTGCAATAAAATTATAATTTTGCCTAATTCGAAAATCACTATCTAAAATGGCAGGTAGAAACGTTAACCTGCAGCATACCAAGTGATAGAAATCAAATTGGTGATAAAAATTTAGGCCAAAGTAATCACGTTTAGTAATCTATGAATAGCCCAAAACAATCTATCATTATCGTGAACTTTTTGGTTAATTTTCAATGATGAATTTGGTCACCTGTAACAATTAGAAAAAGAAACTACGAGAAAAATAATTAAATCAAATTTTAACGGTAAAATAATGGCTGGAATATAATCTTAACTTACTTACCCTAATATAAGGTGGTTATCAACTATCACATTAACTGTGTCTAAGTATAATATGCCTAAATGATCCAAATATGTGGCTTTTGTTAATAAATTATAGCTAAATATATACTTAGCCTATGAAATGGTGATTATTCTTAGTCTTGTAGAGAGATGGTGATGGTGTCCTTAATTTTGAAGATGGGTTTATAGTGGTAGAAAATAGCGAGTGAAAATTAAAAGGCGGAGGGATATGATGCCATAGTAGGGAGGGCATCACTTTACGTTTCTTTTTTTATTTTCCTCTTTGTGTTTGTCTTTGATTAGTTGTGTTTTTCCATGTTTGTGTTTCTTTATGTGCTATTAGCGTATTCTTCTTATTGTTTGTGTTTAAATTTCGATGTACTTATTTTTGGCCAAATTTTTTAGCTTTCAAGCCTTTATTAGCTTTTGGCTCAGCAATTTACCTCATGTTGGTTGTTGATTTAGTGTACTATTGCTTAATTTCTCCTTGTTTGTTTTGAGTCGTAGTGTGCTAGTGTTCAGTGTTTCTGTTAGGTGTATATTGGTACTATATTCTCAGGTAAGCATAGCTTAGTGCTCGGGAAGTGGCTACGACGGGAGACCTTCTCCCGTGGCTTTTCAGGGATGTTTAGTCTGCCACCTGTTACCTGTAGTTCCGTAATGACAACATTGGTCAGGAAGGCCAGCCCTATCTTTCCAGGTTTGGGGTGAAGATATTAATAAGGTCTAATCTCTTCATCCTATGAATATACCTTTGCCGATCGTAGTCACGCCTTCTGGCTTTGTTGATTACACTGTGTAACACGATTTTTGTTACAGAGCAGAAAATAAGTGATTCTAGATGATCTTTAAGCGCTGATTACAAATTTGTCTTTAGAATTTGCATTTCAAGTCTGCTTTGTGTGTAATTCTAACTTTCCTTTTCAAGTCATTTCACACTTTTGCCTAATGCAATTTTTAATATATTTAATATATATCAATAAATAATATATATATTTAATATATAATTAATATATATTAATAAATAATATATATATTTAATATATATTAATATTTTTAATTTATATAAAGTGGACTATATTGAAGCTCAAATATCCTTGAATTCTAATTACTGTTTTTTTTTAGATTTTTTCTTCTTTACTAGTTACCATTTATCATGAGCAGAAAAGTTATCACAAATTAGTATTTGTGATAACTTTTCTGCTAATGATAAATGGTAACTGGTAAAGAAGATAACACGTTTAGCAAAATTTTTATCTGATAAGAACCTTACATTGTGTATCGTTTGCTTGCTCAAGTTTGTATTGGAGATCTTCTCATGGCTTCAAGTTCTAGACGCGGATGTGTAAGCAGCCCTAACATATTTTGTTATGTTTGTGAGCAATTCACACCAGTGCACAACGGAGGAAAATAGAAACAGCAGTAACGATGATGCAAGCCTACAGATACTATTTTGGATGCAAAGTAGGGGACCAGAGTAAAGATTGGGCACCTCATATATGCTGCATGTAGTGCAACACAATGTTAACAGCTTGGTTAAATGGGAAGATGAAAGCAATGCCATTTGCTGTTTCCATGATATGGAGTGAGCCTTCAGAACCACTTTGATGATTGTTATTTCTGCCTAACAATTGTGGCTGGATTTTCAAAGAAAAACAAATCTAAAATTGTTTATCCAAATTTTCTATGAATTATTTTTGTGTTACAGTTGGGATACACAAAGTACATGTGCTTTTTATGTCTATGGGATAGCAGAGATGATAAAAATCAATTTAAAAAGCGAGAATAGCTAGCCAGAGAAGAACGCATTGTTGGTAAACATAATGTTAAGCATGATGCTCTAGTAGATCCAAATTAAGTTCATCTTCCACCTCTTCACATTAAATTAGAATCAATGAAAATTTTTCTAAAGGTTATGGATCAAAGAAAGTAAGGCTTCCATTATTTGAAAAACAAATTCAAAGGATCATTAACTGATACAAATATAGAAGCTGGAGTTTGAGGTGGTTCACAAATTCGCATAGTTGTTTCTGATGATTCCTTTACTTTGTTTCTCAGTGAAAAGGAATGTAAATCATGGACTTCCTCTGTGGAAATTACTAAAACTTTCTCGGCAATTTTAAATCTTCCAATTACCGAGAAATAATAAACAATATGATAAAGCCTATGAAAAATGGGATGTAGAATGTCACTTAAAATGCATTTTCGGCATTCTCATCTCGATTTCTTTCCTGAAAATCTGCGAGCTGTTAGTGATGAACATGGTGAACGTCTTCATCAATATATTTCGGTTATGAAGACGAGCTAGTAAGGAAAATTTAATCCAAATATTAAGGTGGATTATTGCTAGTCTTTAAAAAAACAAACTTTGATGTCCCTCAAAAGAAAATCGAGAAGGCTACAGTAAAGTTTCTTTAAACTTTAAGTGCATAACAAACTTAATCAATACAATACAATAGTCGGAGTATTGGCACATTTATCCTGCCGAATATGGTTTCATACACCTTTCCCTTATCCGATTTTTCTAGGACACTTATGGTTCTCAGTGGGACCCCTGCGGCACTGGAGTAGACCATTTTGGCTTGTGTGCAGCCCTGTTCAGTGGGGAGTGCACTTACTTTATCGCTAACTTATTTGTTGTTTTTGTATAGGACTTGCAAATCTGTATGTTTCTCGGTGTTTTAGGTTTACCTCATAGTTTTTTAAAATGTTTGCATTGGGGAGAAGAGGGACCCCCCTCGTTTACCGCCTCCTCGATGGAAAAAGGGTTTTGCCTTTTGGGATGAATGATATCGTTGATTGAGTTGAATCTGGGAGGATCCTCTCGAAGAGACGGTTTTATGGGCGACTTATTGACAACGCCTCCCCCCAGGGTGTTTTAATCGCTACCGCATCCCAACATACCATAGAGTTGGTTGTATGTTCCTCTATGGTCGTGAAATGGACCCCGCTGGGGATGAGCAGCGGAGTTTGCAGTCCGTCCCTTCTCCGTAATTGCTTTTGACATTGTTATCGGCTATTGGTTACTCCTCAAACACGCTTCCTCCAATACCCCCAATTATGCCATAGCAACTGCATGGCATATTTGGAACGAAACATGAATGGCACTCCTCTTCCTATCTCGTGGCAGTTCACGTAGGGTGCGGGAACGGGGACTTAAGCAGTCTTATACTTGAGTGGGGCCGCTAAAAAAGAAAGATGAGTACTAGTTATTAATGGTCATGATGAGTGCGACACTATTTCTCTCTTTTTTAAATTACTGGCTTCTATAAATTACAAACCAGAAGTTCGAAGGCGTTTGGCAAAAGATTCCCTTAACCGTTGCCTCCTTTCCCATGTAATGTGAGGTAAGTCTGCAAGAATACTTTGTCCAAGAATTTTGAGCTAGCGGAGCGAGATAATGGCTTATTTATCCATTAATATTTGTTAGACTTAACCAAAATGGCTAATTTATTATCATACGACTTTGCGCGCCGTATCAACCAAATCCTGACAACTTGCACATATGTAACGGGATCTGTATTTATATCTTGTCACCTTGAGTCGTAGTCGCAGAAAGAAAATAAAGCGTCTCGAGACACCAGAAGCTGAGCTAGGTGGCAACTCAAAACGCAACGACGACCACTTATTAAAAGTTAATTAACCAAAATTATTATTATTACTCCAAATTTACTTTAATATAACAATTAACCCTTTTGGTGCAGAGAACAACTTGAGTCGCTCAAATATAGCTAATACATGAAGGCGAGATGCAAGCTTTTTGATTTTAGGGACAAAAGTGCAATCTTGTGATTAAAATTTTTCCCAAATGCGGCGCACCAAAAGGGTTAAAGGAAACTAAATTACAAGGAATCTGTCTAATTCAAATAATTCCGACCTCCGTTTCCGGGAGTAAAAAAATGACGACAATCATCGTCTAAAAATTCAAACACGTGATTTATATCAATTCAATGGGGTCGAAGATTCGGTGGAGATCCTTTTCAATCCTCCAGGAAGCTTCTACTGAACTGTAATCGGGCATGGATATGCAATCATCCAGATGCCGATGAACGGTTTCAATATCAGAGAGAAAAAGACTTAGAAACCCAGAGAAATAGTCTCTCTGTTCTGAATTTCTCTCCCTATCGGGAAAAAAGATGTTTGCTTTCTTTTTTAAAAGAAAATACCAAAGGTATTTTTGAGACCCGTTTCACACCATTTTCTGGGCTCTGCAACTTTGTGGATGTCACCTCGCCTAGTTAATTTGCTACCTGTTACCCCTTTCATTGGGTTATATTTTTGTCCTTTGGCGCTGTAGACCCTTGAGGAGAAATACCCCGACTCAAATTAATTTTATCGGGGCTGAAAGGCGCGCTATTAGTGGAGATTATGGTGGGGTCTTTTCCATCTCATTTAGCAAGTATTTTAGACTTACACTCAAAAGTTCCGCCAAACTTGAAGAAATAAATTTCGCCAAAAAGAATCAAATGAAGTTTTCATTGAACATCTTTGAATATAGACGTGATTGCGGTATTGTTTGGAAGCCCCGAGAGAAATTTGCAGTGCGTGAACGACTTTCTATTTCTAGTCAGATAAGAGAGTCGAAAGAGTGGAAGCCGTGGAAACAAAGGGAAGGAGGGTGAGACAAATAACGGAAGAGAATGGAAGAAAGTTTATTGTTAAAATACTATGCAAGGAACATTTTAATAAGAAAGAGAGAGTGAGAGATTGAAAGATTAAAGGGCTCAAAAAGTGTGTTGGAAAAGAAAATTCAGTACTTTCTGATGATCGTTTGGCATCATCACACTACGAACCGAGAGGAAGAATTCTTTTAATTCGTTTACGTTAGGTACCATCATGAGAGTACCACCTGCCCTAAAGTAGGCAGTAGTTTTGTGTCTCTGTTGGTACGTATTTTATTTATAGATAACGATATCAGAAAAGTACCGAATTTTGAATTTGGATGAGGTGGTGTACAAAGAATGAAAGAAATAACACGTAAGAGCAGTGTTAAAAAGTAATTCCAAGCAGATTTCAATTTTGGGGAAAAAGAAAGAGAGGAATCTAAGATTGTAGGGGGGTAAAATGTATTAGAAGAGAAATTTTAATGTTGGAGAGGGAGTGTAGCGAGAAGGAAAACGAAAAAGGAAGAGAAAGTTAATGTTAAACAATACTGCATGAGAGACATAACAACTTGGAGAGAATGAGGATAGAAGTGTAAAGTATTTTTGAATGGATCGGAAGAGAGATTTGAATTTTAGAGAGAGTTTGACAGATTAAAGAGTAAAACATATGTTTAGAAGAGGACAAATAAGCCGACATGATGTGGCAGCACCGAGCCAGGGCAGTGCAAGCCATACAAGGCTGCCAGAGAGAGTGGCATAATGGTATTAATTTGCCTTCTCGAAAACTTAACATTCTCCATCTCTTCCAAAGATGATAAATGGCACACACATAGTGTTAGCTGCACGTCGTAAGACCAAACTTATTGGCTCTGCATGCATGCAGGAGTAGACCTATGACGCCGCTCTTCCCTATAATAATCCCATGAATCCGATCAATGTCGTTGGGTCAAATTCGAGAGACTCGTCGATACGGACATATATAAAGGGGATCTACCTATCTATGGGAGGGTCGCCGTTCGGTAATACCTACCTAAAGGCAACCATTGATGTTACCAGTAGTACTATTATATTCAATTGCCGTGGTAGTGTTACTAATATTAGTACATTAATACATCTCGGTGATGGTGGGCGAAGTACAGTTCTTTGGACGGTAATTCATTCCTGAGGTCTTCGATCCTGAGTTTGTGAGTGTTTATGTGCGTTTTATTCTGTACGTGGAAGAAGGGCATGGTTATGAGTGTGTGGGCTGGAGTGGATGTTGTGGTTGGGAGGCAGTTTATAGCCGGACCTACTGGGTCCTCCCTGGATGCCTAAGAAGACTTGGAATCGACTCTTATATTTTCCCTGTGGTGAGGAGATTGGATGAGGCAGGGGGAGATTTGTGCTTCGCTTTTTTCTGTCCTTTTCCTTTCCTCCTTTCTTTTCTTCCCTATTCTTTCCTTCTCAACTTATTTCTTTACTGCTTCCCTATTTTTGTCTTCCTTTATTCTTTCTTTTCTATAGGTTCTTTTCCACTCTTTCTTTTTCTTTTCTTTATCTCGCATTCACTTTATTTATCTTCCATTATCTTTATTTATATTTTGTTTTGTTTTCTTTCTTCATTAATTCGGGCTTTCCTTCTTCTCTTCCCATTTTCTTTCCTTCCTCTCTCACTTCAATCTTACTTTAATGAATTCTCCTCATGCCTTAATTGAGTCCTTCCATCATTTATTCTTTCCTATTTTGCTTGCTTTCTTTCTTCCCTTTCTCATTCCTACCTTTCTTCCCTCAAACTTTCCTTCCTTCCTGTCTTTCCTTCATTCCTTATGGCAATATCCCGGACGCAACTCTTTCGACATTTCCAAAGAAACAATCCAATTTCCTTTATATGTGTGTGTGCGTGCGTGTGTGTGCGTGTGAGTATGTGCGCTTTAAAATAGCTCTACATAACCGAGTGACGCGAGGGTTAGTGTCACTTATCAAATAATTAGTCAGGAAATAATGGCGCCCCTACAGTTTCTTCTTCTCTCTCTTTTATATTATTATTATTACCGTCCCAAATATTCTCGGTCGGTCGCAGACATTTTTATTTTCCCGAATTTCTGTTCCCCATTATTTTAAAAATTTGTGGCATCCTTTTATCGGATTTTGAATAGAAGCAGAAACTATGTCTCATATTTATTTCTCAACCTGCTTTCGTGTCCCATTCATACTATTCCCTCAGACTCTCGAGCGTCTTATTTAGTTGAACACATTCAAATATATTTCTCTTTGAATATATTTATATTAAATTCATATATATTTATTTCATTTTAGTGGACGTTTTGCGTAGTAGATATTATCAATGGTCGTTTTCGAATGATAAAATAGTTTATTTGGTTCTGCTGGTCTCTACCATCGAATATTATCGGATGTTTCGTATCTTGAAAATTGCTGGTTGTTATTTAAGTTTTATTTTTGTTTGTTTTGTGTTCAAGAGAAAATAGATGTATTTCTGGCGTCTATAATTAGGGCGCGAAGCGTACCCAAACCGGTTTACAGAACGCCACAGCTACAAAACTACAGAAACAAGGACCAGAAAAGACCCTAGGATCTTCTCAAACTCACCTCGCTTAGATAATGACTTAGTTTGTTTCAGATATCTTAACAAAGATAATGATTTGATAAGATTTTAGTGGTGATTATCTTTTATTCCGTCTATACACTATTTTTGGTTGATCTAAAACGTTATAAACTAAAGAAAACTTTGACCCACTCTCAATCCCTAGAACTACCCAAATTTCAAAATAATTGAAGTACATAGAGACATTTGCCTAAAAATACACCAAAAACTGAGTTAAATCTAAAAATATTAAAATATCCACGTGTGGAAAAGGTCTTGGGTAAAACCAAGGAAATTAAATTTAAATCACGAGTCCACTCCGCTAGCGGATCGTGTCGATGAATAAATGACAGAAACGTCATTCTGAGTGAATCAAATCTCTCTAAGGTAGAAAACTAGTCGATTATCCTGAATACATCAGTTGTGTGGCCTTCTTCAATTAATGATGCGACCTTGTGCTATTCCGGTAAAAAGAAACCCGATTGTTTTTTATTGACGATTGAGTGCATTGAAGTCCTAATAATAGATCGCCGTGCACGCGCCATTAAGCTTGACAGATAAACGATACAGGGAGAAACGCAAAGATGGAAAGTAAATGGATCCTATTGAACAAGATTCATAAAGGCGGGATTTGTGCCTGCTAATCTTGGCAACCAATATGTTTAACACACCGTAAAAAAATTCACAGCGATGCCTGCCTGTCTCTCTTATGTATGGCAATATAAGCATTTGGCTACCGAACTATGGCAATGTAACTTATCTATGGTCATATTTAAGATCGAAAACTTGATTTCTAAGATGAGCTTAGAAACATTTATTTTTCATAATTTCCAAACTTTAATCATAATATAATTTTAGAAATATTTTTGATTAATTTAGTACAAAAATGGAGGCAGAAAATATTTTTTGTTCATGCACACAATTAAATTGATATCAATATAAACTTGTGAAACAAACAAGTCGCTGATGTCTGCTTGTTTGATAATTAACAATTTCAAACTTTCTATGTAATTTATTTATTCACTTGTATAGCTTTAATATATTCATTCATAATTTATTTAATTTCCTGTCATCTGTCATCTGCAATTTTTATTTAGCAAAACTACCCTTTGCCATTGGATTCTATAATGGCCGCTGTGGTTTAAACATTTTCCCCGAATGATTTCAATTCAAATCACTTGAATCAATTTAAGTAACGGGGGCAAAATAAAAGTTCCCAGATTTTGATTTCACGGAATAAAATCTTAATATTTGATAACATTTTATAAATACCGAGCAGCAAATAAAACAAATTGCCTTCATTTGATGAGAAAATTCGCTTAAATTTAATAACTGAGAAAAATATTTTTTTACTCAAACTTTATCAACCTATATAAAAATTGGTTTATGTTATTCCTTCTTTCTTTCTCACACAATGTACGTGTTGGTCTGTGATGGTAGCTTACTCGGATTCTCCCACACAGGTACTTCTATAAATAAGAAATTACAAACGCATGCACAAAGGGCTTCTGCCATCTATTCTAAACACAAAACTGCTCCTAAAATAAATTGGACGGGGAATTCACAGGCGTGACTAAGCGCCTTATTGATAGTTTATGACCATTTGAGGCATCTGACCAGTTGGCACCGCGTTATAAATATGGTCATTTTCCCCTCTATTTAAGTTTATGGCAAAAAGGAAATGGAAATAGTTGCAAACGCTTATTTTTATTGTTTTATCTTCGTTTTTAGGGTTAAGATAATTTGGGGCGTTGTTTTGGTTTATTACTCGCGTATCATTAGTATCGGATGATAGTATTAATATATCGATAATAGGAATCTTTTCTTAAGGAGAATTTGATTTATATTTGGGATGAGAGACGAATCAGAGAAAAATGCGGTTATTTAGCGTCGAAAGGAACTAATAACGACGGTTTGAAGGCGGGTTTTTTGGTCTTCTAATCATGTCAGAACTTGAGCTCTTCTGCTTTTACTCGAACCTGCCTTTTAGTTACAATGGCTTCTCTACCATTCTTGGAACAATGGCTTATAAATTCTAACTTGTTAAAATATGTGGGTTTTTTGTTAAATAAAGTAATTAAATGATATTTTGCGTCATTAATTTCATCGAAGCTTTTTTCACTTTGAATTATTCTTATCAAAAGGTGGAAATGTGAAAGTGCTGAAAGCCAATTTTGATGGAAACGAGCAGGTTAGAAATTGTTAGATAGGATTGTGTTCGTTAGTAAATAAAACTTATGGAAAATATATAGATTTTTAAATTTTTTCAAAGAGGCCAAAAATTTTACGATGTCCTTAATAAATTCATATGTAAAAATGCCAGGACGGGGATTAGCTTGTTTACCAGTTTTGTTCTCATAAATTGAGTTGTTTGCTACTCTGAGACGCTGTCAAAAGTGTAAATGTGACAGTCTGAAACTCATTTTAGAGGATAAATGTAAATTTTCCCGCGCGTATGTTTGTTGGTTTCCACGTGCAGAAAGTTACAGGGAATATTACTGCACTTGTTACATTATATAATAAAATCGAACGGATATATACAAAAATATTCTACATAATTTTATTATTACTATTGTTGTATTTCATTATTTTTTTTCCTGTCAATCCTCAACAATTTCTTATTCTAATGAAGGAAGAAGGCGACAGGCGGAACTTAGTTTTGTTTAGAAATTGCGCAAAATATCGATTTATGTTAAATTTTAAGCTTGAAGTTATCTCAGGATTTATACGTTTTCTAACTATCTAAGATCTCAAAAGAGAGATACTCATCTTCTTTCAAATTTCGATCCTACTTAGCTTGAGAACACTCAAATTAATATTCTCCCTTAAGAAATACCAATTTGTACTAGAGCCTGTCGATACTTTTCTATTGAGTTTGTTCTCTATGGTTAATATTACCCTTTTCCCGACCAATTTCCGAAGATTTGTAGCAAAAATGAAGCTTAAAGAAAGTTGAATACAATGATCAATTCGAATGAAGATTGTGACAATCCTAGGTACCCCAAATTGTTAATTCACCACTGGCACTACTGGCATCGAGGAACTTTTGAGACACCACTCTTTCTCCTTATTAAATTTGGTCTCCATCGAAACAAATTAAAAGTGATTTGCTTTTATTGCAAGTGGTCGATCTTTTTATTATTCCTTTCTATTTATTCTGTCATTTCCCTTATTTTCATACTAGTTATCACTGCCATTGTTGTTTATCTGTTATTTTTTTTTACATAAAATGTAAAAACTAAACTTCAAAGTTTTTCATGGTTTACTTCTCTTTCGATCATTTTTTCACTATGTGGAGGAATAGAGTCTAATAAGATCTGGAGGTCCACCTTTAACCCTTAAAAGACCCACGTAGCCTTAACCCTGGAACAAAGAGCGTGAGAAGCAAGGAAGGAATCGGGTAAACATGGCTTTATCAGAACATCTGTGTTTATCTTACGAGGCCTATTTCCCCAGCCCGGTGCGTTTAATCTCGCCTTCCATAATCGTGGCGTGAGAAAGAACCCGAAGGGCTATTCAACCGTCTCCTTATCTCGGAACCTTTCCCCTCCCCTCGCGGAAAGCCAGTGACTTGAAATCCCAGGGGGTAGCTCCTTACATCGGTCGTTCTTCCGTGAATTTGCTCTAGTACTTCTTCATGAGAACTCTGAAGTAACATCACTCCCCCTGCATCAGCATCCTGAAAAACAAAAAGTACCTTCTACCCTTCATCAAGAACTCTGAGGTAAAACATATTCCCTCATTGACCCGCGCCTCCTTGAGTTACCTTCCCTTTGACGTCGGCGCTTTCGGACCTCGTTATGATCTGGTCTTCCAAAATCAATTGTTATAATTTGTATTTCAGCTTATTGTATCCCCATTTCAAGGCTCCGATCTGTATCAGGTAAGTAACCGATTTTATCCCTTGGGTTTGCACCGAGTGTCTCTATTACTTATGAAATCACGTATCTCACTTAAACCTCTTTTGTATAAAGTTAATATTTCTTTTGAGGGGGGGGGGGATTAAACTTTATCTTTGTAGCATTCTTTAAATAAGCTTAAACGACTCTCGGCCATCATTCAACCTTTAAGCCAATCCGCACTCTCTTATTTTGCTAATTAATACCCACACACTAGGGGACGAATTTCCCCTCCATTTTCATCTCCCTCCCTAACTGGTCAGATCAAGCAATTAGCGTGTAATTGTCTTTATATTTATATATGCATAATTGCTATACCCAGCACGACACACCGGTTTCCATAAACTCATTTGAATTAAGTTAACTCATGTTTATTTTATAAAAAATACCTAAATTTAATAATAAATCTACCTTTGTTTAATTGAAAATTATAGTTTTTTAAAGATTAATCTAAAGGATTAAGATAAAAATGATCAAAAATTCCACCAGGGATTTCGGAACTATAATTCGATAACGATAAATGTATAAATTGGAAAATTTGGCGGCTGAAGATGTAAATAGAAATAAGAAAAAGTAGAAATGAGAAAAGAGGAGATAGGAAAGTGGCGAAAATTTAGTATTTTTCTTTAGTACTGAAATGTATTGATGATATTATTAAGCCGTTTATGAGTGAAAATTGGAAGCTCCAGTTTAAGGAGGAGTGGCAATTTGGGCCACTTGTCGCCAGGAAGAGAAAGGATATTTAATTTCAATCGACATAGGCCTACTATTAAAATTCTGAAGTGTTGGTTGATGATCAGTAACTGAATGGAGAAAAAAAGGAAGTATTTTGTTCAAATATCAGACCAGATTTGGCCAGTTAACAAAGAAGTTCAGAAACTCTAAATTGAAAATGGTTTGTTTTTAATTTATTAATTTCTTAAAACATTCAGAAAGAATTTAATTTTAAATTAAATACAATTTTTGGTTCATATTATGCCAAATGGGCACAGTAGATACATTATGGCATCTCATAACTTTATGGAGATGAGTGTTCAGTTTTGGGGGATTCGAAAAAGCTAAATGGCCGCATTTTGTCGCCATAAATGTCTTTATTACGTTCATCGTAATAATGACCCAAATTACGATTAATTTAATGCAAATTGGAAACTCTGTATCCCTAATGTTTCCCATTCGTAGATAATAGCGAAATTTTGTTCGTAAGTTTTTATTATGTATGTGATGCGTGTTCAGCATACGTAAACAATATGTGTAAAGACGTACAAACTACTGTAGCATTTAAAGTAGTTACAACCCCAAATTTTAAGATTCGCGAGCTGTATAACAGAAGAGCAACATGGGTATTATTCCGTCCATTAGATATGTTGTTCAAATAGGCATGGAAGACTGTTTTATCGGCAATATATCTACAATTATTTTATCTACCTCAATATCTTTGGTGTAAGACATTATTTAATAAGGATCTAAGCTTAATCGTTATTTTATTATTGTCATATGGAAGCAAAACCTGAGGCAGAAAATTAGGAAAAATAAGCCATGTAATATGTGTACAAATAATGTACATTTTAGCTAAATGTACAAAACATTAAGTGTTGTGCGGTACGAAAGAATAGCCTTTGGATTACAAGCCTAGGTCTGTAGATTCTTTTTACCTGTGGCAAAGCGCCATGTCTAGGCGTCTTCTTTTCAAGTGGAGTAAAGTTCAATTTTCCCCATTTATAGCCATGCAATGACCCATATGAGCATGGCACATGTGGCTATTCATCCTAGAGATTTCAAATCTGCCATCGGATTTGGCGCTGGGTGGTGCCACCTAGTGGCAAAAGCCTCATTTGTCCTTTTAGCCATTCAAAGGCACTTGTAAGTGATTTGAACCATGGGAAACCATCAATGCAATAATAACCATTTATCACCTTATCACAAAACGTCGCAGGTCATTGGAGGGAAATTTGCTCTTGTTTAAAATATCTCTATCAAGTTCTAGGAACAAGTTCGTACATGAGAGCACACACCCTATTAAGTAGGAATTCGCCACCCTATAACGAGTTCGTCGATGTCAAGCAATTTATCTTCCCCATGTCGTCTAGTGATGTAGCCCTGCAAATGTTCTCCTGGCGGCGGCAAACTGCAACTGATGAAGGAGGGGTGATATGGATCCGACCACTCATTTGGCTATGGTTTGCACACACATTCCTACCCTGGATTTAAGTGCAATGACTCGTAGGGTACCATTGCTGGCCTCGTCTCTTACTGGCTAATAAATCTCTGTCTTCTAAAAATATCCATCTTTGTTTTCAACATTCCGGTGCGAACAACCCCGCCTGTTGGATGAATTGAGTATTAAAGCCTAGAAAAAGTGTATAATTAGTAATGGCGAAATTTCGACCTCCTCCTATGAACATATTTCGCGAATTCGCCTACACTTTATTAAGAGAAGACAGTTTACCGTCCTCTCTTCTTTCTTATACCGAAGGGGGCCTTTAAAGAGAGATTACTAATTGAACAGTTTGAACAATTGTGGAGTATCGCCAATTTCTTTCTCTTTTATCGCATTTTCACCAGGGTTAAAGATTTTCCATCGAAACATCCATACCCCCTCACCCCCTCTCTTGTTAAATAGTTCAGTCTGAGAAATTCAATGCCCCAGATCTAAAGATGGCCGACCACTTCACGCGTGTGACGTCATCCGAGCGTTCTGACATCAATTTAGTCTTTCTTTACCCTAGATTTTCCCTACCTACTACCTTAATGGGGGTTGGTATCGATTGCATACATGGAGGAATACTTATTTACCGTATCACTAGTCTTTCTTTACTTCCTTTTCAGCCGGGTTTAATTATCACTAGTGTAGGAGGAGAGGTGTCGTAGTATAGCAATTATACATACATATATATATATATATATATATATATATATATATATATTAAGATTCTCTTCGTGACATATTTTATTGAAGGCGACTGCAAATTTACCGTTAATAATTTTCTTTTCGAGTCTCTTGATTTCTCTAATATTCCACTTTTAGTCGTTGGTTAACCCGTGTATAAGCTCGCTAAAATTCATTACAAAAACACTGACGAACGAGGTCAGTAAAATAATTGACTGGATAAAACGAAACATTTATTGGCCTAACGCGTTTCGATACACCCCTGTATCATTATCAAAGAAAGATAGCAATAATATAAGGATTTAAAAACATGGTTATATACATATGAAGGTTTGAAGGTTAACAGTTATACTAACATATTTATAAGGAATGGGAATTCTTAAATACAAAGGTACATTTAGGCAAGGGTTAAGAGGGCTTAAAAAGGCTAGTTTAGAAATGGGCACAGGATAAAGATAGGTAGGGGTTATTACTTGGTGAACGAGAACGCGAGGAAGGCAGGGTGAACTCTATGTATGTTTATTTTGTGTATTTAAGTTACGCTGTTTTACTTTTATATAGAAAGCATCTAATATGAGTAATTGTTGGCGATTTGGGGCATATGCAAGAATTTAGGTGTTATCTTCGATTGACTTTCAGTCCATTTGCCTTCCATGTTTTTAAATATATATATATATATATACATCGTGGTATTGCAAGGACCAAGTGGTGGGGTACGTGCGTATAGGTTCATTACATACTTCAAAATTCTTTGATTAAGTTTTCTCTGAGAGTACTAAATTTTCATTATGATTATTATTATTACGTTATTTTTTAATCTTTGAGGGTCTCTAGTGCCATGCTCAGCGTTTCGAGGATTAACTTAAATACTTCTAAGAAACTAGACCTTTAATTAAAAAATGAACAAAAATTGAAATTTAACAAACAAACTATGTACGCAGTTTTGATTTGAACAGGTTTAAGTGAGACTTACTAAATTAATCAATTGAATATACCGTAATGGTTGACCCAAGGCTCACTTTAATGTTGAACACTAATTGACCTCCATCGGAACAGATGATGAAATTCATTTACCTTTAAAAATCCCCCAAAACTCGAGTTTGAGACTGACTTTGGCCTCAATTTTTATGTCGCCTTAAGAATGTTGTTTTCGGGGCCGCGCGGCAACGTCTTTACAGCCACGGGACAGGAAAAGTATGCTTCTTCCAATCTTAGGGTTAATCTAAGAATAATTGACACTGAGGAGCGATGAGCAAAAGAGTGAATCCTTTTACGAAGGGGAGTGCTTGAGTGAGTTCTCTTTGGTGTGTTCCTCCATGGAAAGGACTATCTCCGGGTTTGGTTGTACACCGAGATAGGTTTTTTTTCTGACGAGAACTGGTTAAACTTGGTTCTCAATACAAGTTAACTTAAAGTTTGGTGTGACCACCAGGAACTGGCTTGCAATGAGCTTCTTCTGTGTTCATTTGTAGGGTTGCCGGGCACTTCGCTGGACTTCGTTGTCTCGATCGCAAACTCGATCTTCCTGAGACACGATGCTAATATCGGTGTGACCACCAGGAACTGGCTCAGGAAAAGCTACGTCTACGTCCCTTTCGTTGGTTTCCGGGGCACTTATGACGGACTTCGTTGTCTCAATGACTGACTCAATCTTCCTCGTTCATCTGCAGTTATTCGATTATATACTTCGCCACCCAACTGTGGGTGGGGGAAGGAGGGGAGGATGGGGGTGAGGACGGCGAAATTAAATGTCCTCCTCTAACCGTTTTTCTTAGAGCGTTTTTCACCTAGCCACAAAGGCACCTTCTGGCATTTGGTAAACTCTCCTCCAATTTCGTCAATAAAATAAAATTAAGTAACAACTCTTAGGTGAAATATTGCTGATTTAACCAATGCTAGGATCTCTTGACCCGAAATGTGATGATTATTGCATTATGTGGTTGGGCGAAGGCCTTTCTGGTGATACTCGGTTTACGGAATGGGTTCAGCATCGAAATTAGCTCGCGAAAATCGATGCGCATACGGTACGTATGATCAGCATTACGTACCATCATGATAGGGGTGAGGGAACCTGAAATGAAAGGCTTGATATTATTAAGCTTCATCAAGTTGTCAACCTCAAGTGGAGATGATACGGCTTCGAGCGGATTAGCTCTTGGGTGGTAGAAGTAAAGTTATGCTCAAATTACTTAACACAACCGCGGACTTCAGAAATTACGTCTCCAAAGTTATTTAAAACGTGCTACAGCTGACTAAGATAATCCTTATCCTGCTCCATGCAGACGACTTGTATTACATTAAGGAAGCCTGCGTGCTAACCAGCTTCCATAGTTGATTTTTCATCGAGGGTCACGATATTATTTATACACGCTCGTCGGTGGTACCATTTTAACATATTGACGTGCAATAGTTTCTCTCCTGTGGGCGTTTTGATGAGGTACTTCACAGGTTCTCGAACCTCTAGAACGGGGAGGGGGCCCTTCCACTGCGTAAGAAGCATGTTGTTCTCGGTAGTAAGTCTCATATTTTTCCAAATTAAGGTTCGCGTTCTGGTAAGCGATGTCTGCGCACGTTTTCAGTCTTCGTCTCAGATCCAGCAAATAGGATTAGGAAGAGTAAATTTCCCTGTCGAGCCGAGGGTTAGAAAATAGCTCATTGAGAATACTAAAAAGAGCGCTTATATTGCGCCCGTAGAATAGAACGAAGGGGGCGAACCCCAGTGTACGTTGGGGAATTACCCTATTTGGAAATAATGCCACTGGCAAATAGAGATACCACTCTTGTGGTTAATCAGCGCAAAGTCTAATTAGTATAAACTTCAGGGGCCCATTTAGTTTCTTGCAAATTCCATTTGCGGATGGATGAAAAGTGGTGGTGAATACTGGCTTGACTATTAACAGCTTTCCTACATACCTTATTACCTTGGAGGTAAATTGCCTACCTATGTCAGACAATACCTCCTTCGGAAGGCCTACACGAGAGAAAATGGCTATGAGGACCTCGGCGCAAGTAACCCTGCCAATACCCTTCAAAGTTACTGCTTCCGTGAAGCGTATTGCAAATTCAACAAGGGTGAGGACATAAATATGCCCCTCACTAGAAGCGGGGTGAATATGGCCATTTAAGTCAATGGCCCTGCGAGAGAAGGTCTCTGAGATGATTAGTCTTTTCTGAGTGATGTGGGGGTGGCTTAAGGCGCCCTTTTGCCGTGGTTTTCTAGCAAAGTTCTCCAGACTGGCATTATTCCGACATCTCAACGGCAGCACCTGCCCAAAATAAATACCTGTAAATTCTCTGTTCAGTCTTATTATCGCTAAAGTAACCCTAAAACACAGTATCGTTTGTGATCTTAAGATCGAGTGAGACGTGTGAGCGTGGGACGAATCGGTGAATGAGCCTCTGAGTTACTGCCATGCGGGCATGCACGGTACAAAAGGCCTTTTTTTCCGAGGTAAGAGACCGTTTTGTGGCCGCGAGCAGAATCTTGCTCGTGGCTGAGAGTTTTCCCCCACAGGGGAAGGAGGGTTTCGTACTACTTCTGCGTTCAAGCGAATTCTTCGCTCCTGACGCTACTAAACTCAGCGTTGCAGGGGGCTTCAACGGTAGCTTGTGTGTGTGATTCTCTCTTTGCCTGGGCCTGCGTAGCAATGGGCTGGGCCACAGGGTTAGGGACACTTGGGGACACTGTCCGATCAAGAATAAGCAAAACCTAATAGGGGCTGAAACGACTTCAGCCCAGCCAGTGAAGTATTGTCAACTCAAGGTAGCACTTTACAATGGGGAAGCCGTTCACGCGTCACAGGTAGTCGTGGACTACTGCAAACTTTTTGTGGGCAGAGGCAACTGGGGTAATTAATTCATTTGACACTACGATACGCGTGCACCCTGTATCGCAAACGAGAGTGAATACTCGGCATCTGTTTACAACTCCATGTTTAAATTTTAAGCCTCCAGGTAAGTTTTTATCAAAGAGGAAATTGACCTGATGTCCAGGGAGGTTGGACGTCGAGAGAGGAGTAGGGGTTTCAGGACGAGATGATGGGGGAGCAGGAGCGGCGCTCACTTTGTGGACTTGGTGAGCAGAGTTATTGCAGAGCTGGGAATTCCGGGGGTAGTTTGGACGCAAGTGCCCTTCCACTACGTACATAAAACAAACTTTCGGTGATCTGGCGAGTGTCGCCGCACGGGAATTGGAAATAAGAGGTTTGATATTTCCAGGTTGCGAAGGTGCAAAACCTTTGGGTTTCTAGAGGCTCAATACATTAACGAACTTAGGGGCGTTACGGTGAAGGATCAGAGAGTTATTAGCCTTGGACTTGGGAGATGAAGGGGCAGTCTTATTATTGTCGTTCGAATAGAGGTTATGGCTTTCCGCGTAGACATTCGCCTCTTCAATACACTGCTTAAAGGTGTAGCACCTACGGTCCTTCACAAAGCGGTGGATTGATTTTGAGCAGCACAGCCAATAACTGATCCTTAAGGACAAAATAAACTAAATACTCATAATCGTGGGAGATTTTAGTACATTCTAACCGAAAATTTAAATTCCTCTGGAGGGTATAACCAAATTGAAGGAAGTTCTGACCTGGTTGAATTCGAGCATATCAAACTTTCCAACAGTAAAAGTCGGGGGTGAGGGGGTCATGTTGCAAGTCGCCCAGAGCTCAGACTTGAGGGTGGAATAGCGAATGGTGGCTTCCAGGGAAGGAGAATGAAAATTTTCCGCAGTTGGGAGCTGAGAAAGGGAAGTAAGTGGGCGACACCGTCTGCCTCGATATCCTAATGATTGTCTTTGAATATTTTATCAAAGTGGGTGAGATAAAATCCATTATCCGCTCTTTTCGTTGTCTCTTTTCTGCTCCTTCTTGTTCTCTTTTTCTCTTTTCTTCTTCTTTATTTCTTCTTTCCGCTCTTTATTACCTCTCCTATTCCTAGATGTATGAAATGAGGTCTTTGTCGGTTAATCCGCGGACTTCCACTTGCAATTTAAATTTGTCAAAAGAGGACATCTTGTACGGAATTTCAATTGACCGCAGGCAGGTGACAGGATTAAGGACTTATATGAGCGCAAAATACGCACATGAAAAGAATATGCCTCAATAGACCTGAGAGCCTTGCCTTGCTAAATAAATTCTAAACTACTACGAAACACACACAGATGAAAAATTTTGCCTTCATGGGTTGAGAAGTGCTATAACGTTCTTGGGGATTAAAAAGACCCAACGGAGAAGCTCATTCTCCAGAAATTATAGTTAAAAAAACATTTACGGTCTAGATAAGAACTTCACTATGGAAAGGTCGTTCCAGGCATCTAGAAATAGTTTGAACGCTACTCAGTCTTGAGAAAATACCAAAAAAATAGAGGGAACTTTTTTTAAAAGACTTATTTAAAGATCTAAAAAAAAACATACCTGACATCAGATTTTATATAGTGTCTTTCAATAAGGACGCTCCAGCTTTGTCAGGTAATAGTGGCCATGTTCTTAAAGCGACATCGGGCAACCTCATTGTACTCTGTTTAGTAGTACTTGGCAAGTCAGGATGGAAGGTTATATGTTGAACAGCGTGTGCAATTCATCATATGTTATTATCAAAACAGTGCTCCGTTTGAAAAACGTCCCGCGCATTACGTGATTTCTATAATCGACACAATCGTCCTGCCGCGTCCACTGTTCGATGCTTGGTGGCCATATTCGAGGCAAAAGGGTCGTCAAAGATCAGCCAACACCCGTACGTGGCCGAAACGCAAGGTATGCTGAAAACATCGCTGCCGTAAATGAGAGTGTATGGGAAAATCCGAGGCAGTCAATTTCTCGTCGTTCACAAGAACTTGGCCTTTCTGCGACTTATGCGTAGGGTCTGCACCCGTACAAAATCCAACTTACCCAGGAACTTAAGGTGAACGACCATAGACAACGGCGTGTGTTCGCTGATTGGGCTCTAGAGCAGTGGGAAATTGCCCCAAATCTCCCCCCAAAAAATCATCTTCAGTGACGAGGCCTATTCTTTGTTGAATGGATTTGTAAACAAGCAAAATTGTCGGATTTGGGACGAAAACAATCCACATGAGATACGTCAGCACCAATTGCATCCCAACAAAGTCACTGTTTGGTGCGGATTTTCGTCTAACGGAATCATCGGTCCGTATTTTTTGGAGAACGAAGATGGGATTGCCATAACCGTTAACGGCGAGACCTACAGACCGATCATAAGCAACTTCTTGTGACCTCAACTAGAATATATGCCTGATATGGATACTGACGTCATGTGGTTCCAACAGGACGGCGCTACGTACAACACTGCAAATGCCATGATAAACATTTTGCACCAGCGATTTCAGGGCAGGGTCATCTCGCGCGGCGGCGACGTCAACTGGCCACCGAAATCATGCGATTTAACGCCATTAGACTACTTTCTTTTAGGCTACCTTAAATCGCAGGTCCATGCTAATAATCCGAAAGCATTTGATACTCTCAAAGTAAACAAAACAAACACCATCCAGAATATTTAGCCAGATTTATGGGACAAAGTCATCGAAAATTGGGCCTCGTGAATACGTCCCGCCAAGTGAAGCCGTGGCGGCCATTTGAACGAGTTGAGCTCATATTCCATACTTAATGCCATAAATTGTACTTTCAAATGTAAAATAAATTGAGTGCATATAACACACAACTTGTTTTATTTACATTTAAAAATCGAGCGACCTTATTGAAAGAACCTATATTTATATATATATATATATATATATATATATATATATATATATATATATATATATATATATATATATATATAATTACTATATATTTCGTGGTATAGCAGTTATAAATATATATATATATATATATATATATATATATATAAATATATATAAGAGAAAATTACACGTTAATGGCTTAGTCCGACCAGTTGGGGATTGGGATAATGAGAATGGGGGAGAAATTTCTCCAACAGTGTGTCGGTAATAATTATCAAAAATAGGAGAGTGCAGATTGGCTTAAAGGTTAATTGTTGGCCAAGAGTCGCTCTAGGTTATTTAAAGTATGCTACAAAAATAAAGTTCAATAACAAAAAAAGAAATATTAAATATATACAAAGGAAGTTTAGGTAAGATTCGTCGTCAAATAAATAACCACCATATTCAGTGTCTGCAAAGGGGCAAATCCAAGGGATTATAGCGGTTAATTACCTGAGTCTTAAAAGGGGCTACAATAACCCGAAATGAAAATAACAATAATTAGTTTGAGAAGACGGCTAATAATGAGGTCCGCAGCGTCGACGTCTTGCACGGGTAAACGTCGAAGGGAAGGTAACTCAAGGAGGCGAGGATGCAACGAGGGAATATGTCTTACCTCAGAGTTCTCGATGAGGGGGAGGGGGACGTACTGGTTCTATTCCAGAGATAAATACTTTACCCTATCAGTCTGACTTCAACTTTGCCCTCTTCAGTTGTGTAATATTTTCTGAACTAGATCTGCTTCGTGCTTTCAATCAGACAGCTATTTTACCCAGATGACATTCGAAAGACAGCTTGCACCACTCCATTTGGCTCATCTGTCATACTCCTAATGCCTTATGTTCTTCGCAAACTGGTCAATCCTTCTAAATTTTCATGGATCAGGTTCTGAGAGGTCTTTCATTCGTATTTTCTTAAATAAACGATCGCTTGCTAGCATATTCGCCTCTAGAAGAGTATCTATCTCGCCTTCGTCACACTTTTAGGCGGCTTGAAGAGTATAGTATTGTACTGAACACTTTTAAGTGTCTCCTTGATGTCGCACAACTCTACTTACTCGGACAAAATATTTTAGCTCAGGGAATTCGTCCTCTCGAGAACAAAGTTGAATTTATTAGAGATTTCTTACAACCATCTTTGCTCATGCAACTTCATCGGTTTTATGATATGGTTAAATTTCCTAATAGATCTATTCTAGACGTTTCTAGGACCATGCAACCACTGTCTACTCTACTTTTAATCACCAAGCAGAACTTTCCTCTCTAATGGTTATCCGAGGGGTAAGAAATTTTTCTGTGACAAAAGAGGCTATGGCCTCTAAAGTTTAACTAGCCCATCCTCGCCCAAAGGCCTCTAAGAACGTTACTACGGATGTTTTAGCCACCAATATAGGTGTAAAGTTAGGTTATAAAGCATGGTGACTCATGGCAATGTTCATCTTTCTTTTCAAAATCCTTAACTCCTTCTCAAAAGAGATTGAACACCTTTTCTCGGCAGCTGCTTGAGATATATCTCGCACCACGCCACTTCTGACAATATTTAAAAGACCTAAATTTACCATCTTCCCTGAGAATAAGCCATT
Source organism: Ceratothoa steindachneri (assembly GCA_963969495.1). Taxonomy (NCBI): domain Eukaryota; kingdom Metazoa; phylum Arthropoda; class Malacostraca; order Isopoda; family Cymothoidae; genus Ceratothoa; species Ceratothoa steindachneri. Next base: position 243,419,444 of record OZ018317.1, on the reverse strand, counting down.
GTTTGGTGCTTTATTCGCTCCTAGAATTTCCTTCGCCCACTCTGCAGTCGATGCTCATCAATTCTTCTTCATTTTGCAGCTCCCAAGCGACATTCAAACCGTTAAAGGCTGTCCAAGGTTGGACGGGTGCGCCTTCTCGTATTTATTTAGTATCAAGAACTGAAATCTCTCATGTGCCCATTGATCATGCTTAACCAGCTTTGGCTTAGGCACAAGATGATAACACGCAAACACTGGGGTATTCTTCTCAGCTCATTTTTTCTGAGATCGACTTATCAGACAGGACTTTTGGGTGCATCCTGCCTCACTTTTACTTACCTGACTCTCATCATACTCTTATTTTTCTTGTTACCGTCGGCATATACTTTACCAAATTCACGGTATTTCACATCCTGTAATGCCATCGTTTGGTAGGTATGAACGCCGACGTGACCAAAGTGACCCGTTTATGTATGGCTTTCATCATGGTGAGGTCCAACGTAGCACAAAGACTCCTCTAGACTGCTAAGTAATAAAAAGGTAAATAAATTGAAATTGCACAGCGAACTAGAGATGAGGTAGAACGGCGATTTTTGAACAGTTAAAATTGTAACTTTCGACCTTAAAGTGACGTTTCAGGAAATGTATATGGCATTCGGCTTGCCTTCCTATTTGCTTAGATTCATAAAATTGCCACTTGGGAGCTCTCCCTGATTAAAACCTCGAGGTAATCCTTACTTGAACGGATTCTAGGATTTAGCAGTTAATTTGGTAATCAGCTCCTGAATGCGTATCTCTATTTTGCGCAGCCATCGACGGTTTGGCGAACTCATGATGGCAACAACTGGCAACCGTAATACAGCGAGTCCATTTAGTGGAACTGAGAAAAGTTTCAAATCATATTGTGTTGTTCATCGCCCCGCTCGTCGCTTAGGACTCGCTCTCTTCACGCCTAGTGTCAGCCTTACACGGCCAACCTCCATTTAGGAAAGCACCAGCCATTTAGCTTGAGCAATCATGAAGTCTTCAAACCTGACATTGAAAATAAAATATCACATAATTTGAATGTATTTGCATAAACAACCGCTCCATTGGCAACCCTCCGTGAAAAGTTTACTCTATTTAACCCTCCATCAAGCAACCTCATTGTTTAACACAATTCTTTACGCTTTTGTCATGGCTCAACAAAAAAACCCAAAAAATTTTCTAAGAGGGACAATGGAAATTGTTGGCTATTCAAGTGCTTCAATATTGGCCAGGTCGGTCGAAACAAAAGCTCTGGCTCTGCAAGCTAGAATTTGAGACACCAAATGTCTCTTAATTAATAGAGAAATTTCGGTTGGCCATTTCCCATTTACAAACAGACGTCATCGAAGCATTTTATTCGTTATTGGCGTTATTCTAGCAGAGTAAAGGAGCTAAGAGGCTCTCAAATTCATCTCCCGCTATAATTTTGTCGGATCAGCTAAACAACCGAAACCTTAGAATTAACTGCTCACTCTCACTATACTTTTTTCATACATTAATTACATATATGCCCGTGACCACATAATATTTATTTACCGCCTGTCATTCTTCACTTAATTGCTTCTTATTTCTCCCTTTCTAATTTTTTTTCATCCATCATCCCACAGCATGAGAAAATTGTGTAGTTTCTTAGTTTAATCTCTTTTTTCTCTCCTCCTATTTATCTACTCCAACATTTTTTCCTTTGAAATATTTGTACATCTTTTACCTGGATTTCACTTTTGACATTTATTGTTTCATATATTTCTTTTTAATATACTTTATACTTTCTCTAGTTAATATCTCTTTTTATCTCTTTTTCTTGTTATGAACATACAATACTTGAAGAGTGGAGCGTATATCTCGAAACATTGTGAATCCTACCGTACTGGTGTTGCAGCTTTAGTCTGAATGTATATATACTTATATTAGCTTCTTTTCTTTAAGTTTGATAATTACCCCATTTCCTAAAATCTCTTTTTATCAAATCATATTTTTTTCCATTATACCTGTTTATTAAGAAGGGACTTTTCCCAGTTACATTACTTTTTTATATTTATCATCTATTGTTTGTTAAAAAAAAAACAGGCCTCGCTCTGCATGACACAGGCACTGCACCACCTTGGTGCTCCCAACATGGTCCTCATGGAGATTTTTTGCACTATTTCCAGGCGCTGTTGCTGCGGCCGACGTAGCGCTACAAGGACCAGTGCACTGTAGTCCACTAGGGAGCGCACTGCCTGCAGGTAGTAGAGGCGGAGGACGGGGAAGGTTGCACCAGCGCTCGGCCGTGTCATTGCCCTCATCACGTTCAACCGGGCCTGCGTCCTCTCCCTTAGGTGCGTTTAAGTGACAATGATGCGTGCCTGCTATACATTGTAGACGATTTTGTTTGTTCTTCTTTAAATGTACTTTGGACGTATTACAATAGTAGAGTTAGTAGAATAGTATAAGATAAAAAAATAGATAAAAAGGGAATAATGAGTTACTCTTGGCATATATGTAGATAAGTGTGTATAAGTATGTTCCGACCTAACATAAGATCTAACGACACTTATTTTAGGTACCTTAAATTGTACTTATCCTAACGTAGATCAGAAATTGGTGTAGATTTCTGTGTTGTCGGGTTTTGCGATACTTTAGTCCGTAGTTTTTCTTATTCTCATCAAGCAAAAGATTTCTTCACCGTTGAACTTGTTTATGTCCACCGCAATGAGAAGCGGTAATTAATTCTAACATCTCATTATGGCAACAAACAATGTGGGCAATGCGCTCATAAGGAATAATTAAACCATAACAACCACATACCTCGTTGTCTGGTCGAGGGATTTCTGACTAATTGCAGCGGCCGTGTCAAAGCGAGAGTGAAGGAAGATTCGCCGGAAAACTATGCTTTGATCTCAATCCTTGGAATGGATGTTGTGGCTGATTCCAAAGCAACATTATAAGACGTATTTACTTTAATTATGTAGTATTCTTTAACCTTTTTGGAAGGAATAATGGCCGGTGAGGATGGGGTTGTTGATAAATGAAATATAAGAGAGCAAGTAAGAAAGTTATAGGCAGATGGGTTTTAAAACCAAGGAAGGAATTTAGAAAGGTTGTGAAAGGTCGGCTGGAACGAAATAAGGAAAAGTGAAGTGGAAATGAATTAAACGGAGATATCTTGAGGATGATAATGGAATTTCGGGAAGGAGATTGTTCGAATTGAGATTATGTACTTGGCACGTAAAGAAAGGCGTGTAATCATCCTAACCAACACCTAACGGAAGAGTGTAGGTCACAATATAAGAGGTGGTAGTTTTGCTTAGTTCCTCAGAGTTACATATAAAGTAGTAAGAGTTAAACGGTGCGTTTTCTGGCATCTGGTGGTGCGAGGGAAAGTTAACAAGAAACGGTGGAGGAGCAGCTGAGGTTGAACACAAGTAGGGAGTCAACAGACAAACACACAACTGTAGTAAATTTTCACGAGTGGGTAAGTGTCAAGTTGTGGTAAATTATAAGGTGACGAGATTGAAAGATGTTGAGGCCATTTACATGGCATAAGTACACAGCGATGAGTGAATTACATAGCATAAATTGAGGAGATGAGCTCTTAAAATCGATGTAGGAGGGCAAAAGGGAGATTGCACTGGATGGATAGCGGTCAACCAGGTAACGTCTTTATCCATGGGTTGTTCATCCTTCTTATACCAATTGGTTCTAAGAGATTTTACGCTCAGCATTTCCCATTCCAGCACTTAAAGGAAAGTCTGTTTCTTTACTTTCTTCCAAGGTCCCTCATCTTCGTTTGCATTTCTGGTCCAGACTCAAGTTGAATACTGTTCCACCAACTCAAAAGAGGTTGCTTGGCGGACAGTCTGCGACCGATGGTAAAGCGTTCGCTGCGGTTCAACGGGAAGCACTAATAAGAGAACCTAAGCTGAAGTTGCCGGTAACAATGACTAGCATGTTCTTCGTTCTACTTTCAAAAAAAGTTGCTGAGTTCGAATTCCGACTAATTGGCGACTCAGTTATTAGGGGACAAATGAAAAAATTATGCGCCAGGAAACCAAAATAAACGTAGGGGATGCTCTTTCCTGAACAAATTGAGGATCCTTTAGATTTCTTCGACGAATTCAGATTTGTAGCGTCACAAGACAGTTTAAATAATGTATAAAGGAACTAATATGGTTTTATCTGCAAGGTCCAAAAACCTCCCTGCAAAGTATTGTTAACTGATGAGGAAGCTAAAATAAATGAAGAGGAGGGTAGCAATTATAGGTGTCTTTAGCAAGAAGAGAAAGTGTACTACATCGATGTATGGAACCAGCTCTACGAACTTGGCGACACTGCTTTCACCCGAGCAGAGTAGGAGCAGTAATAATAGAAAACTATTTAACAGTTCTCACATGGATTTTCAGACAGGATTACGTCAGACACTGGACAGCTCGTAAGCGAAAGTGGTTGCCATGGAAACGAAAATGCCCCATACAGCGCTAAAGTATCTGATCTCCAAGAAGAATGAAACGCGTCACGGGCGATTACAAACACTGTTCTCTGTTCTCTTAAGACAGAAATGCATCTTGGGGAAAACTACATGTGCGTTCCCATATAACCGGAAACGCATCACACTTTAACCTGTTGGTTTACAATAGAAAAATGCACCTTAAAAGAGCAGAAATGAATGCAAAACAAACCTATAATTTTATAAAGTTACTAATAGCATCCTATTCATCTGCTGATTCTCAAAAGTAAGTTGGTGTCAAAGTGACAGAATTCCCAAACGACGCTTGAAATGTTGTAAACCTTTCATCTATTCAAGCAGCTTCTTTGACGCCCACAGCCAAAACTGAAATAGGTTCGCTCCTTTTGACTAATCATAAATCAGCTTTGTCCAATTTGGAGCAATAAATACGCATATTTGTGTCTTTAAAACCTAGAATGCTAATAGGAATAAAACTATCATTCTGATTTCTATAAAGAAGTTAGTAGCCTTTGTGCTGTTTGAATTTGAACGTGTCTGGATGACTGAATATCAGCGTATGTTGATGTAAACTTGCGTGTATATTATTATGAATAGAAAAACTGCTAAAAAACATACAATCATTATTCAGAAACTCAACGCAATATCATAAGGTAAGTTAACGGAAATTACTTTCCCGCGGTAGCAAAATTGTATTTCCTTTCAATTTGCGTCCATTAGCGAAAATATTAGCGGAGTATATAGCAACAAAGTGAAATTGTAACATAAATTAAGGCATAAAGGTCTGATAAAAGCAAGAATTACACTGCATTATAGTAAAGACGACAGGGAAAAATACAAATATTTAAGTGCCTCTCACAGATTAATTAGCAGTGCAGACGTCGTTTGTTTGGATGTTCATTGCAAGGCAATATTGATGTCGACTCAAACTGTTTTTTTTTAATCATTTGAAGTGTTTCAGAAAAATAATGAACGAGATGACCTTTATAATTACTTACCCCTCTCAGAAACATATGTATACGCAGGTGGGCACGGACATGCACTAGAAGTAAACCCAGTTCCTCTGTGGTGGCGTAATTCTGTGTCTAGTTTGTCATTCATAGGTGTTGGGAAAAAGAAAACACGGTTCAGTTACCAAAAAAAGCAGTGGTCTAATCCACGCCCAATTCTTTAGCTATATAGAATTACTACTATAAAGTGGAAGGTCACAGGGAGAACCGGAGTGTGTATATCCCATGAAAGGCAAAGATTAGCCACAGAAATACGATGGTGAAAGGAAGCATTTTGAAAGACGCTTCTACCAACACAATTATAACGTTGGATTATACAAAGCAAGAACTTGCAAAGAAATAAAACAAAATGCTGTTCAAACAAATAAATATATACAACCTTGGGCAAAAGTATAAAGCACCCTGTAGAATCATTGATCTAATGTAATTAGACATTTTGATAAATGAAGTCAGTATAGAGATATATTGTATATTAATTCATCTTTATTACTTATTTATACCACCTTTTGTTTTACTTACATCTATAAGTCTTCGTCGCATCGATTTGACCAGATTAAAATTTTATATACAGTTCTGTTTTATTTGTAATTGTGGTAATACTTATTGCTGATCAAAGAACTCCCCATAAGTGTTCTATTGGATATAAGTCTGGATTGTTGAGGATTTAAGTGGCAGAGTTCATTTTTTGCCTTGTAAAAAACATCGTTCTTCCTTCTGATGAAGACACGCAATCCAAAAGCATCACAGTCAGTACCACATAATTAGGGTGGTATTACCAAAAGTGCTCAAAATATGGGAAAAATGTTACAAAGAAGTAAATTTTGTAAATTACTTTCTAATTAGATATATGTATATGTAATTATATAAATTACATGTAATAAGAAATAGTCTTTTTTACAGACCTGATAAATATTTTCATATGACCAGATAATTTTAGACCATTGTTCATGTGGCCAATTTTTTGTGATCTTTGGCCAACAGAGGAAGTTTGTTTCTGTTGACGTAAGATATCCATGGCTTCTTTCTGCCTTCCATCCTTTAAGCCACTGATATATAACTCTCTTTCGAACTGTTCTGGGTGATACTTTTAAACTTGAAATTCCAGAGAACTCCTTAGAAAGTTCAGAAGATATTTCTTTGAGATTCTGCAGTGAATTTCGAATGATCGATGTCTTCTCTTTTTATTGTCAGATGTTTTCTGCCATTTCTCTACCTTGATACAAAACCTTTGGTCTCTTGATGCAATTTCATATTAGTTTGCATAGCATATCTTTAATATATTATTTTATTAGAAAGTTATACATGTGATAACGATTTAGTTTTAGTTATATTACTCATTTAGAACGATATGAATACAAAATAGCTAATAATCTAGGGTGAAACATAAACAATATCGGTTCGATTCTGATTTTATAAAACATGCCATTTTAGTAATTCCACACATTTAGTAAAATACGAATAATTTCCAACATATTGAAAAAATATTCTAACATATTAGAAAAATATTCATTAGTAACATGTAAATTTATCAATAATATTAAAAATTCCAAAAAAATGATTAAATATTTTTAAAAAATGAATCTAGGAGGGCTACTTCATACTTTATGCCACGGATGCATCTCTCTACCATCCCTCGGAGATGGACGACGTTCTCCAAGACATTATGAACGGCCCTCCAGAGACCTCATCAGCTAGTCAAGCTCGTCTTCTTTTATTTCTCTCCCTCCAATGGGCCGCGATAATTTATATATTTTAATAAAAGTTACAACGAACGTGGAACTTTATGTAATAAATAAAAATTAACAATCAGTGAAGCAAAATGATGAAGAGGAAAAACTTTATAATGACTATAGTAAAATTTGACAACGCAAATGTTCACAACACATTCCTATAATCATGGTTTACCAGTTGGTTGCATAACCCTTATTGTTAATTACAGCATGGAGGCGCTTTTAGAAGTCTCCAACGATCTTTTTATACATACTTGTGCTATTTTGTCCCATTCCTCCAGACATATTTTCTTCAAATCAGATATGTTACACAGATCTCGTTGCTGGACCATGAGTTTTAATTCCATCTACAGAGTTTCGATGGGGTTCAGGTCAGGAGACGGATTTGACCATTCGAAAACATTAATTCTACTTAAATAAAGCGGTTGAGGACATGCAGTTTAAAGACCTTCTCATCGGCTGTTCATCTTCCTTCTTCTAACATTTTCTGCTGGGTACTCTTTTGTGAATTACCTGGGATGAACACCAAAGTAGGCGCTGCACGACCCAGGGAAGTTCATCCAAACACGAAGCACGAGCAAGATTCCCATCAAGCTTCTTCATAAGCCATCACGATCATCGACCCTCCAGCTTTGATCAGCGACTCTACCCAAGTCGTTGTCTGGGATAGTAGCGATCGTCTTTCAGACGGCGAACAGTAAAGCGACCTCATGCTGGTATCTTCTTGCAGGTGGTGAGTTTAATTCCGCTGCTGATTCTTTTCCTTAGGCAATTTCGGGCGAAGACGCAATCCCTCAGTATAGGGGTACCTAAGCAATGCATTCAACACTGGTCCTGCAACAGGCAGGGCGTCCACCGTACTCTACTCACACTGCGGTCATCGTTCCAGATACTACCAGATCACAACAAGGTCGCCACCTGCTGCCCCCGCTCGTAACGTCGTCGCCACGGAAGATGTCTGTACATACACTACCATCAACTAAAACAGGTTATTGACAACCTTCGCATGAAACTTGAGGACTCTTATTTCAGAATTGCGACAGGGAGGAAATGAATTCTCTTCTTGCTCCCTTTTATTTAGAAACAACTTACACAGAGAAGATTAGCATCGTCTACATAAGCACTTAATACTAAATCATACTCTGTTGTATCATGGATGGACCACCGTCATCAGAAATTCGAGGGAACAGACACCCTTTACAACTGGCATCATCATTAGTGAGCTTTCAATCCCAAGACCCGCCTCATCATGGACAAAAAGATCACCATCCACCTATGGCTCATGGACAACCCCGGTGGGTCGTGGAGGCTGAGGATCAAATTCAGGCCAGGCTTGCCCGACCTTGTGCCTTCCTGGAAGGCATTATTGTATGTCTGGACTTGGGTGGGCGTCTCTATGTGGCCCGGGCACGAGGTTGCATGGGTCTGGACGACAGATCTATGTCCTCAACCTCAAATCAGTACAAGTTACTTTCCCTTAGAATACCGCCTTCTTTTCCAAAGCTTACCGGCACTTAAGACTCGAAAAACCTCAACATCTCTTCATCCTCAGGATCACAGAGCCTCTTCTAGCCAAGTCCGGCAAATAGGGAACACCACTTCAGTTAGTCAAGCTCGTCTTCTTCGCCTCCTACCCTCGACTTACCACATGGTCCCCTCATCCTCCCTTGCTTATCTCCCTCGCTTCTCCTATAAGCCCGCCAAGTCCTTCGATTTTCACTCCCGCTCTCCCCGCTATCAGCCATTTTAGCCTTCTATTAAATCATTCTATTTCACTGATTATCGACGTGGGTCTTGACGACTTCAGAGAAATCCGGATAAGCACCACTCCTCCTCGCGACCCTAGACTGGAGGTACTTAGGAGATGCTACCCAATTAGGTGGCATCATCCTTGAAGACCAACCTGTGGTCACTCGCAGCATCGTTGCAATCCCTCAACCCAGGACTTGCATTCCCGATAGTAATCGAGGTCCCCTCACCAGCAACTCCATCTAGAGCATCGCCGTCCACACATCCCTGTGAAATGGGCGACGTCCTCCGAGACATTATGTCTGGCCTTATAGACACCTTAGCCCTATCAAACGACGCGGAAGAGGACGAGCAAACAACGCAACAACAGACACAAAAAATGGGGTGGATGGCAACCAAGTCTAGGAGGGCTAACAGTATTAAGAATTGATCTGCCTTGGCCTGGGCCCTTTGGAAGTTCAAGAGTAGGCACAGATCCCAGACAGCCACTTGGACATTGTCCTGCCGGGTTCATTTGAGTACACTCCTCTGGTCAACCATATCCTCAAGGCCACGGCGAAGGACGGCGTTATGATATTCCTAGCAAAAGAATATAGACAGTGGAAGTTATCATCAGCCTCTGTCCTTTCATTCGTGGAACACTTCTTCCCAAGGGCATCATCGAAGAAGAGAAGTTTATCTCTAAGGCGCACTGTATCTTTGGCGTTGCACAGCCCAACGGATCGGCAAGAATGGTCTACGATATGTCGACTGCGGCGGCAGACTCCTATAAGCAACCATCCTTTAAGCTGCCATCAATCAGCAGAGTATTCTCTTCCCCCAGAAAACTGGACTTTGTTGTTAAACTTGACGTTAAAGATGGGTTATATCACATCAAGTTACTCTCCAAGGCAAGACATCACTTTGGATTCGTAATAAATGGCAGAAGATTTGGCTTCAAGAGGCTTCCTATGGGCCTTGCTGGGTCACCCTATATTATGCAACATTGCCTCTCGGCTATCATGAACAAATGGGCCAAACAGGCAGATTGGGTCACACATACATACTTGGACGACGTTCCCCAAACGAGTTTTACACTGCATTTTGTTAAGGAATGGGGGCTTTCTTCGATTACGAAAAACGACCCAGCGTTTTACTTATTTTGTCCTTGCTAAATTTAACTCCAATAGTAAGTTAGTTACGTCATGCTGAGTCTTAGCCAATTGTAACCCGTCATTCTGCCACGCAGAGTGAAAATGCTTTATCTCCTAACCTAACTGATGTTAAATTAGGCGATCAATTATAATTTAAGGAGTAGAGTGGTGTGAATACTTATAAAAGTATTAATAGAGATTAAATAAAAAATAAATTCTAGACTTGGAATACAAAATATTATTAACCAGCAGACATAGCCGTCGTGGGCGGGGCAAAATATAAGTTACGAAGTCAAATAAAAGGCTTGTTGAAAATAAATACAGATGACCATTGTTTGATATTGTTATTTTGTGGCACAAAAGTAAATTTACTTGCTGATTATTATTAGTTTTAGACTAAAAGCAGATTCACGAGAGGTGTGCACTTTTCCTATCATATTATATACCTAAAAGAGTAAACATTTTACCGAACAAGGCCGGCAGTTTACGCCCACGCGTCATTGACCGTTAGTTATGAGCGAACAATTTTGTGGTCACAGAAACAGATTGAACGTCATATTTATAACTCCGTATTTTAATAATGTTTAAAAAAATCTCGTGATTTGGACGTCCTTGTGTAGGGGGAGAGGAAGAGAGGGAGATGGAAGAAGGAGAGAGTGAGATGGAAGAGTAGAGGAGAAGAGAGAATTTTTTCTCTTGTTTTGGATATAAAATTGTAAGGGGGGGAGAATGGAGAGAGGGGGGAGAAAGTAAGTGGAAAGGATAGAAGATAGGAAGGGAGATAGAGGGGAGGGAGGGGATAGATGGGGAGAGATATATGGAAAGATGGGGGAAAGAAAGAGATAAGGAGATATAGGGAGATGTGAGGGGGGAGAGAGAGGTGATATAGAGGAGGGGGGAAGAATGGAGAGAGAGGGGGAGGTAAAAGATGGGAAGAAGAATGGAGAGGGGCGAGATAAGCGGAGAGTGGAGGGTGAGAGAAGGTGAAGGGTAGAGAGGCGTGGAGTGGGATAGAGGAGTATAAAAGGGGGGAGAGGGGGAAGGGATAGAGAAGGGAGGGAGAAAAAGGAAGGGGAGAGCGGGAAGGAGATATGACGAGGGAGTGAGGGATAAGGAAAGAGAGAGTGGGAAGGAGGAGAGAAGGAGGAGTTGGGGGTGGAGGGGGGAGAGGGGGGAAGATAGAGGGGGACAGAGAGGGTGGAGAGAAACGGAGAGATAGGGGGGAGAGAGGAGGAAGAGAGGGTGAAGAAATCGGGGGATTGAGGGGAAGAGAGAGTGGGGAGAGAGATACATGGGGAGATAAAGGGGGGGGGGGGAAATGCGGCAAGATCATTGGATATAGTGGGAGGAGTTGGGGGAGAGTTAGAACATGGTTTTTTGATTCCTATAAATGGACAGAAACACCCACACACACATACACACAGACAGACAGGCTCACTTCATTTTTAGTATATACAAGTCCATCTCTCTAAACCCAAAAATCCTCTGTAAAGAAAGCGAGAAGAGTAGGGAGAAATGTGTGTGGTAAGGTGTAAGGCTATTTGAACACATCTGAGCATACCGGCTTCCATTTTTTCCCCTTTATTTGAGCATTTATGGGCTCGAATCATTCCTAAATAAACGGAGGTTCACATGGCAACTATGTTGGCATGTGTGAACTTTTAGTCCATTGATATCTCCAATCAACCATTGCTCATTGGCGCAAATCACGTTTGTTCGAATTGTATCGCTCCAAGCGATGAACGAAGAAGTGCGGTGGATAACTGCCACTAATGTGATGTACTGAGGCAGCGTCTGGCATCGGCACATTCTCTTGATCCGCTGGATTTATTCTTCCACCACATGGCGGAGTCTGGCATGAAATCCTCATCTATGTAAAACTTCTATTATTATCTTTTTATGCGTCACCCTGTATATACATACGCACTTAAAGAATGACGATTTCACGGCCACACAAAAGTACGACTCACCTCTTCCAAGAGGGAAATATGTTTTTTCACGGGCTTAATTTCGGATTGGTGCTGGGTTCGAACCCTTTCTGGGGGGCAAGTGATATGTCTTTGGTTCTTTCCACTCAAATGCATAGAGTCAATGGTTGTAGGGAATAAATTTTGATGTAATATGAACTTGCTTGTAAGAATGGTTGGAATTGTCCTTATTCTCACTTCACCCAATCCTTATAGCAAACCTTCTTTTTAAGCTGACGTATTATACCTATGTCGGAAAGTTGCTATATCGGTATTATCAACCCTAAAATTAAATTAAATTAAACTATTTACAACTAATGGAATTAAAACTTTCAGGCTTTTCTTCGAACAAAGAAGACGGTTTGATCAAGCCATTTGAGGTCTCGCCAACTTCACTCCACTCTCAAACACCTGAAGTCATCCTAGCATTGGCCATCAAAAGCTGTGAGAAAGAAGCAGAAAAGATAAAAGAAGAAAGTTCAAAATTCACCTCTGGATACTTGCGCCTCCATTGCGTTCAATTTCATCAGTTTTATATTTAACTCCTGCTCGTTCTCCCACACAAACCCTCAACTCCTACACTCGATGATCGCGTCAAATTGCGATTAAAGCTCTAAATTCATCAAGGTGGTTAGCCTCTATGGTTAGGCTTTTAATATAGTAATAATCTGACTACTGACTTACATGTGCGTCAGATGGCCCATATTTATACCTAATCTCCAAAGTTGTGTAAATGCTTTTGAATTACTTTCTACCGACATTGAAATATAATCTGTATACATTACGTTATCTCACTGAAGTCAAGTTCTTTTTGCAGCGCTGAACTCACTAAAGTTTTATTCTTTTCCTCAGATTTTCATCTACTGAAGAAATACAATGTTAATAACAGGATGACACACTTAGCCTGGATTCTAAGTCAGCCTTTGGGAGAATATTATATAAAACAAGGTCAATTGAGCAAAAGTTGTGTGCTCTCACTTATTCTGCTTTATGACCTTACGACCTTCAAAACGTTTAATAATTCTCTTGGGAGGACCTTGGCAATTAAATCCTTCAAAGGGGAATATAAAACAATATAAGGCTTCCAAATTCCGGTAGAATCGGCCGAATACTTATGTGGTTATTGCCAAATAATTCCCAGGCTAATCTCGGGAGGACTTTGAAAATTATATCAATCGAAAGAAAATGTAAACCAACATAAGGGTTTTAAATTTCGGTAGAATCGGTAGAATAGTTAGGATGTTGCAACTAAAACTAAATAATTTTCGGGCTAATCTTGGGATGACCTTGGTAATAATATCATGCGAAAGTAAATGTAAAACAACACAAGTGCTTCAAATTTTGAATGAATCTGCCGAATAGTTACAATCTTATTATTAAAACAAAACTAGCAAAACGGGGACCGACCGACCGAAATAGTGTGATGTTGATTCGCCCGTGACTAAGAATACTAAAAAGAACGATATCTCTTGCAGCCTGCTGAATTTATTGATACTCAAGAGAGGAAATATGGCACTTACACAAAAGTCTGTTTAGACCGGTGCATTTTGATATCTCTCCCTTTTCATTATATACAATTATATTACATTATATTTCATTATATAAGTACAATAAAGTAGCCAAAAAACACAAAGTTAGTTTGCTTGTAAAATTAATTATAATTGAGCGCAATAATGTAATAGGACAAGAAGAGAAACCGTCGTGAAAAGTTATGTCCCACTTTATAAATAAAACTCCTAAGTGTAGTCATCAAAGCTAAATTAAAAAGATAACGCTTACATGGTAGGAAGAGAAAGAAATTAAGTTTGTGGTATGGAGAGACTTAATATTTACAATGCACTATGTGTTAACATCGAGGGAGCCAACATAATTCCCAACATATTCCCATAGTCTTCTGCAGTTCATCCCAATATTTCAAGGAGGGTCTCGTTCGCATTTTTCTAATGAATAATATTGTTATCGGAAATTTATTGGTATTGAAGCCTTTTTTTTAAAAGAAATCAGAAGCACTTAGTCTTTTATATAGCCTTTTAATTTAATTATTTGAGAAGAGAACAAAGACAACCTTCTTTTTGAAAAAAAACACATTTCTTTGGATGGGGGGTGAATAATATATGATACATACACCCTGAACCACACTAACAGTTTGGTATGGAAAATTTTGATATCTTAGTTTTCTGTGAATCAAGTTTGATGAAACCTTTCCCAGTTGTTCCGGACAACATGGCAACACTAATGTTGTTTTCATTTTGCTGTGTCATATCCTTTAATTTTTATTTCAGAGTTGTCGTTTTATGGGTCAACCACGCTAATAGTATCTATCCTCTTTAAGAACAATGGGGCGTCGCGGAGAATTCAGCCATGAAAAAAGGTCTTTCATTATCAAGAAAAGTGCTGAAGGCACCTCTGTTAATGTCATTGTGAGGAAGTTAGTTCTCCATATGGACAGGGTTATAAAATTTCTAAATGACCCTTGGCTAAGGAAAAAGCAATCCGATTGTGTGACCTCCAAGACTGAGACAGCTAGCAATTGGAGGAATATTGGTCGCCAGTTACGTGGTAAATCAGGATAAAGAGGCAAATTAATTTCGCCACCGCTGATCGTCCACATGTACCGAAGACCACCAGGAACCATATACATAATAGGGACCGTGGCTTCCGTGCAAGCTTTACTAAAACTGTTTAATCTTAGTGCCCCGTCACAGGTCTTTGATGCTTAAATTATTCCAGGAATTAAATGACGATGGACGTGAGCTGGTTTCCTTCACTGACAAGACAAGGGCAACCCTTAACGGACCTGTAGCTTGCTCAAATGTTTGGATCGATTTCTCAGATGAGCGTCACTAATGATTGTGACTTCAACAACACGGAGGAGCAGTCATGTTGTGGAAAGGGATAATCTGATACAGACTTGTTGGCCAAATCAGGGAACCTCTTGAGAATAAAGTGACCTTAGCCGCCTAATACAATTTCTTAAAACAGTTCTTGGATCTCTGGCTAGATGACATGCCGTTGTCAGTCCTGAAGACAACGCTCCCTTCGACACTGCTCGATGCACCCAATCATTACTTGGCTCTTACGGTATACAACTTGACAATTTGATGGTGTGGCCGCTAGCATCCCCACATCTAAACACAATCGAAAATTCGAAAATATGTGCCCCATCTTAAAACAAGTTTGTTTATGGACGTCAATTTTGGTCTAAAGAAGTCTCCATGCATAATTGGGTTTTAGAAGTCATCCGTCGAAATGGTGCTCATGTGGGCAAATATTATATTATGTGCACCAATGATGTAGTATAATTAGGGTTTTCTGTTGAATAAATATGCAAAGTATGCTTAAGGTGTATATTTATCCTTCGTTTTCTCCCAAATATGTCAAATGATTTCAAACCTAAAGCCCTTAATTTTGGCTACCGTTCAGGAACATTTTTGTAGCCCTATTTACACATCTTGCAAGAATTCATAAACAATGAACTCCAAAAATCTAATGGAATTTCCCCAGTTATTTTCTTATTATCATTATATTTTAAATAAAAAAATCATTCGTTTTTTCGACAATTTTTTTCAAATAAACATTTTCATAGAGAAATAAAAACAAATCCCTTCTCACGATAATAACGCGAAATCTTCTGCCAGGTGGTTATTTGTGTAGGTATAAAGGACCACCTATTTGGGTTGAAGTGCAGCTCAATCGTCATAGTTACTGATTATCTCTGCCAAATAACCTTAACTCATGGTAACGGCATTTTGTTTGTAAATTCTCTCTTAATTAGTCTTTCTGTAACAATTTTTTACAAGCGATCAACAATAAATTACAATGAGTAACTATTTATTCCTTTATAATCCCTCAGCGATAATAGGTAAATAACGAATAGTAAAACAGAGGGAATATATTCGATTACGTGTTGTAAATGTTATTAGAATTATTAAGCAAAAAGTGGAAAATCTATAGCGGTGGGTTTACATAGGCATGAATATAATGTAAAATGGAGGGGGCTCTCCCCCGCATTTTACCAATACATTACCTCAAAATAACCACAAGATTAATGAGAATTCCGTTAGAGTGAATTTCCTTGGCACAAGATTACGTTAAGAAATAATATCGATGAATGTAAATAAAAAAGTGTCTAGAAATATATTTTGGATACAAGTATGTAAAAGGTCAAACACTTTTGATACAACTTATCATTTATTAAAATTATATTGGTAATAAAACAGAATGGCTAGGTAACAATAGGATATTTACATGTTTATTAATTATTTCTTATGGACGAGTATTTTATTTACTTATTGAAAAAAGAAATTTAAATACAGATATGTTAGGAATTTCTAAATTTACGTATTTATTTGAGGTCATATATTTTGATCCGAAAATTCTCTAGTTAAAGAAAGTTTTACCCTGAAATCTCCGATAGTTGAAAGTTGAGTCAGTATTCTCATTTAGATAAATGTAGTGGTCTGTATTCTGCATTTGAGATAACATGTGTATGAATTCTTTGTACATATGATCCACTCCTCGTTCTCGAATGTATTCAAGAAACGTTTGAGTTTTTCAAACGAGTTCAGAATTTGTTTTATTCTTTGTGGTTTCATAAGAGATGAAAGACGGTTCCTTTTCTCTTCTTTGAATACAAAGAAATTGCAGCCTTTATTCAAGCCTTGATGCAGGAGCCTGGATATGGGGCTATGAGTTCTCAAGTGACCACCCTCATTAAACTCGGACAAAATAAAAGGAACGGTTCGTGGAAAGAGACATTTCCATAAAGGAAATAGAACCAAGATGGATATAATTGTATAGCAGTCTTAAGGAATATATAGAAGAAACTTCTTTAGTTATGGCAAAATGTGTCTTTCCCTAACTCTATTTGGCGCATCACTAAAGGCGGCCTAAGGATTTAGGTATAGGTGGGCACGGTTAATTAGTGGTAAGTCGTTAAAAATCTACACGAAGTTAACGCTACTGAGTTAACGTTGATTATTATTTTATGATTATAAAATAAAGAATACCTTTTTTTACTCTAAAATCACCTCTAAACTATAAAATTTAAAAATTGCATACAATTAATTGTAAACGACAAAAAATAAGTAAGCAAAACGTTAAACCTATTATGGATTAACGATGAATTTTGAGATTGAACAAACACCAAATAGGCTATTCAAGGGATCATAGGTTTGATCAACAACAAAGACCTCAAATCCGTTCTTAGGCAGGTGAAATAGAACAAAGGCTTCAAATGGACGCGCAAATTCTGACTTTATTCACGATCCATTTTGTCGATTGTTGATGATCTTATTATATCTAACTGAGTGCTTCAAACGTCCGCAAGACCAAACTAATCATATGAATATTGATCAAATTCAAACATAAAAATAAACACTGAAATTAATTTATGAAATTGTTTATTAACATTTTTTCCTCTGGTCAGCGAAAGATAACCCCAATTAGCTAGGTCCTTGAGAGAAGCCCCAAATTTAAGGCCTCCTTTCGAATTTATCTCACAATTTGTATTTTAGAGAAGAAAATTAACGGTGCCAAAAATAAAGAAAATTTTCTGATCGGTAAAGCAGAATCGAGTCAAGTTTATCCACATGAAGAAATTATTTTCAGCCCTTTTTGAGTCGTTTGCATGTGGCCATAAGTCACTATCTCGATCCGTAGGTCGTCGGTTGGATGGTAACTGTTTTACTTTTTAATGAATGCTTTACCAATATCATCGTAACTATGTTGCCGATTATAACTAAATTTGGGACTTTTCTGTTGTTTTACTTCCTCTTTCGAATGATAAATTACCAAGGTTTTTGGAAGGTTACTCCGGGAATTATTAAAAGTTACAAAGGTCGTAAGGTCATATAAGGTCATAAGAATAATTGAGAGCAGGCGACAAATGTCTGTTGACCTTCTTTTTTTACATAGAAATGGCACATATAAAACAACCGAAGAAATGCAAAAGGAACAAAAAGGGAGGCAGGAAAATACCTATGTAAAGATCAAGTGTTTGCAAACTAAGAAAATAAGATAAATAAAAAACCGTATCGTATTGTCGGGCTCAAGTGAGTTTAACAATCGGAATTTATAAATTTTCAATTAATTTATAAAAGTGAAAAGTAAAAATTCAAAATGATATAAGAAAATAATTGCAAAGTGAAAGATTAGAGTAATTGATAATAAAAAAAAACAGATAGATACCATGGAAGAAACAGCTGGTATGTCTAAGGTGGATGAGATGAATTTAATTGGAGAAATATTAAGAAATTTAATATGGATAAAACATTGTGTTTTTTTTATCCCCAGTTGATAATTTAATTTTAGAGGCGATCCAGTTGATATTAAACTTCATAACAGAGCCTTGACGTCCCCTTCAAATTGAAAAACAAAAAACAATGTTTATAGTTATCACCGTAAAATAAAGAACACTCTTTTATTCACAATGAAAAGAAATGAGGAACATATAAAGTGTTTTCAAACTTATTTACACTTATATAAGTTGTCTCTCTTTTGGCCAATATCAGTGCTACACTGAGACTCATTCAACCGTCCAAGCATCACTCTATTTCATCAGACAAAATGAAATGAATTAAGTGTATGAAGGTTAAATTGGGTTGACCCTGGAGTGAAATACATCTGCTTGTGACTCATATGAAACTAAATTAGAAAATGTCTATTTTTTAAAAACGTTCACTTATAATTTGATTTAGGCACTACAAATGTTTTGGCTTCCTTAAGGGCAAAACTCGTCTATTGGTTGATTCTTTGTGTCGTAGGCTACAAAATAACCATTTAGGAGGACTCCGACAATTGACGGAATATTACTTTGCAGTAAATTATCTGAAAGCTTTAGCCGTCACCGAGATATGTCCAGCCAGAAAAAATGTCATAATGGTGTCTGGTGCACCGCAAAAATGTTGCTTTGGGACTGTACTGTTAATAAGTTCATCGGGAATGATTAATTAGCAAGCTAGTGATCTCCACGGGATATCTAATTTTTTAGTCGAGCGGTGTTGAAAATCTAGTTGCATTTGCCTTCTACCTGTTCTGCCTCTATTGGAGTCAGGGTGTAGTAATGCGTCGCAACAAAATTGGAAAAGTGCATTAGCTCTTAAATCATACATAATGTATCCCTTGTTTGCATTAAGTCTTTAGTATGATGTGAGTAGATGAGTGTACCCTCCTAAGGAAGTGATCAGGCTTCGAACCCCAGGGAGAAAAGTTCTTTCACTCTTCCATTTACTATAGCACATTTAATCCGAAAATAATAGTGTCGATTTAGAAAGAAGAGGTAAGAGAAAGAGAGTTCGAGTGGAACAACACCATTTAATTTAAATGTTACCGAAAACTTGACACAAAACTTTTATCTCGTTGAGAAAATATAAATAGAAAAGTAGACCAATGTCGAACATCAGAGAAGTATAATATAAGAGCCGACACCTGGGAATGGAAGTCAAGGTGGACACCTTATGATTCAAAATAGACCAGCTTATAGTTGGTGAGGCTGCGCAGCTGATCCAAATGATTCGACTGGTTGAGACAAAATCGTATCAAGTTTTGCCTTAAAATAGTCATTTAAAAATGTCCCTGCATTATTTCGGTTAACCTTCTTTCAGCGGCAAATCAATGCAGATTTTTATCAAATGATATAAACAGAAAGTTTGTGGGTTAAGTGAAATATCCTGTAGAACTTCAGTCTTTAAATTTAAATAATCTCCCTCTCCAATGTTTTTGATTTATTATGTTTGCTTTACATTCATTGTTTACATTAGTTCATTCTTGTTGATATACCCCAAACAAACAAATCTCATCAATATGTGGATGTAAAATTAAACTTTATTTTATGCTCGTTTCTACCACTATATCTGTAATTTATTTATTATTTTGATTGCCTTCTAATTATTCCATCGTTGCTAATATCATTTCATGTCTTTTATTATCTCCTTTTTTATTTGGTGACTCTGAACATTGTTCTTTTATCCACTCCTTGCTGGTAGATGCAATAACATCCGGCTTTGCCTCAAGCAATTTTCCCGAAATAATTTATTCGATCCAATGTCAGCAGCTAGAGGCTGTATAAATGTCACCTTAATGTGATTTTACTGAAAAAAATCTTGATATTTTCGAACTTTTTTTCACCAATGTTAAAAAATAAAAACACATATGGTCTTCATTTTTCGGAAAATTTGCTTTAATTTTATCAATGAGAAAAGAATGCATTTCCAAACTTTGTTTGTCGTAGGTAAAAACTTAGACGTTATTTATCCTGCTTATCTCACACACAACGTATACTATGTGTGCGCTGACAGCTTCGTGCTGTTGTACACATCTAAGTTTCTTTCAAAAATTTGATCGCATTAAGTCGTGCACAAGGCTATCTATATACGCAAACTCCAAAGTACGAGTGCACACAGAAACTACCTGTCATCGCTCCTACACAAAAGAGGCTTATCAAAGAAATTGGATGGGAAATTCACAGCCGTGGAAAAAATATATGAATCATTAAAGAACGGATTCAGGCAAACATTTGGATAAAATGTCCAATCGATTCAACATTAACCAAAGATATATTAATTTATGACGCGATGAAAAATAAACCTACCAAACCAGCGTCTAAGAACATAGAAAATCCCCAACGATTCAATCATTCTATTACGGTAACTTCAATCCTGTGAACGAGACAGAAGATATATTAGTGGAGATAAAAATAGAGATTAAAGGTGAATCACAGAGACACCAATGGACATAAATGGTGTTAATGCTAGAGCCTTGGAGTAGGACACGAGAGCGAGCTGAGGTTGGTTTTACATCCAAAAATGCTATGCAAGGCCAGGAGACCAGGACTATATGATAAAACAACAAGGATTGGTAAAGTCATTGGACAGACCGCTGAAATTAAAGCCGTGAAACTCTAATGGATAAATTGTAAAGTATGAAAGGGCCACTTAACGTTACAACGTTAATAAATGCAGCGGAATGATAATATAATATTAAGGAGTCTAAAATTTTACTACGTCTTCAGGCGAAGGAGTCATTCACAAATAGAAAGGACCGACTGAAGAGAATTTGCGGGGTTAAATTTATCTCTTATGATGTCACCAAAGAGGAAGCCCAGCTTGGCGTCAATTTTACGTAAAAACTAATTTTCGTGTCCAGCAAGAGTAGGTGACTGTATCATTACTGCTCTTAAGATACAAGACTGTCTATAACCTGCGAACAGGAGAGCTAACAATATCAAAAGTGCTGCCCATGGAAACTTGAATAATAAAGTCATCAAGTAATTAATGGAGAAGGAATGACTTAAACCTCCATGTAAGAAACATTGCGAAGTTTGCTTCAATGGTATGTGTTTTCCTGATCTGAGGGCTTGTAGTCTCGTCGATTCACTTTCTGGCAATTTATATTAAATGGCGACAAAACTAAATAAGGAATCAATCACAAACAAACATACATTGGGGTGTGGGGAACAGGGAAAAAGATCCTCTGGATGGCTTGTGTGGTTTGGGTGAAGAACGGTAATTCTACGTGATGGTTGCGAACTACACTATGGAAAAATGGTGTCAAAGAAAACTATAGCACCTCAAACCAAAACTTATTTATATGCTTCTGCGGGTTAGAAAAACATACATCTATTTATTAAAATAAACATAACGCCAGTGCGATACTTAACAATGCTAATTATCTAATTTCCAAATAATTCTGGACATCTTGAAATTCTTGCTTGGGGTTTTATGATGGTACATGCGCCTTTTTAGTCTCTTTGAGGTGACTAAAATTGAAAATGGCGTGTATTCCTGGTTAGTCGACTGGGAGAAACAACAGAACATGGTGCTTTCTAGGTTTTCTAAAATGCAATTATCGCCACAGGTTAGCGAGAACTGGTTCTAATATGAGTCAACGTGTTAGTCATTACTGGTGGGGAACGTCCCCATCTTTCGGGAACGGAGCTCACCTCCCACCTGAGAACTTCATCAATCTCGAAATAAACTGTCATAATTTCCTCTATAAGGTTGTTCCTATTTACACAAATTATGCTCAGAATAGAGGTGTGATTCATCGAGAGAATAGCCCTAAATCAAAGGAAACACAATATGCAACTTAAAACACAACAAGTTACTAATTCGTGCTAACAACATGGAATATGTATGTATATGTCGTAAGTTAGCCGAGATTATATATATATTTAATTGTTTTATTCATTTTTAATAATAAATAAACTTTGACATGAGGCGTTGTTTCATGCCTCGGTGATCGCTTGAGGATCGTCCTCTAAGAGTGCTAATCTTTATTTTTATTCTATTGAATGAATAAAAGGGGTTTCTTTATTGACTTTATCAATTATTGCCCCTTCAACTCGTTCGAGGATAATTAAAACAGTGCTCTTACTAAAAAAATAGACTTTAATGAACATAAACCATCTCACTAAATAACATGAAACAAATACAGATCTAATACACTTAAAAAAAAGAAAATTAGATTACGGGGTAAGCTCTGTAAGCTCGATTAGAGATAGAATTTTACATGGGGAAACAATATTTTTAAGTTAATATATTTTTCCTTGGCCAGATCTTCAATAAACTAATTATTATGCACGGGGACATCAACAACAGGATTATTCTTTACTCACATAAGGTAATGGAGATTAAATACTCACGACCCGTTAGACTATCTTCGGAGATTTTGATCCAGGAAGGCTTTGCTCGAGTTGTTTGCTCCCTAGATGGTGTTCGTTGACCTGCCTGTCGAGTTGACGGATAAACGTCACGAGGGATCTGAATGGGGTGGAGGCGACTTCAAGCGAAAGCTTAGTACTTCTACTTTGCTTCCGGACGAGATGAAATCGTTGTCTTCTTTTTAATTTTTCTATCTAGTTGGGGTTTGTCCAACTCAGATAGAGTAAGATCTGGAGTCCTCAAACTGGCTAGCTTGATACTCAATATCTTGGGGGCTCAAATGGCACTGAGCTTCCTTGGTACAATCTGTTTTTTTACCAGGACTGCAAGTTCTCCTTAACTCGCAGAAAACTTTATACCGGTGATTTTTCTGTTTCCTTCTCGAACTCGAAAAATCTCTCAACCAGTGACTTACTTGTCTCTTCCATTAGAACGAACAAAAAGCCTCGTTTCCTTGGGTCAACCTGTTATATACTCAAATTACTCCCGCCGGGTTGGGGAGGTGGAGGGGGGGGGGGGACTCGCAAGGTGAGACCTCAGGTTGGTCTCCCGCGCTTGGCGTCTTGTTACTCGGAGAGAGGGTAATACGAGATCGGCAGTTTGCACTTTTGAATCGATTGTTTATAAGTACACCCTCGAAGGGCCTGCCTTTTAAGCTGAGGTCAGGAATCTCCCTCGTAACATTTACCCTTTTGCCCGTTCTCCTATGTTACCGGAGAACATTGGAGGGGCAAAGCTACACCCAGATGTCTTTTGTTATTATTTCCTTGGCTTCGATATATATATATATATATATATATATATATATATATATATATATATATATATATATATATATATACATATATATATATATATATATATATATAATAAACTCTTATTATTATTCTACATTATCCCTACGTATATTCTAACAAATCTCCTTGAATTCCTCAACGTTCATGAACAATGTTTTAAAAATCAGTTTCCCCTACGTATGTACCTAGATTCCTTAATTCCATGATTACTAAATTAAAAGGTTTCATAAAGTATTCAAGCAAAATTTATGAAATTTATTAGTTTAGTTGAGAGAAATCAAAGCCTTGGAGCTTCAACACAATTTCGATGCTTAAGGAGTGAAACTAATATCGAGATTGATACAGCGATTACCATAGTTAATTATTAAGACCCTTAGAAACTTGACAGAAATTAGAAAAGATTGAGGCAGAATTATGAATCGACCCGAAATCAATAAACTGTTTGAGTAGTTAGTTAACTAGCAAACTCAGTTGCATATTAAAAAATATTAAATGTAATTGTAGCAATCAGAACTATATAGGTATAATAGTTGGAAATTCTTTGAAATATTCAAATAGTATATATACAACCAAAATGCTTTCGAGATCAGAGTAGCAATTTCCAAATAACTTTAGGTCGCTGATGATGAATATCATGGATAAAATTGTTTGTTAGCTCTACTTTTCAAGATACACCTACGTGTCACAACAGGTTCCAAAAGCCTTGCGGTAGTGTGTTTCTTACCGCACTCACAGTCTCACTGCCCTTCAGTATTTTCCTAGCAATGATAGAAGGCGGTTGTGCTGTGCAAGTTTACATTTTGAAGTGAAAAGTAGGTGATTTTCCTAGTCAAACAATTTTAAAATTAGTAATAAATATTCATTGAACAAGCTATTGATATGAATGTGAGGCATTTTATATTAATTTTATTTTCCCACTGAATGATATAAATACTTCTGCTAAGCTATCAGGCTATGTTTTATAATGATAAATTTATGAATAAATTTTCTTTTTATCTTCTAATTGATGTTATTTTCTTCTTTCAGATCCCTCGTACTTGTGTGAATAAGGCAGAAAGTTCTGCTACATTTGTGGTGGGGTGACTTTTGCATCACAGAAGAGCCGTATAACAGCTATGATTAGAAAGGCATATTACCTATATTTTGGATGCAAGATTGGTAATCAGGATAAGAACTGGGCTCGTCACATATGCTGTAACATTTGTAATACTAAACTTCCCCAATGGTTAAACAGGAAGAGGAAAGGAATGCCTTTTGCTGTGCTAATGACGTGGCGGAAGCCAGCAGACCATACCAGCAATTGTTATTGCTGCATGGTACTTCCAATACAAAAACAAAGGCCTTGTCAAAGAAGAAAAATGGGTCCATTGAATATCCAAACATTCCATTAGCTGTTCGCCCAGTTCCACATGAAGAAGGTATAGCTGTTTCTGATGCACCAACTTCAGTATCCTTTCAGTCAGATGAGGAATGTGGTGACGAGGAAGCAGAAAAGGATGGCAGTGCTGGACTACAGAGAGCTCCAGATTTGATAAAGCACACTCCTCTAGGCACCATCTCATAACGCAAGGTGAACTCCATGATCTTATCATGGATATGCAAGTACCCAAGTCAGCTGATGTGAAAATTTCAAATATTCCTGCGTGATCGCCAACAGCAGTTCAACTTTTTCTTCGTAATGGAAGGTGATTTAGTGGCCTCCAACAACATTACTCGTCTGATGGAAGCACGTGGGATCGAATACGAACCCAGATACTGGAGGCTGTTCATTGATTCATCCTAAACGAGTCAGAAAGGTGTTTTGCTGCACAACAGCAATAATGAACCACCAGTTCCTGTGGGCTATATGCCGCATTTGAAAGAAACTTATGAAAATATTAAACATATATTGCAGTGCATAAGATATGATGAACATAACTTACAGCTCTCTAGACACTTAAAGGTTGTTGGTCTTGTGCTGAGCTTGCAGAGCGGATAGACTGGCCACCTCGTCAATCATTGGAGCCTGGGATGAAAAATGTTAAACATCCACCTCTCACTAAACCAAACATCTTTTGGTACCACCACTACCTGAATCTCATGAAAAACTTTGTAAACGCTATGGACGAATCTGGTAAGGGATTAAAGTATTTAACATCAAAATTCTCCTCACTGAACGACTCTAAAATCTAAAAGGGAGTTTTCATTGGTCCTCAGATTCGAGAGCTGTCTAAAGATGGTGACTTTGAATCAACTCTTCATGGGGAGGAGAAAGTCTGCTTGGGAAGGATTCAAGTGAGTGGCGAAGAAATTTCTTGAGAACAGAATCGAAGAAAACTATGAAGAATGGGTGCAAAACATTCTCAAGGCTTACAATAACATGGAATGTAACATGTAATTTAAAATACCCTTTTTGGAATCATATTTAATCTTTAATCCACCGAACTGTGTGACAGTTAGTGACGAACATGGTGAAGGTTTCACCAAGATATTTCAACCATGGAAAAGCCATTCCAGGGTAAATAGAGCACAACAATGCTTTCAGACTATTGATAGACATTGGCAAGAGATAATTCTTTAGCTCACTACATATAAGCGTCAAGCAAAAAAGCAGAGAGGAGATATAGATTAGAGTTTAAATATAATTACACAGAATTTATGTTATAATTTAATAATCAAGTATTACCTGCCATCTATTTTCAAACCCATAGGCAATAATTATTTTTCAAGGTGATATTTGGATTCAGTGCTTAAAAATACATAAGAATTAATTAACCTCTTTTAGGAAGCACACAACTTTTCAAAAATTGTTGACCAGTGTAATAAACCCAATTGATTAGATTTATCTAATGAAACTTTACTTCTCAAACGAAGGAGGGAATTTTTCTTCCTTACATTATTACTTATTTTTTTATTATTAGCTCCTCTTTCTTCTTCTGTTCCTCCGGTGAAGATGTTAGAATAAAGTAGAACGCTCAGGACCTCACTTGATTTTTTGTTTTTTGCATCGTTTATTTGTTCTTTGATTTCTTTTTGTCTTCACTAAAATGCACAGGGTAAAGAAAGACTTTTATTTTAGGCAGTAATTACTGTAGTTAAGGACTACATTAATTACCTTAGTTAAGGACTAAAATAATTACTGTAGTTAAAGACTAAATACCTTAAAATTTGGGAGAAAATACCAAGTTAAGTTGTTGTTTTTAATTTCTCCTCCGGTGAAGATGTTAGAATAAAGTAGAACGCTCAGGACCTCACTTGATTTTTTGTTTTTTGCATCGTTTATTTGTTCTTTGATTTCTTTTTGTCTTCACTAAAATGCACAGGGTAAAGAAAGACTTTTATTTTAGGCAGTAATTACTGTAGTTAAGGACTACATTAATTACCTTAGTTAAGGACTAAAATAATTACTGTAGTTAAAGACTAAATACCTTAAAATTTGGGAGAAAATACCAAGTTAAGTTGTTGTTTTTAATTTCTCCCAAGGATCAGACGGTCTGTTCTCTCTCCGACCGCTTGGGGGAATAGTTGGGAAAACTTTTGAACCTACAGCAAGTGTTGTAGCTCCCACTGACCCAAATTATGTAGGGCAGAGCTGTTTGTGAGATTGTTCTGAGGGACCAGTCTAGAATGGAGTTAGGGTGTTGCATGATGTGGTATTTTGATAGCACCCCCCCCCTCTGTACTAAAGGACCATGACTAGAACCTCGATTTAACCTCACGCGGGATACATCCAAGGTGGAGGTTGAGGGGTGGGGTTCCCACTCTGGTTGGGATTTGTGTGGTATCCCCTTGGAAATCACTTGCCACCATACAGCCCTTTTTCTCTTTCCCTACAGTTAGGCTGCCCAGCTTTGCCTGCTGAGCATTGCAAATAGAGAGTAGGTAGACGTAGATAATGAGTAGGTTTGGCAAACATATAATGTGAAGTAAAAAGAAAGATTAGTGTGTAATGGTGATATGCGCCTTAAACCTGAATTCTAGTTACTCTTTTTCTAGAAATCGTAAAATAAGGAGACACACAGGAGAGCATTTCGTGGCGAGAAGAGAGAGAAGAGTTAAGGTAGGAATTGTTTATGAGTAGATTACTTGCCGCAATACGGACGGAGTGGCACGTAACTCTCCTGTGTCTTCGTTCTTTGGCCCTGTGTGGTTCTGAGATAAGTGCCAGGTAGGAATTTGTGCCTCTCATTGCGCCTCTTAGTCTAGGGTGTGGCTATTGGTGGATGATTCTCTCGTTGGTGCTTTACTGGCCAGTATATATTAGGGAATGGTAGACGCAAGAGGCGGTTTGGACAAGATTATCATTTATTATTCTAAAAATCATAAACTAAATATTAAATTTTGTTAGTGATTCATTGCGTCTTCCAGCAAGAGAGACAGGTATGATAGGGTCACTTAGAAATTGCCTCAAAAGTGGGATAAAGAAGGATTGATAGAGACCAGTGCTCCATATAAGGATTTGAGACATTCCTGTAAGGTATATTTGTGAACTGTTCGTAATCAAGACAAAGATGACTCTGGAGAGTCCAAGGTCGGTATATAAGGGCTACAGAAGTCTTTAGAAATTGCGTTTCAAGTCTTTAGACAGTACGCCTCAAGAGGAGAAGAACCAAGTTTGATCTGTAGCAATTTTGATTTTATCAAAATCTCATTCAGGGAATGTAATCTGTTTAAAGCGAATTTGCTTAGATTCAAAATTTTCACTTTCCTTCGGGTAATTTCCACTCGCCCCAGGAATATCTATAGGCATCAAAAATATATACAGATTTTTGCAAAGAGTTAACTCTCCTTCTTTAGAGTACCTGTGTTGTTTTTTACGAACATGTTGAATTTTGGTGGTGAGTGGATTGGAAACAGTCCGGGAGAGGGGGAGGAATCTCATCTATATATATTGCTAAAGTTTGATGTGTAAATTGAAATTCCTGAATTCTCGAAGGGAAAAGTGCCAGGGCTAAATAAAATATTGTTAATAAAACTCAATGTTCATATATATATATATATATATATATATACTTTTGGCTCTGTTCTTGACTTATTCTGTCTCTCGGTTTGACCTTGCTACCTGTTATAGCTAAATCTTAATGTGAATTTCATTAATTTGCGACCATTTCCAATTCACATATTATCAATAATATGCACCTCATTGGTAAACTTAATGAGCTCTCCTACCCTGATAATTTGGGACAGGTTAGTTTCCATGTTTGTTCCCTCTTTACTAAAGTTCCCATACCCGATCTCTTGAATTTCCTTGAAGAACACCTCGACACAGTTACCCTCCCTAGACCCGCTTCAACCCTCATTAAACTCATTGCTCTTTGCATCAACAATTAAAAATTTACCTTTAATGGAATTTTTATTGCCAAATCTTTTGCGATTTTAAAGATGTGTCCCTCAGGCGACGTGATACCCTCTTCCTGTTGACACTAATGTCCATATTTCGTTAAATTCTCG
This sequence comes from Ceratothoa steindachneri, assembly GCA_963969495.1. Classification (NCBI taxonomy): domain Eukaryota; kingdom Metazoa; phylum Arthropoda; class Malacostraca; order Isopoda; family Cymothoidae; genus Ceratothoa; species Ceratothoa steindachneri. Next base: position 243,390,517 of record OZ018317.1, on the reverse strand, counting down.
GGAAATTTTGGTTGTGGTCTTTTATTGGTCCTATTTGAGATACGGACGATGGCCTTGAGCTTTCCCTATGCCTCACATTATAAATTCCACTGATGCATGAGCCTTCGGTATCGTTACGTGATACAATATTATGTAAGATAATTTGGGTGTGTTTAAGCTTTTTAGCTATGGCTTTAAGGGATAGATGATCTTGTTGACAAGGTACCAAGGCAAAGTTCGCTTAGAGAGCGTGATAAGTTGCAAAAGGTCTTCGAGTAACCAACTGGTCAAAATGATGTCAGATACATTACAATATTCATAGTGTAGAGTAATAAACATAGGTCATGATAATCCCAAGTAGATTAAATGTGGTTCTTCTAAATTTGAACACAGACAACATAGAGACGATTTAGATTTCTTAATCTCGAATGAACAATGAACTGATCCCTAAAAGGGGTAGATTTTGATTCTAAATTCTTTATTTCGCAACTTTTTGAGATTTCAGTTTTCGTTTCCTTTTAGCTCACGTAGATCAATTGTAAGAGCCAGGATCGAACTCCGGTAAATACTGAATTTTTTACTCAGTAAAGTATTTCTGGTTCGTACCTTTCACGAGCGTGCTTTAAGCGAGAACTTTTTACGTAGAATATAATGGACCTTTAAATTAACACATCAGTGTAGGTTATGGAAATGTTTGCTCGAATTATAATAATCTGCATAAAAATAATTATTTGAATGCAATGACCAAAAATTCTTGATTCTGTCACACTATTAAAAAGTAAAAAGCACATCCTAAATAAATTCAGTGCTCTTGAAAGCAAAATCACTTCCCAAATCAAGATTTGGTGGGGTGAGTTCAGATTCTAGGCATCACTTATGTCTTAGGAACTTTTTTACCTGATTACCCAAGTAATTTGCATACTGATATATGAATTAGGTAGAAAGCATTCTTGCAAGTACTTTGATTGGTCATTTGTTGCTTTAGGTTGAAATTAAATTATTCTGTGACATTTAATGTTTCTCTATCTACTCATCTCTAAGTGCTATCAGGCTAAATTTTGATCCTGAGGCAGAGACCATTCGAGAAAACTTATGATTGGTAGAAATTCTGGTACCGGAGTATTAAAAATCAGGCCTTGGCCCATAGATATAATGTACTAAGGAGTTTTGGAATGACTAATTTTTTCGCTGAAAAATTTGTCGTCTTTGTCTCTCAATTGACCCTGATGAACTCTTGACAAGGCAGATTTTACCGGGGCCAGAATCATTTCTTTTAATAAATTCATCAGTTTCAAGAAAAGGAAGTGTAAAAGATCGATAAAATAGAGTAAAAGCCAATATTAGAGTCAAATTAATAAAGGTATACGAAACAATTGAATCTCTTTCGACGAGAATTCTCAAACATGTTGCAAACGGTCCTTGATCTCAAGCGCTATGGACTCCGCCCACTGAGAGCCGACAGCATGCTTCCAGCACCTCGTTGATTTATAACCACTAAAAACTACTTTAATTGATGGGTGTAAAAATACATAAAATTATTATTCTAAAAAAATAATGCATTCTAAAACAAGTATTATTTTAAAAGTTGAAAAAAAGGAGCTATCACTCAATTATAATCGTACAAAATTTGATATACCGATTTCCCTATCGAAGCTGCGTATTCACCCAAAACCTTTGTGAGTACTCCAAGAATTAGGCGTAGCCCCGTTTGAACAACAAAGCTCTGGGGTAATTTTTATCAAAATTTCTGAAAATTAACAGGATCTCATTGTTTATGTTCCATCTCCTCTTTTACTGCTACGATTAGTTAATTTTTTCCACATAACTTCAAACCAACAAAGATGACCGGCCCATGCTGCATTTTGCTTTACCGCTGACTGTCAATTTTATCTTTATATGCACTTCATTAATAGGTCTAGGAAATTTGTCTGCGATGCGAGGTACAAAAGGTGCTACCTATCAACAGTTGCAATTTTTGTGTGGATTTTTCAATTCAGGTTTTATTCTATTGATGCCAAAATAATAATTTTCTATTTATACCTATTTTATTTACTAAGGTAACTATTTGAAATTGCAGTGTTTAATATTTTCTTATTTATTATTTTCTCATTAAAATCATTCGCATATCTCTAAAGATACTTTTATGTTCTCCAGCCATAAATCTGTTCAAGGTTTTAAATCAAATACTTAAATATGAAGGTAAAATATTTTCCTAAACGTATTCAATTTAACGCATGAGAAATTTTTAATATTTTTTATTTATTTGTTCAAAAACTGAATGCAGAAATTTCATGCGTTCTTAAACACCATAAAATTTATATCAATATAAATTTGTTCAAACAAACAAGCAGATGCTTTTAGTAAAATTAACCATTTGAACGAATCTCTAAAAAAACTTTTAAAATCTTTGTGCACTTTTCTTAATCTGTATAAATTATGTACCATTTTTTATACCTTTTAATTATTCCTTTAATTAACAATTTTCCCGAATGAAATCAATAGCAACGAAAAAAATTAATCTTCCCACAATTTGTTTTTATTGATTAACTTTTGATCTTTGAGAATATTTTATGGAAAACGAGGAAAAAAATATCACGTCGTCTTCATTGTGTTTAGAGAATTCGCTTAATAATTTTCATCACCACTTCCTTCTCTCTCTTACACAGTTTATCTATGAGTGTCTACCAAGCAAGCATGAGTCTTTAGGTATTTATTCTTCCTATGATATTCCTTCTAACATTTTATCAGCCAGAGTCACTCACAGATTCATATGCTAAAACTAAAAATACGAGCACAGAGAAAATGCCAGGCATGACTTATACGCATGAAACAAATTGACAGGTGTAATTAAGCGCCCGTATAATATTTTATCGCCATTTGAAGCATTGTCTCACTTGGCGCTTGTGTAAATGTGGAGAAGTGCGAAATATTATGAAACAAGGTGTCATAATTAACAGGCCATAGTGGCCTGAAATACAAAGAGATAGTCACTAAGGTTAAAGATTAATAAATACTATATTTTGGATCATTAATGACTTTAAAAAGAATGGTTACACTCTCCTATAGAATTATTCTGAAGGCAGAAATAAAGCTTAAATCGCCTTTTGGTAAGGTCCTAGATTTAGGATCGGGTTGCTTCCAGTCCCTAGCTTTTTCAAGATGGACAGAATCACGTGTGAACACTTCAACGCAAACAGTGAGACGGAGACTTTACGACCAAGTACTCAAGATAATAAGATCCGCGACGCAGCGCCTCTATGCATAATGCTTTTAGATCGTAAAATGTCTAAGTTTGAATGAATCCGGGAAATAAATACTTTTGGAGGTAAATATTCGAAACATCATCACAAAATGATCAAAATGTAATACTGATATTGAAACATCATTTATTCATTTATATAATGTTGAATATAAATAATAAATGGCCATATTAAAGCAAGATATACAAATTTGGTTACGCAGAAATTGTTAGAAATTGAATTCATTATCCTGCAATTTACAAAGAATTATCTGAATCAGTTTAAATTCGCTGCAGGGAAATGATTTTTCGACTAAGATCTTTTGACCCAAATTGTCCTCATTCTTATTTAAATAGCAGATGGCTGCAGTTAAATGAAAATAATACACATAAATACACAAACGAATATTACAGTGAAAGAAAATAGATTCAGGAACAAGATATTAAGCTTATATATGTAAACATGAAATCCTTCAAAGCCCCATACCCATAATTAAAGGCAAACCAGAGTGGGAAGAATCTCGTTATAGATTCCCGATCACCCGACCATTAAAGGCAGAAGGAGCTATTTTGAGGTCTAAATTTCCGCTCGGCAAAGCGTTGTGTGGACCTTGGCAATTTGTTCTCTGACAGCTACTTTTAATCAACTGTAGTTATTAAAAGGAAGGGCATTAGGGTACTTATCAAGGCAGTGTGTGATTTATAATAAGGGTAGTGTGGTATGTACGAGTAGTGGATCAGGAAGTATCTTGGTCGATCTTTAATATTAAATTTCTGCTTTGAGGAAATATCTCAATTTCGGGAGTCCTCATTTTGCAATTAGGATACTCATTCATATAATTAATCTCTGGACCGAAAGTGGGATCACGAAGGAGGATTTTTAATTTCTTGGCAAAAATATTCACTAAACTTATGAAAGAATGGACAGATCCGTTTGTAAATGGGTGCGATCAGATTGTGCGAATGCAAACTGGTATTAAAAGAGAGTATGGGCGATTCTAGCTACTAGTGTAATAGGAAGATGTTATTTCTTTTCTAATATTTCTTTTATTTTATCCATTTTATTTCTTATTTTATAGACTTAGGAACCTATTATTAAAAATTATATATATAAATATTCCTAATTATACACCAAAAAAAAACGATTAGAATTCCCAATGAAAACCTGAAATTATTTAATGATAAAAAAATGGAAAACCCACTTGAAATTTATGAATGAGCAAAAACCACGATCGATGTAACCCAATGGAGAAATTTTGCACTTCTAAATATAGATTAAGAATAAGAACGAATAAATGAGGAAGAGGAAGAGAAAATATAGGAACTGTAAATTATAAAAGTGAATATCAATTGTAACTGCGGTCCTCTCTGGTGGCTTGTTGTGTCAATAAGATTTATAAGACTTGGGGACTTAAAAGTTGGTACGGGAGAGAGAGAGAGAGAGAGAGAGAGAGGTATATTGTGAGTGAAAACGATAAAAGTAGCAGAGAAAGAGGATTGAAGTATTATGCAAGAAAAGAAAACGTATGTGAGCGTGTGTGGACATTCATATATTAGTGTATGGTTAAAGAATTGTCCTGGAAATTTTCGCTTCATCTCACCTAATTCGGCTGTTGGTATAGATACTCCTGGTATTTCAGATAGGATCGCGGACCATTTGGAAGTATATAACTTAATAAATAACAAACAGCACCATTTTCGAAACGGACTTTCTTGTTTCACTACTTTCTTCAATTTTTTATCGCGATTTCTACGTAAAAAGTATTAATAAAGCTAGAAACGCACAGAATTTGAGAAGGCGTACGAAATTATATCGAAGATTGACAAGAAAAACCGTAGTCTATGGTTTTTGTAAATGGAAATAGTTCATCAATGGCATCCTTCATTAACGGCATTCATCAGACACCACTTCTCGAAATTTCCTTTCTTTACTTTTATATAAACGAACTGAAGCGAATTAATTTTCAAATTTTAAACTTTGCTGATGCCACCAAAACGAAGGAGGAGGAAAATAATATGATAGTAACTGTAAAATCTTGCAAAAGACTTAAAAGAATGGTCTGAAATAGTGAAGATGAAATACAACCTAAATAAATATAAGTTAATATAAGTATATCAAGAAAATCTTCGAAGAGATTACAACTTTGGCAGGCTTATTTTAAACACTGTCAAAATAGTATAAGATTTTGGTGTCTTAGTCTCGAGGAACCTAAGATTTTCAAACCATTGTTGTGTTGTTTCTTTGGTAGAGACCTGGACATTTTGCGTTTAAATCAAGATAATTATTCTTCCGATAAATAAAACCTTTATAAGATCTTATTTGGACTACGTCCTGCAATTGCTGTCTCCATTAATTTTGGAAAGACTAAATTTGGAAGACCTCCAACAACGATAAAAGAAAACGGCAACTAAGGAATTGATTTTTGCTTTCTTCAGAAAGACCAATTCATTGGTATTTAAAATACTCAACAGGTTAACTAATATAAATTTTAACTCAATAATTAAACTAGATAACCCATGGGCAACTAGAAATAACCGTTTCAAGCAAGTAAATAAGTAATTTAATTAAAAAAACAAAATAACAAAATTATTTTCCTTATAAAATAACACCGAGATTGAAGAGTTTGCCTAAGAATCACAATCAAAATACTGGATAAAATAAGGTTAAGATTTAAATCTATAAATATTATTTGCAAATATGACCTTAGAGAAATAAGAATGGTGAAACTAACTCTGTATCCATATCCTCTCTACCTTTTGCTACCCGTTTATCTCTCTCCCTCACCGTCTCCCTTCTTTTTTCAACTAAATTCGAGTCGATCTTAAGGTTAATACTTCTTAGTTATACTGCAATGTGCCTCCTTATATCCACCATATGACTTTCCTGCGAATTCATACATTGTTGAATCATTACGTTGCATATCTTTGAAAGGCATTAATCAATTGAATTTTAAATCCTCTTCGAAGCCATTAATTCAAGGATAATTCGAAGAATTTCTTCGAGATCTCAAAGGAAAATGAGCACGAATAATAATGTTTGGCTTCGCGCCAAAGAAGTTGAATTTCCGTCTGTGTTGGAATGATGGAAAATAAATGAGTCCAAATTAGAGAGATAATAAAATTCTAGTAAATTATTTGGAAATTCTGGGCGTTGTTCGATCGTTACACTTCATTTCCAAATTTTACTTTTCGCTCAGTTGAATTTATAGCCGAAATATTAGAAAAAATGAAAAATTGTTTTAATCTCTAAATATTGTTTGTAAATTATAATTATTTGATTAAAATTCATTTTTTTTATATACTTTAGATATTTCGCCAACAACATAGACACACCACATACAGAGGACAGAGAGATAAGCCTATAAAAAGTGAAGAGGCGAAACATCATCTGTATTGTACATAGATTCAGATATTCGTTCAATATTGACGCTATCTTACTTGTTTAAAGAATTACATGTGCCTCATGTTCCTCCGAAATAATTACCACAACAACACATTAATATCCTTAATGGCATATCAAATCAACTTAATATATGAGGGTTTAGAGTCGCCCAAAATCTTGCGTGTTTTGTTTTCTCTTGCTTTGGATCTATCCTCACCTTGCTCATGAGAAACCGATGTTTTCTACCTGTGGAAAATAGTTAATTAGTGATTTATCTTAAATGAATTATCTCTGGCTGAATAAAATGTATTCGAAAACATTTTTCTAATCATTATTCAACTTCATCTTACTCTTCTTTGGAAGGGGTTGAAGGAGATTGACTCATGCAAAGTAAACTATCAGATTTTTTTTATTCATTTACCTCGCGAACGCTAAAATTGTTTGCCGAATGACATGCTTTTATCCTGTAATCTCTGCATTGAATTTCAACAGGACTGAGCAAACACCTTTTATTATAAGAAATATTTCTCTTAAAATGGAGTACTATTAAACATGGAAGAGAGGTTGAAAAGTGAATGAAAGAAGTAGTTAGAAAAATGTTTCTGTTAAACGCAAGCGTGTCTGATGTATAATAGAAAGAGTGAAAGAAGATAATCAAAGGGGTTCTCAAAGAGGGTACCTGGCAAAGAGACCAGATGTTTGCTTTGGTACCGATAATTAAGAAGAAAATGAAATAAGTAAGGCTAGTTAATTGTTGATCTTATGTATTATTTAGGTATGTAATCTATGCAATTTATCCAGTGTATGGAAGATAGGCAAGGTATGTAATGGATTCAATATTACGAACTGTATGCAAGCAATAAAGGGTGCGCAATTTATGAAAGATATTAAATCTGTTATGAAAAGTGAACAGGATTGAGACTTGCGCAAAATATGAACGGTTTGCCTAGTATGAAAGTTACGCGAAGAATGAATGATATACAAAAGGGCAAAGGTTTGCAACGTTCCACAGATCTGTGAGGTATGCAATATACGAATTGAATGATTAATGGGTGAAAAATATTACCATTTCAAAGTCTTTTATGCACAGTAGTTTCCTATGAATGATATTTAGCAAACAATTCAATTAATTTATTAATCCTGAGTGGGAGAAAGTCTACATATATAAGCACTCCGTCGCCAAAGCTTAGCTTTATCTGTAAAGAGAATTTTCGTAGAGACCACACAGCCTCTGCATAATGGAATATATTAAATAAACTAGACAAACTACCGTATGCATATATATATATATATATATATATATATATATATATATATATATACTGATTCCGTAAATTATGATTTTTATTATAATTTTAGCAATTTTATTAAACTGTTTATTTATGTATATTACACTGTGTAACAATATTTTCTTCTTCGGGTATCAACTGAGATTTTCTATTGGCATTTTCTAGAATACATGAAAAAACACTTATTTATCTCAAACTTTGCTTTTGTGTCCAGGATATTAATATTTATATGAAATTTACCTATTCTCTCTGGAAGGAGCTGTTAAATTTGAACTTCCATATGCATAAAGCAGAAACCAAATGACATGATACAAAAACAGTATTTATTTATTCAAGAATTACATAAGTGAGACAATTAAAGTCTTAGAAATGCTTAGTTTTCCGTGATTTACGCTTAAACTGTAAATTACTTTCATAAATCAGCCCTCAAATATAGTCTCCTATCAGATTTTCACTATACGATCCGTGATAGCGGTGTTCAAAGTCTAGTAGTTCCTGGTGAAAGCGCTCGCCATGCTCCTCGGAGTACCCTCCCATGTTCTCCTTAAATTTATCGAGAGGAGCATCAAGATTATGGACTTTCAGGGAAAATTCTGCAACCCATCTTGCCGAAGTTTCTCACGATGACTCAACAGGCTTTACATGGTTTGCTCCTTTGTGATTACCTAGGAAGCGCAGAAAAACTATGATAAAACTGTACCATGCTGCTTTTTCCAACCTAGTAAACTTCCCAGGAAACTCCTTGTACTCCATAATCTTTTTTATTTGTGGAACGACGATGATCCCGGCTTCCAACTTGGCTGCAGATAGCGTAGGAAAGAAATCTTGGAGATGCTTGAAAGCGACAGATTCCTTATCTAGAGTGTCGAAGTATGGCCCAGTGTACTGGAATATACGCACACGGGCTCTAAGGTAGTCAAGCAAGGCAACAACTGTTATTGTTCTAATAGTGCGATTTGAATAGTAAGCTGCAACTGCGTGACCAAGAAATATTCCAAATACAACGAAAAAAATAGATTTTAATACACGCTAAATTAAAAGCACAAAATAAATATGGATATATATAGGTACATGAATATAACGAAATTAGGTTTCGAATATTAATTAGATAACCAGGTTTATTAAATGGTTATTATGGGAGATTTGGGGTAATAAGCGATTTAGTTTCTTTGAACCTCGAGACAATAGCAGGCGAACTTGGGAGGAGGTATCTGTGACCTCGATTACTCATGGGTGTAACCAAGAACCCGAAAGGGGTTGGTGCTACTTTCTCCGAACTTGGATTTTGCGAGAGGGGGCATCTTTTCCCCAAGAGGTCACCGGAAGAACTTCAAAGGAAGAGGTGACTTCTCCAAACTCAGCTCGAACGAGCTATTGGGCCTCTTCTCATCAAGAGGTCACCAGAAGAACTTCGCAGGACGGCTTCCCAAATCCTTGATCCGAAGGCGGTTGAGAAAGGCTGACGTTGGCTCATGAGACTCTTCTCCATGGCCCGAAGCTACGAGTGTGATGTCCAGCTCTTCCGAGGTCTGCGACAATCACTAAACACTTCTCGGGAGAGAGCATTGTTGAATCGAACTCCTTTCTGGGGAGCGGCGACTAACAGAATCTCTCGGTAATCCTTGGGTGGGTGCCTATATACCCTGAATTCTCAAAAACGGGGAAGAGCGACAGGGGACTTCTCGAACCCTCGTTATCGGCCGTGACAACGAGCGTCTCGTCGCGGAAAAGTGTAAGAGGCAGGGATCAGCATGTTAGACGGACGACAAGCGGTTGGAGCAATAAAAGTTGTTCGCGGCAAACCTACAAAGTACGAGGAGCCGTCAATAATTTTTGAGAATTGGTAATGCAAAACAGAGGAAGGATGATGGCTGTTTGTGGGGGTCTTAGGACAAGTTATGACAAGTCAGGCCTTGCAGCCCCACGCTCCTGCCTTGTCTACTTTAAGAAGCAGGGGCTGTTCGCAGATCATCAGTCACAATTTTATTAACAATAGAGAAGGTTGAGCACCACGCGGTGATTAAATTTTGACCAAGGAAGGCAAGAATGTAAAAGAGATACATGAACGCATGGTTGCAGTATACACCGACACCGCCCCTTCATATGCAACCAGTGCTCGCTGGAATAATGAGTTCCGCCATGGTTGTAAGTCCCTTGAAGATGACCCAGTCCAGGACGCCCATCAGACGTGACCAAAGAGGACAATGTGGCCCGTGTGGAGAGGATGATCCTCGAAAATCGACGGGTGAAGGTCGAAGAAATCGAGCGAGAACTTGGAAGTGTTATTGACATCATCTAAGACCATTTCGCCATCACCAAGGTCTCTGCCCGTTGGGTCCCTAGAAACCTCACGCCCCATGATCGACTTCAACGTCGTCAAACTCCACAAGGCCAGAGTTGCACAAGCTGCCTTGCGCAAGTGCGGGTTCGAGGAGCTCAACCATCCCCCCTACAGTCCAGATCTGGCTTTTAGCGACCACTTTTTATTTCGTTAGCTCAAGGCTGCACTGCGTGGACGCAGGTTTGGAGACGATGAAAATGTCCAGCTCGCCGTTCAGGAGTGGATTGAACAGCATTCGGAAGATTTCTGGTTGTTGGAAATTCGAAGCCTCAGGGACAAGTGGCGCAAGTGCATGGAAGTGGAGAGTAGTAATTTAAAAAATAATGAAATACTTTTCCTCATATCTCGTTTCCTTATATCCGAATTGCAAAACTTATTGACCGCCCCTTGTAGATGGGAAATCTTTTGACCGGAGGGGGGGGGGGGAGATTGAGATGGTGGGTAGGTAGCCTTTAATTTCACCGTCATGCCTCGGTGTGAATTTCTCAGTGACCTGGTGACAAGTCTGAAAAGGGGGAAGTCGGAGGGGTGGAGGGGGGAAGGAACGCTCGCTTTCTCTCCCGAAGTAATATCTTAGGAGGTAGGGAAATACTACTATTTTAACGGATTCCTCTACATATAGCTCTGATGAATTGTTTCATAAGGCCCAATTTTAAGTGCAGAATAGGAAGTATTACTTTTCGGGGGTTCAACAAAGGCTCTCATTTGATGTTGTTTCTCCCCACACTCAACTAGCTCCGTTGTAGCTAATCCTGCTGGTGGTAATGCGGCACGGTGTCCTTGGTGTTACAAGGGCAAAGATAACAAGGAAACTTTGTAAAGCTGCCATCCAGACCCATCAAGAAGGCCACACTGTTGTATTCCTCTTTGAGATAGACCGAGTGATCAAGGGGAAGAGATGGATACATGTTACGTTATGAAGCAGCAGTACTGTGAAGCTCCTCGACGAGCTGTCAAGGAAAAGGCGCCACTCGTTTGGATTACAGGTGATTCCTATTGCCTCAAACAAACCAGTCATATTGGGGCAAAAGCAAAGCTCATCGTGACGTCAAAAAAGGTTGAAAGACACTGGTGGCACTTTCTCTAACCTAATATTTGCACACTATCATATAACACGTTCCACTGCCTGAGTTTCGAAATTAAAATCAGAGCAATAGACTCTATGAGACCAAGATGTATGACAAGATCGTTGAGATCTTTTTGGTTGGGGTAGTATGGGTTTATCTCCTCAGTTTTACCTCTGTAATCTACATTAATGACTTCATTCTCTTCTGAACTGTTTTTCTTTCATTAAACTACTCCGCTATTTTTAGAGGAGTGGGTACGGGGAGCTCCGCCCTGAGTAACACTGGTGCAATAGATTCTTGAAGGACTGGATACATTATAACAGGCGTATTTTTGTTTGCTCCACGTTTAGAAGGGTTTACCATGCAGAAGAAACAATTGTTTGAGTGGTCAGTTGGTTCCCTCCAAAATCTTGGGATTGCAAAATTCAATAGCTCTCTTTTCTCATCTGTACCATCCTGCAAAAAACAATATGAAAACATATGTATAAATTTACAATTTTTTTTTAATTAGTGTTATTATATATGTTAAAAAAAATTCAGTATCCAAATAAACAAAACAAATTATATATATATATATATATATATTTATATATATATATATATATATATATTCATATATATATATATATATATATATATATATATATATATATATATATATATATATATATATATATTGTCGAGGTTTAGTGAGTGGGTAATCCCAGTCCCACTACCTTGGCATCTATTTTAATTCCGCACCAAGGCAAAGTGGGGGTGAAGTGTAGCCAATACACGTACCGTAGCCACTTCCGGTGAATAATAATAATCCTGGTGCTTCCCATTTGATCAGAATTAAGATAATGATCCACTGAGTGTGTTTTCACTCAGTAAAAAGCCAGTCATGGGTGAAATTATGTAATATCGAGAATTGAGCCGAGTGGATTGCTTATCGATTGCCAGAGGATCGTCCAAAATAGTTACAACACACAGATACAAAAATAAACTTTAATATACATAAATTGGAAATATTAAATAGCATATATATGTATAAATAGAATTGATCTTTGCACTGAATTGGTAAGTCTATATAATGTCGTGGGGATTACACTTGAAATCTACTTACTCGGATGCTTGCGTCTTAATTTCACCCGACAGAATGAATTAAATAATATTACGGAATTAAGCACTAAATTAATTACTTGTAATACTCGAAATTATGAGCTCGGAATAGAAATTCTAGTTAACGATTAAACTGGTGAAGTTAGGGGAGGGATAATTCACTTTAACGATACCTTTGAGTTCGTAAGTATTTGGAGAATGACGGTGAATGTCTTCTTTTTCTAACTATGTTCGCACTTAGCCCGTTTGTCTGAGGTTCCAGAATGTAGAGGGTAATCTTAGACCGGTGTCCTGATATAATGATCCTAGGCCGGATCGCGAAGGCGAGGCAAACTGTGACTCAAATCATAATTCTTCTCCTCGAAGTGTCCGTTCCGTTGGCACCTGGATTGGATAGCCAAAAATTTTTACCGAACTGCGTCTAGGGTAATCCACAGAGGGAGGTTCTGTGTAACCTCTCACTCTGACGGAGAAGGTGTGGGGGGGGAGGGGTTGCAAGAAGTTTAGCACCTACAAGTACCGTGATGGCAACAACAAATTTCCCAAAGTTCCTTGCCCGCAACGGGCGAACAGTTTCCTTTGTGGGACTAGCTCCACACACAACGTAGGTCCAAGATCTTCTGCATGACTCTAGTGAGAATATTCTCTTTTATTTTCCTCAAGAGCTAAAATTGAGAAAAAGCGTAAAATTATCATAAAATTCTCATCGTCGCGCGAATAGAGCTTTCGTCTGCCGCCAGTACATGCCAAACATTCACACTTCAGCGCCATCTCAGCTTTCCTCGTCTCATTCGCAGGTTTACGACAGCGCGAAGAAACTCTTGCCCTTGTAGGCTGGCAGGTGTCTTTTGAGGCAGACATTTTTCCTGTGTGGCCGGCCACGAATTTGGTTGTGTCAAAGGCACGAAAAGGGGTGAAGGGAACTTGATGCGAAAAGGCGAATTTGGAATAAGGGAGGGGGACACGCATCTGTGTCGGTGTATTTATGTACGTATTAAAGCATGGAGGTATTTATACTTCTATATATATATATATATATATATATATATATATATATATATATATATGCTGAGCTCGCAGGTGAAATGAGGTGCCCATGGAGTGTCTTGATCTCCGACTAGCATGCCTAAATTTGCCATTTTGGCCTCACACATTTTAGCAGATCTCTCTACAGATTACTTTTTCGCTCTTGTCTTAATAATTTCGTGGTAGGTCATTAATTACTTATTCTGATTAATGACCTTACGACCTTTAAAACTTTCAATAATTCTCGGGATAATCTTGGAAGGACCTTGGAAATTATATGATTCGAAAGAGAATGTAAAAACAACATAAGGGTTTCAAATTTCTTTAGAATCGGCCGAATAGTTATAATGTTATTGTCAAATAATTCTACGGCTAACTTTTGGAGGACTTGCAATTTTATCATTCAAAAGAGAATGCCAAACAACATAAGGCTTTCAAATTTCGTTAAAATCAGCAGAATAGTTAGGATGTTATGTTAAATAATTTCCCCTTTACCTTACGAGGACTTTGGCAATTATATCATTCGAAAGAGGATTTAAACAACATAGGAATTAAATATTTCGTTACAATCGGCCGAATAGTTAGAATGTTATAACCAAAACAAATAAAAGACAAAAAGGGGACCAACCGACCCCCCGACCCATCAAACGACCGACCGACCCATCGAACGACCGACCGAGACATCAATCGAGAGACCGATCGACCGAAGGATCGAGCGACCGAAGGATCGACCGATCGAACGACCGACCGATAGACCGACAGATATATTGAGATATAGAGTCGCACGCGACTAAAAACTACGACTATTACGCTTGATTAATTCTGGATCGCTCGATTGGTATAGGGGGTATTCAATCTGCTAGTAGGCCGTTATCTACCAGGGAGGTAAAGCTCACAAATTCTACCAGTACTTCTACAGTACAGTCATTAAAGATCAGAACGACGGTATTTCAATCAGATCATCTTCCATAACATTGCCAGAGAAAATTTGTAGTTTCCAAAATATTGGTACTATAACCTACAGGTATAAACCTGGTATAGATTAAGGTTATGCAAATATGGATAAAAAACTTAAGATTATCTTCAGATAAACACTTTTATAAGAAAATAAAACGAACAAAATGATCAGAACGACAACCTATTTTAAAATATGAGGAATATTATCAATAGATAACATTTATTCAAATTATAAAGTAATTAGTATTTATTGTAAGACCTTTATTCTCAAAGATGCTGAGACACCTGCTGCCACGAAACGAACCAGCTCTCAACAATCTTTTGTTCAGTATTTTGCTGCAATCTTCTTGAATAATTTATTAGTTAAAAATCGATCCTTGAAAAGGAATTATATGCAGTTATTTAGCTATTTATTTTATTCTTATCCATATAGGTCTTGTCAAACACATCTCTTAGGTCAGTTAAAAGTGTTAGGATATATTGCCTATTGTTCCCTCCCTCTTCGGTTTCTTTCATTTTTCTCAAACTCTTTAACATCGCATTACCCTCTTCTTATATGTGGAGCCAATTACGATACTTCTCTGGCTATTCAGTTATTCCAATTCAGTTTTCCTCTCTAATTCGGCGATTGCCAAGGAGAGTAGCAAAGGTATAACTCTTTCATGGTTATTTTATCGTACAAGAAATATTTTTCTTTCAGGAATCATTAATAAAGATAACATTTGTCCATCTTTCATAATTTACTTTTACTCTTAGAATAATGTTTGTATGTATGGATGTATTTTTTTTCCTCTGTTTTATGTGATTTGATAATTTTCTCATGTCCTGCGAGTTGGCAAATTGTGATAGTGTTGAGGTGGGAGCTAAGAAGGTTATCTATGTATGTACATCTTGCAAATTCAAAACTGGAAGGAAAATAGAACGAAACGTGTGAGAAGTAACATGGAAAGGGGTATGAAAGAAATTTAAGGATAAAAACATAAACGCAGGTTGAGGGAGGCCCATATTTATATATCTTCCCTTACCTAAGACGGGAAAGAAATAATAATCTTTGGATACTTTGGCATCTCTCTACTCACATATCTTTGTGCCTGTGCAGTTGTTAATACTTCTTTTCGACAACATCTCTTTGTTCTTTCAATTCCTTTTAGTGATAATTTTCTTTATATTTCTAAAACGAGATTCTTCAAGTGCATCGTGGACGAGGTTGCAATTTGGTGTTTTCAACTGTTGACTGTCCTCTGTTGTTTCTTCTTTTTTGTATCTTTCTGAGCGTTGATTTAAAGTGAACTTACTTCACACCCAACCCGCCCCCCTAGGTATTAGAGGTAGCGGGTTAAGCAGAATATTACAGATGGAAAGAAGCACGTATAGCAACTGGGAATTGGGAAAGAGGGAGGTAGTAGGTGTAAGCAGCTGGAGCAGGAGGTTATAGGTGGAAACGGAAATTATCGGAGTGAATTTGGTCCTGCAAGAAATGACCAGTGGAAGCAGGTGTAAAGAAGAAACTAGAAAAATGAAGTGTAAGTAGGTGGTAGCTCAAGTAAAATAGGTGAAAGCGGAGAGAGGCAGGTAAAATCAGTTAAAAAGCAGAAACTAGTAACAGGAGTTAACAAGCGATATCATGCGGTTTCAGGTGCAAGAAAGGAATTTTAAGATGGGAGTACTATTTAACAGGTAGAATCTGGTATATCTAGGTTGACCCACAAGGTAGTGAGAATTATTCTTTAGAAAGAAGTAGTATGAGAGAGTAACAGGTGGTAGCGAGAGAAAACAAAAAGAAAGGTTCAGGGTAATTTTGAATAGGTGGCGCAGGACTTCTATAAAACATTGAATGCTTTACAAAAGAAATTCGTGTTTGTCTTAAAAAGGATTTTAGATCCAAAATCTATAACAATTTCTCAAAGAAGCTAATTTGCTGGCAAACATATTTTCTCAACTAAATACTTTCCATAAAAGTACAAAAGTCACATGCTTCTACTTTCCAAAGGATAGGATTTCACCGGGATTTGATCCAGAAAGGATCAATTCAATTAGCTCATCATCAATTTAGGATTCGTCTTGGCTTAAATTTATGGGTGCATTATTTTGTTTCCTTGAAAATTACAACCGAGGAACAACTAGGGTCTATTGCCCATTAAATGTTGAAGGAGAGTTGATAACCCGATTAAGATGAGAAACTCGTCTGTTACATGGCAGTGCGTGGCAATCGCTACATTGGGGTGAAGATTACCATGATGATGACGATTGTTTCACAAAGACGATCGAGAGACGAAGTTTCCAAATCAGGATTTTAAAACATGACGAACAATTTGGTCCAAATTTCGACGCACACTGACTGCACTTCAAGCGCAACCTCGGGTTGGGGGTTTCTTTTCCCCTGTGGGGCTTGTAGAAGGCAATCTGGTGGGGGCAGTATAAATTCTTAGATTTTCGTAATAAGGGAGACGAACGTGTTGTTATTTTGTTAAGAGCTAAAAAAATAGTTTAAATAAATGATTTATTTTGATTATGATAGACAAAATAAAAAAACATGTAATTCCATGATAATGTGTGACTTGATCCCCATTAATATCAGTGACCT
Source organism: Ceratothoa steindachneri (assembly GCA_963969495.1). NCBI lineage: Eukaryota > Metazoa > Arthropoda > Malacostraca > Isopoda > Cymothoidae > Ceratothoa > Ceratothoa steindachneri. The sequence continues at coordinate 243,373,553 of OZ018317.1, read as the reverse complement.
TTGAACGAGTCGCAATTTTCTCAATATCCTTTGTTCAAGAGTAATATATCTTATTTTATCCTTCCGAAACGAATCTTACTAATTACCGATCTTGTTCGTTTGTATAATTATTATTTTATTCTAAGTCTAAATTTCTAAGACAAAAATGGCGTCTTAGTCGCTCAAGTCGATTAAAATCTCACGTTTACTTTTAGAGGGGAATTTTGTTCCATGGGTATAATCTGCAACTTGTCGCCTCTAGCATTTAGTTGACAAAGGTTTTGAACCTTGTAAAATGGTGCAGTCACCTTCCTTCAAGGACCCTTTTCATCTTTTTAAATCATCCGGCTGATCTGTAGTGGTCGAACTACACCATAAGTAGGCTTTTAATTGGATTCAATAGGCCTGAAAAACACATCCACAAAATGGACGCAAATTGGTTCTATATTTTCCAAGTATGCTTTACTAAAATGTAAAGTAAAGATTCAATATTGTATTGGTTTTTAAATGTACTTATATATTTGTATTTATGCATTAGACCAGGAGACTCAAAGGGGACAAAGGCCTAACGCTCGAACATCTGTTTGATAAGATTGTCCAACTCGTGTCTCGAGATAAAATTATCAGACATAGAGTTTTACTTAGGAGACTGAATAAATAGAGCTGCTGACCGTATGAAGCGATGCAGCGAGAAGAGTATCAAATGACACAAATAAACATTGAATCTAAAATGTAGACACGGTGTACAGGCAGCATAGCTTTGCCTAAGGGGTGGAGAGTTGAGACTCATAATATGGACGTGGCTCCTTTCTGGCCACGCCTTCTGTATTTCGAGCATATATAAAGAAGAATCATAATAGAAGAAGAATAGACAGGGAAATAGATAGGGATTAGATCAGACTACTCCTAATCATTATTAGTCGGATTACTTTTGTATTTGTTACTTAGATTTCACGCTCCCAGTTAATCACTGAGCCTTGTTACACCTTCATCCCGTATTAGCGTTACTAATACTAAGACATACTAGTGTTCAGTCGAGTACACTCTTTAATCACGCCGTTTATAATATAACTTTCGTTATTTAAATAAAGTGTTTATTTTTGTAAGTTCATTTTTGCCTTAAGCCCTTGGTAAGCCCAGCTAATGAAAAGAACACCTGAAAATTATTGATCTTTGGAGTCAGAGTAATAAATCACCGCAACGACCCCCATCACTCAAACTTTAAGACCTCGTCGCCCCCCTAAGCTGCTACCCGTCATTTGCTTCCTACAACTGGTGACAGTGTCGTTCCTCAAACATAACTTGTGATATTCAGTAAAATTGGAATTAATGAAAACTGGGTTGAAAACGTTTCATGCAGAAACATAAACCTAACAAAATTTATTTTTTAAAGCACATCAGTGACATACTATTAATTGTGACGGTAAAAAGAAACTTCTCATGGGGTCCAATAATATGAACAGCAGCCAACAAGAGTTCAGGAAAGATTAGAATGCCATTTAGCAGTTGCCGTTCCCGCAGTAAAGATTTTATGATGGCGAAGAATAAAGAACTCTCCAAAGACCAGAAAAAGGCGATACTGACGCTCGATAATGATAGGCTGAACTTACCGAAGATATCCAAGCAGCTGAAAATACCTTCCTAGCACAAGTGACTCTTTCATTCTGAAGTGGAAATAGGTAGAAACGATCAACAACCTTCAACGTTAAGGTGGTCTTCAGAAGGAAATTCAAGATGACCTACTGGCGGGAGGAACGTCGCTTACAACGCAAACCATCAGTAATGAACTGAATCGCCATGCTTTTAAGTCTCCCAGGCCAAGGAATACACCTCTACTGCTGAAGAGAGACAGAGCAGCAAGATTGAAGTTCGCACGTTAGAATTTGAAGAAACCTGCTTAATTCTGAGATAATGTTCTGTGGTCCTATCAGACAAAAGTAGAATTGTTTCCTATTAAAGATGGCCATCCTGTCTGAAAGGAAGATGGCAGGGCCTACGACCCTAAGAACACCACCACAAGAGTGAAGTTTGTGCGAGGTAACATCATGGTGTGTGAGTGTTACTCACCTACCGGTACCGGTAATATCCAAATCATAGATGGCGCCATGAATTCGGCAATCTACAGAGATATTTAAGAAGGACGTCTGTTCGTTTCTGTAGAGAAGCTTGGACTTCGAGACGGATGGATCTTTCAACAAGATAATAATCCGAACATATTGAGAAAGCTACCTGCGAATGGTTCCTTAAGAACAACGTAAACTTTCTAGAGTGGTCTAGTTAGTCACCAGATTTTAACCATATAAAGAACTAGTAGAGAGCATTAAAGAACAAGATTCATTTGAGGGTTCCCAAGAACATCAAAGAATGGGAAGTAATTTAAAAAGAAAAATGGGCGTGAAATACCAAAGAAATGTTGCAACGCACTAGTGAAGAACTACAAGAAATGATCGATTGATAGTGGTGTAAGCCAGCAAAGGTCACACAACTAAGTATTAATCGCTAAATATCAATTTAAACGAATGCTGTTTTTACCCCGGTTTTCATTAAGCTCCCGTTTACTGAATATCATTTCTGCTTCCTACCTATTTGGGCACAGAAATTTTAACTTTACATCAATATACATTTCTTATGTAAATTTCATGGTTTGATGGGTTGGAATTCTATTAAAATTGAATTTTGAAAGTGTACGATACTTATTTATTCCCATTGTATGTCACTTATAATTCTCATTTAATCAAATTTATATCACTTTTTCTCAATTGAAATGTTAAACCGATGCTTAATTTTAATTGTGAAGAGTTCCGAATTTTGACGAAGTCTTTTAGACAGTGGAGGTGAGTTGAGATAGAATCTATATGTCTATATCGTTCGAGGGTAAGAAAGTATTCGATTCCTCTCTCACCCTTCCCCTCGATTAGAAAAGGAGGTTTGAAGGGGGGATAAATCTCCATCTCTTCGAAATATCGAGGGATGTCGTCAACTTGTGATGTTTCAGTGGCTGAAAGCATTTAATCCTTTGCCTCTCAGAGGAATCCACGCGAATACCTTTTCGACTTACTCATTGCATTTCCCCTCACTCAATATCCGTTCCTTACCCTCATCTTTCTCCCCCCAACTACCACTTCTCCTAACGCTCCACTCATGAAACCAGCTTTCACGTTCATTTAGATCTCCACATAAGCGCTCAGCTATCTCTTGCTCCCCTTTGATCTATGCCTGTAAAGGGTCTTATTTTCCCTCACGGCCAGAACCTGTAGATAGAAATAACCTATTCCTCTCATTTATTTAGGACTCCTTTATCTCCCCTGAAATACCCCTTAACCCCCCTTTATTTGGGCCATTCCGGATTTTTCAATCATGACCACATTATTAGAAAACATTCCTTTTATCTTCTCACTCTTTTTCATTTTCTTTCATTAGCACTATCTCTCTCCTCCCCTTCTCTTCATCATCAGTTAGTACATTTTGCAAATAAGCAGCAGAACTGAAAACTTGTAGCGAACGAGTGAAAAAGGTAGTGAAGTAAACAAAAAAGATAATGCCAACTTTCACTTCCTTGTAAAACATCTGCAGAAATGCTTTTTCCCATATGCCTCTTCCAATGTCTCAACATTGTACTTCGTGTATACAGAAGGCAGGCGATGATGCGTGTGGTAAGACTACATTCTCTATTCATTCTTGTGTTTTGAATGTGTATTCGAGATAGTGTAACAGAAATTCTCTCTCTTCTTTATCTGCTCGGTTTTCCTCGTCTCAAATCTTTTATTAACAAAGATATAAAACTGCAAGGAATAAACTCTGACAGCGAACATAGCTGTTATAATATACCCTTTATTTCCTGTTTTTTTAACGGGCGTTGTAATAAAAAAATGTCTATCAACGGAGGTGAAAGATGCTGGAATGTTAATAAGAACCAAAGGATTATCAAGGGACACAAAGAAAATCCTGAGAAAATCTGAAATTACTTGGTTTCCCCAAAGGCTAGTAAAGGATCCATTGCAATCCGGAATATGCTGGGCGTAAATAAGATATGTGTCAGTTTGCAACTGCATTTAATAGCCTGAAGAATACCCAAAATATGTTTACCTTCACGTTTAAATGGATTAAATTAAATTTTACATCTAAACTATAGTAAATTCTCAAGAGGAAAGTGTTGAGGTGTATAAAACAATGCGAAATCTTTTAGAGATATACGGAGCTATTCTAGTCATGGATGCTACATTATTATAAAGAAATATTTTGACAAGTGAAAGCTTGCAGAAATGAGGCAGAAATATGACGATAATGTATGGCCCTGCAGAATATATACTAACAGTTAGTGATATTCTATAGCCTTAAAAAAAGTTGAGTCCTACAGAAATATAGAGGATCCGGCACAAGACTACAACCTTTTATGACTAAGTAAAGCCTCTTAAGTATATGAACTCCGCGTAAATATTAGCGGAGTGATCCAAAAGTGTCCCCGCCGGAGAAAAATTCTCGAAAGGGGAAATAATAAATGTCAGAGGTGAAACCAAGTAAGTCAAATAAAGAATGGAAACGACTTTGCCATAAAACTGAGAAGGATCAAATCATAGGGTTCAGTTGCAAAGACGACATTTATAATATTTATTGCAAGTTATTACTTGTATGCAATTGAAATCACTCTTTACTTAATGTTGACGATATTTAGATCACCCTGTAGAAGCCTGTAAAGTATGTTGGAGCCTACTTTCACGAGTATTTAGAGGCCTACTGAATATCTAAATGATCTTTGGACTAATTAACAGGATGATCTATGGTGACAAAGACAATATTAAAAAGATCATTGATCCAAGAAATTTTGTCATTAACAGCGTTAGTCCTTTTAATGAAGTCCTTGTCATCGGCGTTCCCTGCAATCTAATCATTTTTATAATTTATTATAGTCATTTAGTTATTGGGTGAATCCTTCCTTGTCATTCATTTGTTAATATCTTTAGACCTTGTAATTTGCTTTTGATTTTATCGGTCTTTTAATCTAATCCTTTTCATCATTGATTATATTTAGTCATTCATCAGCAACATCATTTTAATCATGTCCTAACAACACTAATCCTTTTAATTCAGTCCTTGTCACCATCATTACTGATCATTTAATCCTTGTGACCATCTGAAATAGTCCTTGTCAACGTGCACCAAACTTCTTAAATTAGTCATTTATCGGTTCCCTCCTTGTCCCCGTCGAACCTTTTAACCATCCCCGTCATCCTATCAGCGCTTGTCATCCTTTCTCCCGCTCTGGTGGAGACAAATGGAGGGAGAACACAAACAGATGAAGAAACCAACTCCAAAATTTCTATCCCCCGAATAGGAGGTGTCAGGGGGAGCATGAGCAATCATATGGCAGCTGACACTCGGATGATTCCGTGCCCTCCCGCCCCCAATCCTCGCTGAAGCATCTGTTTCTTCCGCGCATCTTCGATCCCTCCATCTTCTCCACTTTCATTACCAATCTTCCCCTTCGGCGTGCGATGCCCCCGTTGGTTTTCGCTTTAAATCAAAATAAACGACCCTGACCCCAAACTGATGATGAGTGTACAGTTCGTGCACTCGGAACAACTCCCGTGTAAGAACTCGGATCAGTTGTTGCCTTTGAGTACAAGTGCTCTTTGTACTCGAACCTTGTACTCCTCCCGCTCCAACTTGTTACTTAGGATTAACACGGGGTGCCATTTTGGATTAGGGGGTCATGTTTTATTTTTCATTATTTCACTTCTTTCTCTTTACCCTCCTCCTTCTTTCATTTGTCTGTCGTTCTCATCATTTATTTGGGAAAAATTTCCTCGTTGGATTACACCAATGCCCCGTTATCATTCAAAGGGAAATTGGTGTGACTCGTGTAGAAGTGTCTAGCAACCCACGTGACTAAGCGTCACATTTCGATGCGAGTGACCGTTGCGGGACTCAAGCGTCTCTCGAACGACGTGAATCAAGCGACACTCAAGCGTGAATCCACCTCGATTCAACCCGAGACTAAAGCCACTCTCAAAAGTGCTCCAACCAACTCTTGAAGGTGACTCAAATTTCTCAAGCGTATATCAAGTCTGAGTCAAGCGCCTTTTAAGCGTTAGTCAAGTATTTTTTTAAAATTACTCACGTGTGACTCAACCACAAAGTGAACATGACTCTAGGGCCTCTTCAAGATAACTCTAGAGCCTCAAGTGAAGGTGATGATTCACCCAAAATAACGTTTGGTGTTATCAAGCGTCAGCAAACGTAGGAGTGCGACTAATTGCCCTCTGGTGGCAGTCATCAGTTATCTATCAGAAGGCAAAAGACTTCCGGAGAAACGTTGGATCGGTCTCGACCGCCTTTGTTGGTCTATTTTGGAGGTCAAGAATCCGCTTTGCCTCCATACAGCGGATGCGCTCTAGGCTAACGTTATTCCGTCGCTCGTGACGAGACTATTTTGAGGGCGTTGCCTCAAGAGAGAAGATTTATAAGTCTTTTCCGAATGGTTGTTTTGTTTATTTACCGCTTTTAATACTGATTTCACACATCCAATGCACCTCTCAGTGGGAACAGGAGTTTACTAAAAGAAGTATCCGATGCTTACTCGTATCATGTCCCTATCCTAAGACTAACCAATCTCAATGTAAATTAACTTAGAGAAACGTGGAAAAAGGTTCTAAATCATTTACCATTATCATGACTTATACACTTTTCCCTCAGTCTATACAATGTTTTGGCTAGAACCCAAATCTATGAGAAACTGTTGAAGTTGAAGTTTGATTTCTCGGAAAAGAGACATTCATTAATCTAGGAATATCCATTTCATTCTCCTCAGAAAATGGTTTAAAACTAAGCACAAGAAAAGGCTAAATTCCGATAAAGTCGTTTGCTAGGGTTCTGGTTCAAGAGAAATGTGGCGTTAAACAATGTCTAAAAAGATTGCAAATTTGCGCATTTGAGTCTATTGACAGGAGGAGTTGTAGTATTCAAGGTTCTGTTGAAAGGTGATCAGTATAATTGAATCCAGTAAGGTCTACGCACTTACACAATTCCCAATATGGCTAATATCTCCTTTCCTTTCAGATCAAGCATTGATGAGTCCTAAGTTTCCGAAATATGAGATCAAAGACCATCACAATTGATTGGTTGCACTATAACAATGAGTGTTCTCCAACCCCCCCCCCCCCCAACAAGCCAGCTTGTAAACTCTTCAAAGAAACTCTATAATTATCTACAAAAGAAAGAGATCCCCCATATCAACAAGCGTAAGCATTTACACTCTACAAAAGCAAGGAAATCTCCTTATCGAATGCCCACTTGAACATTTGCCTCCATTCAATCTTCTTGAGTGCGAACGCAAATTAATATCTGACGTCACAGAGACTTCTGCAGAACAATTTAATGCACAATGGGTTCCCTCGAAACAAGCTGCCACTCACCAAATTGAAATCAATATCGAATGCAGAATCTTACAATTCCATTGAGCAAACCTCATTTAACTTTGATCGTTTCAATTTAACTCAGAATGTTTGCTTCTATCATTTAAATATAAACACTTTCAAGCAAAGGTGCGAAGAGATATTTTCAGTCTTCGCTCAAATTGATGATGACCCTCACATACTTATTCGTAGTGAAACTTGGTTTTCTCAAATCTATTCCCATGTCATAATTATACCTCTCTCCTCACTTTAATAGACGGTAAAGGAAGAGGAGGAGGTTTTTCCTATGAAATAACCACGAATAAATCTTTCTTAAACACTGAGTCATCAATTACATTAGAGAAAATCATTTATCTCATTTAATGGTTACATGAGGTTTTTCAACTCATTCTAATTGATTGGCGTCGCTGATTTCAAATCTAAAATCTGTTTTTTGTCTGATGCTCTATTTTTAATGTTACTTGAAATTTATGATTATACCTGATTTGATCATACTTCAATTTTGTTTCAGATCTAATGATAGCTTCTCCAAGTAAACATAAATGCACAAATGATTCTAATGAAGTTTTTACATCTGTGGCTACTCTAATACACACTAGATTGCTTTTGCTGTTAGCTTCCAGGCTGAATAAATAAAGTCTTCCTGACAGCTCTGCAAAATCTCATATTTCAGAACATGGGACGAAAGTTCATACATTGATTGTGCTGACGATTCCTCATTAACTATGGCGCACACCATCCATCAGATATTAATTACTAATGTTAATAATGGCTTATTGCTCCCAAACTCTCCATGAACATCAATAATACCGCCTATATGATGCTATTCTTTAATAATCTCATCAACATACCAGCCATACTAATACACAACCATTCTATCAGTCGATCTTACACTACTAAATTCCTTTATGTTCTTATTGATAATGGAGTCCAGTTTCACACCCAGTCGAAAATACTCCTCAACAACGTGTTCTAGACTCTGGGCTCTTTAAAACCAACTTCTCATTTATTTCCGAACCTGTCCAAGTTCATAATTCAAAGTTATGAATAATTTAGAAATCGATTAATTTTTTAACAACCAAATTTTCATCACATTACTCTCTTTTAACTCTTTTTTAAATTATATGCGTCTAAATCAAATTCGTGAAAACTTTCAAATCAGCAGCTAACCTTCTCTAAAACTGGGGTTCGTTCCCCTCCTTCCCCAACGTGCTCATGCAAACTCGTTCCCTCTGTGAATTGATCGAATCCGCGTCTCGGGATTCTTTCGTCTACCCGCAAATTTCGTATTGGGGACGAGCTCCCCCCAAAATCATCTAAATCTAGAGATAGTTTAGGGGCGCTATAATTTTTGCCCTAATACTAAATGGATCGGGAGATTTAAAGTTACGAGTACTTTGGCAGAATTATTAGCTTGCAAATGGGGAGGAGTACAAGTCACATTGCGCACTTTATGTATGACAGAAGCCTGGCAAATTGGTACAAGGAACATCTAGTTCTTCCATAAGAACAGAAAAAATAGCCTTCTAAAAAGTAAGAAAAAAATACTCCCTCTCCGAAGAATTAAATGAGAAATACCCTTGTCCTCAAAGACTCTAGGTATAATAGATCTTCCTCAATTTACACTTCTAACGTTTCAATGTAAAAAGATTTAACAAGACCTTAATTGGTTCTTCTGGCGAAGCCTTTGTTTCTTCATTCTCCTCCACTTTGTCAGAACTCACGTTCAATATTGAAGAAACATCTTCACCCCAACACAAAATTGAACGGAAGGGAAACTTCTTTGGCCATTTAATGCTCCCAGGATGTTTGATCTTCAAATGCATTTCGAAATTTCTCAATAAACTACATTCATCGTCCTCCCTCTCCACTTTGATCAATTATTTTCAAAGGACTCGTGCCTCCTTCAGCCTATAAAACGCAGACCGCACGAAGGCTTTATCCTCAAGGAACAACTTTATTTAAGGGATTCGTTTTGTGAGGTTCAGAAATGCTCGTTACTTCCACCAAACAATTTGGCGGTGGTTATGTGATCATCGTTTTTTGTTTGGAGATTTATAAGCTATCGCTAAATGTTATGAAAGGAGCCAGATAAAATTTTGTGAGGTAGGGGAGGGGGAGCTTGACTCATGAGTTAATTAGGTCTTACCTCCCAAAAATGGGTTCATGGTAGGAGAGTACATCTTCTTTACGTGAAACCTGGAAGAACTGGACAGCTTCCTCAACCCAGTGCCCGCATTTGTGCACCCTCCCGTCCCCACTGCCTGCATGCCCTGGGGCTATAGAGTATCGTCCAAAAGGATGAAAACCCCGTTATTTCCATCCCTAACTTTGGTGAGAGGAAATCCGGGACCTCTAAAACTGAGGTCCCCGTACCCCCTGGGTACAAATAAGACATGAGTAAAGGGTATGCAAATAGGGATGAATAAATCAAAATGATGCCGCGTCTCAACCACACATGGCGTAACTTTACTTCTTCCATAACAGCTCGCGACTTCATGCGGTGATGCCCTCGTTGGTTTTCTGCTGTGATTTTTAGACTAAATGGGGCTTCAGCCGTGCCCACTGGAGATCCCGTTTCGAATTAATTTTAAGTTGAGATACATCAGGTGTGGTTATTAGCCGGATGGAGTCATAGTTCAAGTCTTCTTCATGGCGGTAGCGATGTTCTAGAGAACAAAGATCTCTTATTTATTTGGCTCAGGAATTTACAACAAGTACCACCCCCCCTCAGTTGAAAAATAATGATAGAGCGCTGTGATTCTGAGACTCCTTTCATTGCAAGTCCAGGTTTCTCTCAAGCCTGAATTCTCAAAGCCTATTTTTTCAACATTATACTTTTATGATAACAATTACAGAGATACTTTCTGCTGCCAAATACGTGTGTCAAATTTGAATGCTGGGACGGGGAGGGTGTTAAGCGGCGAATACTGCCGAATGTTATGGCTATTTACCTTTCTATTCTTGAAAAAGGCTGCCTCATCACCAACCACACTGTTTTCCGAGAAACAAGCGGGTTTATGGTGAAGCCATTCGAAAAATTGTCTACGACGAGGAAAATCAGTTTCAAGAAGCTGGTGTCTTGCATGCATCTCTTAGGGATGCCATTTTAAGTCATGTTTAATAATGTAGTTAAATGATGACTTTGACAAGTGAAACTCATTCTCTCTGACTGATACATATGGATTTTTGAAGAAGTGTCATCGGAACATTTTCGATATTTTCTGTTATTCTCATACGATCCGAACGACCTTTGTTTAGATTTAAGCATGTTCCTTCATGTTGGTATTTGTGAACATTTTTCCCGATTGTGGGCTTGCTTGGTAGGTGCATACCTGGAAAACGTTGTTCCAAAGAATATTGTACTTGTTTAATACTGCCAGTCTTAAAAAAGTTTGTAAATGCGCGTTGATCTATTGCAGGATTAAAAAGGTTCTATGGAAGTAAACCTTTACACAGAAACGCTTTGATTTGCTTAGTAAGCAAAATGACGGGATCATACCACAGCGTGGCTGAAAGAACACTCTAAAATGGCCTAGGCTTTGCTTGAAGAATCGCACAGTGACCTAGGCTACCTAGGCTCCCTACGCTTCTCTTGAAAGTGCACGGTGGCCTAGCCTTGGTAGGCCTCGTTTCATTATTTTACTGCCTTGCGCAAACATATTTTTGATAGCCTCCACTAAACCCATTAGTGTATCAATTTCATAAAAGGGAATTTAATGAAATTCCCAGAATCGACAGATAAATAGTTGGTAAATAAAACACCTTCTGCAGGATCCAAAAATCTCCAATACTTTTGGAGTTATGCTAATTCAAAGTACGGTTAACTTTTTTCTGGGACACCCGGTATATATATTTATATATATCTGTGTGTGTGTGTGTGTGTGTGTAAAATCTGTAGGCTTAAGGATACATTAAAATGTGATGTTTATTTGATGTGCTACAAAGACTTTGTGTAGCACCGAATATTTAGGTGTGATTATGTATATTTTACTACTGTGTGAAATGCGTGATTGTGAAACATATATTAGTGCGTTTGAAGATTAAAATAGACTGCCTGTCACACAAAGCTTATGTAGTGTAGTTTGGAAAGTGTATGCACTTTGTGTAGTATGTGATAGTGTGGAATGCACTGTTCGTTTTAGAAGGCAAAGAGACGCTTTGTGTCACATAATCTAAATGTGTGAGTGACTAGAGCGTCTTGATGAGAGAGATAAAAATTATCTGGCAATTATGTTTTGTTTTTTAAGTCAATTTATGGAAGAGTGATGTGAAAAATATCGAGTGCATGTTTAACTGCATACATGTGCCTGTATGTATTAGGCGTTTAGATGAAAAGAGTTGAGCAAGAAAATGTTTTTAGGAGGTTTGGGGGTCTTTGTGTGAGACACTTTTTTTCAGATGTTGCTTACAACTTCCGACATCTTTGCAACACACACGAAATTCTTGGATTTTTGTGAGCGTGTGTGAGTATGTGTGGGTTAAAATGGCGTTACATATCCAGAATGAATGAGGTAGTGGTCTCATTTATGGAATAACTCCTTAGGAGGTAATGGCACCTATGTAGTTCATTCATCTCATTATTATTATTATTATTCCAGTCCCGACTCTTCCCGTTTGGTCGCAAACATTTTTATTTTCCCAAATTTCTTGTCCCCATTGATTAGAAGTTTGTGGCATTCCTTCATTCCACTTTGAATATAAAAGGAAACTATGTCTCATATTAGTCTCTTAAACTCCTCTCACACTTACGTTCTTCCGCTTTTTACACAGTACTCCGTCTGGCTCTTTCAGCGATAATGTGAATACTAATTAGCTCCGTAGCCATTTTATTTATGATGCCGTAGTAGAGTCTACAGTCATTGAGAAGAATTTGAGGTTGCCATATTTTTCCGATACAAAAATTAATAGAAGTCAAACATCTCATTTTGTTTTATGATTTTTTTTCTAAATTAAAGGTGAAATCTTAAAAAAATTAGAGCCTAAATTTTCTCTATAAACAAATAGAATTCAATTGATGCGGAGAGGCAATATTTATGGTGATATCCCTTGTTCTTGAGAATTGCTTCAATTCGTTTTGGCATGATAGAGACGCAATATTTGATAACATATTTACTGCTATTGCTCCCTTTGGTTCACTAAACCCCCACAACTGTTCAAATTGGATGGCTTCTATTTATCAACCGCTAGTATGGTTATCGCCCACAACACATTCGCTCTTGGTTGAAGATTTTGCGAATTTTCCTGCCAATGTACCCAAAATTGAATGTTATTTGAAGGAAAGATCTTTGCTATTCCTTTTACTTTGTGGCAATTTGCATTTTCATGCTGAAAATACAGTTATTATTCCGAAATTGGTCCTAAACTGTCGATGAAAAGTGCTGATGAAACACGTTTTGGCACCCTTTTGAGTTCAAAGGCAAAATTTTTAGTGCTCCTGTTTCTTTAGATTTGAAGCAAACCAGAAATGGAAGGGGTCTGGATGCTACCCCGTGGACAGGACACAGGAACAAAACGCTTCCATTTTCTCCCCCTAATAAGGACTTGGGGGTAAGCTGCCAACAAGAAGAAGGAAGTTTCTTCTTTGTTTTGCTGTGGTATTTATGAGTTTTATTTACTGTTATCACTTTAAACTTGGACGAGAGACACGATAGACGCATCTTCGCATTTAATGAATCCAATACACCTTTTTCCCCCAAAAGATTAATTATGGATGTCTTAAGACATAAGAAATTATGATATTTTATTAAATAAAGCTGACACATTTTAAAGAGTTTATGAATGGCGAAAACTTTATTTAAGATTACCTTTTCGGCGGAGAAGAATTATTAAAAGGTATTTTAGTTTTTGTCCGATATTTTATTACTCGAATCATTCCTTGACTGCTTAGCAATGGATTTCATAACCAATAAATTTATGTGATTGCTAAACGTCAAAATAATTATATTTAATTTCACTACCGTCCATTTCAGTCGTACTACCTTATTTTATATCTACTATCAATCAATGCTGTCTATCTTCTATTAAAACTAACTACTTCCTGGATTGCTTTATTAACACGCAAATAAAGGATGGAATCAGCAAAATTTCGCACCTTCAATTTTTCAGAAATTCACAAAGAAAAACAAATCGTTTTGATCTTTACTTCAAAATCTCAATAACATCAAGGGCAGAATTCCATCATAGATCCCTACTAACTCATTCACACTCGCTTCAGATTTTCATTTTTTTGTCTAAAATTTCTTACATTATCTCCCTGACTCAACTTGGAAGTGAAGAAGAATTGGTTGTTAAAATGAAATTGTCTTCGAAAACATTAAAGGAATTTTATTCCCTTTAGAGAATCCTTTCGATTAATTTCAGCCAATTACCTAACACATCTTTCATTTCTTCCTTTTTGCTTTCTGTTTGTCGAAATTACCGTTGAGCTAAATTGCAATTGTCCATTTCTATTTTTTGGTTGCTTTCTTTTATTTGTTATGCATTTAGCGTCACCTCATACATGTGTGAATGAGGGTTATTGTGTACAAAGAAGCCGCTTCATATAAATATGTTTGGGATTCAATTGTCTACGGGATCTCCTTCATTCAACATGAATCACATGATTCATAAATCTAATGGAAGTTTTCATCTGCGGAAATATTTTATTGCATTGGTTTGATTTAAATAAAGGATTATTTTTTTAAGTATATTAAAACAAAAAACTCTTCTTTGTTTATCTAATAATAAAATAAAATAAAATAATTTAAATTCTGTGCGAATTAATCTAAAACCTCTCGATGAACTAAAAAGGAGGTTTTAGATTTTTTTAAAAAGAAGATGGAGGACAAAAACACAGAATATGTTGTTGCAAAACATGAAAATGAAAAATAGGTTTAAATAAATAAATAAAGAAGTACACCCGAATGCCTGTAGTAAATCAATGATTATTATGATGATGGTAAAAAATATTAAAGAGAACAAAAGAAGAAGCATCGGTGAAGAGAAAAAGTAATCACCGAATTTAAACGACAGAAAACAAGGCAGATTATAATAACAAAGGTAATTATAACTTATAAATAGCACAGAATATAACTAATATAATGATTAGCGAAAATATAATTACTAAAGTAATAATTTACATGCGAGCTAAAAGAAAACAAAGAGTACCACCAACAATGTCCCCCAAATTAGGAGTGAGAAAATAGAGTACAAATATCAACCAAACATCTGACTTCAACTATTAATAGCAACAAAGAAGAAAATAGTCGCAAAAGAGAATAACGAAGCCCAACAAATAAACACCAAGACTAATAAAAACAAACAACAAGGGAAAGTACTCATCGTCCCCTGTGTTACCAACCATTTCGTAGCTTATGCCTCCTACCCCATGCCTATTTTTCCTTACCCCATTGGATTAATTCAATAAAAACCCAAATCCGAAAATGATTTGTCTTTTTAAATTGTCTATGAATTTACAAAAAACAAATCACGGATTTTTCCATTAGAAACAATAAAATCATTTGAAAAAATGGCTTCAAATCAATGGATTTCTGAATTAATATTATTTAATTATTATTAGGAGTAGTAAATGTTACTCAAGTAAAACGGTAAACAGGTGATGTTGTTGTTATTTCTAAGGTTTTACAGCGCCCCCCAAGAAGGGCATCTACCGATAAGTGTCTGTAAGGAGAGATGTGTAGGAAGGTAGTGGTGTCAGAAAGGATGTGAAACTGTGAGTGCGCGGATGTAGGGCCCGAGATCCTCTTGAAGGCATACCGGTCAAGATGGCATAGAATTGGAAGCGCTGGGGCAGGGAGGGCACACGACAAGCGGAATGGGGCTCAGAGGGCAAACAACCCTCCACATTTCCGCTGACGGAGAAGAGGAAAAAGATCCTTGCAAAGATTGAATGTGGTTGACAACTTTCCTAATCATTATAATCAATTGGTGGCGGACATTTTTTAATAATTTTATCAGTTATTATATTTTATTCATCTTCTCCTTTGTCTCAATCACATTGGGTGAATAGGTTTGATGCCAGACCACTTTATTCATCTCTTAAAACCCATCAAACCACATTTTTCAATGCAAATATGATCGTTTTATATCCAAATCATCCGATTCTTTCGTACAGACCCAGATTTATTCTACCTCTCTTTCGCAAAACTATATTCCTTTATTGTTTTGGAGTTTACAAACTTTCAATTCTCCCTTTTAACGCTTTCATTTTTTTTTCTAACTTCACTCAGTTCTTATCCTCTGCTTTTTATCTTTATCTCTCTTCCTACTTCTTCCTTAATCTCTTTCTGACTCTCACTTAATCCTTTCATCAAAATCTTCCTCTTATTTTTTGCCTTCTTCTCTTCCGGCCACACTCCTCAGCCCACATTTCTTGCTTCGGTGCTTCCAGCCTCGTTTTTTGCTATTTCTTCATGATTTCTTGTTTTAGCTATCTAGTCTTTCCTCGCTACTTTTCACTCTTTCTCACTCAAGGTACTTCCCGATACAGGCGAAAGAACTCTGGTCCCTCAGTCCAGACAAGAACTCAACCACCGGAGGAAAGTTCCTTCTTCTTGTTTCTTGGGAGCGTTTTACGATCTATTTCATAAGGCTTTATAATTAGTTCCCCTCTTGCCCCACTACTGCGGGTTTGTAATGAGGGTCTTTGTGTCATTCATCACTATCCTTGCATTTAACGCCCATCTACCTGTTCATTCTTCGTTTGGTTTCCGCCCTTTTCTTTTTTTCCGATGTGAAAATCTCTTCTCTATTATTACACAGGCCTGGGTTTGAAGAAAAAATATGTTCCTTAAGAGTTCTCTGTGGTTTCTTAATGAATCAAACCTCCTGAGCTTAAAAATAAATGTATTTATGTTTAATCAGGTCAGATTTTCTCAGTACAGCATACACGATTTTCCTCGAGATTACCTCATTTGTCCTGAAAAAATATTTTAAAAATCTTTCTCTATCTAATAATGCATTATTATTTTATATAACATAAACAGGAATAAACATATTTAAACTATAATCCTTTTAATAAAACAAAAAATAAAGAATGCAACATAATAAATAAAATAATTCTAATTTCCAAGAAAAGACGCCCTTGACGATTTTCATTTGTGCGTCTCATCTGGTGCATCACACTTCAAACACCAACAGTACTCAGCAATCATGTTTACGTTCCATTTAAAATGTTCCCCCGATTCCATTGTTTTAATTTCCTAGTAAAATCTTTCCCCCTGTTCTTCACTGTGATCCACGCAGTTGTCGGGAAAATAATCCAGATATGACTGTAAAGGGTGAATCTTTATAAACATTCGAGCTCACAAATGTTTGAGATTTGTTAGGAGCTGAGTGACCAGGGCAACATATTATCGGCTTCTTTTTTTGGCCTAGGAAATTATTAACTAGAGCTTTGAAAGCTTTTCTGGCATCTTTTTCTATGTCTATCATTGATTCCTCAAACTGCTGATCTCTCACAAGATCCTGATCTGAGGTCCATCAAATATTCCCGCATGGAGCTTTGCGTCACTGATTTGTGGAATTTTTTGAAGAAGAAATTCAAAAGATTGGCCTGCTTTCTTAAGGGGTTTTGACATAGTTTTTCATCATTCCAAGCTTTATATGTAGTGGAGAAGGCAAGTTATTTGTAAAAAGGCACTAAAGGTTCAGCTATCGCATTGTTTGATCCAATTCTAAATGTTTCTCATGGAGGCCAAACCTTTTTCTCATAGTGCATACTATCTGCACGACTGTCCCATAAACATAGAAATAGGGATGCTTTGTGTAGCCTGTTTGTATTCCAAGTATAAGAGACACTCCTAGAAAAGAAATTTAGCATGGTATGTAAATTCAAAGTAATATTTCTTAAAACAATAAGAATATGAATATGTACTGAAAAATCCTGTTTGCCGATGCATTAAATCATTGTTTTGGAAATAATTGGATATATGTACATCTTATTTTGAGCTTACTGAGTTATGTTTTCAATTAGAATAAGTTAGGATAGGTTATCCATTAACCCAAAAGGATGCATTAAACTATAGGGGCACACTTCAACAAAGAAATATAACTAAAAAATGCCTCATGATTTCAAGATTTGCATTCTTGTAAAATGTAAGTTGACTAAAGGTTGTATATAATTATTAATAATTAAAAATGAAAATGTCAATGTCAAAGAGCTTAGAAAAGCTAAGTGTAAAATGATCTTACCTATAAGTCACCAAATATGCTCCAATTGTGGGTAGAGTAATTTATTGCATCTAGCAACTAGTTCATATTTTCATAACTTTCAGTAAGTTGGATTGATTAGCCTATAGGAACAGGAGCTATCTTCTTACCAATATTTAAAACACAACTTTTAAACTTCTACTGGACGAATCTATAAAAGGTCTCCATTCTAAAGAGTTGTAGGGAATTCTATGGGCCTCAATAAGTCCTTTAATATTAGTGCAGTATACTAAAGAGCTGAAAAAATGCTGTAAAAATACATTGGAGACACTTTTCTTTCTTTCTGTACCAAAGAAATGTTGTTTTTTAACGAGAAGATTACTTTCACGAATTCGAGAGGCAAAAAGTTGTGCATTCCTCTTTGAAAGCCCCAGTTCTTTGTTTTGAACATTTAACTGAACTTGAGTGAATAGCCTTGTGACCATATCATGTCTGGAAACCTGATAAGACTCAGATCTGTCAAAATCTTAATCAAATTCCATATTAATCTCTTCTTTTCCCTCTATATGTTCAGGGAGAGAAGGTATAGGTATTCCTGGACCATTGGGCAGGGGTTTGAAGGCAGAAGAAACATCCGAACATGCCACACTATGTTTATTCTTCTTATTTATACCTGTGAAAAATATAATTGCATATTACATAAAGGAACTGATTTGGAGTTGCAGATAGTACATAAATGTTTAGTAAAGGATATGTTCATGCTGAAGCAAACTATGATAGTTTTTTATTTCATGCTAAGTCTATGCCTAATAATGATATTTTTAGGCGCCAGTATAATAGAGAAAGCTTAAATACTTGATACAATGCTCACCTTTACGATTTTTCATTCAAAATAGCAGTCCGTAGTGTGCTCCTTTCCTCTCTCCACACCATGAGAACCCCCCAAATAGACTTTTGTTCACCCTGACTCCGGCGTCTTAAACTTATGTAGCATCCCTTGCAGCAGATATGTGGTGCAAAACTTTTATCTTGATCTCTTAGCCTTACTCCAAAATATGCATGATACAAAGATTTAATTAATTGCTGCTCAGAAAAAGTCACTTTCCCGCAAACAGCAAAATCTTTCAGAGCTATTCTTATATTTTATGTTCATTTTTAACTCAACCACTATTATTATTATTATAATGCTAAGCAATTTTTAACCTGCAAAATATAAACTTATTAACATAATTACTGAAAATGTACACAAAAATTATTGCGAATACAGTAGTGCAAAAATATTGAAATTTTGATGTAATATAGGACATGTATAAACTATAATCACCCCCTGTATTGCTAAAACTGGATCTGATCGAGAAAAACGGATGCCACATTCGGATTTAGGAGGTCAATTTTATTAAGAACACTACAGAAAACCTAAGGAAAATTTTGGACGCAGACCAGTGTTATCTGTCTACTAGAATTTATTTTAATTTTTAGTCTTTGTTTCTTTTTTTTCTGTTGATTAATAAGTGACTGCGTCAAACGCGTTTCCTCTCTATTTTCATGTTTGACCCCAAAGATTATTTCTAACCGTATTTCTCTTTATTTTTTTTCTTTTCTCACTATCCAGTTTAGCTGTGTCAGAATCTGTGTTGCATCTCTTCCTCTCAGGTTTTGTTCCCATCTGACGCTCGACGCGCTTGGGGCTAAAAATTATTAGTTAGGAATTGTTTCCGTTCGCCTCCTTCTCTAAGGACTTGTTTCGGCCTGTGCACCGAGGTCAGCATCACTTTAACTCTGTATATGTCTTTACGTCTAATTTGTTAGAGTAATTTCTCTCATTCTCTCTTCTTTTCCAACTCGCTGTTTGATGTCTCTTTGAAAGGACTCGAATTTATTAAACACTCTATTTCTTTCTCTTTTTGGCTGCCTACTATAAAGTGTTTCTTTCTAAATCTGTTTCCTTTTTTATATTGTTATATGCATTTTAGGACTTGTTGCTAACTCTTCTTCCCTTTCTTTAACTCAATATCTATCTATCAGGTTTGTTTCTCTTTCACAAAATAACTTTTTTTGTGTAAATCTGTCTCAATTTGTCTTTTTTCTTATATGTCTAATCGGCTTAGAAACTTACAATGCCTCACCGTTTTTCGTTGTTTCTATTGGTCTTCATTCTGTCTTTTATTTATTTGTGTCACTTATCTTTCTCGTTCCTTGTGTCTTGTTCTCTTTGCTATCTCTAACGTCTATGTTTGCCCCCCCCCCGGTTTTACATTAGATTGAAGCTCTCTCCGCCAGTCAGTCTTCACTCTCTCGTCTTTATTGACGGTGGACTCTCTCCAACGGCAGACGTCGCGCATCTCTTCTGTCTATCGTCAGCGGCCCACAAAAGAAAGCATCAGAGGGAGCGGCCCGATCAAAAAGGATCCCACGCCTTTGTTAGGCGGGTTTAACGATCTGTGAAATTCGTTTGTTTCAATAATCAGGTTTATTGCCAAGATTACCCCACTCAAGTGAGGGATGGTAAATGAAGTGGGGAGGAGGTAGGGAGAAAAGGGTGCTGAGAGAAAGAAGAAGAGGGTGATGTGGGAGGGGGGTGGGCTCTGATAGACCAGAGAAATTTTAGATACCTCAAATTCGGCCAAGGACCCAATTCAAAGGTTTAGGATTTTTCTGCTGGGAGGCGAAGAGATAAACAAATTGTGTAGACAATAAATAAACAAATAACAGAACAGTAAAAAAGAAAATTAGAGGATAAAAAAGACCCCCACAAATAAATTAAGGTTGAAAAAAGATAGAAGCAGAAATATGCCGACATCTAATTTCATTAACCCTCAAGCCACGATTAGAGAGTGGTGACCAAGTGCTAGTCTTATATGATGGAAATAGACAAATAGAGATAGAAGAGATAAAGTGCCAGTCTTAGAAGATGGAACTAGACAAATAGATAGATTGAAGAGATAGACTGCTAGTTTTAGAAGATAGAAATAGACAAATAGATAGAAAGAATAGAGAGAAGTTTTTAGGCAAGTCGGTGGGGCGAAACCCCTTAGCTGATCACGAAAATGTTAATATATTAATATTATCAAAGTAAGATAATGATAACTATGATAATAATAGTAGGGATAAAAATGACACTAATAATAAAACCAATAATAATAATAATAATAACACTAAGAATAAAAATGACACTGATAATAACACTAAAAATAATGATTACGATCATTATACCACTTCGAATAAAAATGACACTAATAATAACAGTAATAATAAGAATAGCAATAATACTAATATTAAAAATTATCAAAATAATAATCATTATAATAATAATAAAATAATCTGCAAATGGAGGAAATCACGTAGTAAGTTAAAGTTCCGCAAGGCAAAGAAGCTTCAGTGGCTTCTTTAAATGAGAGGATCAATTAATATAACACAAGCCTTCTCACGCCCAAGATGGATCAGAGAGACAGTGCCATAATATAATGGCACCATTGCCACGACTACTTAAATAAATGGCACTATCGAACCGTAGTGAGAAATTAAAGACCACTAGTACATGGTGTCTTCCCCCTGCCTAAATATTGCTTCATTCATCATTGGCGTCATTTGAGAGGTAAATAAATAAAGAGCTGACACTGTAAATTGTGGCACTCTAAGTGCAAGGTAAGTGGAGGTTGATTTAGTGGTTTGTAGCAATTTGTGAGCAATTAGGATTATAGAAGTCATATTCATTGAATAATCATTCGATATCTGTGATAAGTAGAGGGTCTCTTTAAATCTACAAGCCCGTCCTCAATTTTAATACTAGGTGATTCTAATCTGATCGTTTAACTTTCTGGTTATTTATGAAACGACCCAAAATTAATATAAAATTAACACCCGAATAACATTTTCGTTGATTCTTTGGGATGTCTCGTGTAATTTGGGAAGATGATATTAATTACAGATGGTATGAAACCACACTATAGAAACGTGTTGCCAAACTAAACTATGGCCGCTCGAAAAAAATTATTTGTATGGTACCTAAAAAGGCAACACCACAATTATATTCTATTAAACGGGACCTCCTCATGTTACTCAAAAATGCTAAAAGCTACAAGTTTTTTTCGGAAAAACATATAAATCTTACAACCTTTTTAATATGCTTTTTGTTTGATGGTACCTCTCTTGAGCATCTTTCTTCTGTCAATGATAGAGTCATGGTTTCTCAAGTTGGAGAATAGATAGAATAGAGAATGGCGATGTTGTGTTCTTCTACTCTTTAGAGGAAGCGAGTGACTTATTGCCGATTTGCAAACAGTCATATGGTGATCCCATATCGAAGTTTTAAGACGAGATTCAGATTGAGAAAAAAGTGAGAAATGATTGAGGATTAATAAAAATCATTCAGCCCACATCATTAAAACCTCACCTGGTTAGTTAAAGTGAAACTTGTGCTACCTCTTAAGAATTTTAAAGTTCTAAATTGGAAAAAACGATATACATTGTAATTATTTTAGTTGGAAGCCTTAAGTATAAAAATTAGAAACGCTCTGAACTCTTCACAATTGTGTGTATCAACTAAAGGTATCGAAAAATTCTTCAGATTTATCTGCAGAAGCAAACCCTCACTGGAGGACAGAATTGTCCCTGCCGACAACATTCTCGGTGGTCCTCATTTGGATTATCCACCCAATTTTCCTTTTATTCCTTTGGAAAAGATATTTTTATGATTATTACCAAGTAGTCTGTAAAAGGTGCATAGAGTTGGCACCAAGATGATACCCAATATAAAATAAGAATCGTAGGAGGAGAGTTCATAAACTATATTAGCCATCTCTAGATAATAAGGACAGATAGAATTAGGAGCAACAGAAAGCAACTAATCAGTCGTTCTAAAATTCTTAAAAGGTTTGGACAAATACATATAAATAGCAACCGTCATTTCTACTACTCAAAAGGAGAAAGCAAGAAAGAAGGGACTCATAATATTCAGGGAAAGAAGGATAGAAATCCAAATCGGGGAAAATAAAGAAAAAGATTTAGTGAGGTAAAAGTAAAAATGACTGAATGGAATTGACCTTATGGAATTAAGTAAATAGTCGAATAATTTGAAGAGTTCTACCGTAGACCTTATTAACATCAATGACTTGCATAGCTTTTGAGATCACTTGCACGATAATTTCCAATGGTTGAGCCTAAACATTAGCGTGTCGCTTCCCTTAAGGACCAACCGGCCAATGATCTTCTCTCATTCTTCTAATCCGATAAATCAGTTAGATAACATTGACGGTGATTTAATGAATAAAATTAGGGTTCCAAGAAGAGGTTGGCATAAATAGAAACTACGTTCTGCACAAGTTTTCAAAGCAAAGGTAACAGAGGTGGGCATAGTTAATTGATACTCCGTAAAGGAGTTAAAATTTAAATGGAATTTAATAATGATAATATCATTTATTAAAATAAAAGCATCCAGAAGTTATTTTCCTCTAAAACATTTCGAAAGTGCTCACATTATAAATTATAAACATTGGCAAATAATGAGAAAACTTTTAACGAGGTAACGGATTAACGATTTACAAGGGTCAACCTCTGAAAATTAGTAGAAGTACTTCTTCCAATGATCACCTAAATTGAGGATCGACTCCTCTTCCTTCGCGGCTCAGTCCAAAAGGTTGACGACGTCCGTCATATTCCCTTTTCCCAGTCACTCAGGTAACTTCAAATAGCTTTTTTTAATTCTTTTTAAATTAATATTGGTGGTTATCTATCTCTAGCTTATCCTATTTCGGCATCAACTCGATATGTATTTTGCACGAATATAGAGCGCTATTACTGAGGGGATTGAGAAAAGATCTGGGCGGCTCTTTGGTCTTCTAATTATATCAAAATTTCCTTCTGCGCAATATTTGAGCTCTTTTAAGTAAGAGCGAATTCACAAGTGCAAACCAGAAGAAATTTAGAGAAAAGAAAAGAGGTCCTGATCTCTAGTTTTTATTTAAACATCATCAAGGGACGAAGAGGAGAATGATAAAGGTTCTAAACATTGAACAAATTGCGACAGTGACCCAAACAAAAGACAATCGCCGAATTGGTCTTAAATTTAAAAAATAAATGGCAATTGCTTTTTTAAAAATGGTAAGAATATTTTAGGGGTTTAATGAGTTATTAATAAATAGAAAAATAAATCATACATTTACATCAAGAATACAGATATAAACAGATATAAATAAATATTAAATAAATGAAGGCGAATATTTTATAGGTGAGTAACAATATTTCCCCCTCTTAACAAGAACAGGTAAAATAAAGTCCATTTAAAGATATTCCTGGAACTTGTCTTTTATTTGCAATCACTTCTCTCTTCTTCTTAGAACGACGAACTCTAAATTAAAACCTGCAGAAATGTTCGAGTTTATGGTGGAATAAAGTAATTTGATGAACTTTCGCGTCGTTAATATTATTGAGTCTTTTTCTAGGTTGAATTATTCAGGCTCATGAAAAGATGGAAACTTTAAGGTGCTGAAAGCGAATTTTGACTTGAACAAACAGAGTAGAAATTGTAAAATATAGCAGTGTGCGTTTATTAATTAACACTTATTGAAAATATATGTACTGGTCATTTGCTCGTTTACCCGTTCTGCTTCTAGTAAAGTTAAGTTGTTTGCTACGCTTACACTCTCTCTAATGTGTTAATGTGAACTCAATTTTCAAAGCATTTTATGGACAAAATGCTAATTTCCTAGGAAAAGGTTTGTTAATTTCCAAGTGCTGAAATTTATATGGATTTATCTCGAATATTCCGCAATTATTAGTTTAAATAATGAAATAGAATGAATATATTAAAAAGTCTACTAAATTGTTACCACTATTGTTGTATTTTGTTTTTGTTTTCCTGTCAATCCTCCACCGTTTCTTATTCTACTGACGTTAAGATGGAAAGTGGTGAAACTGAGTTTTGTACAATACTTTCGCAAAATATTGAGGAGGTTAAATTTTAAAAGTTAACGTTATGTTATGTTGCATTAATGTTCTAAACTCCTAAGGACCTCATGAGAGAGATCATCATCTCCTCAACCTCGATCCCACTTAGCTTATAGAACACTCTCCAACATGTTCCCAAATCCATTTGTACTCGAGCACTTCCTATGACTTTTCATTTGAGTTTGTTCTTTACGGTTTATATTACCCTTCCTCCCCTATTATTAAGGATTTATAGCAATACTGTAGTTTAATACAATCCTAAGTACCCAAATATGATACCTCACTTTTCAACGGTCCTACTGGTTTCTGTTATGGGACAACATTAAGAGAAAACTCTTTCTCTTACTCTACCTCTCCTCTTACCTTGTGTAAGCCTCCAACAAGAGTTTTTATAATGTTGAAGTCGATGCATTCGTAGTCGATCAATTGACCTTTGGTCTCCATCGCCTTAATTTAAAAGCGATTTGCCCTTGATCTTTTTATTATTCATTTATATTTATTCGCCTTTTAATTCTTCTATCTGTCGTAGAATGCCCCCCCTTTTTGTTCTAAGAGTGCTAATATATTGATATTGTAATAATATCTTAGAGAATAGAGCCGTTGGAAACACGTAAGGATATAGAGAAACGCACAATAATCCCCAAATAAACTTATATTTTAACTTTAAACATTGAATACACAACATCTAAACATTAACTACAGCAATACTTTAAATATTATCATAAACAAGAATTAATTAAATTAGTTTGACCCTCAAAAATTGTTTAATTTTGCTACACACCTCAATAATATAAGATTTAGGCTTATGGACTCTACTGGAGTTTAAATCCCTCTGGAATGTTATTGTCTCACAACGCGTGCCGCCTAGGCCAGATGTAGGTGGGCAGGATCACGAGGTCCTTTTGGCGAGGGTAGCAGCTGGGGGGTCCACTTGGTATTCCGGGGGAGGCGGTTCTTCAAGACAAGAACAATTACGGTGCTTTATGCAGCACCAAGGTAGTCGTGGTCTCTCTGGCGAGAGGAAGTCGGACTTGGTTCTTAAACGAAGTTAACTTGGAGTCCGGTGTGACCACTGAGTAATGAGCTTGAGGGGGGTCTTTTCTCCTCCGTTACTTAATTCCTCATGGACGAGGACTGAACTCGGGGAGGTTCTTCTTCAAGGGGCGAGGATCGATGCGGAGGGGGGGTTCTCTGACGAGAATAAGTTACTTAAAGTTCGGTTTAGTAACCGGGAACTAGCTCGAGGATGAGCTTCTTCTTAGCTCCAGTCTTCTTGAAGGGCGAGTATAACGGAGGGGGGTTTCTCTGATGAGAATAATTCGAACTTGATTCCTTACCAAGTTAACTCATGAGTTCGGTGTGGCATCCGAATAACGGGCTCGAGGGAGAACCTTTTCCTTCTTTCTTTAATTCCTCAAGGACGAGGAATACCCCTGGTGTTTAAGATGCACGAGGATATGAGGAGTCTCTCTGACGAGAGTAAGATAAACTTAACAAAGTTAACTTATCGTTTGGTTTGATAACCAGGGACTAGATCGAGGATGAGCTTCTTCTTAGCCCATTAAGGTAGGTAGCCCTGTCTCTCTTGCTGGGCACTTCTTGGTCTGGCGAGCCAAGTACACTACCAATCCAGTCTAGGTAGCTCGGTTTTAATCAAGGACTTCGTCACCTGGAGTCTGACGTATACTACCTCGATTTTCCTCAGTGTTCCTCATTTATACCTTGTCACCCCACTGGGAGAGTGGTAAGGGGGGAAGGGCTTGAGGATGGCCCCAGGAGGGTTTTTATGCCCAACGGTTTTTCCCACAAAGTCTTACATCGGCTCCTCGTTAGCCTTCGAGTTTGGGAGAAACACGTCTCCAATTTCTTATTTGACGTAAAATTGAATCTTACTCTCTTGGGGGAGATCTTGCATTGGTCTTTCATAGCGCCGCGTGAGGCAGCGCTGCGGTCACGCGTTTGACCCGCCGAGGCCTAGGCCGGATGTCTTTGCGGTAACCGCTTTGTGACTCCACCACGAATGAACGGAGGGCGGGGGGAGTGACGATTCCTCTACACTGTCCCTTACCCCATTTTTATACTATTTGGAAATTCTATCGTTGATTATCTGTCATTTTTCCTAGATTAAATGTAATAAACTATAAGAACTTGATAAGTTTCTATTCTTTACTTCTCTGTCGATAACTTCTCCACTGGTTTTCATAAACTCATTTCAATAAAGTTAACTCGTGATTATTTGTTATAAATAACTATGCTGAATAATATATTTATCTTTGTTTAGTGGAAAATCTAAGTTGTTCATAGATTAATTTTAGAGTTTAGGATAATAATGATCACGAAGTAAAAACAGGAATCTATCCGAACAATAATTTTTCTCGCTTTCTTAATTTTGTCATTATTATAAAAGAGAAAATTTTATATCAAA
This sequence comes from Ceratothoa steindachneri, assembly GCA_963969495.1. Taxonomy (NCBI): domain Eukaryota; kingdom Metazoa; phylum Arthropoda; class Malacostraca; order Isopoda; family Cymothoidae; genus Ceratothoa; species Ceratothoa steindachneri. The sequence continues at coordinate 243,346,640 of OZ018317.1, read as the reverse complement.
ATTGTATGAATTTGAAAATTTGGCGACAGAATATGTAAATAGAAATAGAAAAATGTAAACATGAGAAAAGAGGAGATAAGAAGTTGGAGTAGATTTTGGTCTTTAACTTTAGTACCGAAATGTATTGATGATATTATTAAGCCCTCCCTTTATGGGGGAAAATTGGAAGTGTCATTTACTTATTCGAAAATGAAAATAAACAAATTGCCTCAATTTATTTATAATTCAATCCGCATATAAGCTTTCTTCCTTGAACTATTGGTAGTTAATTTTGCTAAGTAAACTTATCAAAAATAAACAAACGTGGTGCCAATATTCAGGAAAAAGAACTCTTCTCACAGGGACTTTATGTTTATCAGCCTCATATCCCTATAAAGGCGAGATTCTTCACATTATACATGATCAATTTGTAATGGATGAAAGGCAACTTTACTTTCACAAAAACGAATCTCTGTCGGATCTGATTAAAAAAAAGTAAAAGAATAAATATTTAAAAGAGATTAAACAATATTAAATTTCCTCTCCAGGAAATTTGGTACAAATTTGAAGTATCCAGAGGAACTAAACCGTAGAATCCAAATATGGATTGGCAGCCAGAGATCCAAGCTTTTTATACCCTAAAAAGGTTTGACAAATTAAAATGGAAGAGAAAATTCCATTAGAGCAAATGGACAGGAAGGATAGTGGAAATAAATGTAAAGTGGATGAGGCACAGCAAATATTGCGAGGAATTTATTTTATATGTGTATATTTTCTGCTAGGTTGGCTTTTGTTCCTGTTTAAACAATTCTAGAAATCAGCTCGATGAGGATTTAAGAAAACGACTGAAAAGTTTGTTTGCACGTCGTTAAATCGTTCTCGCCTCTTGTGATTCTAATGAGCTTTTGTAACTTCGACTGACGAGCTTCCAACTGGAGAAAATTTATAAACTTTAAAGTTTTAATTAAATACATTAATTTTAGGGATGCCTTTTTATCTATCGTTTGATATACCCTAAATTTCACATAATTTGAAAAAGAGTTTTTAATATAATCATCCAAAATACTAATCAGGATTTATCTAAGCGTCTAAAAACCCACAAGGGATAGTAGAGATTTATATAATCACGTGGTGTTGAATTTCCATGGGGAGGTCTATAAATAGTTCCATATCTCAATAAAGTATACGGCGTCCATTTGCTAATTTCAATATCTGGAAAATTGTATGTCCAGAAAATTTTTAAAAGACTAAGATCAAGTAGATGACATTTTTTATAATTACCGGCAACTTATTTCAGGGTTTATTAGTACTAACCCGCTAAGATTGAGATTTTACATATAATTAACCTAAACATATATTTTGTTATTCATGGCTTCTAGGCTCATCCAAATATTTATTAAAACAACCTAAAGATACCATTTAGACTCGTCCTATTGTGAATTCTTGTTTGTCAGTACAGAAGAAGCCATCTTCGAACATTATTTCTCTGTCACATTTCGTCTTCAAGAGGCGAGACCAAAAATATATTGGTAATGTTCTTGTTGTATAACTTTTCTACACAAAACATCATTTTACTAAAGATTATGAGAGACTGCATCTCTTTACTAACGCCATTGTTAATGAAACAGTAAAAATCATTAAATAGTTTCCAGACAAAGCGAAGAGAAAATCTGGTTTACTGTACTGTGACTGGCTAAATCCGATCTGGATCTGGATCTGCACCCGATTGTGATGAGGATAAAAATGAGTATGTTGGTAGACCCTAATATTTCTTCGTCCCTGGGTATTTTCAACCTGATTTACGCCAGAAAATATTTCTGATATTGGTAAAAATTTCAGAAACTGTCCTGACAAATTTTTAAATGAGTAGTACCATGGCTAGCAGTCTACAATATACGAACTTTTGTGCGTAAAATAGAAAATTTAATTTTTCTTTGTATCGTTTTGGTCACAGCCTTTCTTCTAATCCATATTAGACCCCAAAAAGTTTTATTTCGGATGTTCTATGGAATCTTACTTGGAAACTTTCAAAAGAATTTTCAACAAATTTTATGCCTAATTTTCGCCGAATTTAAACGAGAATTTGGAAGAAAATTGAGGTTTTGTAATTTATTCTCTAGTTTTTAACGTTACTCTATGTTGATTTGTATCATTTTTGTGTATGGCTTGTTAGCTATCCTAATCCTAATGGGAGAATAGCCTTCATAACTATTGGCATGACTCTTCTCTTAGCCTAAATATGTATGTGTGGCTGATATTGATCATATTTTAATTTTATTTGTTAAATACTTAATATTATGGGTTTTATCACCCTTTCTTTCTATAGTTTGGCTTATTCCTAAGTTATTTTAATCTTAAGATATGACAATATTTGGCATGTATTTTTCAGGCATTTGTTTAAACATCCGTTGAAATATTGGTATTAATTTTCGTGTGGTTAAATGCAGGCTAACCATCTTGCTTGCTCGTGTATGTCCATCCGCTTGACAACGGCACTTCTCTTCTCGTTTCTTACACGATCGTTTTTGAAAAGGAGGTCCTGATCTTGTTAAGGGGTTTCGTTGGTAGCACTCACAGGCGAACGCGGCTCGTGCATTAATAGTTTGCTGACATTCATCTCACACCTTACCATTACGCTGACTCACCTTTCTCTTTGCCTTAACTTCAAATGTATAATATTAGAGCACCATTTGGACGGCAGTCACCGAGTGACGACCGTCTTCATATTGCTTTGTCCGGTCACCAACAAAAGTATGCGTGCTAATAGTTCAACAAAGAGTAATTACTTGAGGCTGTGGTAGTCCACCATTCCTAATATACTTTCCCTAATCAGACATTTCAACAAGTTATGTCGGATGCAGTGATATAACATTTTGTTCTGTGATCAATATCGTTGCCGTACTTTGTACCTCCACATTATCCTGAGGATTTTTCCAAGCAAGCAACTCTTTAATTCCTAAAAGCCCTTACTTGTAGACTACTTAGGTCCCACATCCATATAACAGCGTGGAAAAACATACATATTGGTAGACAAAGATCTTTCTCTGTAGTTTCAAGTCGTACAGTCAAAATTCTTAGACGAGAACTAAATATTCTTTTGGTTATTTCATGATCAATGGATTCATTCCTTGACATGTTGCTGCCTAGGCAGGTTAAATTACCCGCTTCAAGGAGTTTATAACTATTGGCGAACATAGGTGTATACAGTGATACCTTTTGGATAGTTGCGAGCATGGTTTCAGTCTTTCTCACATGTATTTGAGACCCGCTCTTGTGTATCACTGATTTTTATCTGGTGCCTTATTTTGGAGTGCCATTTAAGAAAATGCAGTTGCAGCAACAGCATCTAAGCCCTGTCTTCTGCTGATACTTCTTTACATAGCTTTAATTCTTCTAATGAATCAGCGGATGTTGAATAGTACCGAATCTAACTTACATTTTAAGATTACACAATCTTCCAGTGCAATGCCATTTCTAGATGCTATTGTACCAAAGACCAGATATATGTTAAATTGCTGAGAATAATACACATCCCTTATTTATTCTAACAATTATAATTAGAGATAATCTTAAGATCTACCACGTATAACTGCACTTGTTTGAGTGCCTTTAATAAATAATGATTTTTTTAACAAATCTTGGTGCAAAGACGAATTTGTTAAGATCTGATACAGTAACTTCACAATTTATTTTGGCGAATTTCTTGATTGGGTTGATTAAGCGTTCACCGAAAGACTGTTGCTGACTTTGAATTTCAAGTAATCCCTAACAAGCCAAAGTAAAGTCACTTTTGCTCTTCTCTGTTCAAAAATTACATTGTAATTTACGGATGATTCTGTCCAAACATATGGACAATTTTCAATAGAATTCTAGCCAAAGTTCTTACTAAATCTACAAGTTATATTTCTTGGTTGTGTCCGCTGGACGAGTTATTCTTTTTCTTTGGTAAATAATAAGTATGTTATCATTTATCCCTTTCCGAGAATATTTGAACAAGAAAATCAAGCTAGACAAAGGGTTTTAGCTTGGGTTTATAAATTTCTGATAAAAGTCCATCAAAGCCTCGAGATTTCGTATTTTGTAACTTTCAAATGCGGATTCAACTTCGTCCAAGGACCAAATGGCATCCAGGTGAGGAATCTTTAAAAAGACCAATATGTATATCATCAATTATTGTAAGATATGGTTGATTGCATCTTTCTTTGCAATTCAAAGTATTCTATCAATCTTTACAGAACTCCAAGTTTGGCTTTATATTATTCGCGGATGATAGTACCTTATCAACTCCCTTGCCATATGACAAACCGAGCAACATTGCATCTACAATAAATAAAGAACTCAAAAATGTCTTCATTTGGCTCAATGTTAATAAATTATCAATAAATGTAAATAAAACTAAATATATTCTTTTCCTTTACAAAAAATCTATTGAATTTCCCCATATTAAAATGGGCGACGGAATAATTTATGAAACTACTCATATCAAATTCCTAGGAATCTTTATTGACAAAAATCTGAGTTTTAAAAAACATATTAGACATATTTCAACAAAACTATCAAAATCGATTGGAATATTATATAAATTAAATAAGTTTCTTCATAAATCTATTCTGCACTCTTTATATATGACAAAGGTGCAACCTTACTTGACATATGGCCTATAGATTTGGTATGGAAAAAATCAAAATTATCTTAATAAATTAGCCATATTATAGAAAAAAGCAATTCGAGCCCTTCATCAATTCGACTACAAAGAGCACACTAATCGATATTTTAAAAAATCCAGAATTCTAAAATTAAATGATCTCTTTGTTTTTTGAACATCCTTATTCCTTTAGAAAACAATAAATTGTTTCTATAATAACTATATATTTAATATGTTGCAAACAGCTGATAATACCCCTAATCACCAAAGCCGCAATAGAACAAAATAAATTTTACCCTTGTATTTAAAATAAAAATCACACTGTAGCTTTCTGTACAAATCTATCAAAGAATGGAATGGAATGGACGACAATATCAAACCCCAAACCAATTTAGCTCTATTCAAAAAAGGTCTTAAAAACAATATAATTTCGACTTACTAAATTTCTATTCAGTTTTTGTTATTGTGCATTTATTTGTTACTGTACCATATTCTAAAGTGTACTATTACTCTGAATTACAGATTATAAATATGTTGTGAATTATATACGACGTTTGGAAATGTTAAATACAGATCTTTTGAAATAATCACTAGAAATATATTGTTATTTAATTTATCTCTAAATTTAAATACTATAATTATTTATTATTTTCAATCTTTACAATAGTTAGTTTTTCAAATGTATGATAAGTTGTTTATATTTCTATAACAAAGGCGTTCTCTGTTGGTAAACGCGAAGGGGTTTTATTCTTGATAATGTTATGCTTATTTAGCTGTTAGTCTTAAGTTTAAAGTTTCTGCCTTAAAAGTCACTGAATTATTTTGGGCCAATAACTAATATTTGTATGCATATATTTACGCGTATTTATAAAGTACTTATTGTAACTTGTCATTAATATATATAATGTAATATATTTATACTGTACATTGGATTTATATGTAATAAATAAATAAATAATTAAATAGACCCCATACCAATTTTTAATAAAACTCAATTTAAATCAATAATATTTCATAATACTTTGAAATATTTTTTAGAATAAATCGTTTTTAAATGAAACATTAGAGAAGAACTGAAAAGTTTTACTCTTTTAAGAATTTTTTTATAATAGGTTCTGCTATTTAATTTCAGAAAAATTATTTGTAAATTTCATTTCTATAATGCTCTAGTTCATAACCTAAACTGGTAATATTATGATATCTTTTTTCCTATAATTGCTTATATTTCATCCGTTTTACTAATCCTCCTGTCTACATTTGAAATCCCGTATTTTTAAATAACTTTAAAAATTTCTTCATCTGTAATTCAATTGCTCCCTAGTGTTTAAAATCCACTTTCGGTGTGGCCGAAAATCATAACATTTTGCAAGGAAAGAATAAAATATAAAATATGTCATCTAATCTTAAAATATCTGTCAACACAGTGTAATACTGTCAAGGAGTTTTAAGAGACCGTTATATTACATGATTGGCAAAGGAAAGAAAGCCACAGAGAGCTTCTTATTTACAGGATAAATATACAAAATAGTAACAGATGGCAAAAAGCGACCCCTTACTGGTTGAGAAAAAGCTGATCAGTTAAACTACGCCCACACGGAAAAGTTGTAGGCCACAAGGGTAAAACAAAAAGTCTCAGATCTGAAATTGTAATAGGGCTATGAGGTTAGATGAGCGGAAAATGGTTCATTGAACTGATACGTACTAGGTTGAATTTTTGTTTAAAGGTAGCGTTTTTATTATAAGTACAAGTCGTGAGATTTTGGAACCTTATTGATGAAATTTTACTCTATCAAAATGAAAGTAAGAGTAATTATACAATTAAACAAGTGTGAATAAATTTGTGATTTATACCCCTTCTTCAATAATACAGAACTGAAATGAGGACTTCAAATTCAAATTCATACAGGGAAAAGGACAATTTTGTCACGGATTAATTCCTCATATTAAAGAATTCAACGCTGAAGAAACTACTCTAGCTAAATAAAGTTTTCTTATTGCTGCATTAAATGTTATTCCATTAGAAGTTTTAACAAAATTTTGAAAATTAAAAATAGAAGCTTAATTTTTACTATTTTGTTCCTTTTCAACTCAATTAAAACTAAACATGCTCAAGCGACGAAGAAACTAAAGTGGAGGAAATTTACTACGTCCCTAAATTATTATGAGGATAAGATTATTTGAATGAGTTTGTAAGAAACTGGAGCAATGTTTTATAGAGAAATGACCTAATATATAGAAAAGTAGTGAACTTGATGATGAAATCTCAACCCCAATCCCGAAAAACCCTCTATCTAAAAAAATGCCATCTAAAGGAAGACCCATCTTACCATTACCAAGTTAGGCTGTCTAGACATTTTAGATTTACCTTAAACCTTAACTTTCATTAATGAAACATTAGCAATAATTTGCCGTGATTTTGATTAAAAGGGAGAGAAAAAAGATTTGTGGCACTTTCCAGCGCTAAATTTCAAATCTATCGCTGTTTAATTCTACGGAAAACCAATCAACTATTTAATTAGGCTTTAAATCAGTTATATTTATCGCATCCTACAGCAAATGAAACAAATAAATGAAAGAACTATCTATATCAAAAAAGAAAAAACAAAAGAGTAATAATATTTATTATGGAAGTGATATTTTAGTTTATATGCCTAAGTTCTATTGAAAAAAAATTATGAATACTGTTGACATTCAAGGAAAGGAAAGAATACAAATTATGATTTTAAAAGATTCTTTGAGTTTTAAATTTCCAACTTAACGAATAAACATTTACTTTTTCACCTTAAAATCTCCAGTCAGAGAATAGAGGATGTAGCATGGATCACCAAGCTGCAGCTGTCATCTCTGAATTTCTGTGCCCACCCGGCCTAATTTCACCCAGAAGAATGTGTGGCTATATGTTTTCAACACCTTTTCACACACATCCCCTTCACCGATATCAAAACAGATCTCGGCTCTCAAACATTCTGCTTGACTGAGTCTCGAAGGTTTTAGCTTTAAATTGTAAAATAAAAACTGACCTCATAATCTAGTTTTCCAACCTATGGCTAATGCGACCCATTCAACACTAAAATTCTGCCCAATAACAAATGATGAAATGGAATCGTTTAAATTATAATCAAATTTATGGGACGATGTAAATATATTTGGTCTAATATGTTTTTTCAACATTCACGAGAAATTGTCCTAAAGGAGAGATATTTTCTCTTATCCTTAGAATAAATGTTTCCACAGGATGGGTTATGTCTCCTTTTGGTTCTGTTTTTTGGGGGTTTTTTTCACTCTGTTTATCCGTCTTCGAGTGTTTGTATCCTAACTAACATTCGGATGCTTTGTGTGTTTTTACCTTTTTTTTTCTTTTCTTTCAAATCTATTTGCCTTATCCCCCCTCTCTTTTAGTTGATTTTATCTCTTCGTTCGTCTGTCTATTCCCTCTATTTCTCTATTTTAGTCTGGCTCCCCTTCTACCAATCTTTATTTCTGTCTGTCTCTTTTCTCTTTTTCTGTTAGGCTATTTACCTCTTTTTAGCCCTCTTTATCAATGTTAAGGATATTCAAAGTTCTCAACGACTTGAAGTGTGTTGGTAATCGAATTCCTTTTTTTCTGATGAAAGCCAGTGACCTTGATCCGGTTATCAACAACCAGAACGACTGAGCAGTAACCTTCGGATAGAAAGTCTTCGAGAACCGTTGGGTTTGAGAGAGGATGCGGCTGGTGTGGTACGTGGACGGATACAGGTTCACCGGAACCTCTTGGCCACGAGAGTACTGGCCTAGGTGAGAAAGATCAAGAAGAACATAAGAACAGAAGAAAAGAAGGAGACTGCAAAAGACCATTCATGGCCTACACTTGGCAGCTCCTGTTACACTAGGCCGGACGATGCACCGGCCTACACAGCCATGAATGTGCAGGATTTGTTGGGGTCGAACATAAATTTATGGTCGGAGGACACTTAGCTGCTTGATTCATCCGACCTCATCCCCACTCCTACAGCTAATATGCCGAATTTGAGCACAAGGCCTGCAAGTTTTGCAACAGAAGCCTCGAAGAGCTGAAGTCCTCTGTCAAACACATCTGGGCCAGCATGCGAAAGGAATTTATCCACAGCACTTGCTCTGCTCTGAGGTCTCGTTTTAAGCGCGTGCGCGCTGCTGAGGTAGGCCACTTCAATTGAAATTACAATTTAAACAAATAATCATATGGCAAATCCTTAAAAACGCATCGAACCGCATCAAACTCTCATTGGAGCCTTTGTTGAGAGAGTGGTAACGAGTCTAATAGGACGTTTGCAATGGCCGGTATATTTCAAGGCATATTCAGGTGAAAAGTTATATGCGGAACCTGCTTGTCAATCTCATTAGAGAACTTCTTCCACCTTTTACCGAAATCTTACATAAAATAAATTAAAAACCAAAACAAAGT